>CM059998.1:29294071-30504071 GCA_030463065.1 Aphidoletes aphidimyza | reverse complement strand
TGTGTTTTGGTGCCGAGAAATGCTATTTGGTGTTTCTACCTGCAAAGACAAAACTCGAGAAGTATATCAACGAATAATGAATGGGGCAAAAACTCATGATAGAGAGCGAGAGGTGGCGGCAAGAGCTCTGCATGAAAAAAAAATTGGAATAATGGAAATGATTTTTTTTTCATTCTTTCATATTTTTGCATAATCTATCATCGTAAATCTAAATATACATAATTTCTCCCTTGTGAATGAATCTAACACTTTTTCCACTTTTATTCCTCGTATTATTTTTCTTTTGAGCGTTCTCCTCACTCGTTTTATCTCCATTTTTCTCGCTCACTCTCTCTCTCTCTCTATCTCTTAGTCTAAGTCCTCATCGTAACCGCTCCGACATGAGCGGTACAATAGAGATGAAAGTAAACAAAAAAAAAACATATAATCGCATCGCAAATAGAAACGAATAGAAAAAAAAACTTTTGCGAAAATCTTGTTAAATGTTACACCACATATTTTTCACCAAGCTAAACTTCTATATCGCATTCTCGCTTAGAATAAAAAAAAAATTAAAAAAAGAAGTGTTCACAGAAAATCAAATCGGTTTTTCCACTGTGTCAAACGCCCTCCCTATCCGAATGAAGTGGTGCAGTAGCGATAACGCCAACAATATAAAAGTACAAAGAACAAAATCGTCGAACAAATAACTCGGATAAAACTCTATTTTATTTTCGATTATTATTTTCTATGCAAAAATCTATAACACGCAAACGGCTCGGCTAAAACAATTTTCACCACATAAGATGTGTATATAACATTCCCATTCTATCACACTTTTGCCATTTCTGCTTCTCGTGCATATTTCTTTTTCGTTTTTTTTTTGTCGTCGTTGTCGTCGTGTTGTTGTCGCCTTTGCTCATCCCGTCGCTTCTCGATTATTTATGGTATAAAAGTGTGGATGTGTTACATGTTAAACATTCTGCATCAGTCAACCTAAACACACCTTCACCCTTCGCTCCCTCCCCCAAACCAGTAAATCGGTGAAATCAAACAGGAAAATGTGACAACTTTTTCCGCTCAACTGAATCGCATTATGACTGGTGAGACCATCAATAAAGCACCAATAAAGTCGGATACATCCACGTTTTCCGATACAAATACGGCATTGCCGTTACCATTGCTGATGCCTGGTGCTGTGTGTCGTGTTCTATAGCTGTTGCTGGTGCCGCCGTCAATATGATTCAATGGGAATCAATTCGTAGTCGAATGCGGGTAAACCATGAAAATGAAGGGATAGAAGGACACAAAGAACGAAAGACTCCATATTGATTCCATATTCGTATCAAAATACTTGTTGGTAGCGTCTGATTTGATAATGTTGTGTGGCTTGTATGTATTCGAGTGTTTGTGTGTGTGTGAAATAATCACTTTGTATCTCTTCAATTTATTTACTCATCGATCGACCGGTTTGCTGTGACAATATTACTCGATCAACAATTAGTAGGCAAACCTTCTTAAAATATATTTCCAATGAGAACACTTTTTGAGAGAGAGAGTGAGAAAGAGAAGAGAAACGATTACGTGTTCGTAAGGACATTGAAAGTCGTGAGAATTGAGCTTTGGGGCCAATGTTTTCCTTGCTTCTCTCTGTGCGTGTGCGTGTGACACACATGAGTGAAAGAGTCTTCACAATTCGAAATGGAATGTTTCGAATTGAATCAGCTTAGGTGTCTCTCTCTCTCTCTCTCTCTCTCTGCTATCAATTTATTACATTGGTTATTTCCAAAGCGTTGATTTAATTACCCATTTGAAATGGAGGGGTTAGACATTGACATCAGAAAAATGACTTGCGGTGTCCAACCGCAAACGCTGCGTTTTGTCATGAAGTGACATCAACTTAATTACGATGTGTTTGATATTGATAGTCAAACAAATGGTTTTGAAACTTCGATCTGATCTGAAACCCCAAACGATGCAAAGAGTGACAGAGAGATGAGACGATTTACAAACAATGTTTATCTATTTATCTATTGCAGCCAAATTGCCCTGAAAATTTATCATCATTGAAATGAGCAACGTTCAAGTAAACGTTCTGGCTCAGGCCGAACAACTTGCCAAAACATACGGGCACAACTCTCACACTCAGCCGCTCACTTTCAGTCGTCGCCGTGTTGAATGTTTTCGCCTTCAAGAAAATCCGATCCACCACTTACAAAATAACAATGTGTATTGCACTTGGCTGCATCAAAACGACACTCGGCCTTACTTCTGTCTAATCCAATTTGGCAGCGATTTGGTAAATTGCAAAAGTTTTGGCAGCGAAAATTAGTTGGCGAATAATGTTCGTATCGTTGAGCAAAGTGAAAAGTGATTTTAATGTTAATACTTTGTGCTGGATGCTTGCACCCGTGAAACAATCTATTCAAGCTCATACAATACCAATTGTATAACAGAACATTTTACGATTACACAACTAACTGAAAATATGATTAAACGAAGATGAACGATGAAGACGAAGCAAAATAAAGTCAAACCGAGAGAAAAAAAAATAGTAAATGTTTTATCCCCAACAAATCCTATTGTTTCCATGATTTAAATTGTTAATGATTTGCAGCATCATTGCCTAGGGAAGCCATTTTATCTGAAGCCTTGATGTGAGCTTTTGTTTCGTTTAAAATCATTCACTTTGAAATGGTAAGGTGTCCACAGTATTTGGTTGTGTCGTATTTCAATGCGTCTTCCGTGAATAGCATTCATTAGATGCCAAAAAATCAGTCAACCGACCCAGTTGCTCGTTCGTTCCGCGCACAACCGCATAAATGTGCAAATACACACACACACACACACAAAACAAGAAGAAAAAACACGGAAGAGAAAAAAGGAATGCGCGTCTGCAAATGTAATTAAGCAGTGCGAAACTTTTGACACCCAAGTATCAACACACAACCGAATCACATCGAAACCAACATCGAGCCATCCGGCAACATTCATTCCAAACAAAATTTTTCAATAGAATTAGTTGTTTAAATGGCTGTGAATCAACCAGAAAGTGAAGACTATTGTTCCGAATTAATGAATATAAATGATCGAAAAATGATTTACATTTTTCGTTTGGCTATAACTGTTGCCGGCTGAAGTGAGCGAATTGGAAAACGATGGAATGAACGTAACAATAAAATCCGCTGCTCAATGTCCTATGATTTGTTCTATTATTCTTGAAAACCGGCTTCGAACTGACTCATTCATTCGTACATTCATTACGATGTTCATTTGGGTCGATGGTGGCAATAAAGCGCGTGTACTGCAACGGCGCTTAATTGTATTCATGTATAAACGGGCCTCATTCCTTCACATGAATTCTTCGTTATGAAAATATGGATTGCATTTAACAATTCAACTGAAAGGGCTACTATACTCTGGCTAGCAGACTCACCAGTTTAAAGTTCATGTGCTCGACGTTTTTTTTCACACCACCAAATTCGAGTATATCAAAAACAAAAACGTGTTTCGAATAAATTTTGATTGTGCTAAATTCATAAATAAATTGCGTTAAATTTCATTGTGTTAAATGTGCATACACATGAAGTTTGAATACGACAGGTTTTTGGTTTGCATATAACCAAAACATGTACATAATTGGCTTGACCGTGTGTACAAGACACCGTAGAACATACACACACACACACACACGCACGAAAAAAAAAATCATCGAACGAAATAATCGCATTTGGTGTAGGGTTAAACGCAAATTAGTGTGGACATTTGTCGCTATGTGAAAGGCAATTTGTGCAAAATCTCCCAAATCGAAAATCGCCAATTTTCCACCATAGATATTTTTGTGTCGATGCATTGTATTCCCACTCGATTTTTGCTCTACAATAAAAAAAAACAAACTGCTCGCAATGCTAGTAAAATTGGTCGGCAGCTTAAATTGCAGCAATTATAATTCGTTATTTAAAGATGCATCTGCATATTTTCCATATAACCTCAATCAATGCTGGCCAATAATTACACGACTTTGTTAAATTTTGATTTTAATTCAATGGGAGTGGTTGTTGCTGCTGCTTGTTTTTTTTCTCGTTTTCTTTTTTGTTTGTTTATGTGCATTTGTCTCGGCAAAATATCCCGACGTTGTGCTTGTTAATGCTGCTAGCGCTGTCACGCATTCGATGAACAATGCAATTCGGTTAGATTTTTTTTTCTTCATTTTTGCTTCTGTCCAAACGACAAAAGCAAACACACAAAAGGAAGCGAACACACACACACAAAAAACGAAGAAACTAGAGAAAGAGAAGAATCTAATAAGAACGTAAGACGATAACCAAATGTAATAAAATGTATAAGTTGTTCGTCGTTGAACAATAAAAATCGTACACCTTTTATCAGAGGCATTGAACAGGGATAAAGTTGTTGAACGCGTCTACATTCTATCTCTATTCGCCATTTTTCCTCTATTCGGCTTTCTTCGACGTGTGTGTGTGTATGTGTGTGTGTGTGTGTATCGTACACTTTTTTCTTATTCTTTTAGTACTTTTTTTCATTCTCTCAATGGTCCGGTATACAAGTGATCAATGTAATGAAGGCTGATTTGATTTATATCTAATTTAACTTTTTTATCTGTTGTTTCTACAATACATAAACGAAGTAGCTCCATTTTTGTCCTTCCTTATGGCTCATTTACATTTTCATTTTAATCTGTGAAACGCAACGAAACAAACTTTACCGATAAAATAACTTGGAAATGACTGGAGAAAAAGGAAAAATGGGTATACCAAGGTGCACACGCAACATACAAAGACAAATGTATTTCTATGTATATATAGAAAATAGAGCAAAAACTCTTTAGGCACATTAAAACAGCAACACAATCCCGTGCTCCAGCGTGCACCGACAAACACACACACACACACACGTGCTTATGTCTACTAGTGGAGAGTGAGCAAACATTATCACCGTTACTACAGATGAACGTCAATATTCCGGACAAAAACGAAGCTCTTTCAAGCATAAATATGGGAAATAATAATAGAGAGCAAGAGATAGATGGAACAAAAAACGGAAAGGAAAAATTGTTTTTATACCCTCACATAAATGTTTTTCTTTCAACCCTCTTGAAAGTATTATTTATATACACATATATATCTTATCAATTCAATAAGTTCAGGTCAAACATTGTGCCATCTTGTTCGTTCGCGAAATGTGAAATTCACTTGAAGGAACAGAGACAAAGAATCCTAGGCACAGAAGAGCACAGAAACTACAACCATAACGACGACGACGACGACGACGAAAAAAAATGGCATGAGAAATCGTATTGGCAATAGTGAAAAGCCACACACAAACTAGCACTTGATTCACGTTTGACCATTGAAATAGCAAAAATGTCGGAAAATGACGACGACGATGGCAACGATGTCGATGCTATTGCTTCACTCACAATGTAGCATTGTAGCAACTTTCTTTTGTTCAATCTTCCATCCACTGATCTATTACAGTGAATTATGTGAGTTTTTTAATTTCTTCTCTTTGCATCGTTGTTCGAACTTTGCTTCCTTTACTCCCTCAACTACTTGTTGGTTGCTTTATTTATTGTTTCCCCTAATGTTCGTTATGTGCTCATAGGTACATTTTAATCAATTATTTAAACAAAAAAAGTGAAAAGATGGAGATGAATACGACAACAACAAAAAAAAAACAACAAAAACAACAACAACAACATGTACTCGAAGAAGACATTCAAGCACATGAAACCTGGGAGGTTGAGAATTCACCATGAATTATACTGAAAAGCTTTTTTGGCCCACACAACATTTAGCAAGAAAACAATGTAATTGAAGATTTCACCTATTCATCTTCACTCGTTCTCTCTGAATTTTCGTCTCGAATCACTTATTGCATCGTATAAAACAAAATGGACAAGCAGCTACTTGCTAGCATATGAAACGAACGAGCATAGAGCCAAAAAAAAACAAAAACAAAAATCACGTAATTGCTAAAAACGACGAAGGAAAATAAAACTCTTTTATGTATTTTTACCTCGATTAAAGCTCTTACATCGAATTCAATGTTGTTGTGCGCATGCACAAAGTGGTTTAGTGTTTTGTCCTGAGTCACAGTCGGCAATATCACACAGTCGTGCGCGTATGTCTCTGCCTTTCACCGTCGCCATCTCAACTAAAAAGTCATTTGCAGTATCGCACCAGGAAGGTAGACAAAGTATACCATTTTCTTAGAATTTCTCTCTCTCTCTCTCTCTCTCTTTTTCTTGTATATTTTTGCCACATTTTCGTTACCGACTATTAATTTGTGAAAATGTAATGTACCGTTGCTGTTTTGATTTGTTTTCCATTTGGTATGACGGCGAACGAATATATACGGTTGCATGCGAGTGAATAAGTGAGGGTGTCTCTTATTCGGCGATCGTCTCGATTTTCATTCTAGCTGATATATATGTGTGCATCTGAATCTCGGGGAATTTCTCATACGTCTTTTTTTCCTTTTTTTCTGGCTCATTCTCTGTGTATAGAGTACACTCACACACACACACACACACACACACACACACACACACACACACACACACACACACACACTCACACAAGCTAATACAATATTAGACTTGAAGTGTGTGCAGAGAAAATACAAGAAACATTCCATATCCATATAATCCTTTATTCTGATATTTATTAATCTCGAAGGTGCCATTAAAATGCATTCATACACGATTTCAGTAACTTAAAGAAAGCCAACCTCATGCGCTAGGCAGTCAGTTAGTGAGAGAGCTTGAGCACTGAAAACTGATTCGTTAAAGAAACAAGTAGCAATGGCAACACACAAGCATCAGCACTACCATCACCAAGTATTGTAAATGCATACCACGAACTCCCTAAACTCTTATATGAGCACATTAAAAGGCACATAACATCCAAAAAGTACAAAAACAACGAACAACAACGAAAACAACGATCCGAATCACATATTCATTTATTGAAAAAGTATACATCTATGACTTCATCATAAAAAACACACACAAACACACACACAAGCATACAACGAAAGAAGGCAACCAAGGCCACTTGGCTGGCTTGGATATGCATGGTGCACAACAACAACAAAAATTTCTATTACCGTGGCAAGGCATACGCTTACTCAAATGATATCGTAAAATGAAACCCAACGTCGCATATCTTTCCTTGATACAAGTGAAAAATCACAATAAAACCAGGCAAATGGTTAAAATGAGAGGGGGAGAGAGAGAGAACAACAACAATAACAAATGGATTTAACGACAATATTGAAGACTGTAATGGTGTTCGAGAGGAGTATAAGAGAAAATGCAAAACAAAACAGAAAAGATACGGAAAAAACGAATCTTATTCACACACACGCATACATATATACAATCACAATCATATAGAATTATAGATATATCGGCTATTATGCACAATGCAGCGAGCATCGTGTGCCAACAAGCACGACACAGTTTGTTTGCATTGCTCCCGTTTTCCACGATGCATATGGACTTTTTGAAATGGTAGCACACAGTTCAAGCCTATTCGCGACCAAATACATCACATCGTTCATCGTCAACATGCATTTTATGTGTTCTGTCTTTCCGTAGAAATTTTTGTTTTTCTTCTCCACTGTACATTTTGATATCCTTTGCGTTTTTTTTCTTTGTTGTGTGTGCTTGTTAAATACATCCATACACTCGAATAAGAATGTACAGTACAATACATGCACAGTGCAATTTTTGCTTGTAAAACACACTTTGCACCGTTCAAATTATTAGCTTCCTGAAATTTACCATTGGCAAAAATGGCACCGAAACGCTTATGGTTTTCATTGAGCGATAATTCGCATCGTTACACCAATATGCAATCGTGTGATGAATAAACGCGCAAACTGGCACAAAAAAAAACAACATATACACACACACACATAGCATTACGGTGTGTGAGCAATGACGATTTTATGACATTTGAGCTTTTCGTGAGCATTCTTTTTCTTGCTGTTGCTATTGGTCGTTACGACGAACATTGTATATGCATCACTTCGATTCGATCGGTGTAGCATCCCGAACAATAACAACAATCGATGCAAGCTCATTGCATGTGAACGTTGCACGATAAACCATAAGATGAGAAGAGCGGCGTGAATAATTGGTTCGATCGAATAATTTTTTCGACAACACAAAAAATTGTTTTGTAGTACACAACAACGGCATTGGAAGGCAATTGTAATTCATTGAACCTATAAGCACATAATGTCGAACCAACAATCGAAAAAAAAAAATTAAAATGCTTTCTTTCGTAGTATTAATATACGCTTTTCTTTACATTTGTTCGTTGTACACCAACGAATGATTCATTGAAGTACAATAAAAACGCTTAGCGCAATGTGTTCTATCTGTGTGTGTGTGGTAATGCTAGAATTAATCGGCTGTCGTGTTAAAATGTTGGCCAAAGTCAATAGCAAATTGTGTTTTTTTTTCTTTCGATTTTCGTGAAGGTTATTTTTTCTGTTCAGGTTTGCTTTCGCATTTGGCTTACTTGATGAGATCCGAAATAGCCGAATGGTGGAACCTGTTGTCGATTGTAATGAATTCATGCCAATTTTATACACAGGCCTCCATAATGTGTAGCGTACAACAAATACAAATCATATGCAATAAAAATAGGAAATAAGCAAGTTTATTTATTTTCCGTTTGTTCGATAGATTTCATGGTTCTCGGTTTCTTTGGCCAATTTCATTTGTGTGTGTGTGTGTGTGTGTGAGTGTGTGTGCGCGTGTTTTCTATGGATGTTGGCTGTTTTGGTCGGATCCGTTTCGATTTACTTGTTTACCGCTTGTTCTCCCCCTCCACCAACAATTCAAGAAACTGAAAGAAAGACAGAGAAAGATGAAGAAAAGTAAAATCATCTTTGGTGCTTTGGGTCAACGCATTTCGATACAAATTCCAAATACACCCAGAGTACCTGGCAAACATTCACATTTTGTGGTCACGACGTCTATTGGATTAAATGGAATTTGTATGCGCAATTTGTTCATAATAAACAATACAAACATCACTCAAGCTTACGTTCGTTGTGATTGTTTTTCTTCCTCTTCTTTGTTTCTCTCTGTTTCTCTGTCGATGTTCCGTTTTTGTTTCCAATTGATGATTGTTTACGCGGACCCCAGTAATTTTCAATATCCCTCTGTCTCTTCTGTGCACCCAATTGCCTTCAATTCGGGGGGGACGCATTGATTCTTACTGATTGGTGTTTTCTAGTCATGCCGAAAATTCGTTCGTATACGATGATATTTTCTTTTTTCACGACGGACAAAGAGGGCGACCTACTTTGTTTTAATGTGCGTTTTTCTCGGCTGCTTTCTTATTTTCACTCTCGAATTTACGTGAAGACAAGCAAAAAGCTAAATAAAATATCTCGATTTTCATCTCACACTCTCGACACGTTCATTCGTTTCTCTCCCACCCTCTCTCTTTCAATCTTTCGAGAATCGGTGAGCATATATATTTGTGATTTATTGGAATTGATTTCTAGTTCAGTTGTTCGTTTTATGTGCGTTCAGTGTACATGCTCTGCAAGCGTTCTTTTTTTGTGTGTTGATATTCTAGTGCTATTTTATACGTACGTGTGCTGTATAATAGTATACGTCATACGTGCATCGATACCCACAAATTCCATTTATTTCGATTTTCTTTGCACAAATGTGTTAAAACACAAAGATCAACAACCAGACCAAATCCGACACCCAATCGCCAATACACCGCTTTTTATTTTCAGAGATCATGATTCTTAAATACAAAAATAAAAGCACAATCAACTGTGTGTGCATTCGAATTTCCGCATTTTTGACATTTTACAATTTCACAAAAGTTTCCCGCATAAATGAATTTATCGCCTGTGCAACCGCATTTCATTCGGAAGCATCACAACGGCCGCAACAGCAGCACAGCAGTAGAGTAACAAACGAAATTAAAAAAAAAAAAAAACAAATAAGTGAGCGAGTAAAGCGAGCAAAGCGAGCATTTGAATGATTATTATGTATGAATGCAGTGCGTGCACCCTTTTATTCCATGACATATTTCGATAGGCATGGCGTGTGTAAATAATAAATAAATGGAGGCACGAGAACATACACTCATATACACTTACATTCAATGCGAACGAGCAACAGCAAAACGAAAGAGAACACCACGATACGCATGATTAAAAGCAACGGTACATCAAATGCTTGAATCTACATGAAAATGTTGTTCATATCAATTTCATTTTTGAGCTGCATTTCGTTCGCTAACAATATTCTATATGTTCAATGCTCAATGCTCGCGTTTTTTATTGTTGTTGTTGTTTTGTTCTCACTCTCCATCCATCCACGCTATTTTTTCTCACTCTTGCTGCCTACTTGTCTCTCTTTACCTTATTCAAATTGTGTACCGTTTTTGGTTGCCTCTCGTGATTATGGTGGTGACGAAAACAGCAGCGACATTGTCGGCGGTTTGTACGCATAACAGACATTGTGTTGCGTATGAAATATCGTCATCATATTTGTATGTTCGAAAGCCATATCGTAAGCCCAAGCGTGTGGGCCCACACCACACAACATCGATGTGGATGTGAAAGGAAAGAGAGCGCGAGAGCGCGAGAGCGCACGAGAGCGAGTGTAAAAAGGACGCATAGAAAAATGTATACATTTCAACTGGCGTTGCCCATGTGTTCTGTTCTGTGTGTTTATAGCGGTTGTATCGCAAAAGTTATTGATTAAAACTTTTTTAATTACTTACAGCAGGTGTAGCCGGAGCTGAAGAGCATAGTTTATTTGTGTGCATAGAATCCTTCGTGTTGTATGCGGCAATGCATACGGTAAAATGACTATTTTCGTGTAAATGGATTCATTTGTGTGTGCGTGCGTGCGAGCGTTGTGCATATTGCTGTGAATCTATGGCTGAGAGCGGCACCACGATACGCGCTATATGTGTGTGTGTGTTTGTGTGTGCTTGTTTGAAGTACGAACCGAGTGCCGTAATGAACACGGAATGCTTATCTATATATGCGTTTTTTTGTATGTTACATTTTGGTTTTGTTTTTTGGTTTCATGTGTCCCTCTGAAAAATGCCAATCCCTTCGGCCTTCTCTGCCGTCTCACAGGAAAATGTTTGTTGTAGCCCTAGTATTTATTTGTGTGTACCCAAATAATATGCTGTTAATCTTTCGCTTTTGCCGATTGTCGTGCTGTTGATGCCACTGCTGTTGTTCGCTACCGTTGATATCATGTCGGCTCTGTATTTCGTTCACATACACACAGAGACACACGTTCGTTTTTTTTGTTCCACCAGTACGTCGACTCATTGCCACCCTCTTTTCATTATATTCCGTTCCATTTACTATTATTTTGATGCTTTTATAATTTAGTATTTTATTTATAAGGTATTAATGCTGTTTCTCTCCATGGCACATACAATTTACACTCATATTCACATCACACTCACTCACACACACACACACACACACACATACACCCATACATCTCATCCAGTTGATTCCTTGATTTTCGTGTTTTGGTTTGCTCTGGATTTGATGGCATAGCACACTCGGTTCGGTTTCACATTTCCTTTTCTTCTCGACTATTTGCGCTGCTATTTTTCATTAAGTCATAAGATCTAGCTATATGATGTTGAACAACAAAAGCATCATCAGAAGCCAACATTAAGTCTTCAATGAGACGTTCCATATTCGCATCCACATCAAGTTCGTACATACACACAATGTGTGTGGGTGATTTTGTTTGCTCTCGCTCGCTTTTGTAAGTGTGTGTGTTTGTGTATGTTTTTTTCACTTTTTTGTGTTTAGAGTTCGGTATATCGTTCTTACTCGTATTTTGTTTATCGACTGCGATTTTTTGTTTCGCTTCTGTATTCTACATCGCTTGAAAATGCGTTCGGCTGGCGGATTATAGCTCGCTAACAGTCGTATAGATTCATGTATTCCTTTTGAAACAGTATTTTTTTCGCTCCCTTGATGTGTTTGTTTTGTTATTGCTTATTTCACTCTTTTCTCACACATTCAAAAAACTGAATGTTGAATTACATGAAAACATCCATCCGATGCACTGAAATTACAGAGGAAGAAGAAGAAGGAGAAGAAGAAGAAGAAGAAGAAGATGATGATGATGATGATGATGATGAGAAAAAACGTAGAGCTTGTTGCTTGCATTCAATTGATCTCGTTAATTACAGTTAAAGCAGCGAACAACGTTCCGTGATGTTTACACGAGAAAAGTCAGTGTTAATCTGAAAAGTGCTTTTTCCATGTGCACCATGCCGCTCCAATGAACACACACACACATTTCTCTCACACACATTCCACTCACACTCATTCAATTTCAAACTGAAAATGAAGGACGTTATTGTAAAACCAGGAGAATATGTGATGAAGTGCCAATCAATCCCGGACACAAATTGACGATGCCAATAAAGACCGTCAGGTAGTTTGGATTATTCAGGGCACACAGATACACACAGCACACAGCACACAACACACAACAAACAAACTATAGCGGCAGCGGCAACAACAAATGATGAACAGTTTATTGCAAATGGTCGGCAATAACAAAAGATTACTTGCCGTGTGGAATTTTTCACCCATTGGACTTTGTCTGAATAAATCAGTGAAAAGCGATCAAAACAATGAAAGCCGTTTAATTGCTGACTGTAAAATGGTACAACACCATGTTTCCTCATGTGATTGTTGTACATACACTGTATTGCTCATGTTTTATTATCGTGATGCCGCCGTCATTTTTTTGTTTTCGTCTCTTTCTTCTCTGTCTCACCTCAAAAATTGGATCGATGTACGTACAGCGTAACGTACAACAAAATTTATTTTTTTTGATGAATAATCATTACTTTTAATCATTTATTCATTTATTCATTAATGATTAGTATTAAGCTTTATGCTGTCGGTCCAGGTTAATCGCATCGATCTAAAAAGTAAACATCATCTTCATTTTGTTTTTTTGTTTTGTTTTGCAAGCTTGCTGTCTCCCTTGGCTCAAATCAACACACTAGCAAATTGTTAACACAAAATTGCTGTGCAAGTCTTTCACTGTTTCAGATTTGTCTGGCAAAAGAGAGTTATACACATACACACGAGCAGCGAAAACAGAACAAAAAAAAAACCTGAATGGAATAACTGAGTGAATGAATGAATGAAGAGCGCAAGAGAAAAAAAAAAAGAGAATGCGCGCTAGGATACCGGATGCAAGAATCCAACACACAAGGATCTCGTTGGTGCCTGCACACACCACTGTGTGCAAATAATAGACTGTAGCAAATGATTAATGAAAAATTACGACGAGCTTATGGAGTGTAATCTGTACTTTTTTTTTTCGCCCGCCTCACTCACTCTCTCCGCCGTATACTTTCATCACAATGAACAACTATGTTGAAGTCTTCTTCGTCAAATTCATTCGCATTCAGCTTATGAACTGGTGCGTTTGTGCGTTTGTGTGTGTGTGTGTGTGTGTGTGTGTGTCTACTGTGTCTCATTTTAGCTTTGCATCGCTATCCAGTGGATGCTTTGGCATGTTGATAGTCTCCCATTTAAAGTACATTGTGTGTATTTATCAATGGATTACAATGTGTGAGTGCAAAAGATGTAGCGCGCTTTGGTGTCTCGCTCTCGCATCATTCGTATTAATCCAAATCGATGTGTTTTTCTATGTGTGCATGAAATGTGGGGCGCGCGCGGGTGCTCGTTTACACCCGACCAATAAAACGGTATAGCGTGATGGTGATCCGAGTGGAGCGGTCGGAACAAAGTACTTTAATCATCAAATTAACCAACAAGGAGTGTTTGTGTGCACGCGGATTTCTGTTTACCGATGAAATATGTAATGCGGAATTGGGTTAAATTAACCAAGAAAAAACCAATATAAGCACATGTAATTCGTTCAACAAAATGCCCACCAAATATAAATGTTATTTATGGGCGATGACACTCACACGCCAAGCTGTTTATTGTTACTGCCGGTGTTTTTCTTGTTGTTGTTGTTTTGTTTCGGCATCTTTTTATTCGGCATACAAGTATACGGTTTTTCCTATTACATTTCGGCGAGCAAATGGCCTTATCAATGGCCTTTTTTACTTTGTGTGTATGTTTTTTTTTTTTTTTTTTTTTTTGCACAAATTAAAAATAAACTTTGCCGCTGACGCATTTCGCCAAAAGAGTTTTTGGTTTTGTATTTATTTTCAATTTCAATTTTCTACGTAATGGCACAGTATGAAAAAAAGGATATAAAATACATTGTTTTGGCTGTTACATTCGAAGCGGGAACAAAAACAATAAATTCATTTTAGCCCCCCCTTTTCACCGCCCGTCCACCCAAAGTGGACCAATTCTTGAAATAGCGTTTGAATTCAAGAGCCCTTGTTATCAGTTTCATCTGTTGTTTTCGTCTAGGTGTCTCTAGCTGACGCAACTGGTTGGCGCTTGTTTTTGTGACTCTATTTTATGCCGCTTGCTTGCACGGTAACTACGGTTGATGCCATTTGTTACCATTTGCTTGTTGTGATCTTAAACGATAAACCGAAACTTTACAGGAAAAGTTTTTCCTAGAATTTCTAGATTCAGATAAACTAAACGAAAAACATGAAACACAGCATTATCCATGGCATGGCAAAAACAATACGCCAAATGCAAAATGCTTGACAGTCTAGAAAAAGAACAGCATCGTACATCGTACGATTTGTAGTCAAGAGTTTCGAAATACTTTTTCGAAAATTAAAATATTTATTCTCTAAATACATAGAGAATATATATTTTGTTTTATTTTCCATCAGTTTAAAATGTTTACATTTTTACCTGTTGAACTCGAACTTTAAACATGGAAAACAATGAATTGCATGTGGTGCAAACTGTGCCAGTTCTTATTGTTGTTGCGTGGCTGTTGACGTCGTTGTCGTCCTTGTTGATTGTTTGTTGCCGTCGTACAGTCCCGCCGAGCTTGAAAACAAATCCATCTACAAATGGAAATGGGCCACATGAACTGATATGAAACATAGAATGAAAAAGACTCACATTAGACAAAAAAACCAACAAAAACTTCATGGATTACACTACACCAAATAATCATGCGTTTGTTTTTTGGTGGCCCGTACTCCATTTTCTTGTGGCACTTGGTCGTCAATCCAAACTATACACAAATGTTACAATGGGCGTTTTAAGCTCGATAAAAGTACCATTAAATAATTGTTCACCAACGAAATAATTGTTTTTTCTTTTTTCTTTCTCTCTCTCTCTCTCTCTCTCTCTCTGTGTGTATCTGTCACTCTCTCGTAATGTGTAACATTTGGTGCTCTAGTGTGTGTGTGTTCATCTCTTTGTCATTGTCAATCCCTGTGGATTTTCTCGAATATTAGCAGCCAGTGTTTTTTACGGACATGCTCCCATTGTTGAACGAATGGGGGAATTTTCTTCAATATTATGAAACAATGTTTGTTTGTCGTCATTATGACAATATAATGAGCAATAATATAGACAAGTTTTCGATAGACTTTCGAAGGATCAAGTAGAAATGATGATTGTGCGTGTAGAGAGTATTTTTTTCATTAAAAATCTAACATTTCGCACTTGAATTCATGGTAACTAATAAGATTCAGCCTAGGATTCAGACGTAAATTGTCGGAAATGCACACTAAAGATAAGACTACACCAGTTCAATATCTATCATACGCACATATTTCGAACATAACATTGTCATAACATAATTTTCCGTGTCAGTTAGCCTGGATGTGGTAATTTGGGGGGCGTGAATACCTTAGAACCGAGTAGCACTTTTCAAAGCGACATAACATGTTAATTATGATTCGTAATGCATTCAACCAATATTATTTTAAATCGAGTGCTTTTACTCGTTGCGATTCGGCTTAATTTCATAGATAGATGTTTTTATCAGCATCATCGTCATCATTAAGACAACGTCTTGTGAATGTCCTTGTGTGTGTGTGTGTGTGTGTGAGATGTGTAAAGAGATGCGGCATTCTAAAAGAAAATGTCTAATTGTGAGATACACTCTAACTTGACTCCCAAATTAAAACTATGAACTCATAAATAAGCCATTGTAAACATAACAACATTATGCTTATGTGCGGTTGTATGTGACTCTGATGTTGAATCTCTCTATAACATGCCATTTTATCTAGCATTCATATCACTCCGTCTCATGTGTTGTGTTTGCATGCTGTAGCTATTTCGATTTTTTTCTTTGTTCTTTTGCTTCTTTTTCTTCTTTTTTCTCATTTTTTTTGCGTGCTGGTGTACTCGCAACAGTACAGGCTCTTGGTTTGAATCGAAAACATATGCGAATGTTTGCGGCAGTGCCGTCTTATCAGATGACACAATTTATTTTTATGGCGCGAACACATGAACACATTCACATTAATGCGGTGATATGGAGCATATAGAGCAGGAACATCAGTTACACCGAAAACCACATGACGTGTGCTCGCAACGCCACTATTCACTCGTTCTTTCTCGCTCTCCCTTTCTCTTTCTCTCTCAATCTCTCTCACTTGCAACAATATTTTGGGCCCGTCTCGGTCCCATTCGTTCATTCGTTCATTCGCCTACACTGTCTCGCCTTTTTCATTTTACCAAAAACACCAACAAACCCAAAAGGAAAATTATTGTATGTTCTCGACACATGATTTTTCACACATTTTCCAGCCTCACGACATGAGATCACCAAACATACAACAAAAGTGGCAACTGCAATATCAGTAGCATCATTTGACATAAAACAATAATAATAAAATAATGACATCAACGACGGACAAACAGACAAACAAACAAACGAACGAAAGGAAAAATTAACCGAAAATTGATCTGATCGGGCGAAAATGTGTCGATAGTTGTGAATTTATTGCACAAACCAAATGAATCGGTAACAAGCGGATGCACACAAACATGGAAGAACATTTGAAAGTGACACAATGTGACAACAAGGAATGGGAAGCATGACAAGAATATCAACACGGCATGTGGTGTGTGTATGTGTGTGTGTGTGTGGTGTTTCGAAATGAGAAGAGCAAATGAACCGATTGCGCTAGGGAGCGAATGAGTGAACACCGAAAAACGTGAGCACACACACACACACACACACACACACACACACACACACACACACACACAGACACACACATACAAACACACAGAGGGACATATATTGATTCTTTTGCTGGGCAAATGCAGTTGGTCAGCTGGTGTCAATGAAAAGTCAATAATTCAGTCAAAAGTAAATATTTAGCTGTTCGGCACAAACAAACCAAACCATTTCGTTCAATTGCACTTCAACGTGCATCGTGTGCTCGCTCTGATTTTAACACAACTGATTTTCTTCACATTTACACGGAAAATTAACGGAAAATTGCAGTAAATTACAAAAAAAAAAAAAAAAAAAATCATTCAAACCACCGACAAAATGTGGCATTTTCAAATGGAAATTTTACGTTTGTGCACAATTTTATTGAGAATTCAGTCAATGTCATTTGAAAAACGTTTTGAACCTTTTTCGACACACCGGTCGGTAGTGTGTAAATGAACCACCAAAAAAACAATCATTCGCTTTTCGTCTTCATATGCTATGCACATAGTTAATGTTCAGTTTCATTGTTATGTTTTGTTATTTTCTACATTGTTATTATTGCATATTTAATTCATATTTATTCATTCATAACGGTTGAAACGGTTATTTTATTCCCGCTCTCACCCGGGAGAGTGGAAACAGGAAACGCAAGAGAAAGAGAGAGAGAGAGAGAGAGAGAGAGAGGGCGAGAGGAATAGAATCATAGTGTGGCTGTGCTTTGTATGGTGATTGTGAATTCATGATGGTTGCATGAAAAAGAGCGAGAACCAATATCCAAGCTTCATCAAAGTTGAACTTGTTGGAGACGGGAGTTGGTAGGGGGGAGGGTTTGGGGTGGTTGATGGTGATGTACGGGATATACGCAATAATATATAAACGTGTGTAGCATTGATTGCCCACTCTGGTAATATATAGAGCCCAACATAAGCACCAACAATAAATAATAAAATAGCTTACGAATGGGTGGCATTAGCAGGCGAAAAATGGCTGATTATTTAAATATACATATCACACAATAAATGAAATGAAACAAAAAAAAACCAAATGCAAAAGCATTCTCCCATCGTCAACACAGCAAAATGGAAATACGAAACACAAATAAATATACGAAACATAACAAATGAACGAACACCCAACGAAATGAACAACAACAATAATAAAAAAAAATTGGTCGCAGAAACGTTATAAGACCAATTGGTTTTCCCCTATGATACATTAATCAGCGGTTAAGTGGTAGGTAAATTCCCGATTTTAATTATATCCTGCGTCTGCGTACATTGAAGCAAACAAATTATTTATCTATTGTGCTAACGCTTGCATTTCAACATTAAATACATGAAAAAAAACGTGCTTAATTTTTTGTCGCAAACGCATTCAAGAAATGGTTTAATGAAAAATCTGAATGTATTTAGAATTGGCAATTGGTATTGAATATAAAATCACAACGAACAACCCTATTCTTGAATCCACTTTAGTTCGTTTACCTTATTTCATTCGGTTGAACTGTATACAGCGCCAGTTTACTCAGTGTACACACACACACTCACACACACTCACACACACACTATCTAATCGTTTTTCTAACAACTCAAAAACCAATTTACCGAGATTGGATTATTTTTGTTAGCACTTGAGTTCTGAGTGAAGTTCAACACAGATACAAAAAAAACGTGCTAAAAAGTTTTCCAACGTAAAAAAGAGAATATTTTGTATAATCTTTACATACACACACACGCACACAAATTCTCCATTTTCATGTGATTCAACGCTCTTACGAGCGATCAACATGCTCATGTTTTAAATGAGATGGTGTAATAATTAGGCCACATGTGCACTATACGCATTCGAAATCATTTGCTCGTATTTGATGCGGATTAAAGTGGTTGAATTTTGAAATATATGCAAAATTTTCCACATCTAATTCCGAGTCATTTGTTACAAAATATTGTGTGTAATAGAAAGTTTGGTGGGAGAGTTTTGTGTTTGGAGTTTTAGATCATATCCACACATCCATTCGCAACCAGAAACATAAACATAGACAGAAGAACCGTACGAAGCACTCATAAATTATACAATTCGAATGGCGAATGCCAATCATTTTCGGGGGAGAGTGAGAGAGAGAGAGAGCGAGAGAGAGGGAGAGAGAGAGAGAAGGCGAAAAAAGCCTAAAGAATAGTGAAACATATGATTGAAATGGACCAAGAAGCTATAACTTCACCGCAAGGGACTCATGACAAAGTTCGGACAGGCAAAATAAATAATGAAGTGTGAGATTATTTGGAAAGTTAGTCTCGGCGACTTTTTCGATGCCGTCACCAAATCTATTTTGTGATTTTCTTTTTTTTCTTCTTGCTTTCTTCCATCGAATTTTTTATTCGCTTCGTTATTTTGTTTTGGTAACGGTGGTGCGGTTGGGTTTTGACTGAGTTGAAATGTGAAATGACAGTAACATAATTTCTTGTCTTGATGAATGTAGCCGAATGAAGTTTTAACACATTCTACTCGAAGAATAATTGAGATTTAATTTTATGTTTGAGAAAGTGTCTTGGGAAATCGTTCATTTTCCTCATAGTCATTCGTCTGTTGACCATGTTCGTCTGGTTTTTTTCCCTCTTTTGATGGTGTCGCTATGGTAGAGCTGCTACTTGTTCATTTTTCTGAGCACCTTTTTTTCACTTTGCAACGAGATTTGGCTGCAAGTGTGACGTTCGACGCAATTAATATGAAAAGTATTTTGTGTGTACATAGAAAGTGTCGTAATTCCATTTCTTCTGATTAAATCAAATCCAATTTTGTTAGACCGTTCTCTTTTTTATTCTCTTTCTTGTTCATTTGTATTTGAATATTTGCATTTGCATTTGCATTTGTAGCTTTCACTATGTGACTTGCGACTACGACTATAATTCCCAGTTCTTAAACACTCATTCTGCGAACATTTCTTCCGGCTCAAATTGATTTAATTCATTGTGTGTGTGTGTTTTTTTTCGTCTGTGTCCTATGCATTCAACTTTTCAAGTCAAACTAAAATTTAAATTGGTTCGTTCGAAATTGGCCGGTATCAAAAGACAAGTCTGTCAGTTTGTTCTGTCTTTCAACCAAAACGGACTAGTTCATCAACATGACTTGGTGCTTGGTGTGTTTTTTTTTTGTTTGTTCGATGTTGCTGCTTGTTCTTTGTAAATTGCCATCAATTTGTGTTTTCTCATTTCAAAATAGGAGCTAAAGCATGAGGAAAACGGGTTTTCAGAGTGATAAATATAGAGAGAGAACGTGAGAAAGGGAAAGAAATTGAACACTAAACGATAATATTCGATGTATTATTACATTAAACATGAATGAAGCTATTAAGACAGGTGCTTCGGTTAACACTAAAGCACATAAATATACAGAAGCAACAAGCAAAATAGAAAACAAAACATGAAGAAAAAAAACATGAGCAGCTACAGCCCCGCACACACACGTCTAAACAATGCGAAAAGAAACTAGAAGCTAGCAAATCCAATTGAATTGCCAACTAATCAATAGAAATATGCATAAATACACGGCCCACCAAATGTGGAGTATATTTTTGCAGCAGAAAATCAACGACGATTACCGGTAGACAGTTCTAATTATTTTGAATAATTTATCGTGCGTGATGTGATTCGTCGGAAACCGTACATAATTAATCAACGTTCAACTCCACTGCGGCTTTTTTCCTCTCCTTCTACTGACATAATTCTATTTGTGCTGTAAAAGCACAACAATAGAAAACAAAAGCCTAAGCAATCTCTGGGCATAGAGACGACCATTGCATTGGCGCTGATTGAGGAAAAATGGAAAAGCATGGAAACAGCTAAAGCTTCGTATAATATTTGCATTTCGTTGTATTTTCCCAGTCAAATTAAAATGTCAGTAAATCATTTGTACCATATTTTGATGAAAGCTGAATGCGAAGCATTCACGTTACTTAAGTCATTACCATTGGCTAGGTGACTGGAGTGTTCGATCTAAAGCAAACAATACCCCGTGAGCGTGTGTGTAAGTGGAAAATGTAAACAACAACAAAAAAAAAAAACAAGCAACGTTTGCTTGAAGTAACATTTGATTTTTCGATACAACTGATTCATACATGACCAATTCACATTCGAGATTAATTCTGGGAAGGATTTCAACAACGGTGTTTAAGAAATTTGATAAACTGGCGGAGAGATTTCTTTGGCCAGAGATGTGAATGCCTGAAAGGCTTCACATTTATTTGCAATGCAATTTTACAAATAGCAGCACAACATTTTCCAAACGATGAAGATTCGTTGCACAGAAGCTTCGACTCTTGCTCTCTCTCTCTCTCTCTCTCACCCGGTTCGGTTTGTTTCGAATCGACATTTTCCGAAACAAAGTAATCTTGCCATTTTCTTTTTCTTTGAATGAGATAATTAAATTCTACCAGAGGCATATGTTTATGCTATATATTTCGCATATGCTATGCATAAACCAATCCAACCGATTCATAGATGTGAAACGCGTTTCAGATCAGCTCGAATGCTTCAGATTAAAGAGAAATTTGTATGTATGTGAGAGATTCTATTTAATTTTTTTTTTTTTCGTTTCTTTTCTTTTCTTTTCTGTTATATTCTTCCTTTTCTACGCTTAATCTTTGTAAATACTTTTTCCCTTTGATTTATATCTTGCGCTTGTTTTGTTTGCTTCTTTCGTTTGAAGAATTGGGCAACAAGCGTCCTGATATCATTCGTGTGCTGCTACATTCACATTTTGTCGAAAGATACATTAAAAGTCTTCCCTTCGCAACATTCCCACACGAGGAGCATAAACACACACAAATACAGACACACACACACACACACACGGATCCATACAAACAATGATAATAGAATGAATTTTCTTTGATATTTTTTCGATGCGAAGAGAATTTAATCTTACTGTCAATCTAAAGATTTAATGTTGTGATTTTTTTTCCTTGTATGAAAAATAAAAAATTCCATGGCACATACGGAGTTCACCTATGCCATTAAATCACAATCCAATGAGTATATTTTCTTGGATTTTCGCGGGCTGATGCCGAATGAATGAATGTAACGAAGAGAGAGAGAGAGAGAGAGCGAGACAGACTTTGGCTGCAATAATTGAATACATTTCAAGCATTTAATGAAAAGTGGTTGATGGATGCAGCCTCTTAAATGAAAAACATTTTCCATATCTAATCATCTAAGCCGAACGCGGCATAAATGTTGAAATGCTACTGAAA
This sequence comes from Aphidoletes aphidimyza, assembly GCA_030463065.1. Lineage (NCBI taxonomy): Eukaryota > Metazoa > Arthropoda > Insecta > Diptera > Cecidomyiidae > Aphidoletes > Aphidoletes aphidimyza. The sequence goes on along the minus strand of CM059998.1, from coordinate 30,481,692 downwards.
AGAAGAAAAAAAAAGAGACCCACAGGAAGAGAAAGAGAGTGTGTGTGTGTAATGTCGTATTCCTCGGCTAATGCTTGTCGACCATCGACTCAATGGCTGGCTGGCTGTTTGGCTGACTTGGTATTTCTATTGAATGGCATTTTGGGCATTTGTATTTCTATTGATTTGTTTTCGGGCTTTGTTTTGTTCTCGCTTGGCCGTGCATCGTTTTATTTGTGTATGTAAATTTGCATTTGCCTTGTGCTTTGATTTGATTTACTTTATAGTTGACATTTTAATCGTATGCCATGCCGTTTCTATGACTTTATCTACACTGATTTTATGGCAGACACGCGCAGATGGTGGTGCACAATCGTTGGCGCACATTTTTCATGGTGGTGAACTTAAGTTCAGCTCACATCATCCCCCCCCCAACTCCCTCCGCCTCCTCCTTTCTCTTCCGCACTCTGTGCCATTCGAATGCGTGTATGTGTTGTACTGTGCGTTGCATGGCTCTTGTCATTTCGTTTTCTGCTGCAACTTTATGATGTGATATGTCATTTTATGGTTTTCGTATGCTCTGGCTGAAGCAAAATCGAAAAGTTTTCCTCTTTAGATGTGGTATTCACTTCGAATTTTCCGCTTAAAACTTCAAATGTATGCAATATGCAAGCGCATAACACTACATCAATGCACTGCTAGCGCTACTGTACGGGCACATTGACGATACACAAAATGCGTATGGCATTCGCTCATTTATCGGTATTGAGAATATACCGAGTATTTTTTTTAAACTGTCACGTTTGTTGTTCGTCGTTGTGAATGGCGCTACGATGCTCTGATGCTGTGTGTGTGTGTGTTTGGTATTTAAACTCGAACGAAATGATAAACTTTTTGAGAAAATAATTTGAATATAATGCCATACGTGTCGATGGTAGTTGGTATAGTTGCGCGGGGTTCAAGTTGTCAGAGCCCGTCCCGGTTCTCCCGTATGCATATTCTTCGTTTTGACGTCCAAAAATATACACAACATATTGACTGCATTTCCTTTAAATTGTTTCCGTTTTTTGGGCATTATGCATCAGTGTTCCGTTGTTCGTCCGCCGGAATCAAGATGAATAGCTTACTCTCGCTCATTCAATTTGCTTGGATCAGTTTTTTCCACTCTTTCTATTTCTATCTCTCTCTCTCTCTCTCTCTCTCTCTCTCTCTCTCTCTCTCTCTCTCTCTCTCTCTCTCTCTCTCTCTCTCTCTCTCGCTCTTTCTCTGCGTCTCTCTCTCATTCGTTATCGCAATGCCAAAGTGAATTCCGATCGGAAAATTAAATTTAAAGTGATTGGCTCAATCGATTTTATTCATAGCTGTTATCCGTTTCGATGTGTCATAGCGAACTATTTGTAGCAACCCTTGGCAGTTCTCTCTCTCTCTCTCAATTGCTTTGCTTCGATGATCAATTTGCTGTATGGGTTGCTGTTGCTACATTGGTGGTGTTGCTGCGTTGCCGTTGTCGCAGCCGCTCTAATCGTTCGTCGTACACGTTGATTCTGCAATTGTGTGGCCAACTATATTTGATGCTATAACTGATATCATATCATATATTTGCTTATGAAACCTCACAATGTATCGCAATAGTTTTATTCATGCGAGAATTGTCGGCTTATTGCGTAATTACATGCATTGTTACTGCTATATTGCCTCCACAACGGTATGATAATTCAGTTATAGATATTATTGTCAATTCTCCTATATCAATATTTTCGCCATTTATAAATAAACTTGTACACATTTTTGTTGTTGTTGTTGCTGTTTTTTGTTGTTAAAAGCACAGCACAGAGCAATAAACGTATAAAAAAAGCTTCTATGAGCGCTCTGCTATTGGCCTAATTACACGCGTCATTTTTATTATTATCAGTTCAATCGTTAACTTAATTACACCTGTATCATTGTAAATGTGAAAATATTTTCTATATCACACATTTATAATCTGTATATATGTATAGTTTCGTGAAATGACAAACATTTCAATTTGAATGTTGAATTTCAATGGTTGACCATCCAATTTTTGGGAAATAGTTTAGTCGGGGTATGCAATGAGCTGATATTAAAATGAATTAGTCCTTTGGATGCTCAATTAAAATGAGAAAAAGCAATGCACTTTATTGGCTTTGTTGAAAACTTTATTCAAATAAACTTTTGAACCGAAAAATTTCCACCTTTTTCTCTTTCACACGTATTTGTGCTGGCTGTAGCTCAGTTGAGTTTCCATAGTACTGTGTAATGTGCATACAACAGCATTCGGGCGAAAACAATTTGATTCTAATAAATTGTCGTTTAGTTCTTATTAGCATAGCCTTTATGCGTTCACACATACACACACTCACACCAACACAATCACCACCAGACATCAGTTGGATGCGGTTGCAAACGGAAGCAAAGTGAATGGGCTGTCATTTCCAAATTGAATGCACAATATCGGCCAGAGAGAGAGAGAGAGAGAGAGAGAGAGCGAGAGAGAGAGAGAGAGAGAGTAATATTTTATTATGAAATGAACAAAATGCATATTGATTATCGCATAAGACCCACGTGTCCTTTTTTAAAACGATTGCAAATAATTTCGATCGTCGTTCAGTAAGAAAAGCGAACAAATGGGTTAATTGGATCGAATGGTAAAATGAGAACATTCACATAAATAATTCCAACATAAAGAACAACAAATAAAACTACAACGACAACAAAAACACACAACATGGAAACGGCAAGGCAATTGCAAATGTTGTTATGGTTGCAATTGTATCCCATTACGATTTTAACTGCCATTGCAAAACATATCATTTCATTCGTTTGCTTTTTTTTATTCCTATTTTTATTTTTGTATATTGGAAATCCAAAGTGCTATTTTTAACGCAGAGGGAGGAAAATGGGCCCGAGCGGGCGCTGTTAAATCCAATTGATTTTCAACATCTGCAAAAATTGTTGCATTCGAGGAGGAGGATAAAATGGCAATTCAAAGTCGAATGCAAATATGAAGCGATTTATATTTCACTTTAATATTTGAATTTAATGTTAGCGTTTGTCAGTCCATATGTTATTTTGTTCTCGTGTCGGTGGTCTTTTATGTTTGTTTTTTTTTATTTTACTCTTTGTGCTTTCCTCGCTTGCTCTCGGAATTTTCTGTGTTTTCACGTATTTTGTGGTCTCCATTTACATTATAATACATTGTCAAAAAGCTCTTTGACCATTTACTACATTCACAGCATGCAAATTTCATATCGAATGTCAAAGATTCATGTTGTTTGCTGCTCGCGCTGTATATTGAAGAAGGTACAAACAAATCATTTCAAATGATGTAATCAACAATGAAAAGTGGAAGCGTAGAAGCGTATAAAAATGCAAACATTCGTAACAAAATACCCATCGTCTAACACTTTTTGTGGCTCTCAAAATGTGAGCGCTCGTTTTCGTTCTCGTTCTCGTTCTCGATCTCGTTCTCGATCTCGTTCTCGTTCTCTCTTCAACTATATTTATATATATATATATATATATAGAAAATCAAGCCTTGCAAACAGATACGTGAACCTGTACACACACATACGTATGCAATACGCACCTTTGCTATTAAATATTCATTTGGATCACATTCAATTGCTCATCCCTTTGTTCGTCACATAGGCATACTGTTTTACAGCGTGAAATATCACCAATCAACTGAGGGAAAACGTCATAATCCATCAAATTCACCTCTCTTTTGCTCGCTTTGTCTACCTTTTGTATCTCGTTCGGTTCTCATTCTCTTTCACCGTACAACGATGCTGTACGTCCGAATGAGAAAGAGAGAGCACAACAGAGCAAAACACAGAGAGAGAGAGAGAGAGGGTTGCATACCGTCATACATTATGACGCACTGCATATACGCACATATTAAAAATAGAATCAAAGGAAAAAGGTATTTATCTCTGCATTCGAGTGAGTTATATTATATAAATGTAATACGGAGAGTGCGAGCGAGCGAGAGAGAAAGAGAGAGAGAGAGAGAGAAACTGCTGGGGATAAAAGCGCAAAGAGGAAAAAAATACCGAAATTCGAAGCGATGTAAATTTCGGTTTTTCATCATACACACAATGTTGTGCAATGTAAAAAGATAAAACAAAAACAAACAAACAAACCAATCATAAAAAAACACCAAATCTGGGAAAGAGGAAGAGTGGCATAGATGTGCTGGTTGGTACAAGTTTTCGCATACTGAAATAGACACAATCAACGAATTTGTATCGAATGCAACGCTTTGGTTCGTACTAATACGCACAATATTTTGTGCAATTTTAAAATACGATTTATTGTTGTCTTTTTCCTGGTGTAATTTTATTGTGTTTGTTCTCAATCGCAAGCGTATTCACTATGTCTGTTGCGCTTAACTCCTTTTCAAAACTGATTGCCAAACTCAGACACTTTTTTCTGTGTGTGTGTCGCAGCAAATGAAATTATTTGTGCATTGACACGATCATGGACTCTCGAGTTGTGAATCACAATCGGTCGTGACGCGATTGAAAGTGTATGGAGGTTTGTGAACAGCCGAAGCACGATGCATTGACATACAACAATAACAACAACAACAACAACAACAAAAACAGGTGACACAATGAATGTTAGTGAATTATTTGCTAGAGCGTGACAGAATGAAAAAAACACACTGGTTATTTTATAAAAACAATAGCCACAATCATCCCAATCGATGCTCATGCCATAACACACACGTTAACCGTAAACCATAAACCCGGGGTAAATAAAACAGAAAAAAATAGCAAAAAAATATGGAAAATGGAACAATGTCTCCGTATTTTAACATCATTACTATCTGCTGTGTGCCTCGTTTACACCGATTCAAGCAGAACGAGCTTATAACCATTCTTCCCCGTTTCATCCGTTCCACAAAACCTTCTCGCTTGCGTTTTGCCACTGAAGTTGTATCAATATTTGTAATTTTACTGGTGTTGGTTTTCACAGTTGCACCATATGCCATACATCATTTCTTGTTGGACTCTCGCTCGCGCTCTCTCTCTCTCTCTCTCTCTCTCTCTCCATCTGGATTTTCTCTCGCTCACTTGCCTTTTGCATACGAGCCTTGTGTTTTCCATGTCTTTTGTTTGGCAAACGAGAAGTCGATTCATATAATTACAGTTATAGCATTTATGCTGTTGTTCTAGCCACTCGGCATGCAAAAGATATTATCGATTCAATTGGGGACCAAACTTATGCACACACACATACATTCACTCACAAGCAATAAGTAATTGATTTTTCATCTTCATTCGCATATATGGAAACTATAGTTTCCTTAAGCATCACCACACACCATGGCATCGGTTTTCCGTAATATTATCGTTAAAGTTATCCGCATAGCAAATATACACCACATACACATGGCATGGAGGTGGAGTGGACTGACATGTTACTACAAGCATGTCATGGCTGCAATGTTGCTAGTGATGCACCACCATATCGATACACACATTCCATCTATTTCAAGCAAACATCTATATCCACATGAACGGTGAGCATTATGATGTATATGTGTGTGCACTGTGCATATGCATCAATCGACAGTATGACAGTTAAATCGATATTGATTTGCTGTTCAATATTCGCACTGAATTCCCAGCTCTGATTGTCATGCAAAAGGTCGAAAGCCCGAAAAAAAGTCGTACTCTCAATTGGTAAACAATGTTTACTAAACATGTTATAAAACATTCAGATGTGCGATTGGACAGTGAGTGGATGAGATAATCAGATAGAGAGAGTGAGAGAGAGAGAGATAGAGATAGAGAGTGATGGGAGTTAGACCGGACGCATGGAGAGCATATGCTCAGCAACATGGTGCGCCTAGAGTCCAACAATGCATATTCCTCAAGGAATTTTAATTTATTCAACTGATTGTTTAAATGCATTGCTTTTCAATTGTTTACCTCTTTTTCACTCTATGTATTTCATTCGAATAAAGAGAGAGCCACACACACACACACACACTGACCCAAATGTTTTCAATGCAAATGGTTTGCATTACGAATATATCGAAGGCTACCCTGAATACCAAAAATGTGTTATTCGGATGTGAAGAGACCAAAGATCAATTTACATACTTCATGCAGAACGCCAAACGCATTACATTCAGAATATTGCAGATGGGGGGAGCACGCTACTTTGCTCACATGCTCCTCTTTTCATTCACTGCGTTTTGATTGTGGTGGGTTTTTTTTTGTTTGGATTTGCTTTGCTTCATAAATCTCTTTCTCTCTCTGCTTACATCGAATTTTCCAATTGATTGTTTTCATTGGTTTTGATTGAAGAATTCATGCCGTTTCATTTGCGAAATCGAAATGGATTCGTTGGCACTTTAATTATTCCCTAATTAATTTTATTCACGATGAAGCAAATATTTTCAATCCAATGGATGCTTGAATGGTTGGAACATTGTGTGAAAACGCACACACACAAAGTGAGAGAGAGAGAGAGAGAGAGAGAGAGAGAGAGAGAGAGAGAGAGAGAGAGAGAGAGAAAGAGGGAGAGTGAGAGAGTCTATTCGAAATCATTAAGAAATGGCAACGAGCAAAGTTTTAACTTTGTATTTATTTCAACGATAAAATCGTGTGCAAACACTTTTCACTCCTCTGAATCGCTCTCTCACACTTTTCACCGATATACATACACACATAATAAATTGTGCGAACAGATTTTCATTTCGATGCCATTAAAAGCAAATTTATAACTTAATTAATTTTAATTACTTTTCTCTCATTTGTTCTTTTTGGCATTTGGCACTCCCTTTGCTATTATTATTCAGCTTACGCAGCGCCGAGTTTTGTTTTTATTTCAATCGTATTCTTTTTCTCACTCTCTTATTTTTACTTTACATTTTTTTGTTGTTTTGTTTTTGGTTTTTTGGTTGTTGTTGTTTCATATTCATTCAATTGTTGGAAAATTGGTTGGCTCGCCCCATAAATAAGCCCGAATACATTTAAATTGTGAGCGATGTATTGTAGGGGAGGGGGAGTGGAATGTTAAAATGTAATATATAATACATTTGGGCTTGCAAAATCTAGGAAAACCAAAGAACGACACATGCAATTATTAACACTTGAGAGTACAAGTGAAATTTATCTGAAAATTGGCTGCGTGTGAATGTGATTTGACTATTTAGTCAATGCTATGGCATTCCATTTCCAACAAACAAACACATACACAGTGATGTTTGGCTTCAGAGCTCAAATAATTGTTTGGTAAACTCCCTCTCTTTCTCTCTTTCTCTCGCTCAAACAATGTTACGACTAAATGATTTTTAATTCGTACATTTTAATATCCGCAATTATTATTTGAAATTTTTTAAAAATTGTATTTTAAATCGCACAAGTAAGTATATTTGAGCGATAGCAGCATTAGCAGCACAAGAACAGCATAATTGTACTTGATATGCGAAAGCTCATGAGGTATTTGACTCGACAGATTGGCTAAATGTTTGAATGCTGCAAAAAGTCCTGAAACGAAAAGATGAATGAAGAACGGGAGAACGAGGCAGAGAGAGAGAGGCCGGTTGCTTACCGAAAAATTGAAAATCAAATATGCATGCAACCTTCTGCCTGCCAATCTCTTCCCCCCGCCTCCCAAAACAAACAAAATGCAAATTGCGTTTCACAACAGATTACGTAAAATTATTAAATCATCTTCCATTCGATGGCAACTTTCATCGTCATTGACGTTGCTTTCGCCCGCATCTCCACACAGGAGCTCCAAAAGCAGAGCGGAAGAGAGAGAGAGAGAGAGAGAAAGAGAAAGAGAAAGAGAGAGAGAGAGAGAGAGAGAGAGAGAGAAATTGAACGCATCAAATAGCTAAACAAAGATGATTGAACCGAGAAGAGCGCAAGAGAGACCGACAGAGACTTTTGGCACAATTGTTCTAATGGAATGCTTTATGGTTTATTACTCGCTGGGACTCGGAGAATGAGCAACAGCAAAAGCACATTGGCAACAACAATAAAACCGTAATAACACACAATCACCACACAACTTTGTCGGGGTTGCTGTTTGCTTATTCTATTTTGCTTCTTACGTGTTTGGAATACTTGATCTTTGCTAGAAAATATTCATATGTACCCCCCAAACGACGAGTGCAAATGGCTAATGTACTCCACTGCCATGGCACAAGTGAGAATGAGAGAAAGAGAGAAATGGCAAAATATGCCAGAGCAATGACTCAAATGGGCGAATGACTGAATGAATGAGTGAGTTTGCAAGCGAACGAAGCGAGAAAGAGCACACACACACACACACACATACGTACACGAAAAATTGAGTTTGGTTGGGTTCGTTCTGTTTTGCATTGCATTGCAAATGCAATGCATCTCTCGTCAAAAAGCTCAACCAACAGAACACACAAAAAACAAACCATAGACAAGTAACTGACTCACAGTGCAGTGATAGAGAGATAACGCGAGAGTTAAAGAGAATGTGTAAAACGGGGGCAAAAAAACGAACGTCCACCAAAACCAGTGTGATATATAACATGTGTTATGTTTGCTATGTGTGTTCTGTCTTGTACATTGGTACAAATGTGTATACATGTAAAATCTCAATTGGCATCAAAATTACAAAAGGAATTCTCTAATTGCCAGATAAATGAGCCAGTGCATTTGACAGAATCCTCATGTCGATTAATTTAATGCGCTTGAAATGGTTCCGAATGCCATTACTTTTTGAAACATGCATGCGGCAAATAGCACCTTTGCATACCGGTAATGTATGTGCTTCGAGTGTACGAGTACATTTTGTGGCCAGAAAATTGATTTAATATACTTTTTTGTTGTGGCATTACACAATGCTATCATCAAAAGTTTAAAAAGTATCGGAAAAGAATCATCAAAAATTTAACAACAACAATCAAAAAAGATAAACACCAAATGCCACATTTCATGCTGTTTAATCATGTTTTTTTTTTGTTTTGTTTTAATTCCTCTGGTTTGTTTGTTTGTACCGAACAAATAGAACACACACACAAATACAAAGTAAACAGACCCAGCGCACATCTGACAGGAGGGGGGAAATGACCAGAGCGCCAAATTGATTGCACTCATTCTTCAATTCAAAAATGGTTTTGCATGTATCTCATTTTTAACGATAATTTATTGTCTTTCTCTTTTGAAATGTATACATTTTTCTATTAACAACGCTGAGCTGTTGCTCAAAATGCCGACCGGTACGCTCGATCGTTGTTTTAGAAAATGTCAAAGAATCAAAAATAATGATGCAAAGCATTTCAGAAATGAATTAGAATCGTCTGAAATTGTCGAAAATGGCCACATTCGCAGCCGCACCAATATCGTGCATGAAAAACATAATTTAGGTATAGATGTGCAAAAGATGAGGGACGACGACGAAAAGTAGCAAAACAGAATGTGCTCAGGTTAATGGAAACGAAGCAATGCGTAATAAATTGTCAGCAGCAATAGCAACAGCAACAGCATAGATGAAAAGTAAAAGTGAAATAAGATGGGAAAAAGTTTGTGACGCTCAAAGAGATAGAATCAAAAGTTTTTTGGCCCAAAAAAAGACGAAGAAATAACACTTGAAACGTTCAAAACGTAAGAAAAAAAAACACCGAAAAAAGGAGCCAGAATGCATTAAACTCATGTTTTTATATTTTGGACTGTGTGCGCTCAATTTTCATTTTCTATTTCGGTAGCGAAAGTTAAAAGTGACGAAGAGAAGAAGAAAAAAACACCTCATTTAATCTTAATTCAATTTTAAATCGAAATTCGGTGTCACTCACTTAGCCCGATTAGCGCGAATCACAAAGTTGTATTTTTTTTGGTATGCACAGAGAGGCTGGCTATCGAGCTAACAAGTGAAGAAATGTTTGGTCTAAAAATAAAATTCTTCACACCATACCAAGGCAGGCCAGACCATGCAATGTGCTCTCCTACTCTCGCGTTCGGTCGGCCCGAGAAAACCAAACCGCAACGAATTCATCAGTGATTTAATTTGTATGCGCCACATTGGTCACAGTCGATTAAAATATCATTAATAAATAATCCTTTCTGGAAATGTGTGTGCCTTTTCCGGTGTTGATGACAGGAAAACGAATAGAACAGAAAATATTCTGGCGCGAATTGTTCACCATTTTTTTCTCTCTCTCTCTCTCTCTCTGTATCTCTTGTTCACTTTCATCTGTAATTGCATATCACACACGTCTATTCAATATAAACATTTCGAGCGAATGAATGAGCATGCGATTTGAAATCGTGCAAATGAAATTCCGGGAAATTGCTGCCAATTCAATTTGAAACTCTAAAATGTTCCATTAACTACATTGTTATTTCGAGTACATGTAATTAATTCTCTTTGAAATCGGCCGAAAACAACAACCCACATTCAAACACAAAAATGGAACTGTTTGATGGACATACGTTTGCCTCAAGCCATAAATAGTCCATTTTGATATGTTTGTTGTGTTTAAATGTTTTGATGTTTTGTTGCCTTTTTTTTTAAATTCCTTGCAACAAGCGCGGTCGTTTTTCCTGCTCCGAAATTGAAACAATTTACTCATTTTGTTGTTTTTGTTTTTGTGTAACCAAAATGGAAAATATCATCAAATCGATGACCATTGCGCTCTTCAAAACAGTTCATTCCCATCTCACATTCATCATTAGAATTAATGAGGATACATTTGGCGAGTTAGCAAAATGTCCAACACCAACCAAATTGCACACTTAAACAAATCCAATTGTTTGTTATGCATGTGTGTGTGTGTGTGTGTGTGTGAGGAGAGAGAGAGAGAGAGGAGGGGGTGAATGTTCGCTTTGTAATGGCTACTTCTAACGAATACGTGTTTGTTGATGCTCATTGCTCACTCTCTCTCTCTCGCCCTGCCAACGTGAATTTTTATGCGTGTCACTTTACAATTTACACAATCAATTCAAACAAAATGAATAAAACCGAAAACTTGCCCCTAAACGGTAGGCAAGAGAGTGGAAAATGTAAACACGGTAGTGAATAGGTAAACAAATCAATCTGCATACATTCACTTGAGCGCAATTTCGCATTTGATTTTATACCTACAATATTTATGTGATTTGCGCTTTAAAAAAAAAAATTGTTGCTCGTATTTTTTTTTAGTCTTTTCATTTGGTTTGTGTATTTTTTTTTTGTTCTGCTGTTGCTCATTCGCGAAAATTTCCGACTGTTGATTTTTCCCCTCGGTTTTTTGTTGTTGTTGTTGTTGCTATTGCATTTGTTGAGTTGATTGTGCCAAATGATTTTTTGCCGCCGTCAATTGTTTTCTGCCTGTGTTTACTTGCGTCGATTCCTATAATTTGGCTATAGTTGCCGACGAGCAAACAGCATAAAGAAACCGAAGAAGGCGGATAAAAACACCATAAACAGCATACGATTAATAAAAAAAAATCAACGCAGACACACACACACACAAATAACAACGCTATTCAATTTTCAACAGAATACGATTGAAGAGGAATAAAATAAAAAAAAAAACAGCGAACAGCGTACCTGAAACAACAGCACTTAAAGAAATGAATAAATAAAGTCAGCAACACCACCAAAAACATAACAAGTCTATCAAATGTTCTTTTTGCCGCTGCTATGCAAATGAAAAAATATTTTATTCATCTACGTTGAACCGTTTGTGTTTTCCCCGTTTGGTTTTGCGTTCATTCAAATGATTTTTCGTTCTTTTATATTTGTTTTTTTTTTTTTTTGTGCTTTTTTCGCCATCCACCTTCTGCTTTATTTTCCGTTACTTTTGGTGTTTCTTCTTTTTTTTTTTATAGTCATTTTCGGAATGAAAATGCTGGATACAGCTTTTTGAAGTCCAGAATATACAGCAGAGAAACCGTTAAATGTATCTTTTGCAGTCCACTTACCAAACTATTGGCCGATGAATTCATTTAACTGGTGTTGTTCAAGCTAAACAAACGCGCTCACGCTCACCCCTCAAAACATTGTGCATGTACACACAGAGATTTTTTTTCTTTTTTTTTTGATTGATTACCATGTGTGCGGCTCGAAGGAGATGGTTTCTAGTCGCATTCAAAATAAATTTCGTCCGATGGCCAGTGAAGAGGGAGAGGGAATGTAGGGTGTGCGAGAATGAGTGAGTGTGTGCCAAATTTGTTTGAATGGCCAGACGAACGAACATGAAGCGAACACATGAGCGATTTATTCATGTGTAGTTGGGGTATTACCACTTTTTAACTTTCTTTTATGTTTTGCCGAAAAACAATTTTTTTTTATTGATTTCTCTCTCGTGGTGTTTATCCGATTTGATATGTGTCTGTGTGTATGCATTGTCGGTTCTGTACTGTTGGTGGTGATGCTTTGCAGCTCAACCGCCCTCCTCTCCCCTTACCGCACACATAAAACAAACGGAAATGCCAAGCATCGATAAAAGACCGAAATCAAAAGCTGATTTGATTGGTGCGTTGAATGCCCGGAAATCGGAACTGATCACGGCCACATTATTTATTCTCTGGAAACAAATCAAGGATTTCATTAATTTGATTTCGATTGGAATCTGACCTGTGCCGAAATAAAGAAACCGAGCGTGCGCACCATCGAAAGAATCACCGATTTGCCGCTCATTCTATCGTTTTGTTTTCTTTGTTCGGTTTTCTGTTGTGTTTACTTTTTTTTTATTCCATTTTATTACGCGCTCCGACTTTTCCATTATATTTTATTCAAGATTATACGTTTTTTTTCGTGTCTGTATTTAATTCAGCTTATTGCATAATATACGCTCGAGATGCCTTTTTTTTACTCCGTCTCATTTTGTCCTTGTTTTAAACAGAGCAATGGACCTGTATTTTATTTTTTCTTCTTTACTTTTGTTGAACGAGAGAGAAGTGTAAGTGAATAAATAAAAAAAAAAACAAACGAAAGAAAAAAGCATTCGAAATGTGCATACACACAGCAAAAACAACCGACACCATGCGAAACGCAAAATCAAGGTGCGAAAAGGAATCATTGAATGAGGATAAAAAAGAATAAGCTCGATGAAAAGCAGCAGCTCACGACATAAAAAAAAGAGAATACAAGAATTTTAATGCAAATATAATATAACCGGGCAACATTGAGCATGAATGAATTAATGACAGTCTTGCATATCGCGCACAGGCGAGATTTAGTCCTTGTTCCAACGGATATTTGCATGTATATTTCATCTCTCAAATATACTTGCATTCACATTTTGCACACAAATGAATATTATATATATACAAAGAGAGAGAGAGAGACAGAGACAGACAGAGACAGACAGAGAAACGTAATCAAACTAGATTTCAGACGGCAGTTGATGTTAACGTGAACACTCTATTCTTATTCTTACTCTATACAACCCCACTCTCGCGCCTTGCCTCAGTCTCTCGTATATACACTCAAACCTGTTTGTACATTCATTTCACAGTAAATAGTATGACATGAGAGCGAGTAAATAAATGTTTCTGAAAATACAAGCTACATTAAAGTGCACAGACTGTGTGAATATACCGAAAAAGAGAGAGAGAAAAAGAGAGAAACAGAGAGAGAGAGAAATTGAGAACACGAAAAAGTCCAAATATGAAAATGACTTTGCTATCAGCGTAGAATGACAAAAACCGGGCACATAAAGAGAAATTGTGAAGATATATGAAAACTTCAAATGAAATTGAAATAAACAACACACACAACAACAACAACAACAAACCGCACAAATACAACACCATACGTTCGTGTGTATGCCGCGCATTCAACTTCATTTTCATCTGAATGCAGCAAACAATTTTAATTTGATAGCGCGCTTAAAAAAGAACACTATTTCACGCACAATAAGACACGATGCAGGTATCTGCAATAATTTAATCGGCAGATTGTGACGACTTTTTGATGACAGCAAAAATTATGGAGCAAATGCGATTTTGCAGCTACGTAGAACAACCACAAAATGGTTGATAACATTTATCAAAAAGAAAATGAAACGAATCACAAAAATCAGACAACAGCCAAGAAGAATAGCAAAAATTTTGGTGCAGCAAAAGTGTGAGCAACGAAGTGTGCATTGATGGAGCTTAACTTTAAAAAGGACTTTTTATATAAAAATGAATCGCCTCTTTGACCCACTCTAATTGTAAATATCAAATTAAATATTTCAACAATTTACTGTCAAAGCTTGCGTGGAACGTTTTTTCATTCAATTGAATATGAACCGGTGCATTATAATTTTGATCGTGGTTGCTGTTGTTGCTGTTGTTCAAATGGAAATATTTACGTTCGTGGTGTTGTTAAAACCGGACACGAGCTAATATTACGTCTCCAAGGCAAAGGCAATCGTTGAATTTAGAGAAACAAACGTGAAAAATTCAAAGCGGTGCAACGATGAGACTCTGTGCCCCAGCTACGCTATGCAAATCATATGGCGTAGCTCACTTTGTGCCCTAGCGCACTTGTATGTCGCTTCACCGCTTTGGAAAAATTACAACACACAGTCACACAGCCACAAATGAGAAATATATAATACATTCCCTGTAATTGTCAATGTTTGAACAATTTCAAAACAGTTAACACAAGAGACGAACCATACTCAAAATCCAAACTAGTCTAACCACACAAAAATGGTATGTTCCGAATGGTCGTTTACCGACTCACAAAACAATCTCAAAAGACTCGTAACAAAATTACATAGTAAACGTGGCAAACAAACAGATTGAAAAAAAAAAAACCAAACAAACCACCCACCCACCCCCGGAGTACATAGCAGCAAACAGCGGCGAGATTCGTTCGTTCAAATGATAAAACACGAATGAATCGCTGAATGAGCAAAAACTAATGGCAATTTCACGTTTTAAGTGTGTGACATTTGTGTAAGAGAGCAGATTTGTTTGGAAATTTGTCGACCGTTGTCGCTTCTTTTCCATATAATTTCATTCACACGGGTTTCATGTTGATCTCTTTTGCTCGCCTTTTTTTTTTACTTGCGGAGCACGATATTTTCTCCGCGTTCTATTTTGTGTTGTGTGTGTCGGTTTCACGTAATGAATTTTAAATATTAGACGTAACACATGTAAGTCATTAAAGGGTGTAAACGAATGCAAGTTCGCGCGTATCCAGTGGAAAACGCTGTTTTTTTTGCTGTTGTTATTGTTGCTCCTCATCAGAGTAAATTCTAAATCAAATGGCATGTGAGGTATGTTTTACAGCAGCACAATGCTACCACCATAATTGTTCCGACTAAACATATATAAATAGGTGAAGAGATTCAAGAAATGAGAGAGATGTGAGAAAAAAAAAAAATTCAAAATACGACAAAATAAGCATGTGTATGTGTAAAACTTTCCTCTTTATCGCTCTAGCGAGATGTATGTGGTTTGATAGGTGATGCCTTTGCCGGGGAACATTCAAATACTTCCAAAATGCCCAATTAGACAAATCGATAAAGCGTAAGAAACATCTCCCAAAAAAAACCATCCACATTTCATCGAAATTCATTTACTTTGAATTGCCATCAATTTCAAATTGTTTTCGGAATTTGTGTGTGCAAAATGTGCATGAACCTCTCCAAAATAGAAGAATTTTCAATAAATTTATTTTTTACGG
Source organism: Aphidoletes aphidimyza (assembly GCA_030463065.1). Classification (NCBI taxonomy): domain Eukaryota; kingdom Metazoa; phylum Arthropoda; class Insecta; order Diptera; family Cecidomyiidae; genus Aphidoletes; species Aphidoletes aphidimyza. Next base: position 30,466,086 of record CM059998.1, on the reverse strand, counting down.
AGCGTAGAGAGTTCTATTCAAGCAGCCTTTGTTTTTCAATCACACACAAAACACTCAAAGCTCTGTATGCAAAACTCGTGCTCTCTCTCTGCCCTCACCATTCGAACCATTTTTCACTGTGAGTAAAGCAACTGTATTACATCAACAATGTAAACATACGGCAACAATATCGTTTGGTCTCGGCACTGCTCCGCTGTATGCACATCAAGCGCATCAACGTTGAAATGCTTATGATGATGACGTTGTACATTGATTTTTATGGGATGCGCTGTAAGTTTTAGTTAACTATTTTGAAGCGCGCCTGTCTCATGCACCCCAGAGTTCAGCAATGGAATGCTTGAACAAATAAAAAAAAAATGGAGAGCAAAACTGAACACGAGAGTGCAACAGCAAAAGAAGTGGAAAAAAGTCCACAGAGAGAGAGAGAGAGAGAGAGAGAGAGAGAGAGAGAGAGAGAGAGAGAGAGAGAGAGAAAGAGGGACAGAGACCAGACTCGCAGAAGAGGCGAGAAAAAGAGAGAATTAAGCACGCGAGAGAGCGAACGAATAAAACACAAAGAATGAAAAGAGTGTACTGGAATCCAGTATCAACCAAAGTAAATAATGTAACTCTCGTTTCACGGTTTAATGACTGCGATTTCCATATATGTAAATCGCTTAAAAACAATTGTTGATGTTGCTTCTGCAAAAACTTTAACTGATAATGTGGTGCATGTGAATGAGCACAACGAAAAATGGCAAAGAGCAAAAGAATGAGAAACAAAACAGCAAGAGCAAGAGTAAGAGTGAAAGAGAGAGAGAGAATATACAACTAAAGTACGAAAAGTCATTCGCAACATATTCAACAAGATATCAAGGACTTCACACGCTGAAAATGTCAAGTGATCCGAGATTCTCCCCTAAAAAGCTTTCACTTGAACGAATAGAATTCCTTTAAATTGTTGGATCCATACAGCGACGAAGAAGAAGAAAAAAAAAACAACAACAACACTCACTCTCACACAAACACACACCATCATTTGTGCCGTCATCCAAACAGTATCAGTGTTAGCCGTAAAGTATGCACATCTATATTAGCAAAGTATCGTTCACGTAATGCTTGAAATGGGTGTACAAAAAAAGGCGCACACGCAAATTTTCATTCCGATAAAACAAAGGCAGACGAACGGGCGCTGTCTCTTTCACTCGCACTGAATTTCTTTCAGGGCGCATCACAGAAAGAGCACCGAGAGTGCTGATGGTTTTCCGATCGAAAACTTTCATTTCAAAGCAAACGGGTGAACGATTATCACACCACTTTCTAAAACAAGGTGAGACAGAGTGAGACAGTGACAGGAACCCAAATGTGAATGAGATGAAAGAGTCGATTGGCGTGTGTTCGAGAAAAATGGTGGAAGCCATTGCCATACCCAGCGCTCGTACATCGAATAAATTCATTAAATTGATGAAAATTCAATTGAAATAAAATTTAATGAACCGTGTTGTGATATTACCTGTTGTAGAACATGTCCTAAATCAAGGCACACACACACGACCGGAGTGTGAGCATGAGGTTTGAACGGTAATCTGCTATTCAGATGAGCATAATGAAAGGCAATCGAAACAGTGGAAATGCATATTTAAACGTTTGTAAGATCAAGCGCATCACATTCTACTGTCGTCGTTTTTGCTATTTTGCATTCGTATAACGCTTTTTCATTCTCAACAATGTTGAAGTCCCTTTGATGCAGCATGCAGTATGCTACAACAGCTAGCACATACAATCCCCCAATTTCAAATCATAAATTCTCATTTAACCTTTGACATTGTATCGCTTTTATTAAGCTCGTAAATTTTTAATACAAATTATGCATGCGAATATCTTTTGCAAATGACGATGAACAAAATGGGGCGAAATGTAACGCAATGTATTGCCCTGAATAAATGACTAAATTAAATCACAGTAAAATACACAGTAACGAAAATGAAAGGGCACCGGGAATTTCTCCAAACGAGGAGAGAGCTTGACAATCAGCAATGGAATTATCACATTTTGTGTCATGCACATCGTAGAACTAAAACAGATCAACAAAACACTCTATTCGATCAATCTGACTACTTTTTATATTCTTTGTATGTGTGTGTGTTTCATTTTCAATTCTTTAATTACCTAGCGCTCAAAATGATCGTGTGTTTTTTTTATTGTTGTGCATAAAAGTCATACACTTTCAACAAAATTGGGATTTTGATATTCAAAACCATTTTTTTTTGTGAATCTCTTCTTTCCATTTTATCTCTTTCTCTCTATTTGCTGCTTAAGAATCCGTGCTCCATTTGCATTACAACGTAAGAATCCTTATGGTTTTATTTGTGCAGCAGAATGGGGGAGAGTATTGTTTATATCATTTTTTTTGCCAGCACATCTGTATGATTAGCGTATGTTTGACTTCGATGCCATCACCAATGAATACAATGTTACTTGTGTGCCAATGCATTGACATGACGCTATTTTACAATGTCAATATGTGGGTCTGTTGTGTGTCTGTGTGTTGTGTGTATCTGTTAGCTACAATGTACTCATCCATTTCGCGGTTCAACTGTCTAGGCGTAACGAAACGATGAATCGTTTTGGTTTCAATTCCGGACGATAAAAAAAAACGACGACGACGACAACGTAGACGATGACTTTCCATCGAAATCAAGGGTGGAAACTCAAATATTTCTGGCATTTATTCTTTCTGTTCGGTCGTTCAATTCGACGAATACGAGTGAGTGTGTTCGTGCTGGGGTAACATTTTTGTTTTGTTTTAAAAAAAAAGAAAATTCCTCCCAATTGCACATATCCTTTTTCATGAGCTGCCTTATGCCTGAATCATTTCGGTAGGTGCTCTCTCAAAAAGTGAGTGCATGCATGGATTGACTTGCATATGATTACACATCATTTACCAAACATTTAATAGTCGCAAGCACACCACAGGAATGTGTACTGCTTGAGCACACACACACACACACACACACTCAGATCGCTCGGTTATTCAGGCTCTTTCCTTATCACACTTATGCTCACACTCACACTATTCACTTCACAGCATTACACATACGACAGAAGAGTCAGCCACGAACCAAGAGTTTAAAGTGCACGAAACATATTTCGGAGGTTTTTTACATTTCAACAGACAGACAGACATACTCCTGGGTATCTTTTGTTTCAAATTGAGCAAAAATAAAATGCAACAAAAGACGAGCGACACTTTTTTTTCCTTTTCGTGCCCCTTCCTTTTTCCGACTTTTCTTCGCTTGCTCGTTTGAGCGCACTTTGTTAAGTGTGAAATAAATAAATGACGTTGTGTGTGCGGTAAGTCGCATTTTATATCTCTCCAGGGAAATCGCTTGGGAAATATACGATCCACAATTTTTTCGTTTTTTTTCATTGATTTTGTTACATTTTGTATGGCAAATATATGACATTGCAAAATATATCTCCATCACAGGTGTTGCTCGCAGCTAGACAAAGCGACAGAGCGTACACTCCATCGTAACCAATACTATGGAGTGAAAGAAAGAGTGATAATAAAATATGAGTAAAACAGAGAGAGAGAGAGAGAGAGAGAGAGAGAGAGAGAGAGAGAGAGAAAAAAACAGAGGTACAGAGCTCTCCCCTCAACAGGAGAGTGAGGGATGCCGCACAGAAGCGAGAAATAGCAATGCAAACATTTGAAATGATATATTGTAAGTTGAGTGAATATTATGGTTTTGCCGTTTTGGATGGCTGACTGTGATATTTAATACAAATACAGTGTGTGTGTGTGTGTGTGTGTGTGTGTGTGTGTGTGTGTGTGTGTGTGTGTGTGTGTGTGTGTGTGTGTGTGTTGTGCCAGCGCGCTGAGGATCAGGATTGACAACTTTTCCCTTTATTTGATATTTATCGATGCTTTGACTCTGTTTCTCGTGTGCGTTCTTCTTCCTTCCATCTGACTCTCAAGAGTCATATGCACGCTCCGCGTGTGTGTATGTGTTTTTCTCTGTTTCGTAACTACCGCGTTGTTTTCTCTCATTGATTTTTGATCAATAAAAGTGAAGCAAGCAGTTTTTTCTCCCTTCACCTTAAGTGAAAATCTGTCGCTGGAAATTATTTGACAAAGATGTCACCGATTAAAATCAACAACAACGCCAAAGAGCCAAGTGATGAAAGCCAAGCAAAACAAAACATCGACACATCACAATTTAGCATTTATTTCAGGTGTCAAACATTTCCATTCGAATTCATTGCGAGCTGTCACATAACATTTATTCGAGTAAAAGTTTGTGTGTGTTTTCTCTCTCTCTCTCTCTCCCTCTCTCGCGGTTTTGATGTGATTTTCTGGATATCGGATCAAAAAATGGTATGCTCGCGGCTCTTGTGTTGTAAATTCCATCACCAATTGATGGTGGGTGTCACGTGTTTTTCCTGCTATTATATCTTGATGACATCAACACAATGAACACAAACATAGAATTTTATTAATTCCTCGCCGATTTGGCATTAGGAGATAAAATCTTTTTTGATAATCTTTTGGAGGCGTTTTTTCCCCTCCTCTATGAATTAAGTAGCAAAAGATGATGGCACTCTCAAAATCGCATGCACTGATTTTTTTTTGACGAAAACTTAATGCTAAGAACCGTATCCAAGTTGATGATTTCAGTTTGATACGCTTCGTTTCATTTTCGTTGTCGTTTTTTTTTTCAAATCGAAAATCCGAATTGAAATTTTTTTTTTATTCAACTAAATCCATATTTTTGCTCGAATTCATTTTTGGTGAAAAGAGAACAATACTTTGAACTCAATGAAACTGGACTAAAAGTCTTGAGCACTTTTCAACGGATTTATGAAGAACAAAAACCAAAAACCAAAAAAAAAAATAACATAGAATGTTAAACATTGGAGAGAAAGAGATTGTGGAAAAAAAAATTGAGAGCTGAAAAAATTTGTGCTGCTAAAAAATAAAATGATGGTGTAAAAGAATCAAGTCAAAAGGCGACAAGACAAGATTTTCGATGAAAAAAACAAATTGAGAGAAATAAAGGAATGAACGTCAATTGAAAAGCATAACGCATATATTTTCCGAGTGAATATTTGAGCTGAGCCCGAGCAACATCGTTACTTATCCGAGCAATCTATTCTGAACTGCTGAACGAGTGTTTGGTGAACGAGTATATGTATATATATATATATATACATATATATATATATGTGTGTGTGTGTGTGTGTGATTGGATGCAATCCCACCCAAAAACATCAGCCAACAACGAAATATTTCCGATTTTCAACCGATGATAAAATTTCCAAAATCATGGACAAAATGATCGACACTCGTGATGGCTCATGCCATTGCTTGCATACGGTTAATTTATCGTTTGCATTACCAGGGCATTCTTTTACTCTCTCTCTCTCTCTCTCTCTCTCTCCTCTTCCTCTCTCCTGTTCGTGTGCCTTTTTTCTTCTTCTTATTCATTTTTCTGTTCACAAAAATCCAGAATAGAATGTGTGTATGCTTTTGAACACGAAATGCAAGCTGATGATGGTGTAGCAGCATTGAAAAATTGCATTGGCCCATACGTTTGAATTTCGATACACAAAATGAAAAGCACACCAATACCGGGAGAGAGAGAGCACATTGCATTCAAAAAACAAATACCGAATAAACATAGAGGTGGATTCGGAGAGAGAGTAGAGCGAAAAGCGAGTAAAATAAAGCGAACCGGAGAAAATCAAAGTGCTACTATACATATGCGAAATGATTTGAAGTGTAAAAGAATATCTCTGAGCTCTATCTTGTTGCCATTGATTGTTGTTGTCAGCGTATAATCCTTTTTCTCCAGATTCTTCTCTTGCTGCTCGGTATTTCGGCCATAACGTTTGGTTTTCGTTTCGTTTTCGATGATTTCTCACTATCTCTGTCTGTCTGTTCATGTGTTTTGCTCAACCCGTTGTATCTATATCTTTCTATAGTTGTTTTGTTGTTGTTGTTGTTTTTATCACAATTCCATGAATGTGGGTGTATTTATAGTTTTGTTTTATTCCATTGCCTTTGAAAACGAGCTGAAAAATTGGAAACAGATTTCACTTCGAACAGCTTTTGCTATGTGATGATTATTCGGTTCGTTGTTCATTCGGATGTATTTTTAAATACGTTTTACCTCTTTATTTGGGTTTGAATTTTGCTTGGTGTGTTTTTTTGTAAATTGTCTCATACGTTTTTGTTCGGCTCGTATGTTTGTTCATCTGTCATTCCGTTTACACAAACGCAAAAAAAGACCATGTGTAATAGTAATCGTCATACAAATGAACCCACACAAATTTCCCGCACACACACACATACACACACACGCGCGCGGGCACACCGAACTTACACATATATTCATTTATGATGTGGCGGCTGGACAATTTTCGAAAAATGAAATAACTGCAGTCATAACTTTCAACGTGTATATATTGTATAATTAAACTGATAACCAGTACATCAACTTCATAATTAAGTTATTCGATCCCTCGCTTTAACCCAATTTACTCCAATTTTACCATTACATTTTCGATGTACATAAGTAATATAAGCCATTCATAACTACAATGTGCTCTAACCAAAAATCGTTCTCATGTTGTTGTCTTTTTTTCTCTCCCATTTACAGCGAGGTAGCGACGAATTGCTCAGTCAAGCAGCAGTGATGGCGCCCGCTTCAGATAATAATAATCAAGATTTAGCAACCAAAAAGGCCAAATTAGATTCAACATCAACAGTTTTGGGTGGTGTTGGTGAGTATCAAATTATATTTATTCGAATAAAATTTAATATCGCATCTAAAACGGTTTGATTTTCAATAAAAATTATTTTGTTTTTCTTCAAATTGCAATTTAAATTGAAGATAATCAATTTGCACAATTATGATTACGATGTATTTCATTAAAAGCACACTCAATATTTTACTTTTTCAAATGTTTCATATGTTTGGTCAATGGTAGAGAGTAATTTTTGTTCCAAAATGAACGTAGTCCAAAACCGAAAATTAGTGCAGTTTATTCACATGAAATATCTACTTTTGCGGCAATTTTAAATCAATTTTCATGCAGGAAGAAAAGCATGTTTGTTTTCCGGTGATGTGTACTGTTCAAATATATGATGGGGGCGACGACGACGGCGGCGGCGGCATTGAGTTAACCAAATACACACTCGCTCACTCGCTCACTCACTCATACCGACTCATACATACCACTAATGATATAATTATGTTATTTAAGAAGCATCCACAATTCTTCTGAAACCATGGAAACAGTCACTAATCAAATAGCTGTGGGATGTTCAACCATTAGCTAACTAATTGTGGTCTATTATATATCCCGACATGTATTTGCAAACAGAGAACGAGAGGGGAAGATTGTAAAACGACTGACTCGTTATGATTCATGATTCATGAATCATGAATGTTGAGATGTTAGTTGCTTTCAAAAATCACTTTTCGATTAGTTTCGATGAGCAGCTTTTGAAACATTATTATTACGTGTTTTGTATTCGGCATAGTTTATTTTGGTGAATTTGAAACTCTGGATTGCAAAATTTCGCAATTTTCAATGATTGAAAAATGGTTTTTAGGCCATTTTTGTGAAATTGTCGAAAAAGCAAAACTTATTCTCTCGATTTATTGAGAAAGAGAACAAAATGAAAGCAAAAGAAAAAGAAAAAGAAAAAAAAAACATTAATGCAAATGGGCGCTTTCATTTTTAGTATTCGAATTGTATTCAAAGCTCGAACAGCTACTTGAAATGTTTTCCACTTTAAGGAAGTACTGGTTGATTGTGGAATGCTTATTGCTCGATGCGAAAGCATAAAAAAAACGAAAAAACAAACGACTGAATGAACAACAACAGCCAGCATAGCATGGTCATTACAGCGGCGGTGGCACACACACACAGACAAACAAAAAGGTTTGGGTCAACCTCCAATGTGAAATGATGTCGTTGAATGAATACTTCAGGCATCGCATAATTAAGATACAGAGTTTCCAATTTGGATAGTCGCTTGTTCTCGCATTACAAATATATAGTGGACTGTTTTGGATTTCGTTTGTTAAGTATTGTGAGCACCGGGGCGAGAAATGGGTCCGTTTCGGTGGTTGTATAGTGCTGTACAGCACAATGCGCATCGGTGTGTTGTACAAATTGAAATGAATCGGTCGATGCCATCATAAACAAATGGTATGTTCAACGGGAAAACCATTTGAAGCGTGAAAAAAACACACAAAAACCACTGCTGGACGACTGAATTGAGTTCAAAGATCCAAAATCGCCAATTCGGAATCGAAAATGAAATTCAAGCCACCATCGCCGTCTCCCCCCCCCCCCCCCCCCAAACATATTTGCAGACATTTCGAATGGGTGTGCCAAAAAGTGGCTGCAAATGCCAGGTTGGGCATTGGCCATTGGCCATTCACAATCATAATTGCATGCAACATGTTTTTCACCGTTAGATGCCCAGGTTTAATCTAGTAGCTAGTTTGCGATACTGAAAAAGAACAATCTGTTTTTCCATTTCTTTTTTTCTCCTTTTTTAGGCAAACCGTCAAGAGTAATACACATCAGGAATATACCAAATGATTCAAGCGAGTCCGAAGTAATACAGTTGGGCCTTCCATTCGGTCGGGTAACAAATATACTTGTGCTGAAGGGTAAAAATCAAGCATTCTTGGAGATGTTAGATGAGGCATGCGCTGCTGCAATGGTTGCCTGCTTTAATACAAATCCACCTCAGGTCCGTGGCCGAACTGTCTACGTACAATTCTCAAATCATCGTGAACTCAAAATTGATCAAAGCCATTCGGTTATTGTAAGTATAAATCATTTGTACGTTTTTTGGTTTTTTTTCTCTTTTTGGTTGTTATTGTTTCTTGCACCCGATTTTCGAAATGCAACCTTTTAAATGATTCAGTCAGTACACAAAAATAAACACACACACACACATACACACACAAACGCATATAAATCACATAAATGCATACAGAACACCAAATGAACGCACAATGAGCAAAAGCTTTTTCCTTTTCATACCGCTTGTCCTTTTTTCCGTTTTCATTATTGCCATGTACCATTACTGAATGTTTCTCTTATTTTTTTTTCCTTTGGCTTTCGTCATTTTTTTTTTTTGTGTATGTGTTAAATTCATGTTTTGCTTTGTTTTGGTGTCGTCAAACGCGGCCCTTATCATCATTTGTTTTGTGTTATCCGTGGCGCGTTGTTATAGTATTATTCAGATTCGCTGTTCGATTTGTTTGGCCGCTTTCTTTTTCAAAAACCCCGTCGTTTCATTCAGTTTGAATCTATTTCATTCGATTCAGTATCTACAGCAAGGGCTACATGAGCACCTCGATTTCAATCGTCGTAGATTGACGTTTCCTCCGTTATTCACAGCATCGATCGTACTCGTTTTGTTCAACAAAAGCCAAAGCACAAAAAGTGATACACAGAGAAAACGAGAGAGAAAGAGCCGAGCAGACAGAGTGAAGCGGTATTTTTCGCTTAACAATCATTACTGTTTCCGCCTTTGATATTCATGTAGCTCGTACATTTTTAATCTTCTTTTCACTCCTGTTGCTAGTTTTACTGTAACGCGCCTGTTATGCCAAAACAATCAACGACCGAGTGTCGCGAGCACCATTCTTCGGTTTTTTTTTTCATTTAATACTGGGAGCTCCGTTTTCAGGCTCTTTACACAATTTCAATGTTTCAGATTCAACAGAAGAACGTCCGCGAAATACGCTTATTCATAATACAATAATCGTACACACAAAAAGTGCTAACCATTTAATTTCGATGCAATTTCTGCAATGAAACAAATGTCACAACCGAATTTACAGAACCAATGCCGAATAAATACATACGGCTCGGTTTTACTAGTCGCGGTTTCACAGAAACTCAATCACAGAATAAACCATATTGGTCTCAATATTTCGTTATTCCGCATATAATCAATGATCGAAATAGATTTGGTTCGTTCATTCAAAAGGGCATTCTGTTCAAGTGCATTTCTGGTGGATAATGTTATCAGCCAAACAGCACTCTGTTCATGTTCGCCCCATTCGCCAATCTGTATCAGCTTCTTCTCTGCATTTGGTGTTACATTTGTTAAGGTTTTTTTTCCAATTCACAATGCGTGTTTATATTTGTGCTGCTTTTCACTTTTATTATTGACAAAAATGTTCAATTCTTGTTTTCATCTCCTGTATGCTTATATTTTTTTTTTATTCATTCTTTTTTTTCTTTAATTTTTTTCCCTGTCATATTTATGTTCGCCTCGTTTTCGTTGGACCACAATACGTTGAAAAATGAAAAAAAAAAAAAAAATCAAACACACACACACACATACACATATAAAAACCATTAGAATGCATCAGTAGCATTACAAAGTCAAGACTTCCAGGTAACATCGCCAGCATCCGGTTCACCTCTGCCGATATCTGGAACGGATCCAATATCACATGGTGTACATCAAACAGTAACACCCGCTGGCGGCCAAAATACCGTTTTACGTGTGATAGTTGAATCACTTTTGTATCCCGTTTCGTTGGACATTTTGCATCAAATTTTTCAACGTTTTGGCAAAGTGCTGAAAATAGTCACATTCAACAAAAATAATTCATTCCAAGTGAGTATAACATTGCATCAACAGTGTGATTATCACATCAATCGTTGTATTCGTGAGTGAGCGAACTCGTATTGAATTTCAATCTCTTTAAAATGTCTCATTAAAATGTGTAAAATATTTCATTCCAATTCTCAATTGGCAATTTGCAAATTGTATCATCTATTTGCATATGTACCGTGTGGTTCATCTACATCAAACCCAGGCCCTGATCCAATACCCGGATGCACAAACTGCCCAACATGCGCGAGCTGTTTTAGATGGTCAAAATATTTATAACGGTTGCTGCACATTACGGATCGACAACAGTAAACTGACAGCCTTAAATGTAAAATATAATAATGATAAATCACGTGATTTCACAAATCCATCGCTGCCACCGGGCGATCCTGGTTCAGAAGTAATCGCCAGTGCTGGAGGTCTTGTCAATGCAAGCGATTTATTATTGATTGCTGCACGGCAACGACCAACCATAACAGGTGATAGAATTGGAGGTATCTACATTTATTTATGATTTTTTTTCCAACCACCACCCCCGCCCCCATTTTCGATTGATTTTCCTTGACTTTTTCTCGAATCAATTATTACCGAAGAGCATTAACCGTGGAGCTTCAAACACACATGTAGAACAATTTTCAATTAACACTTGTATTGACAATTAATTTATTCCATTCATATCATTTTCTGGTCCAGTTAAAGTGATTTACTCCATCATCAAGCTCTAAAACTAAAAAAAAAAAAAAAATGCTAAACTAGTTTTAAAAAAACACACACACATTTCCTATGACCTTTGTGATATAGCCATTTAAAATTCACCATTTGTGTTACAATGTTTGTTCTTTTGCAGTGAATGGTTTGGGGGCACCCAGTGTAATACCACCATTCGCTTTAGGTTTAGGAACACCGTTGACAACTGGCGCATACGGAAGTGCAATTCCAAGCCTTGGGGCGTTTGCATTGGCAACGACTACAGGCATCGGTCAAACGAATCCCACATCACTGAGAGGAATATCAAATGTGTTACTTGTTTCCAATCTTAATGAAGAGGTAAGGATCTTGAACCAATTTATTAGATAGAGAGAGAGTGAGAGTATAAACGAAGCACTAAAATACAATGTGTGAACAAAAACTCGTTTCTACCCCAAACGTATTCTTATTTTTATTTACACTCAAAATTATCTAGTACATTTGTCAATATTACGGCGGTTTAACCGTCGTACTATTGACAAATGCCAATAATCGAAGTACCAGATTATTTTTAGTGTATTTATCATTTTTTTTCTCATTTTTGTTTAATTTTCTAATGTTCTTGTTTTTAATTTTTTTAAATTAATTTCATTTTTTTTTTATTTTAATTCATTTTTACAACTTAATCATTCATTTAATCTGTTGCTACATATTAAACGAAAAAAAACATCAAATCTTATTCAAACTAAATGTGCTCAGACTCTCTACTATATTTTAATCAAACCACTTTGTTTTTCAAACGAACTTTTCAATGTATCATAAAATAAAATTGCTCATTTTGTCGTCGGTAGTGCTGAATGGCTTCAAAGGATATTTGATCGTAACAAGAATAAAGAGAAAAACATATTTAGTTATGTATAGCAGCGAATAATTACAAGCATAACATTTCTTGGACTCCATTATTATTATTCTTGGCAATTTCATATTTGCACATTTCATTTTATACCATAGACAAATATCGTAAGCCATATTTTCAATGGAACTTCTTTTTTGTTAAATACATAGAATACTCATAATCAGTGCTATTTGTTTGCTTATTGTATTTGGAAAATGAAGTCGAGCTCATTGTGTAAATGAATTTTATCTTTATTTGAGAGAGAGAGAGAGCGAGAGAGAGAGAGAGAGAGGAGGGGGAGATGGTGAATGCAAGTGTTTAGTGAGTTATAAATCAAAACGTTCCCAAGTACTCATGCCAAATGTATTAATCCATTTTCAACATGTAATTATTAATAAAGCATTGTAATCTTTGTGTTTGTTTATTAATAAACAAATACATATTTTATATTTACAAAACATTCTCTGTTTCTCGCTCTCTCTCTCTCTCTCTCTCTCTCTCTCTCTCTCTCTCTCTCTCTCTCTCTCTCTCTCTCTCTCTCTCTCTCTCTCTTCCTCTTCCTCTTGCTATGTTATCTACCAGTCTCTTGTTTTATCTGCCGCAACACTTCATGCTACTTGTGATTTTCGTTTGTTTTCACAAATATGTACATTACTAAATGTTTAACTCTCTCCCAATTATCTTTCCGATGTACACTGATCGGCTTTTGACGTTGATACTAAAAAGCTTCTGCTTAATAATTTCTGTGTTATTTCTGCTTGCTGTTTTGAGTTTGTCCATCCATATTATAATTTCCCATTGAAATTTGACATTTCTCAATTGAAATCTGTGTCACACCAGACTAAGTGTGTGCTTTGAGAGTTACATGTTTTAATGGTGTTTTGTGTTGAAAAACGGTGTGTTTTTTTGTTGTTGTGTGTGTATGTGTGTGTGTGTGTGTGTGTGTGTGTGTGTGTGTGTGTGTGGAAAATTGAAGATGCCAAATGAATAATTTCAAAATGAAAGCAGTGTGTGAAAGGTGTGCATGTGAGCCAGTCAATTTAATAAAGAGGTGGGTACAAATAGGTTTCAATTTTTCGATCAACTGTTCAATTAATTAATGAGTTCTCTTTGATATTGTGAAATTGTTATACGCACCGCCTCAAACCCATTGCGATCAACGTTTTCGACAAGTGTCAAAGCATTTTCACTCATCGACTCAAAGCAACAAAGTTCTTTTTTGTTCGCAAACAACACACACACACACGCACATACACACACACACACGAATAAAAAGAGTCATGTAACAAAACAAGCGAATGACTTTTATTTCGCTTTGATCGCTTTCTAGCAATCCTTTTTTTTCATAGTAAAATGGACCAGTTTTGCCATTCTCTAGATGATTTTTTCCCCTTTTTTTCTAGAACTTTTTTTTGTGTATGATTTTTTTCTCAAACTACTTCACATTTTACATCAAAGCTCTCAAACGACAAAGTGTTCACACTATTTCCGTCTTTTCTGTATTTGTCATTTAACAGCGAACATGCGATACGCTTTGTACTTTGTTGAGCTTTTAGAGAGACTGAACATATCTAGTTAAAAACTATGTTTTTTTTCTTGTTTTTAAATTTTAATACAAAGTTCATAGTTTCATAAATATAATATTTATTCCTTCAATGAATCAACAGTAACACACCAAAAAAAAAATCTAATTAAAAATCAATAGAGAGACAACAACAAATCAAAACCAAAAAAAAAAATTACTTTGCTAACTTAACTCTATTTTCTTTCTCTGTAGATGGTCACGCCTGATGCTCTATTTACCCTCTTTGGTACGTCTGCACACAATTTTACTATTAATATTTATTTTTCGTTTTTTTTTATTTTTATTTTTATTCGTCTGTTTTATTTGTTTCATTTATTTCGATTTTTCATTCCATTTCCCCTTTTATTTTAATTGTTCATTTGTTTCATGTTGTTTTTTTTTTGTTTAATGCGCGCGTGTACAAATTTAATTCAACTCAATCGTTGGTCAGTTTTTTTTGTTGTTGTTGTTGATGATGTATGATTTGAGTATCGTTTAATTGAGCGATTCATTATAAACGATTTAAATAAGCGTTTAAATGTTTGATGTAGCGCAGTTGCTTTGTTGGCAATGTGGTGATTTAATTTATTTGGCCTGAAGTGAGCTGACGAAAATATAATCAGCGACCAAAAAAAAAATCATGGAAAAAGAATTCGAACGGACACAGAAGTGTCTTTTGAATCAAACTAATATACAGTTCAAAATAAGTTTTATCGAGCGAAAACACACACAAAAAACCTACCATCATTATTTACGGGACGAGAGACGATAAAAAAAATAACACATAACATTCACACTCATTCTTTCATTGGCCAAACAATTTCACTTAATAATTATTTCATCCAAAACTTTCTCTGTGTAATTTATTTACTTTTGTTGTTGTTGTTGTTGTTGTTACACTTTTGGCGTGCCTTTGGTTCGGCGACCGAAATAATTTTGTATGAATGTGTAGTTAATTACCACTGCTGCATTTGGCCCTCGAAAATGGTTCGGCACTTGAAAATGCGACATCCGTTGTCAACACGGACATTCTTTGTTTGTTTTTTGGTTCGTTTTTGCTATCTGCCAACAGATAGATAAAATGTAAAATGTAAAATGTGCACAGTGCTTTTTTTTCTCTTTTAAATACAATAATAGCCAAACACACAGAGACACACCAAAATGGGAGCACTCGACAAGACAATTGAAATGTTCAAAGTTTCTTCTGTGTGCTTTTTATTCGGTGTGTGTGTGTGTGTGTGTGTGTGTGTGTGTGTGTGGATGTGTTTGAGTATATTGAAAGTACGAGAAAAGATGATAAAAGCGAAGCGGTTGGCCAAATTTTCGTGTTCAATTTACAGCTTCTAAGCTGAGAACGTGCGTTTGACTTTATGGTAATGCAAATGTGATGGACGAAAATGGAACGAAAGAGGGGAGCTGAAATGGTGCAAACAGAAAATTGAGATGATAATGAAGAAGAAGAAGAACGAAAAGAGGCACGAAGAAGAAGTAGTAGTTGAAGAAGCAGCAGTAAACAAGAGAGCACACAGTGCAAAATGACATTGGTGCTTTATTGTCGTGCACAAAGTGCGTATCAATTCGATCTAATGTAAAGCGAGTGGCAGGTGTAGCAAAAGTTCATTAATGGCCATATTCGTAACGTAGTCGATTGTCCAAATTATTTTGTATCCGATAGACCAGCTGCAGATATTGAGGCCAATGGTTATTTAAGTAATTTCATTGTTCTTCTTTCATGCAACTTTTGTGTGATGCTATTGCGAACTCTTAAAATCATCATTCAATGCTTTTGACGTTTTCTCAACAAAACTCAACCGTTTTTGCCCAGTTGCTCAAAGAATTTCACTCTGTCCCACTCTCTGTCACCGAAAATAGCACAAAACTGTTCAGTACAATTGAATGTGAGAGAGGCGATGTTTACTGAAAGAGTAAAAAAGAATATGATTTTGTTCTATTCGTCCATCACAGTCACGTGTACGTTTTAAAAACGTAATGAATAAATCATCAAATTACACTTATGAGACAGAGAGAGAGAGAGTGAAATTGGGCACATTTCGTCATCTTCGTCGCTTATATCCATCGGCACATTGCCAAATAAATAGCATTTCTCTGATGCAATCGATTCCATGCTGTTGGAGCCTGATGTGCATCAAGGTGCAGAGAGCGCGAGAGAAAAGTGGAAGTAAAACCAGCAACAACAAATCGATTAAATTGGATATGCATCAGACAAGAAAGGCGACCGAGTCCAATGTGTGAGAAGCCATGAGAGAAAATTACGTTAAATATAAGCCGATTGCTTGTATGGTTTGAAGGCAGTAATTGATTTTGCGATCAATCACCATTGAAAACTTATCACAACGTAGACTCTCTCTCTCTCTCTCTCTCTCTCTCTCTCCGTTTTTTTTATGTTTGTTTGTTTGTTTAATGCAATCGATAATTCTTTGAAGCTGATGCGAAAATAAAAGCTCGAATCGAATTCATTCATTTGTTGCAAAAGGAATCAAGAGCTCGCGTTCCCTTTTTTTTCTCGTTGTATATTTCTCTGGGCTATTGAATTGTGGGCTCTGGGTCTGGCATTTTATGTATTTGCCAAAAACAGGATCTGATAATTTCCCATTGAAAAATAAAACACTCTCAACGCTTCGGGCGCACATTGCAACTGGATTTTATTCCATTTTCTGCTTTTGATTGTGTCTAACGAAAAGATGTATTATTCTGATTTGTTTCATGTGCCTGTCATTCATTCACAGATTTTTATGTTTTTGTTGCCTTTCTCTCTGTCTCGTTAGTTAAGGTTTAGCCAAATGCGATAACGATGTAATGGTGATTGAGATTAAATATTGAATAGAATTTGGCCAAAGTGCATTCGAGACGGAGAAAAAAGCTTCTTGATGAGTTTGGAACAGTCACAACAAGCACACAGTTCCCATAATAAACACATAATATACATATTTATTGAATAAATGCCAGAAAACCCCAGAAGAACTTGACGAAGTTGACCGTCAAATAATGAGATGTGATATCTAAAATGTGACCGAAAACGCAATGATGTGACACAAAGTCGTTCTAGCGCTGATGCAAGCGGATGTCAGGATTTTTTTGTTAAAATTCATTGTCTGAACATTGGTTATTGCCCATCAACGACATACCAAACGTATTGAGATTGAAATCAATTTCTTTTGATGACACACGACATCTCACATGTATGTGTGTGTGTGTGTGTTCATCCGCTTGACTGACCGGTTCATCAAATCATTGCACACAATCGAAGTGTCTATTTCCAGTTTCTTCTTTCCGTTTTATTTCATAATAACCCGCACGCTTTTCAGTTTAAACAAGTTGCAACTAAAGGCTACGCATCTTTGCTCAATAATCAACAGAGAGAAAACAAAAATTCAAATCAATCCAGAAAAAAAGGAAGCATATTTAGGAAACGATCCATTCAACCATGCACAATTAACAGGACAAAAAAACGAAGAAGAGAAAGAACAAATCGATGGAAAGGGGGGAAAAGAATAAACATGTTTAGCTTTAAAGTGATTGTCATTTCAGTATTCTTCATCGATGTGGTTTTTTCCGCACATTTGTCTATTAGGTTGTTGTTTTGTTGGAACAGAGCACCCCAAAAATAGTTTAGGTCTGAAAATGTTGCTTCGTTTTTTATTTCCTCTGTTCGGTTCCCTCTACCTAAGCCGATTGAATTAAATGCGAAAGACTCACGGAAATATTGAATAAACTTTTTCAATAACAGCCGTATACGGAACTAGGGAACCGAGACGAGCCGAAGATGTGTCAAGCCTTCAGCCTCTCATTCTGTTGGGCGGCAAAACGGTTGTCGATATCATTTTAAAAGTATTTAATATATTCGTATTTTATGCGGTTCAGGGATTCGATTCAATATCATTGGAACCACTATGAAAACAAAACAATAGCACATTGTTGGGTGTGTGGGTGTGTGGGTGTGTGTGTGCAACATGACCATTTTCCAAACTCAAACTCAATTGCTAACCATCATAACACTTAGGGATAAGCAGAAGCGTTCTTTGGGAGCGAGCGAGAGAGACACACAAAAAATGTTACATTGTCTCAATTTTACAGATTCTCTCAGCAGGAAAATAAAGGACACAAAGAAATAAAGAATGCCAAAACGAAGAGCGACAAAAAAAGTCTTGAAAAAGAGATAGAGAGAGAGAGAGAGAGAGAGATAGAGAGAGAAGAAGTCAAATGAGGGTATTATTACATGTTATATTTATGTCGCTGGCGAATATTCTCCGTGTAATGCCATGTTCTGTGTGCTGTGTGTTTTCATACAATTTTCTTCTTTTTTTTTTCGTTCAATAAAAGCTTTCAAAACGGCGACAACCGATGGCAACAGAGCCACCAGCAACCGAATGGCATCTGTATATTTTGTTAAATGAAATCCCTGTCGCAACAAGATATTGAATATTTTTGTCGAACAATGAAAATAAAACCAATTTAAAAACTTTTACCTCATTAAAATTGTTGTGTGTTCGACAATCTCTAAAGTTGATCCAATTTTCTATAGTACACGTAGAGCTGTATCATACACACCGAAAAAAGGGGCAAAAAATCGCTTGAACGTGTGGGTTTTTCTACTTCTTTTTTTTTTGCAACAATGCGCTTATCAAATCTCGGTTTCACCTCTAGAGTATACCGGAACAAACAAACGATGTGTGTGTGTGTGTGTGTGTGGCAAAATGCGATGCCATGCAATGCGCTCACGCGTTAACAAAACACCATTTCGTTTGGATCTATGCCGTTAATTATCCATTTTGTGCGGAAAATCGCGATGCCACATTGATTCGATAAAATTCGATACAATTTCGACGCACTTCAAATTGCATCCATACCGATTGAAACCAGTGTTCGCTACGGACTTTTTCGAGAGAGAACATTTCATGACATTCTGATGGAGAGTCCAAAAAGACCCGATTGCGAACACTAAATGAAACCGATTTGTTGCAATATTTTGGCGCGTGCAATTTCAGTTGATAGTTCTTATTATGTACGGTCGTGTTCTTATCATCCATCTATGTGATGTGTGTTAATTGCTGAAAGATTAAAATCCACTTGCTTATGCCATAAGAATTTCCATATAAAATATAAAATAATAAAAAAAAAGAAACGGCGAAGCATATTTTGCGATTTTCATGTGTTTTCACACTGAAAAACGTGTGGCTGGTGTATCTTCTTCTCTCATTTTTCTCTTCAATAAAACAAAATTGATGAGATGATTTTCCAATTACGAGCGAACGAAAGCTTCAATGTAATGGGGCAGAGCACACATGCAGCCACTTTAGAAGGAAGAAAAAGTCGCATCGGGAAACGGAAAAAACGATGGAACGATTTTTTTTCACTCAATTTCTACCTGACACGTGGAGACAAAGGCGCCTAACGTTACCGATACAATGTGAACACACACAGTGTGTACGATGACGCGCGAGTCTCTCTGCTCAATATTTCAACTGTCAGTGTATTTTATTTTTTCTAGCCTCTCTCTCTCTCTCTTTCTCTCTCTCTCTGTATGGGTGTGTGTGTCTCACACTATCCGTCTTCTTTTTCCTCATTTTTGGATGTTGAATATGAGCTTCTTATGATATGTGCATGTGGTGTACCCTCATTACACGAAGCATCCTTTTTACATTGGGGACGATGTTTAAGCGAGAGTGAGTTGAACGATATTTTATATGTATGATGCGTCTTCTCTATACATATATTGTTGCACCACTTCTGACTATACATTTTCCGGTTTCATTCCCATATCACTCCATTCATTAAATGAATACTCACGGATCCGCATATGCATTAAAATGAAATACAAAATGGAATAATCGAAATGATTCGAAGAGTTAAGCAACACAAAAAAAAACATGTATGCACCTCAATATATAAACTTGAGCATTTTCTTTCTGCTGTGTGTAAGTGTGTTGTGTATAAAATGTATATATCTATATATGTGAAGTGTGTATGTTTCACGTGTTTCCCATTTTTACTATACAAGCTCTTTATTATTATTATATCTGCTGATGCTATTGTACACTACTTTTAATGTTGCTTTTTATTTTCTTTATTTTATTTCATTTCATTTTTGTTTGTTACTTTTTTTTCTTGTTGTTCAATCCTTCTTTTCCCATCATCATTCTCGACGTTCAAACACACACACACACACAAGCACACATATATATTGAGGTAAAGAGAGAGTCAAATGGGAATCGTCTTTTTCTCCCCAACAATAAGTTTTATTTGCAAGAGTAAAGTCAAGCGGCGGGCGCCTGGTGTTGTTCTGTTATTGTCGCTTTCTCTTCCTTTTACTTCTCATCATTTCTGTGTTTTTTTCTTTTTATTTTTTGTTCTGTATGAGCGATGAAGCTTGAGGTAGAGATGCAAAAAAATATAACAATTGGAAACGATTCAATGGCAGCATTGAATCGTTAAATTAGACGAATTAAAATACTGAATGGCGTATGTGTAAAAGTGTATTCCCTTTTTCCTTCTAGAATATATTTCGTTGTTAATATTTTGTTTTCCTTTTTCTTGCAAATGCAGGCTCTTTTGCTCTTCAGTTGTTGCACTCAATAATTCGATTGTAGTGATGTATTTCTTCTTCTGATTGCACTATCTATCAATTCAATGCCGGATTTTTTTTTCACGTTGCTCGTTCATTTATTCGCGCTCAGTTTACTTATTTCATTTTTTTTTTTTTGCTTAATTCAACGCACAAAAGAAGATGAAGATAGAAAAAAAATGAGTACCAGAGGCAAAACACGTCTGCATAATTTGTGGAACAATTCAATAGAATGATGAAAATTGGTGTCAACGAAGCAAGATTTTGGACTAAGCCCAGGTTTTTCAGTTGGTGTCTTGGTTTGCTCGCAATTTGAACGTTATAAATGTTCATGCGTTGTGACAATTCAAACAGAAAGAAGGACACATGTACATGAGCTGAATAATGAGTATTACTCACTCACAACAAAATTACAACATTACTGAAAACATCAAAAACAAAATTATCGCCAATGCAAACGTATGATGCTATCGCACCACCACATCCCCAAAAATCCCCATCTCCTTCTGTTCCAATCCATTCATTTAATGCGGTGTAAACAATCTGCTTAATATGTTTCTTAGTTTGATACGAAACGGAACTTTTCCGGCAGCGATTTTATCCCAGTGTGCGTAAACGATGTCACTTTGCAATTTTAAAGGAAACCAAATAAGAAAATATTCGAACAAAGATGCACAAGCATACGCTACAGTGACACACTGGAAAGGGATATGGAGTCAAACACACACACACACACACACAGAGAGAGAGAGAGAGAGAGAGAGAGAGAGAGAGAGAGAGAGAGAGATAAAAAAGCGCCTCTGAACCAAGAATCTGAATAAATTCTTTGACTTTATTCCCATCTGTATTATTTTCACATCATAATTACGATTGCATTATAAAATGGCATTTATTTTCTATTCATTTATTTCGGTGAAATGAGCACAGAGAGAAAGAAAGAAAGAAAGAAAGACAGAAAGAAAGAGAGAGATCGACTGAATCCAGTAAGCGAATTATGCTGCACAACGAAGTTTTCGAGCTGGAAAATGTTTTAAAGGTCGAATTTAAATAATTTTCTATGAAAAGGCCCGAAATGAAAACACCCAAAGATTTGGCCTGGACTGTTTGAAGGAGGTGGGGGGGGGGTGTTAAGAATGTGGGAAAAAGATAGAGAGAGAGTGCCGAATGAAGAGAGGTGAAAACATGGTCAATTCTAGTTTGACATTCACCAAGTCATGAGGAACAGGCTAAGCGTGGCAAATGTTTTGCACAACGTTAAAAACGAACATTGTCATAATTGTAGAAAATCTTGTCATGGACCAAAAGATTTGTCGGGCGAACAACGACGACTAAAACAATCATTCGGTAGTCGCGTTTTCAAATATCCAAACGAACTTAGATAAATGTCTGACGTGTTTTTTCCCCTCCCGTCTTCTTCTTCTTCTTTTTGTTAAACATCTTCTCGTCGTTTTATCATTTACTTTCATGTTAATGTGACACGGATAATATAAAAATGACTGAAATATCTTTTGATGTGATTATAAAATCCCTAACGAAGCTTATGGCTCAGATTTTTTACGCTCACTCACCATTACGTTAATATTCATTTGTGCGTTTTTCAATTTTTGTGGCGTTTGTTCACCGTTCTATTTTTTTTTTTTTTTTAATTTTCGTTCATTCGCGTTCTTTCAAGTGTCCTATCGTTGCTAATGTCCTTCTGCTAAAAAATGTATCCACTGTTGAAAGACATTTTCGATGCAGGGACCGAAAAAAAAACATGTAAAAAAGCGTGCGACAGAAAAGCCAACAAAGAAGCAACACCAAAAAAAAAATCAATACACAAAGAATATGCGATTCGTCTAGTCACTCAAAATACGGTGTAAAAACATACGTGCACGATAATCAGTGAAATAAAATACATTTTTAGCATCAGCTGCCATAACAGCAAAGGGGATCGTCAGCACTCTCTCATTTTATTTTAATTTTTTTTTTCTTTATCTTTGAAAGAGCGAGAAATAGCCAAAAAACGAGCAAGCCGAGTGATTGCATGTCAACACAAGTGTCATAGCATCCGCTTTCAAAACGCTTAAATGCATACAGCATACAAAATGGTGTGTAGCAACAATGAAACAAAGCAGCGCGCGTGCGAGTGCTTGCCACTCCGTCAATGTTTTTGCAAAGATTGTCTTGCAACAATATTCAACCGTTCGCCATTCGCCTTCTTCTTGATTCTTTTGTTCTTGCACTCAATTTCTACTTAGCTCGCCTAAAATCCTACAAGTATATTTTTCATTAATTTCTCTTCACTATGGCCCGACCAACACCATTCTTTTTAATAAATTAAAAACTGTGCAAATAATTCGAGCAAGCACATTGTCGACTAATTATTTTGAGAAATATGCTCCTTAATAATGATTATGTATGTGTGTGTGTGTGTGTGTGTGTGTGTGTGTGTTTAAGTACTCGTCCTTTTCTCTTCGGAGAATAAATTTTATGGTTGATGGTGGTGGATATGAGTCAAGTGGTAAGCGTTTGGTGTGCAAATCATTCTGGTTTGAAGACAAAACGAAATAAGATCAAGGAAATTGGTCACTTTTACTCGGCTCTTGATTTGCATAAGTAAGCCATCTTTTCAATGGACGCCTTATTTATCTCAAAGCAACTGTACTCGTTTAATCATCAGCACACATTTCATTTTCACAATTTACACCAAACGATAATACATTCGCTAATTTGACCTTTATCATACATGTTATAATTTTTTTTTTTATTTTTTGGTTTAAACATTTCATTCAATTTCCAAATGAATCAATTTTTTTTGTTAACTATCATTTGATTCATCGGATTTAATTTACCGCCATTATTACACACATAAATAATTTAAATATATTCATATTATCACAGGTGTCTATGGTGATGTACAACGCGTAAAAATTCTGTACAACAAAAAAGATTCGGCACTAATTCAAATGGCTGAACAACATCAAGCGTATTTGGGTGAGTAAAGAAAACGATTTTTTTTTGAAATAATACAATGATGTTAAAGAGGAAGAGGAAGAGAAGAATCTCTTGAAAAAATCTAAAAAAAAGAAACGGAAAAAAGTTGAAAGGTGTAAAATTTCGGATTACAAATTACATATTTTCTGGATCTCGTTAATCTGAATATTGGAATTTTGGAATTCCATCCATTTTGGATTGGCGCTAATATTACAGCACCACTCCGTGTACATTTTTCGTTTTGGCCTCTCATTTTGCTTTTGTGTCGGCAGATTTACTATTCATTTGATTAAGTTTTCAATGGGATCCATTGAAATAGAAGTAACGCATTCGATATAAAATTTGCAACAATTTTCCAAGTGCCACATATTTTAAAGTTTTAATCTTAATTTCCATTCCGTAATTGTTTTCGCCCTTCCTTCATCATCATCATCATCATTGTCGCATTGTGTTATTAAAACCATCTGAAATGTTTCATTATTTCTCTCTCTCTCTCTCTCTTTCTTTCTTTCTCCATTCGATGTGTGCGGGGGGAAACATGAAATGAATGCCGTTGTCATCGTTGTCGTCCATGTCGTCGTCCATGTTGCCGTCGTCGTCGTCGTCGTCGTCACCATATAGCAATGACTCATTTGGATAAACTTCGTCTATGGGGTAAAGCAATTCGAGTAATGGCTAGTAAACATCAAGCTGTTCAACTGCCAAAAGAAGGTCAACCTGATGCTGGCTTAACGCGTGACTATGCACAAAATCCATTGCACAGATTTAAAAAGCCTGGCAGCAAAAATTATCAAAATATTTATCCACCATCAGCAACTTTACATTTAAGCAACATTCCGTAAGTACTTTTGGCCTTATATTTCGTATTATTACAGTTCGGCTCTAACCAACCCAATCAACCAGCCAACCAACCAACCAACCAACCAACCAACACACACAGACACACACCATCGTCAATGCCAAACCAATGTAGCATTCTTATTCATATGGCCGGCAAAATAGCTAGCGTTTTTGGTATATCGTTTCACTTAAACCCTTTGTTAATTTTCAATTTTAGTAGCTGTTTGCTTTTGGGCTACACTCTCAAATTCTCTTTCTCTCGCTCTGTGTGTGTGTGTGCCTGTGATACGTTTGTAATTCGGCCACTTTACCGATACCATCATCACCAAAATTTGTACCTTTTGCTTCTATGTAAACTGTACACACTCATACTTACACCGAGACACACAGAGAGAACTGCATACTGTTTGGATTTTATACTTTTCTAACATCTATTTCCATAATATTTATTTAGTACATTCATTTGGTGCACCATGAAATGAAGCGTAACAATTTGCTGCGTACAAATGATATGGCCTTTCATGGCTTTCGTTTTTTTTTTGTGTGTCATTATTGTTGTTGTTGTTGTTGTTGTTGTTGTTGTTGTTTAGTGTGAGAATGGTTCTGGTAACGGCAGTTTGTTGGGCGCTCAAATCTTAAAATAACACGATCCGCCTCGCTATTCATTTTTGCATCAACTTGTGTACTCGGGTACATGCTTCACTTTTTAATTGTGCGTTTCGGTAGCATTTCGGTACGAAAACATTGTCCTTTATCATAATCATGATCAACCGTAGGACCAGTGCGGTGTGTATGTGTGTGTGTGTGTCTGTGTTTACGGAGTGGGTTATTCATAAGGTCTATTTGGTTCATTGCTATGTAAATAACAAATCAACAGACCAATTGTGTAATGACCGAATGCGTTCATTGACGCAAGAGATAGCTCACGCACCATCAACCGCTGTTTATTGATATGGCAAAAGATTATAAAAAAATACCACACATACACAAACACACAATAAATACCAAATAATGAAACGATAAAGTCATTTTATGAACTTTATTTTTGGGGTCACAAAGTGCTTTATTTTCATTGAATGACACAAAAATCAAATCATGAGCCCATAAATCATTTATACAAAATGCAAAATAACACATGTCTTTTTTCACATTTCTGTTTTTTCTTCTTTTTTTTTCTTTTTAATTCGCTCTGTAGAACTACTGTTACTGAAGAAGACATTCGAGAAGCATTCACAAAAAATAATTTTGAAGTCAAAGCATTTAAATTCTTTCCGTAAGTATTATAAAAGAAAGCTTCTTAAAATGTTTGTGTTGTTGTTCAACCATAATGACGTCAACCGAATTTTACTCACAAAGATATCGCACATTTTTTTTTTTTGAAATTTTCATCGTGTATTTATTTTGAAATGGTTTTTTTTTTTGTTTGTTTTTAATTTCGATGATTTTTCTTCGGCATCTAACAGTAAGGACCGGAAGATGGCTTTGCTTCAATTGAGCTCAGTGGACGAAGCAGTACTGGCTTTAATGAAAATGCACAATTATCAACTGTCTGATTCGAATCATTTACGTGTGAGTTTTTCGAAATCGAACATTTAAGTCGCAATGAGACAGAAGCAAAACCACCGAGAAACAACCACAAACCGTATCAATCGCGTATGAATCTGCAACGCAACCGAAAACAATTTTTAGAAACAAAACAAAAAAAGTAGAGCAATGACGAATGGTATGATGATAATGGATGATTGACCGAACTTCATTTCTTAGTTATTATATTATTATTCATTTTTTTGTTGTTGGATGAATCTGTCTTACACACACATGCATTAACGACAGAATGAGACCCGGGTTTTTTTCTCTTTGTATTTTTCGGTGACTTAGTGTCCACAGTCATCAATTTACAAAACTACTTCTTTTTTTTGTGCAACAAACTAGTTATTAATTAAAACTCAAAAAATACAATTTTTACTACTTTAATTCGTAAAATATCTTTCTTCTCGCTTATTTTTCTCTCTATATTTCTATTTCAATTGTTTTTCCATTCTGTTTTTTTATCGGGATATTTTCCCGATAAGTAACATTTCTGCAAAAAAAAAAAAAAAAAAAAAACAATAACAAAATGGTATTTCTTGAGAAGAAAACAGAACAAATAAACAATTTAAAAACATCATTGAAAGCAGAAAACCAAACTGAACATAGATTCAATTGAAATGACGTAGCTTAAATATAGCAAATACGAAAGATGGTTAAAATTTAAAAAGAAAGTAATGAAAAAAATACGTTGTGTTTAAATGAAAGGCAATAGATAGTGCAAAAGTACACGTTCACACTCGAATATTGTGATCATGGAACAAACCCCATATAAGTACATTGAAAATGCAATGATAACTAAACATAAACACCTATCGAATTACACACACAGACACACAAACAAACTCGCAGAAACCGTGACAGTTACAAAAACACAAAATGAAAAAGGGCATAGGAAAAACAATGCATTCAATAAATACTGATGTGAAAATTTTCGGGAAATTCACCTTTATTTACCGACCACACAGCTGCAATTAAGAATTATAATAATGACTACCACTGAATCTGCAAGTATATATAAGATGTGAGCGCATGTGGCTTTCGGCTACTGCACAACACTCAATACAGTTTTGTTTTTTGAAAAATCTGCATCTGAGATACTTTTACCGACCGCAGAGAAAGAGAGAGAGAATGATTGGCCCTGAGATAGAGAGAGATAGAGAGAGAGAGAGAGAGAGAGAGAGAGAGAAAACCGAACATTTTCAAGATAATAACTATGATATTAAAAGTGCATGCATTGACATACCATTGCATGCATCCATAATGTACACGTAAACGTCTTAAACATTTTATATTTTCATTAAATCGATATACATACGGAAACCGTATAAAAATTTCAAGAACAAAATGATGAAGCAAACAAAAAAACACACACACGGAACAAAAGCAAACAGGCAAATAGATACGGAAGTTATTTTTTTTTTAAGAACAAGCGGGTCAGCAGTTTTCATGTCGAAGCTTAAAACATCTCATCAAAAAAAAATACCAATTTTAATTTTTGTTCGTTGAGTTGTGCACGCGAACGGATGCAGATTACAGATAAAACATAGTCTTGCAGCGACTGATTACAAAGAAGAAAAAAAAACAAATTTAAACAAACAAAAAATTACAAAATATTAATCGTCTTATACATAAATTTAAATTTAGAAACAATCAAACTCTTTTTTTTTACAATAATCATTGGAAAAGGAATATTAGTAAAATAGAAAAGAAAGAAACTACCCACAGGAAAGTGACTCATTCACACACAAACACACAAAAAAAACAACTAAAAGTAAACATAACAGTTTATAATAAAACGTCGATGAAAATGTCAAGTGACAAACACACACACAAGAACATTGATCAAAATGAATAAAAAAAAACACACAAATCAAGCTCGTGTAATAATTGCGCATTACTGGGCATTAAGTGAAATATTATTTAAGTGGATGAAAGAAAAATGAAAATTTTTGATTGAAAATCAACGTTTAGGGCATCTATTCATATACAAATAGATCTGTCAACAGAGAAAACTAAAACACCTAATAATTTAATGAAGACATGAAAACGACGGAAGAAACAAAAAGGAGCAAAATGATGATTAGAATCAAATATAGATATTGCAATACATTAAATGTATGAATTGAATTTGATCGAAAACAGTGGGAACGAAATGAAGTAGAAACTATATTTGTAGGAGCTAAACAAAGAGAGAGAGCGACACACACAACACAAAACACGAAAGTGAATGAAAAAAAAACAAAATAAGAGGAAACAAACAAAAACAAAGGCTGAAATTTCCAAGGTGACGATTGTGCGTGATAATTTTTTTTTCACCTTCTTCCCCCTCTATTTTTCCAACATCTTAACTTAGCCTAGTTTCTATTGTCACTTGTTTGCTCTTTTTTCAAAAAGATCTATCTGACTCTTTGACACAAATTTTCACTAGATAAAAATACACAATAAAATAGTCGGAATGTAAACAAAAATGAGAGAAAGAGAAAGAAAGAAAGAGAGAAAAAAAAAACAAAACAAATATTCAAATGGAAATTTCAGACAAAATATAACTGGGACATAAATGTCACAAGTGGTGCATAAAATCGAAATCGAAACATTAGCTGAAACAATCAACTGAAGCAATTCATCCCCAAAATATGAATTATGCTCCACACACACACTCAAATGCTGCCAACATATCGTACGATTTCTGTTTTTTTTTCGTTGTTGTTTCAAAACAAATTTCCGTTACATTTCAATGAAAACGGCGAAAAAAAAACAATGTGGTTTTTTTTATTTCACTTCACCGTGCATTTTCTATGTCAAACTGTATTTGTATCGATTAAAATTAGGCAAAAGCGTAGAAGAGCACCGAATATGGTTCACGCATTTCATTTTTTTTTCGTTTTTAATTTAAAGGCGAATATAATTTAACATTTCAAGGCCGTTTAACAAAATGAATAGCGTATTCAGATAGCTTAAATCAAGACAAACCTCATTTATTGTTAGGCTATACTTAGTTCGCGGTTTTTTTATGTGTGTTGTTATTGGTCTCAATTCTCAATCAATAAACAAAACACACCCCCGCAGGAACAAAATATTTTAAAACACACAAATTGTTTGCTGGTTTATTATATTCTCAAAGCTAGTTTTTTGTTTCAGTATTTCCTTTTTATTGTGTTTCGAAATAATAAAAACAAAATGATTTTGAAATGAGTACCCGATCGATCACAAGGACGGGTGTGACATTGCCGAAAAAAAAATAACATTCAACATTCATAGACCATAGCATTAGATAGAAAAGAACCATGTTGATTTTTTTTCTCTTTCAAAACTCTTCTAGACAATCAAATATTTGGTAAATCACTAAAGATAATCAAGTTTGAAAAAAAAAAAAAAAAAAAACAAAATATTATTAATATTCGATCACCGGATCAGATCATATGGAAAAAAATTATATTTAGCATACAATCGACCAAGTAATTAATGACAATTTAAACAAATAAATAAAAAAAAATTAAATTGAACTATTGATACTAGTAAAGAAAAAAAATGAAAAAGAGTAAAAAAAAACACAAAAAACACACATTGAGAAGACGTTTATTTCAAAAAAAAAAAAAAAAAAAAATACGAACGGACGTAACAGATGAAGTTTAAATGAAGAAAAAAAAACATTACTATTACTATCTACAAAATCTAAATCTATATTTCTCCTCGTAACTATGTGTTAAGTAAGAAAAATAAACAACAACAACTACGTTTAAAATGAATATGAAATTTAAAAAAAAAAACAAAAGACAGCTACAACTCTTACTATGTTCTAAAAGATTGTTTGTGAGAGACGACACACATTCGAAACCATCCATACTTGCACCATCACCACCACCACCCACCCACCACTCTCCTGGCTCAAATGACAGATCGCACTGAAATCTGAAGCCCTAGTGTTGGAATTAAATCGCTTTACAAGAAACTTTCAAGTATTTGGAACTTCGAATTTTTCGAAGAGTGTACGTACTTCAGACGAACAGTCTTTCCTTTCAACGGGCTTTCTCCAAGAAAAAGCCAGAAAGGTGCGCTCAAAAACATTTGTTCGATTTGATTATATTTACACATTCTTTGTAAAAGAATAGCATGTCATAACTCAAACACACACACACCCACACAAAAACATAAGAAACTCTCTTCGAATATTTGATAACTATTATCTGATTTGTATTATGTCAAAATTTTATTTCTGTATTTTTTTTATGAATAATATAATCACTTGAAACAAATTACATTATTTTCTGTTGTTTTGTTTTGTTTGTTTGTATGTATTTTATTTGATTTCTACCCGCATCATCATCAGTATATGTTCATTGGTTTGTATTTTTTTTTCGTTTTATCTTTATTTATCGATTTTATTTTTATTGTCGTAATATATTTGTGTTTTCAATTTTAGTTCATTGAGCGTAATACCCTTTATTGATTTGAATGATTTTGCTGAAAATTTTGTCATCATTGCCTTCAGACCTTACAAAAGAAACAAAACATAATCTCATATGTGATAGAAATGATTGAATTGTTTTTATTTCCTTTTAATTTGAAGGACATATTTGTCACGCACCCAAAAACAAAACAAAATGTAAATCACTCGGATTCAAATGGTTTGAACATTGAATATTTGTAGGTATTTATTGAAATCGTAATGTAGTAAACAAATGGCCAAGAAAATTTCAACACCCGACCTCCGATTTTATTGGGGAAATGGTCGGCTAGAGAAACAAATGAATGTAAAAGTAGCTGTCATACCAAAAAAAAAAAACAAGAAAGAAGAAGAATTATTATAACATACACATACGCAAAATCCGAATTTAATACAATCATTGTCTGAATAATTAAAAAAAAAAATTGAGAAAGCAATGGCTGTTATGGTAAACATGTGATTGGTGTAAAAAGAAATCAAGTTTGCATATGGGGGAAAAAAGCGGGCCATTGCAATGTGAGAATCAGTTTAGTGTTTTTTTTTGCATATACATTTCACTCGTGTGGGCTCATTTCTATGACAATCATGCCAGTTTTTATATGTTTCGCCGGTATCAAGTCCATGTGTCAATCTCAACCGGATTCACACAGGGACACGGATATGATCTTACTACTCAATTGCATAAAACTGGTCACTCATCGATATCATCTATTTCATACACATAGACTCAATTTCACAACAGACGTATGTTGGCAACTCCAAAATAAAAAAAAAAACTGTCGCAAACACAATTAACACTACACAAAATGACACCTATTACCAAAACAAAACAAAAATGGTCGAGTTTCGATACCAGACAATCCGTAGATCTTGTATAAATTAATTTGAAAGTCACAAAAGAAGAAGAAGAAGAAGAAGAAGAAGAAGAAGTAACAAAAAAAGAAATCACAAAACATGATGTATATAAAGCAAGCAACAATCTGTATTTAGTATATGACTGAAAAAAGTAAAAGATCACAATCGCAAGGACAATCACAAATCCTTTTTTGTGTCATATCAAGAGCTCACTGAATGAGGAGCAGCACGACAGCACGACAGCACGACAACACTCCTCCCCCCACCACCACCTCCGACACATAAAGATGAATTCAAGCACTAGAATCCCGTTCGATAGTTTGTTTCCACTTGCAACATATTCCAGTTGCAACATATTAATCACAGTGCTGATATCAAATTGTCATGGCATTGTTTTGTTGAATATATATATATATATATGAATATACCCGAGAAGTTGTGGATTGTATTCCAACAAATAATCATAGCAATCATCACATGTTCACAATGTCCGAAAATGTCAGTGTATTAAGTGGACAGTGACAGTGCTGTACAGTGTACAACCCGGAATGAGGTTTATACTAATACCATTGCATATAAATATTGGTAATTATCATGACAATTTCGGTAAGCACTGGCTCATCAACATTGCAATCGTTTTCATTGACCAATTCCAATTCGATTTTTTTCGTTTTATTTCGTTGGTCGCTTTGGTCATCCGCAATTCCGTAATAAAATAGCAAATAGACGGTATTTTCCTCAAATTTTTCGTCTGCCGCGATTTTTTTTCTCTGATGTGTGTGTGTGCAATGCAAACAATCGAACGAAAAATAACCGTCGCTTAATCGATCACATAAACCGTTCGATTATAATCGCATCGCAATTATGACGGAATAAAATTTATCGTTAAATCGTGATGATGGCGAAAATTGTATATTTGTATGCTCACGT
Organism: Aphidoletes aphidimyza; assembly: GCA_030463065.1. Lineage (NCBI taxonomy): Eukaryota > Metazoa > Arthropoda > Insecta > Diptera > Cecidomyiidae > Aphidoletes > Aphidoletes aphidimyza. The sequence goes on along the minus strand of CM059998.1, from coordinate 30,434,077 downwards.
ATGTGTTTGGTTTTTAAAAAGTTTCAACGCCAAACATGACAGCCTGACACGGTGTTCATACCGAATGGTTAAGATAATGTACGATGAAAAATGGAACCTCTATGAATCGTGTATATTCGAAGCCGCGTGTGTTCAGTGTACATATACGACAATTTCCAGCCAATTCCGTGCAATCTGCGGGAGAAAAAAAAGTTTTTCGCCTGTTCGTCTCCCGCTCGTAATGGATTTGGATTGGGGGGAGGGGAGAGATTCAATGAATTAATATTCAACGCAACGCAATCAATATCTTGCATAAAGACACACAAACACACACAGACACATATGGGCATACATACAGATTACAGGAGGTATGCTTGTCAAAGCCAGGCTCTGTGTATAAGTTTGAGTTGAAGAAAGAAATAAATACAAAAAAATATGAAGAAACACATAAGAAAATAATAATAATAATATTGCTTGTACCGACAATCAAATTTCTAATGGTATTTTTAGCTCTATACATATAATTATATAAATATATATCTATACCCTCACTTTCACCTTCTAAAACATGTAACTTATATATATTATACACATTAACGATCTTACCGAAACTATTTTTCTCTTCATTTATCATGCTTTTCTATTCCGAAGAAGCATCTATCAAAAATAAAACAAAAATCCGTTTCAGAACGGATGTGTTGTGCGATCGAAGGTAGAGGTAGAGGTAGAGAGAGAGGTAGAAAGAGAGACAGAGAGAGAGAGAGAGATAGAGAGAGAGATAGAGAGAGAGAGAGAGAGAGAGAAACAAAAAGCAAGACGATGGGAATCAATTCCCCCGAAAAATATACAACAAATACAGAAGATATTTGTACCAAAATACCCGACAACATGAACGAAAATAATAATAAATACAAAAGAACACGACGATGATGATGATAATGAAAAAAAAATAAAGGAAAACAATATTTAGGATAGAAGTTTCGAAAAGTAGTTCGAACATCGTACGCGCAAAAGATGTTGCGAGAGAGAGAGAGACAGAAAGAGACAGACAGAGAGAGAGAGAGAGAGAGAGAGAGAGAGAGAGAGAGAGGAAAAGTGCAATGAAATGCGGAGCTCCAGCTCAACGTCTCGAATATTTAATTTGTTTGCGGGGCATGGAATTTCCACGATTTTTTTTTTGCTAACCACAACAATGTAGAAAAGAAGATTTAAATTTTACTTACCGCAAAAATGGACCGAGTAAATAGGAACCGGAACCAGTTTTATGGTTTATTCAATTTAATCATTGATTCGATTTTACGCGGAAAAAAGAATGTTCCAACTTATTTACGTTAAATAAGACCCAAAGAGCAAAGGAAAGATCTGCAATTATGTGAAAAGGTAACAAAATCCATGTACACAATTAAATGGAAATGCGAACGATTCTCAGCATTATTTTTTCTCGTCGTTTCTTTTGTTGTTGTTTTTGTTGTAACTTTCAACCTGTTTCATTATGCATTGTAATACCATAATATTGTTGATAGTTCTGGCCCAAAAGTCTGCTTACCAACAACAACAACAACAACAAACATGAAACAGTGTATACGAAAGTAGCATGTTTTCCATGCAAAAGTTTACTTGCATGCATGTTTTTCAAACAGTGTTTGCTCAATACAAATGCACCAGCATTTATATATTAACATGTTAACATGCAATACGTTTGCCGAAATCCGTTTTGATGTTGGGTATTATTTTTGGTGGCGGTGTGTTTATGATTTCTTGGTAATTTTTCATGTCGAATTTACTTACGAACAATTCTGACATTTACTTAATTTTGTTGCTAATTTTTGTTGATGATGATGATGTTGTTGCAATAACATTTTCTCACTCAATTTCAATGGGCAACAATGTTAGCAGCAAAAGCTACATTGAATTCATATGTACAAAAACATATCGAAAGCAAAGTTATTCGATGGAGTTTCCATTTTGAAGGTATGTATGATGTGTGTGTGTGTGTGTGTGTGCTTGTTTAGACGGGGGGTCGCGTTTGCTTCTTAAACATGTATGTTCACATGTAAATGATGACAACACAACAACAATGTCGGTCGGGCTCAGATGATATAGTTCATAATTTTCACAAAATATCTATAAAATCAATGTAATTCAGCCTTAAATTACCAGAAAATACCACAAAATTGAGCTTATTAGTCAATCATTATTGTCGATAAAGTTGACACCGTTTATTCGGCTGTGCGCTCCTGCGCGCACACACTCATACACACACACGTACCACATGCATACATGGCACAAAATCATTTTCATTTTGACAAATAATTTACGCTTCATAAAGCTATGCAATGCACTAACTGGCTTAACATTTATCGGGCTCTAATTTGTCTATCATACATGTTAAAAGGCCAATAACATCAATGAATTCATGCCATATATAGATTTGCGACATTATGAATTATGGATTCTGGAAAATAGCAAACCACAAAATTGTGATCGGCACCAATATCGGGGATCCTTTGCGGCCCTCACATACACACAAACACACCCATACCCATAACCATACACCCGGCACCAACACTGAGTCTGCTACGCCACTCTGCTGAATTGCATTAACATTTCTAATGCAAAAATTCATCAAATGAACACACAATGAACAGCAAGAAAAAAGAAACAAACACACACACAGAGAGAAAAAGAGAGAAATTGTTACGCAAAACGTTTCCTGGGTAAAACTAGTGAAATTATTGCGAGGAAAATTAACCATATAGACGAATCGACGAAAAAAGCTCATACACCTGAATTATATATTGACAATCGTTTGCAAATCAATCTATGCGTTACTAGTGTAAGCGGGGCGTGAGCGCGAGCGAAGGGCTAGCGAATACAGTTAGGACGAAAAAAAAATTGCTTCGTCAAAAGAGTAAATAATAGACCGTTTGCAATCAGTGAAAATCATAATGCAATTCTTGATTTGTTTGACTTTTCAAACATGCCGATTTCGTTTTTTTTTTTTTTTAATTTTCATTCGTTTTCTCTTCACTCTTTTCAACCAAGTTAATATTTTGTGGTTCGAAATTGTTTTCATACATAAATGTTCACTTTTCGATGTTCATTAACTTCTCACGTCTTCAATATAGTTTTTTTTTTCGTATTGAATTTTTCTCAAGCGTCTTTGAAATCGAATTAAATCAAAACTTCAACCAATATTAATAATCTCTCTCTCTCTCTCTCTCTCGAAATGGATAAAAGGTAAAATGTAAAAGTGAAAATCATTATTCGAAAAAATCAGTGCAATCGATACTCATATCGTACATATTTAATAGGCATGATATGAAAGACACCTGCAAATACAGGAAGCAAACTGATTGGAACATGAGAAAGAAAAGAAGAAAAACAAAACGACGACGATGACGACATAAAGAAATGACAGCAAAAACCACGAATAATTTACTGGAGGGCTGAAATCATTTCAATTGAGTTCGCACTCGTGTGTGCATATCAGTTGTGCACATGGAAATTAACTATGACTTTAAAATGTCATGCTTTTTTCCGGTACAACTCGATGTCAACAATTTCACTATATGAAAATGAAAATATAAAGACAGACAAATAGTTTAACGCCAGGTTCAACGCCATTACATTTTCGATGTGCATAAGCAAAAAAAAACAAAGAGAAGTTGAGAAAAAGAAAGAGAGATAGAGATAGAGTAAGGAGTAAGTGTCACATACAAAAAAAACACACACACATTACTATAAAAAGTCGAATCAATCAAAACTGATTAAGCGTGTACAAGTTTCATTTATCAAATGAATTTTCAGATATTTTGGTGATGGCTGAAGCAAAACAAATTATAACAGATTATATATACATATATATATACTTAAGAAATGGAAAATTTTTAACACACACACACACATTCAAAAACCAACCCAATAAAATTGTATCTAAAATCAATCAATTGGATATGGTGATGTATTAGCGATCTTATTTCGCTACATATATTTACAATTTATTACTGAATAAAAAAAAAGAAAACATAAAACCGTGGATCAAATCAAATCCAAACTACAAAACTATGTAAATTAAAAACGTCGACGAAAAGTTGATAAGCGGATCGATTTGCATGACGCAAATGTCACATACGATACAAAGCTTTTGTGAATGTGCAAAACAGACATCGCAATGTGTGTTAGTAGAGATTTAAGTAAAGCAACAACCACAAATAAAACTAAATAGAGAAAATAAAAATAAAAATGGGACAAGTACATAAATCTAGATTATAGAGAGAAAACCGATATGTATCATTTGATCACTCAGCGAAATCATTTGATTTACATGTGATTACATGTGATGATTTAAACAAAAAAAATGTTAGAGATTTTTCGGGTTTTTAGTTCAGTTTCTATATTGCGTTCGTGTGTTTTTTTTTGTTTTTTTTTGCTCGATTTTTTCTTCAATTGACAACATGAACATGACGCGAAAAAAAATATAGGCCAATCAAATGAAGATGAGAGTGTATTTAATAATTTGCACATTCGTATCACAAATCTTCAGCTTTGGCTCTAATCAATCGTTGTATGTGTGCGTATGAATAAATTAGAGCTAATCATTTTAAATGATTCATTTAGTTAATGAAGAAAAATCATCTTATATTAATTGCTATCGATAATTAAGCTGAACCATTTCAACAAAACAAGAACAAAAAATAAAAGGAACACGGATACAAATATATTAGATGCGTACATCTATTAAATTATTAATAAAACCAAAAAAAAAAAAATAGAATATCATATCTATCAAAGGGCACAATTTTTTTCAATTGAATATTTTAAAAATGGGATTTAACGTTTGCAAAAATGGAACACAACTCACACATACACTCACACAAAACCAATCACATATGTTTGTCAGCACAATATCGTTTTATATCAACAAAAGAAACTAAAACTACAAAAAAATTGGCTAAGCTCGCATCCACACCACCAATATAAGTGGGTTTAGTGTCTAATGTTAAACCACCTGAATATCGGCGATGGTGTGTCATTTATGGCATTTGGCTATAGTCAGTATACTGACTCTTATCAAATGGCGCGCTATTTAAACAAAAACAACAGTGAAATGAAATTATCAACATTCAATAAATTCTATTGTACTAATAAAAACCAAAACAAAACAAAACAAAAAAAACAACAATAACAAAATACTCCGAGTTCATAGCGTGGCAAAGATTGCTCAATGAACGCACACACTACAAAGATGGACGGATAACGGTGATGCTGGAAAATTGAAATTTAACGCAAAATTTTTAAAGGCCTTTGTGCTATTGCATGAATCAGCAGAGAATTAAAACCAAAATAAAAATGAGAACAAAACAAAACAAAACACTTGCAATAGCATCTGGCCCCAAAAATCAAATCAGTGGTACAATCGAGCTTAAAAATAGTGTTTAAAAATGAAATGAAAATTTGCAACAACAACAACAACAAAAGGGATAAGAAATTTGAGAGAATATATTTGTATATTTATATTTGTGCCCTTTATCAAATCGAATGAAATAAACAAAAAAAAACAATCGTATTAAAGAACATCAGTTATTTGTGCGTAATATGAGTGCATATTGTGCAGAATCTTCAAAAGCAACCGAAACTACCGACTTGGCCCAACCAAACGTATTTTTTTGTTTTAATTAAATTTAAATCTGCTTTTTATTTTATTTGGAAAAAGCACAACGAAGAAAACTTACCGCTACCAAGATTGAGGGAGAGAGATAGAGGAATAGAAATGGAATAAGAGATGGAATAAATCTCATTTATTACATGAAATAAAATAGAATCAAATCAATTTCATTGACACAAGCACACACATAACATTTAATGTTAAATGCACAATTAAATCGGCAACAAACTAGTGTAAGCACCAACCAAGCATACCATTCGCCCCCCCCCTCCTCTCCACTCCGAATCAATCGGAATGTGTGTGTGTGTGTGTGTGTGTGTATGTGTGTGTCATTATTACATATGTATAACAACGTGTTGTGGTGCATGCTGCAAAATGTACCGAAAATTAATTTACACCGATGCAAATGAAATTATTTTGATTAGACATAAAAGGTAACATCCCACCTTTAACCATCACACACACATTTAAGCCATACCCATCCAACATGTATAGCAATAGTTAAGTTGATTTGCACTCATTTCATGTGCTATTTCAAACACTTTCGATAGTATCGAATCGATACACACACAACACACTTATACAATTTTCAATGCAATTTTACATAAATTCCTACACACGAAATATTGCACCTGGGCACAATTTTCAAGATATTATTAATGAAAGTCAAACATATTCACATATTCAATAGCATTGTCATCCCCACCTCCACCCCCTCTCAGTCCCATACAATACCACCCCCTACCCACCACAGGTAGGTGAGGTACACACATTCCAGATGTGTATTATTCGCATATCGTCTTTTTTATTTGAAAATCTCCCAGCGATAATATTTTGCTGGGAGTTTATATTGTAACGGGTGATTAATAAATGGCAAACACAACTGAAGCACTGAACATTTCAAATGCACGCATTTCCGCAACATATTTCATGTGATATAGAAAAAAAAAACAACAACAAATTCAACCATACATATTGTACGAAATTTGATCGAAAACCAAATTGCTTCCACAGTTGCAAAATGGCATCTCTAAATTTGAGCCGAGAGAGAGAGAAACTAAATGTTATTCTTTGAATTTATTTAGATGATAGCACAATGGTTGCTCTCGCTCTCTCTCTCCCCCACATGCACACAGATTGGTTGAAATGAAGAAAAATACAGTCGAAATGAAGAGAGATCGATGTGAGAAACGCAATGGATGTTTTTTGATTGTACGAACCGGAACAAATAAACATCATTGAAAACAAGAAGATGTGTGTGTATTTTGTTTGTGTGCATATTCACCATTTTAAACTTACACGAAAATTGCCAGTCGAAGAGGTTTGCTGAGCAAACTGAATATTTCTTTTTTTCTTCCTTGTAAACTATACACATTGTTCCATTTTCAGTTGATTTCTCTTCTCATCTTAACGTTTTTTTTTTGTTCTCTCTCATGTCAGTGAGCTCATAATATTGAAATACCATAGTTACGATTATTTTCGGACAAAAAGGGAAGAAAATATGTTTTAACAACAGACAAAAAAAATTAAATATATATATACATATATACATAATAAAAAAATGGCAGAAAAGATAGCAGAACAAAAAAAATATATGAAAAATTCCATCTATGAATCCACTCAAAATCTGATTTCTCTATTCCTTTCTCTCACTTACAACAAATTTTTCATTCATTATGTCTATCTGTACTCTATACTCACACACAGTCTCTATCTCTCTACTTCACGCAAATCACAGGCGTTTTTTGTTTTGTTTTTATTTTATGTTCATTCTGTTGTATTCAATGTAATGTCAGTGGAATGGACTAAAGTGGAGCATCAAATTAATTCTGAAAAACTACTAGAGAAAAAGAGAAAACAACCAAAATACAAAAAAATAAAAAATGTGGAGAAAAAAAAATGAAGAAAATAAACAACTATATATATATATATTGAGTACATTTAGTGAGCACATATTGTGCGTTTATATTTATAAGTGAGAATTTATAGCAAATATTATATATACAGACACACATCAACACACTTTCTCAATGGTAGAAAATGGTAATACCAGAAAATGCAGTGATTTTTTGTTTTTTGAAAAGCAAAACAAATGATGAAAAGAAACAGAACAAGTGAGAATAAAAATGCTCTACTAAGGGAAGAGAGGAAACTACAATGGCAGATTTAACAAAAATTAAAAAAAAAACAAAAACAAAAACAAAATATATTATGTAAATTATTATATTAGAATGAAAAATGATTACCAATCATTAGATGATTATTCTCATGTTAGAGAAAACCAAGTATAATAGAGAAATTGAATGGCGAGGCAAACAGATTTTGGATATAAATATAGTTATATATCAAAAATGAAAACAAAACACACACACAAACAAAAACACAAATAATTATGTAATCGACAAAGTTTCGATTTGAATTGGGTATTATTATATATATCAGGCAGGTAGTGCAACTACGACAAATGAAATGGAAACATAATTTTTAGGAACAAACAAACAACAAAGAATAAGGAAACACTACAGATTGATAAAATCCCGAACTGTTACGCCATCTATCGTAAACAAGTGATAGACCGTGCAAAAAAGCGGTAAACGGCATTTCACGGGAATGTATTTAAACTGAATGAAAAAAAAAAATTGAAAAGAATTAAAAAGAAGTACCAAAAAAATGAAAGATGAAAAGTTGGGATGAAATGCAACTTTTACATAAATTATATTTGATATAATTGAGTTAAATCCATTTATTACAAACCAAACTGCTTATTTTAAATTTATGTTCTTGTTCATCACTTTGTTTGTTTGTTTCTTTTTTTCTGGCTGAAATTTGTTATGTTTGATTTTTTTAAAGACATATTTCCCAATATTGGTGTTGAAAATACACATTGAGTTTTCATTTGTATTGGTGACAATGGCATGACATGCAATTTAGTAAACTAAGTTTACTCAGTCAGAAATTTAAAAAAAAAAAAAATGTTTTCGTTTATTTTTTTGTTTTTCAACGAAATGCCCGCCACACGTAGTGAAGTAGGACTGCTATAAGCTTTTAAAACGCAACATCGCGAAATCTGGTGCCAAACCAATACAAATTATTAAACCAATACAAAACGTATTAATAAATAACAACAACAAAAAAAGACACACACACACAAAGCAAAACCAAATAACCACAAATGGATATTTAAATGAGAAAATCACGAAGTAAAATAAAAAGTGAAATGAAAGTTTCGTTTTTTGGTTTTATCTGTTTTATTTTGTTTTTTTTTTTTTATTCCGTTTTGTTGTTCAAAGAGCCCTGTACAATTTTCACATCCGAATAAAAAAGAAGGAAATTGTATGAAACACAGCGGTACAAGCGAAATGAATGGTCGCAACAAAAAAAAAGTTGTTATAGACAAACATTTACGAGGCTCTATTCCAAGAGTTTTATCCTTTTTTTCGGTTTGAAGGAAAAATACAGACACACACAAAAAAAAACAACAACAAAAAAACATTGCATTGAATTGTTGCGTTCTCCTTTCTTAACATTTACAAGTGATATCTCTTTAGACAAATTTATAGGCAAAAGGATCAAACTAAACAAGAAAAAAAACGCAAAACCATTTGATGGAGATTAAACCAACAGATAACTATTAGTAAATTAAAATGATTTATTGGGATTTAAAATTTAAAAAAAAAACTAATAGTAACGAGTAAAGAAGAAGTAAAAAAAATGTGAAGACAAAAAAAAAATGATAAAGGAAATAAAAAAAAAACAATTCTATAAAAATGAAAATTCACATACAAGTATTTTCGCATTTAAAATGCAATTAAAAACATTCACACACACACACACACTCACAGCATTAAGCATTCGAATAAGCATTTCTTTCTCACTCTTCAATCGCTCTTTTCATCTTTTCTAAACAAACCCAAACAAATATTATGCAGATACCACAAAATATGTTACCAAAAATGAAACAACAACAACAACAACAACAACAAAAAAACACGTAAATTAAAATGATCATCTACCACAAAATACACTAATAAAGAAATTTATGAGACAAACAAACAAACAAAAAAAAATTTAAAATATGTATCCAAGTATAGAAGTAAAGATATTTAGAGACAAATTGAGACAAACTTTATGTATATCTAGGATTATTCTCTCTTTCATACACACTCAATACAAATGCATCAGTTCAAATGCTCTGCATGGCAAAAAAACAAAAACATTTCAAAACAACAACAACAACAACAACAACAAAAAAGACACACAAATATCAATCAATCTCATTTCACCATCCCATATCGAGCATTTGAACTGTGTGTGTGTCAAGCAACTATCACAATCACATTACATACAATTTTTCGAATCTATGCAAATTTTTTTCTCGTTCATTTGTCGCATGTATAGCTAACGGTATCTTTTTAAGAAATAAAGTAAAAACTACAAATAAAAGTTTGTTTAAATCAAAAAAAAATAATTACTATGATTTACATGATTATTTTCTTTTTCATCGAATATTCAGCTGTATAAGGTAAATATAATAAGAACAAAGGTAAGTCACTCCTACACACACAGAAATTTTCCCCGATTCAGCTGACGGAATTACTACAAAAAACGCTGTATGTATGCATTGCCTACAAAAACTGAAGCATTCTAAGCCACTATCACATGCGCAAGAAGGAGAAACGATACTACAGTCTTAAATGCGTGCGACTAGAGCATTGTGTATTCTTACGGTTCCCTTTTTTGCGCACTATTGAATGTCTTGTCAATTCAAATATCACAGAATCTGTAGAAACACATTTAAGTATTGTACTGAATAACTACAAAGGGGCATTTTTGTAGGGAATACTTCAGTTTTTGTAGGCAATACATACATACAGCGTTTTATGTAGTAATTTCGTCAGCTGAATCGGAGAAAATTTCTATGTGTGTAATATAAGTCTACAACGTTCGTGTTTTGTGTTTTGTATATTATCCGTTTAACTGACGTAAGTAAATTAAGTTCTTTCTTAATTTTTTTTTATTTCGAAAATGTTCATATTTTAATATACCTGAAAATCAAAACCGATGACAGCAATAAATCAGACTCTGTGCAACAAACGAAATTGCTGTGTTAACACAGAGATGAACATGTCTGATACAGAAAACGGGTATTTATGTTTTATCTTCATTTTGATGGCATTTCATGAAGTTTATTCCATCGCAAAAGTCTGTATTAACGTGAAATATCATTAGTTTTGGGTTCAATTTATGAAACGATTTTTCCTTGAAGCTTCAGCATTGTTTGCATACAATATCGCTAATTTTGCACAAAACTGAATTGAAACTTAACCATGTTCCAGAAGTGAAAAGTTTCAACAACTTTCGGATTTCAGAGGTTGACAGGCAAATTCACCAAAGAATATTAACATCTTTTGCGCTTATTTGATAGTTACATATTCGTAGTCTTTTTAAAAGTGTTAAAGCAACATTACTTTGTGCGCGCATATTTTCAATCGCGCAATATAAACAAATTGTGTTCTCATGCTCATACGTTTTCTCCCAACCACAAATGTGTACAAGGATTCGTTTGAATTATAACAAGCGATAAAGGAAATCAATTTACCCAAAGACTACTTGCTAGGTTGGATCTTAAGAGACCTGGATTAATATAGTAGAACAAACGATTTTGTTGTTGTTGTTGAAAAATTTCAATGTTTGAAAGGCAAGGAGTAAGTTTTTAAACTTTACCATAAAATTGCAACTGAAGTATAAACAATTTTATGATTTTTGATAAGTTCGCCGCAATTCTGTTGGAGACGGGTTTTTATCTCTAAATATGCTCCATGTCAAACAAACAATTTAATATGATAATTTTAATTCGTGGAATGGGAAATCAATTTTAAAGCACATTTGATGCTTTTGACGCGTAAGAACTTCAATTAACTCAGTGAGTTTGGTTCTATGCACTAAATAATCTTCACTTTTTGAATATTTGGCGGTGAGTATCGAATTATAAAACTACAAAACCATCAAAATCAACCAAAATCACCTCTGGAGATTTCATTTTTTTTTTTGTTTACTTTCTTAAATCCATAAGAAGAATTAATAGATCATTCAAGTTCAACGTGCACATTGATACATATTCCTTTTTAAAAATCATACGTGAAACTTTTACGTGTTTTGAGATTGCGTTCCGAACGTACCTAAACAAAAGCTCGAACAACTTAATACTGCGTGTGCTTTAAGTCTATAGACTCTACTGTGTTTAAGTATACTAAAGTCGAGACTAAAGTATTTTGTGTGCTGTCAAACAATTCAATGTGACATTTTTCTTGTTTACGGGCAGTGAATTTAAAATGCGTTTTAAATCAACAATTGAATTGATATTTGTTCGAAAAATTTAAAAAGCATTTTATCAAAATGCAGGAAATGGACGTGGACGTGGATGTATTTGATTATTTACCATCAGTGTTGCGAAAAATTATGGTTTGTCACAATCGAATCTACACAAATGCGCGTCATTTTAGTGATTTCATTGTAACGGGTGGCCGAAAACCGGCGTTATATGAAATTAATGGCAAACAAATATTATCTTCTTTGGACCTTAGCACCACAGTTTTTAAAGGTTTGTTTATTCACTTTTGATTCGAATAATAAAACAATGTCATCTGATTTTCATTCACTTCCATAATTTGAATAGATGTTGTGTTACCAAACTCCATGCCAACTGATGACACCCTCAATATTTCGATCAATGTTTATTTTTCCTATAAGAAAAAAGTGAAAGAACCGTTTTTCTTTTTGCACATCGATAATCATCTGGCTGTACTTGGGAAAATTGATCAACGATTCGTCGTAATTAAATTTTCAGTTTATGATTTTCGAATGTTTATTTTTTTTTGTTCATCATTTTAACCAATATCCTTCCATTCCATTCAGATTTATCGTGAATTCGCACGCATTATTGAGTATCGAATTGTTGATTTGAATAGTTCCGGTGAGTCAGATGTAGAAATTGTCTATATTGATGGACCGAGTGAATTAATTCAATTAAGTTCGTTGAGCTACTCACCCAAGGGCATTGAATTAAACAGCATGACCGAACACCGTGATGAATTCGATAAAATGACACGAAATTTACGTGATCGAGTTACAAAGGTTAGCTGTGAATTGGCTGAAATTAATGCAAACATTCAAAAAGAAATACAAGAGTACAAAACATATTGTCAAACAATCGATTCAAATGTAAGTAAATTTCATCGAATTGTCGATACAAAAATCGAGCAAATATCACAATTTGGAATATTGTATCACAATTTCTAGTCAAATGAAAATATCCGTATTTTATCTCGATATGGCGATTTTTGGATCCGAAATATAAACAACCATGTGCTGATTGGCATTCCGGTATACAATTGCTCTAGTAGGTCAGTTTGAATTTTTTTTTCTCGAAAAAATTAAAAAAAAAAAAAAACAAATCATTTGATTGATGTAAGTTAGCAACAAAATCTCTGTGTTGGGTACTTTATTTTCATTTCATTCCATCTGGATTATATGTTCATTGGTTATGGCAAGTTCTAGTCTCATTTCTACATCTGATATATTGAGGTCAAAGTTTATGCATGAATTTAATGAAATCGCTAAAAAAAATCACACACAAACACACAGTCAATGTGTAGCAAAACGCACACACAATTACGGTATTAATTTCACTTCCATTTCCAGTGTTTTTGTTTTTTTTTACCACAAAATAATAATTTTAATACCGAATGGATTTTTTGTTTGTTTTTTTTTTTTTTTTGTTTAAAAAAGTACATTTTTTCTTGATTTCAATAATAAAGCGCGCTGTTTCACTTCAACAAACGCAATTTAAATATTATTTGACAAATGTCACACATGAATTCATTTAAAAAATAGAAAATATTTTCATTCACATTTGTGTTCTGTGCATTTCATCTAACTAAGTGTTATTAATTGCAATTTCAATCGTATCGATTGTTATTTTTTTTTTTTTTTTTTGTAAATGTATTTAACGTCATTGTGATTTTTGTTTGTTTGTTTGTTTTCTATTTGTATTGTCCATATTACAATCGTGCATTTTTCAGCAACACTAAACTCGTTCATTTAATTGTTCTAAAAACGTTCGTACTAATGATGCGATATTTAATTGATTATGTAATTTGTTTGTTTTTTTTTTAACTTGTATAGTCTAAAGACAAGAGCAAAATTGATAATATTTTTTCTTGTTTTGTTTGTTCATTTGCTTATTGATTAATTTCTATTAATTTTTTTTTGTTTATGAATTTATGTGCACACTTTTCTTTGTAAGGGTTTTATTTTGTTTTTCTGTAGACATTGGTTGCATTTCAATTGTGTGATTGTGTTTGGTGTGTGATTATTTAAGGTAAAATGGTTTTTGATCGAATTTATCTACTATTCAAATGTTAATAAAAATCTATCCGTGGAGGGACGTATGTATTCTAATAAATAAAATCATTGAACTTTTCTTTACAATTAAAAAAAAAAAATAAAAAAAAATGACAACTTTCACTAAGCATTATTGCATGTGCGCTCCTGTTTCAATTTCTCGATTTTTTTTTTTGTTAATTTTCATTCTTTTCGAATGGATAAATCATGTTTAGTCATTTTTTGTTTTGCTGTATACATTTTTTTTAATGCTTAAACATGACATTATTTGAGATCATTTTAAATTTTCGTTTTTTAATTCAAATATCAAGAAATCTTAAATTTTTGACATAAATTTAAATAAATCGGGACAATTTGTAAATATCAATTGGAAATATTAAGAAGACATTTTTTTGTTTTTAGTTTGAATAATTAATGTGGAAAAATAATCCTTTTTTGAACTAATTTTTTTTTTCATAAATCCAATTTTACAGGTGTTTTTTTGAATTTCTTTTTTTAACCATTTGTTATTTCAATATTTGAAATATTTCTTTTAAATAATTTTTATTTTGTTTTAATTGCTTAAAGCATTTATATTTGCTTCACAACACAAAACATTCAACCATTTGCTATTGCTCTTGTCACGTTAAATTGTGCTTATTCATTTGATGCTGTGTGGATTTAAATGTTCATACAGTGTTCTTTGCTGAATTTCTAACAATGCTGTAAAATGGTTCTGGATCATAGTCAAAAAGTTGCAAATCGTATCTGAAAAGGCGATTTTGTTTTTGTAAGAAATTTGATTGAATTGATTTAAATCCGGGTAGAAATTAAATCAGAGCATAATTTCCAGATGAATTTTACATCTTGAATAAATTTAAGTTGGTTGAGTTTGAGTCTTAAATCCGATGCATTCACTGCATGGATGCGAGCGCCAAAGCACAATGCAACCCAACAGCGTAAATGAACCTCAAATGTGTACCAATTCATTCAATCTGTTAAATTCATCTGGAAAATTACAGTGGAACCTTTGCCCTGAATGAAATTACTGTCGAAATGTTTATTGAAAGGTGACAACTCACTTGTAAATATCACAAAGTCCGTCCAATTGGGCGATACTCAATTGGGAAAAAAATTTCGTTATTAATTCTTGTGTATTTTTTCCTTTGCCGGAATTTTTCCATTGCGGTGAAATGTGCTTTCGTAGATCGGCACGTTCGATAAGATAACGTTGGTCCTCGTCAAGTGTTTCAAATTTGGCGATCACATCGAATTTTATCTGGCACGGTGTACAAAATTCGGTAATTGGAACCCAATGCATATCCGTTTTTGGTGATGCTTTTGACATTTCATCCAGCAAATAGCTTACGAATTCGGAAAACAGTGGCCATTTTGGCTCACGTAGTCGTCTCTGTTGAAATCAATAATAATAATAATGATAAAATTCGTTAAATTGCATCAACCGATAAAAAAAAAAACAAGAACACATCGTGTGTTGCAGCCGTCAACTTACATTTTTTCGATACTTTCGGATAATTTTATTTCCCAATTTATCGTGCAGCGAATGCGGTATGGCGAACATAATTTTATCACGATAGGCACTTAAAAGCCTCTCAAATGGATGTCGAACTATTAGAAATGACACCGAAACATTTAACGCTTTCTCCAGCTGCAAATGTTTTTTGAAAAACAAAAACAAAAAAGATGTATCATCAATTCTTGAATGTTTTTTTTTTCTTTTTCTTGGGAATTGAAGATTGAATTTTTACCTGCGGCAATTTAACTCGTTCGTATCGTCTGCGTGCCAATTCAAGTGGCACAATATTACTTTTACGTAAGAATTCTGGCGAATATCCAGCCAATATATTGAAATTGTACATCCATGATGTGGACGCTGCTTTGAACACATTACACCATACCAAATGATAACGTTTGCTCACCAAAAATTCCCATGGATTTGGCTTATGCAGTGAATCATTACGTCGAATATCCAAACCAAATTCACTGCATTTCTGTGCAAGGCGTTCGGTGCGCTGACGCATACGATCTTCAATCATTTCCATTTCCTTCTGTGATAATGACCGCGACATTGAGTCGTCGCTACCAAATTGAGTGCCATTTTCAAGCTGAACATTTTCGGAAATGAAGTGAGAAAAAAGGAACGGAAAAAACAGTTAAAACACGAAATAAAAGTACATTTTGAGATTTTCGATAAACAATATCGTTTAATTGAGCAATTATTTAAGCCGAACAAAATTGGTTGCCAACATGAAGACACATAATCGTGACCTGTATATTGAACACGTCGAAAGTAACCACCTTTCCATTTCCGCTCTTTCTTTTGAATCTCTCAATATATGTTGATACTATTTCCATGCAAACGCAATTCACACTTGAATTTCGATCATTTCGATGGAAAAAAAAATATAACAACACGAGAATGTGATGATATCTTTGCGTGCAGAAATATATACCAAATGGGTGGTCATTTTTCGTATAGTTTCAGAAAACAAACCATTCAATATTAAGTCGATTTGACATGATACAAGGACCTTAATTAAGTGTGATTACTGTTTTTTTTCGTTCCTGCGACCGATATATTTGAACAAATGAATCAATTAATTGAATTCGAAATCTTCATTAAATTTGACAACGTGTAAAATTTCATGCTTCGTTGTGTGTGTGTGTGTGTTTTTTTTTGGTGACACGTTGCCCATTACAAAATATACCCGTATTATGTATACATTGATATAACATTTGATAGAGTACAGTTTCTCTGCGGGGCCATGCAATGCCTTATGCACACTACACACACAATCGAATGTGATTTTCAACGGATTTTTTGTTGTTGTTCATCCAGATGCAAACCAAATTGTATAACATGTTCCAATAAATACAATCAATACAAATGGTGTATTTTCATGTTGCAAGCAACCGACTGTAAAATCGGACATTTGTGAAAATGCAGCCAATTTTAACAATGCGTGTGACTTCAAAATTCATTCTCTGTGTGAAAGGGAGCCAGCAAGTGCATTATTCCCAAGCGTTTTCGATGTTGAAATTTCATTTGTTTGATGAATATAATTTTGTTTTGATTTATGTATATATTATCCGCCTATTCGACCGTTCGCAACCACAATATATGGTTTAATCCGAATTTCAGAAAGATATTGATTAGTCTTTATGTCGGGGGCGAATAAAAAACCTTCAACCATTTTACGATGTTTTTTTCGGCACCCCTTTTCATGTTTGTTTTTTTTTTTTGGTTCACCTGAGCTCGTTTTGCCGACATGCAAAAATGTGCTGGTGTACGGTGCAAAAATTATGATGCAGTTACAAATTACATAACAGAAATACTCAAGCATGGTCAACAAAACTCACAAGTGCAATGCATATGCAGTTTTCCATGCCTTTGTTTTCATTGCTCGATTGAAATTATTGTGTGGAAAAAAAAATGCAACAGAAATAAAAATTGTTCGACTTCATAAAAATTGCTCAAATGATGAAATAATCTGAAATTGAATCAATTTTGTTGAAGTACCATCGGTGTGTGATTTTATACTTACATCGGTGCGTTTAATGCGATAGTAAAGTTGATCACTCACCAAAAAATAAACAATTAAAATTGGTAGTAACCCAATGGCAATAATACACAAACTAAATCGCTTTAAGCAGCGACACTGTGTACGATTGGCTCTCATGAACAAAACAAATTCCACTGTTCAATTAGTAAGTTCAAATGTACGAGAAGGTACACATACACATACACACACCAAACAAATCGAGAGCCGTTTTGGCTTAATCGATTCTATTAGTTTTAGCTCGTCAACATTTGGCTAAATTGGAATATGCCTGTCCTTCACTTCGATTTCCAATAAAACCTCCACACTTTGTGTTTTTTTTTTCGTAACAACTATAGCAAAATTCACGCACACACAAAAAAAAATCACTTGCACCACAATTCAAAATGCATAAAATTCCCATTGACGAATTTCTAAGGCATATTTTTGTTTTTGGCTCAAAGCTTCATTTGTTGATCGTTTCGACCGTTGACACAGACGATGTTAGAGTTTATTGAACGAATGATGCTTATTTATTTGATTTTTTTTTTCAAAAATGTTTAATCTATTACTTTTATCGAATCTTTGAAACAAAAAAAATGAATCAGATTGAAAGTGTATAAAGTGAGTCTATTTGTGAGTTGTTGTTTTCGCGTTAGAAAAATGCGTATAGCATTAGGCATTAGTTGGTGTTGCTCATCAAATAGCCACAGTTCATTCCACACTTACAACACACTTCGGTGTATAATTTTGTTTTTTTTTTCGCGATTGAAATGTTTTCTCGCACTCTAAAAATAGTAAATGATTGTCAAAAAAAAACAAGAGAGAACTGTTTAAAAGTCTCGTGTTTTTTCCGCGCTTTGGTATTGCCCCGGTCGAATGCGGAAAAATGGAAAAGCGCACATTCGTTTGGTGTATCGTTCGTGTTCTGATGTTGTTAAAAAAATTTTTTTGCCTTGCCACTGAAAGCCGTACGGTGTGTTTCCTTTTTTCTCTTTTTCTTTTTTTTTTACTTGATGAATAAGCGAGTGCGCGCCAATGGAACTGAATAACAAACAGTACAAGGCAATAGGTAGAAACAACGAAATAAATTAAAGGAGACGCAATGAAGGAAGAAAAATGAAATAAATTATGTAAATTTATTCCGAGAAGAATTCAATTTGAACACACAGAAATGTGTGTTAGAATTGGAAGCAAAAACGATTGAGAAAGAGTTTCGTTGGTATTAAAATTGTGTGAGTGCGTGTGTGTTTTTGTGTATACGCTTAAAATGCACGATGTAAATACGAAGAGAGCACAACAAAAACTGATGAGACGTACACATTTCTATGTTTGCACACATATATTCTTCATGATAATGGGCTGCTCGACATAATTCTTTTCGGATTTTTACTCTCTGTGTGTGCACAATTCCAATAGCATTTCATTCATATCGACACACTTAAACTGTATTCTGTTCTCTATCTCTTTTGGCGTACAGGAAGACTTATTCCGGTTGGTAATTAATAGTCTCGTACCCAACAACAGGATCACAATTGTGTATGTTTGTGTGTGACAAATAATTATGAATTTTAATAAGCGATGCACATGAATGTTCAGATAACAATGTGTTATTATTTTTAAATTCACCATCAACAAAACCGTGCTCCTCGTATCCCAGTTGCAGTTCTATTTTTAATAATACAGCCAGCCAGCCAGCCTATCTATCTCTTTGAATGTCGATGTCAACAATTTTCCATCCATATCGGCATACAAA
Source organism: Aphidoletes aphidimyza (assembly GCA_030463065.1). Lineage (NCBI taxonomy): Eukaryota > Metazoa > Arthropoda > Insecta > Diptera > Cecidomyiidae > Aphidoletes > Aphidoletes aphidimyza. The sequence goes on along the minus strand of CM059998.1, from coordinate 30,414,732 downwards.
CTACTGTACGGTTTCGATAAAAACCATAGAAGGAAGCCCTCTATCACACACAAATTAAATTGTTTCATCAATTTTCTGTATCACAATAAGATCCCAATCAAACGGTTTGCACCGAGGTTTTTAATTATTAGCTCGTAACACTTTGCGGGGGAGGTTGGAATGAGAAGAAATTCTATCATCCCGACAGCATCGAATGTCTTCGAAAGCGACTGCTTTTTACAGTCAACTGTGTAAAATTGCCGAACAATCTTCACTACCTCATACAAATGTATCCGTTTTCATCCATCGTTTCATGCTGCATGTGCACCATCTCTTAACTACCACCGCGCCAATTTTCCTACGTTCTTTCCCTATTTCACTTTTCGTTTATGTATTAATGCAATGCGGACAAAAAAAAACACACACACAGATTCAATTATGAACGAAAACGAACAATCAAAAGTGGAAGCCACTGGAAGCACCACAGATATGTATTGTGCTCAATGCATGTACGATTTTTTTCGTTTGTCCTCCACTTTAAAATAACAGTATTCAACTAAGCGAATTGGTAGTTTTTAGTTTTTTTAAAAAATCATCACTTTTGACACTATCGCTATTGATACGTGATTTTTGTCCCAAATAAAAAAACAAAACGTTCACACAAAATCACTTAACTAGCACGTTGAAACTGCAGAATTGAACAAACAATAATAGCACACTAAAGGCACTGTCACAATTATTGCATTGAAAAGTCGGTTTCACCTTTTCCATGTACAACCGATGCAACAAGGCAAAAAAACGGTATTGATATCAACCCAGCGGTAATTTCTATTCACTTCCCGTTAGGCCAACAATTCCAACAGATGGAAAAGTATGTACCATGAATGTAACACATTTGATGTGCTCGACTTTCATGCTTATAACGCAATTATTGCGCAAACTCGTGCTGTCAACATAATGTTTACTTCTTCATCGCACTCGATGTGGATTTCTCGCTCCAACACATTGCAAACAGTCGCAAATCAAATAAACTGCCATTGCATGACCATTACCATTGTTTACATGCTCTTGTTTTTTTTAAAATATTAAACAAAAAAATGTGGTTTTTTTTTGTATTCGCTTCCTTTTTTTTGTTGCTGTTCAATTTAATTAATTGGATGCGTATTTTTTATTGATTTTTTGTTTCTCTTTTTATTTTGTTTATTGCAGCAAAAATTTGGTGGAAAAAATTCGTCTGTCGTTGTTTACATCAAATCGATCACAATTTATGTACACACACAAATTGTATGCATTTCAAACAGAGACGGTATCTATTGAACCGTTAAAATTTCAAGAAATCTGTGAACAAAACGACAATGACAGTCAAAATGATTTGGATAAAGCGAATGACAGTAGCCAAATGGAATTGGTTTTTAACCATGAATGGACAGATCAACGGGTATAAAATTGACATTTTATTCTCATTTGATTCAAATGAAATGTGGTCAAAATAGATTTGGATTTGTTTTTTTTTTGGCAGCAATTTGTACTCTATCCGGATAATGCAGCTGTGATTATTATCAAAATGGACTTAAAAGACTTTGAATTGGACGCAAATGGTCGTGAATTTGATATATTTACGGTGTACAATGTATTCTTAGAAACTGGATTATGGAAGGAATTTCAAACGCATTTGGCCACCGTTAAAATCGATTCGGATATTTTCCATGACAAACGATACGCTGTTTGTTTTGACTCTAACAAAAGTATGAAACATTCTTAGTCTAGTTGAGTTGTTTTTTTTTGTTGTTGTGTGATTTATTTGTTTGTCGAAATGTTTTCTTTCTCGACACGTCAAATCTATATTATGTATACATTTTTGCTAGTACTGTCAAGTTACATTATGTGATTCGGAGTTTCGATGCATGAGGTACACTCTATATGAGAACCTCTCGATATAAATAGTATCCATGAAACCTCATCACGTTTTTTGTTTCATAGCCGCTTAGTAGAGAATATGACGTCTAATTTATGACTTAACGTAATCGTAACTAGAAATTTAGCTAAAAATATCCCGTTTGATTATTGTTTATAGTATATCAAGATCTCTTAGCTGTTGTTGCATCAACTGAGCGTCAAATGTTTCGTTTGCAGTTCGATGATGATATTCAAATTTCACAGTTGCATGACCTCCTGCTGCATCGCTTATCATTTGATAGTATTTCAACTTCACTGAATATTGAAGATGTAAGTGGCACTTCTTACCATTGAAGTGGTCTTTCAAATTGCATATCGAAATGCATAAATACTTAATTCAATTGAATGTTTAATTTTCTTCGATTTTAGAATTTTCGATTTTTTTTATCACAAAATTTGGATCTAACCACATCAATGCACCATTTTGAAGAAGACCATCAAATGTATTACACTCAAAATGGTTATTGGACTGGCACCTTGATTCGCATACGGACAGTCAATGATGCTGAAAATACTGAAATCGGCGAATTCTACGAGATGAAAGTCTACAATAGGTGAAAATTGTGGAAATTTTCTTGAATATCTCGTTTACAGAAGACAACATGAAACTAGAACCATTTTCATTTTTTTTTTCTTGCAGGGATGATATAAAAATTAAAAACCTAATCTCAACATTTCGTAACGAATTTGGTCGAAAAATCTCCATCGAGCCATTGAGTTGCTGCAATCGAGCTTCACTTGAAATGGAGCTGAAATGTCAATTTCGCGAGGAAGTCAACGCATTGGATGAATTAGCCAGGCATCTAAAGTTCAAAACATTTCAAATTAATAAACGTTACAATGAATTCATCGAATCACAATACAAAACGGATTGCATTTGGGCAGAATTGATCAAAGATGAACCAGATGAACCAGAATAACGCATTTCTTTCAGTTTTGTTTAAATTAACTTTTTATTTTGTTCATATATTATTTGTTTCTTGTTATAAGCAATAAAATAAAATATTTACATGTCAAAATATATAATCAACGACTGAACTTATTACTTGTTGGTCAGCAAATGCATTTTAAAGTGCCAAAAGTAAAGCTCAAAACATTTATTACAGTTCTTTATTTCAACTCCATCAACTAACTAATTGTTCACTGTTTTTTTTTTCATTTAACAACAACAATAACAATAACACAAACATTGTATCCATGTGATGAATTTTTGCTTTTGTCAACTATTGCAATAAAACTGTTCGTATTTAGTGTGCAACTCTTCTATTGTTTATATCTTAAGTTATTTTCTAGTTTGAAGCATTTTTGTTTGGTCAACAACGGGTGTCATTTCTTCGGAAAAAAAATAATCGAAAACACAAAAAAATCCCAGCTTAACTCAGTGTGCAATACTATTTGCTATTGAATATATATTTATTAAAACTGGATCGTTATCATTAGTGATCTCGTCCCTCCTCAGTTCTTTATCTTTCTTCTCATGCCTCTGGGCATACACTTTGAGTTATATGGAATTTTATTTCTAATTAGCGATAAACTGTTTCAATTTGATTTGGTTAAATTAAAATCAGGCATTGATTGATTCATGTTTTACTTTAACGAATTTTGTACATATTGATATGACGAATGTATATGAAATAAAACAGAATACACTCAACCATAAGTAATAATGTTGCCATTGAGGCTGATTTTCAAGCTGATTTTGACCGATATCTTTGGCACTTGTAAACATTTCATTGGTTTCTGTGGTCACTGCACCATCGTCATCTAAAGTTGTTTCCATAATTGTTGACATTTCGGTGGTTATTTCTTCATGTTGAATATCATTTATGGTGGTTTGATAGAAATCATTGTCAGTTGTAATCTCTTCAGTGGAAATATCAAACTCCATAGAATTGGTTGTGGATGATTGTTTGAAATGGACTTGTGCGATGCGGTCACTTTGTGTCGTTTCAACGATCGATTGAGCGGTTGTGGTTGTTTGACTGTCGTTTGAGCTGAAATCCAAGCCGATTAAGTTCACTGTTGGTTCAGCTGTTGTACTATCTATTTGCTCAATATGTTCTGTTTTGAATTTAATTTCATGAATATATTCCCGAATTTTCGTCATAATCCTAGTTGTTGTTGTCGATGATGGCTTTGCCGTCGTCCTAATGATTTCAAGCGGAATCGAATATTCATTATTCAGCGCCGACAATCGACGGTATACAAACGGTTTTTCCAATGTGACTTTTTCGCGCACTAATTTATCTGCATCTGCTCTGATGGTTGTAGTTTCACGTGACACAGTACTCTTATTTAGAGCGATATTCTTCGGCAATGTTTTTGTATTCATCGATTTATCGATAGTTTGCACTTTTTTGATGTTTGAATCCAAAAACGTTTGTTTATTGACAGTTGGCGTAAGTTTCATGTTGTTTTGATGGTTTACAGATAAAAATCGTCCATTTCTCAAATTGAGATTGGGTTGTACTAAGGGAATTGAATGCATGTAACCATTAGGAAGTCCCGTTTTTTCATTAACATACAATTTGACCAATCTTCCATTTATATTGTATACTCTTGGATATACTCCTTGTAATTGCATTCTTCGTTTATAAGTCGCAATATCCCATAGATCCATTGTTTTACCCGTTTCGGTACTTTCAACGCTATCAATGTATCTGCCTGCAAAAAGAAATCAATTTTTAAACTGTAATTTATTGCTCCTGTTTTCAATGCACTCAATTTTAAAAAGACCTCGATTTTTAAATCTAATTTTTCTTAACGCGGCCAATTTCTTACCAAAAATGCACCTGGCTAAACCGAACAAAACAATTATCACTATATATTTCGATAAAATCATACAAAATTGGCATTTGTACATTTTAATTTAGAAATGTCATGAAAATCGGAACACAAATCGATCTACTTCCGTGCGATGCGAAGTGTATTCTTCAACTGACTCTTGTTTTAAATGTCATTTTTGCAAAAAGTAGGTAAATTGACGAAAAAAAAGGTATTTCCGACACATTGGCTGCCACTTCCTCTTCCTCGTCGGTAAATATCATTGCAATTGCATTTATGCATGGGATGAAATGGGAAACAAATGAGACACAGACGTTGACATTTTATTTAGATATCCGATAGTCAAAACATTCTTCCGATTTACCTATGATTATGTCTGTGTCAACAAGTCTATGCCGGTTGTTTCTTTTGTGCATGTCTTCGTTATTCTCATCAGCATTGGTCTCGTGCCATTGCAATTGCGATTGGCTCGCCTAGTTGACGATGTTGTTCTTGGTGTGTACAATTAGTCTTGATGCGTTACTGGCATGGGCAAAAAATATTTTGCTCACTTTTTTATTCAATGTATGCAAAAATGAAAAACAATTCAGTTTTAGTCTGTTCTAGGAAGAAATCGCTAATCAAATAAAAAATTGCGAATAGAAATAAAAATCTTCCAAATATTGCGAATAGAACAAAAGATGGATTGGAGATTGGCAAGCATTTATATAGCATCATTCGCACCATTCGCTGCGCACACGACAGCTTGTTTGGACTGTTTGTTAGTATGCGCGCACAGTCACGGATGGTACCGTGTAAATTCACTTGCGAATACGATGCAAATATTTGCAAATGCGTCGTCTATACGCGAATGGTGAATAGCGATTTCTCCCCAACCTAAAACCGATTTCGATCGAAGTCAAATGTCAAAAATAACTAAAATTGCCAAAATAACGGAAATGTATCATAGAGTAGTTTATATTCCATAAAGTGCCAAAGACTAAATAAACACATCGATGTGACAAAAGAAACATAAAAACGAATGGTATGAAGACAAATTGAAACAATAGAGTCATCATTGCTCTCTAAAAGTCAAACACATAAAAACAACCATTTTTTCCCCAGTTCCGTAGAAACGTGGAATTTCCCATCATATACACATTGTTCGACACATGCAACTGGGATTATGTAGATCCGTTTTATTTTCTGTCTTTCGGTATATTTTACATATGTCTCTTCGGCACACTGCATTGGTCTACTTTCGATAAACAGATAATTCTTATGACATTAGAAGATCACTTACCTCTATTATTATAAGACCCTATGCGCAAGCAATACACACACACACACACACACACACACACACACACACACACACACACACACACACACACACACACACACACACACACACAAATGGTGCTTCAGGTAGAAAACTGATACTAAACCGAAAGAATAGAGAAATCTTTGACATGGATAGCTAGAAATGTGATGAAATGAGCACATTATTTTTTTGTTTTTTTAAATTAGTTATGATAACGCTATTGAAATTAGAAATTTTTTGGTACAGTTTTGTCGCCAAAATGTGGGTTTGTTTATGTTTCACATTAATAGAACTAAAATTTATGTGTGCGGCGCTCATTGAATTTATGCTATTGGAAATTTTGCTTACACACATCGAAATGAATCATTAAAAGTAGCCCGCAGAACACAAACTGTAGTTATCAATGGGGGAAATCGTTGTCAAACCGACACTTTCACAAATAAATAATTGACATTCGCTGAAAATCGGAATTTTGTTGGCCTCACAATCAAATTTGGTTCAGTTCTTTTTTGCAGTTGAATTAAAACCGCGAAACAGTGAACATGTCAAAGGCAAGTGCAATTCTAATATCTATTGGTTTATTTTTCGGCCATATTTTAGCCGAAGAAACGGATGAATCAATACGAAAAGGCAAATTTTTAGGTATAACTGGATATTTGTCAGGTAATTTAAATTATTTGTTCTTGCATTTAATTCATTAATCTCATTGCTTAAGTGTTTTCTTTTTTAAATGATTCGATTAGGATCATCGGATGGCTTTCGTCTGGTACCATTTTGGAAGCAATGGAATGCATTGCTTCAAGTGAATATTGAGAAAAATAAGCATAAACACGGAGTTTATGTACTTCCAGCATCGGCATTGTACTATCCACCTTATGATGGATATGGCTTCTATGTACCACCTAATTTGGCCGGACTTGGCAATGGACTGATTTCTCCGCATAGTATTCAAATGGGTTATCGACCGATGCCACTGCTATTTGATGAATATAAACTATCAACGACAACACTGGTTTGATTTTCCCTTCATTTTTTTCTGCCCGTTATTATGCAAATGCGTGTATGCGTATTTACCAATTGTTCTTCATGCATACTAGTCAATTCATAAGCATTGGCATAATAACTGATTTCTTTTTCGCAGAATTGATTAATATTTTAATGAATTGAAAAAACAAAAAAATGTTCTTTTTTTCACAAGGCCCCTTTAAGTCCGGATTTGAGCGATAAGCCAAAATTCGACCTGAATAGAGACGAATTTGTAAGCCCAACTGATAAAAGTGATCAAAAAGTGAGTGTTTTGAATTTAAATTTACGTGATGATCGCAAAACACATAAACGTGGTATCGAGCCCAAAAATCAAACTGACGATGAGGTTGTTGCTACAGTTATGGAAATCACCGATGCCAATTCGATCGAAGCGACAACAATCACACAAACCAGTCAACCGGTTGATGAGACAACAACACAAGCACTTGATTTACAAACAACAATTACAGCAACGCCATCGCCAGAGGTTTCGGAGACAGCCACACAGTCAGCTCAAATTACATCAGCGACAACGCCAGACATTTCAACGTCAGTCTCAACCGTTGATTCAGGATTTCAACCATTTTTAAATTTTTATTATGGTGGGACGCCAAATGAAAATGCAAATTTCATCTATTTTACAACAATGGAACCAAGTAAGGATTTGGCATCACCCACAGAAAATCCAAATGCAGCAAATATAGCAAGTGATCGAAATGAATTTGGAGATTTTCGGCCAAGCATTCAATATGAATATCGAAATTATCGCTATGACACCGACAATCATTTTGTACCAATTGTCGGATCTAAACAAGTTTTTTGAGACAAATTCTTCGAAACGTTAGATTAAAAGTAATTTTATTGTTCATTTGTAAATGTCCCTCTTGGTCCCTCTTATTAGATTAGGAACATTTTTCGTTAAAAATCTAACGATTAAACGTTTCAATTGCATTGATTGATAACTGAATCGAATCAATCGAAATAGCTATCACAAAATTTATTTTTTCAGTGAATTTTAATGCATTGATTAGGAGATTTAAAATTTCAAGAGAATTCATTCAATGCAATCTTATACGAGTAAATTTCAAAAAAAAGTCAAGATAATTCCATAAATTTTAATACAATTTTAACACAATACATTATTCTCGACATTCAATGATTTCGTCATGTAAATTTAACAATAAATCTCAACAAAGTTCATTAATTAGTTGTGGTATTAGGCAGTGTTCGATTCAAATAATCGGTTTTAAGAGTTTTTTTTTTATATAAATCGATTGAGACACCATATGATTTGGAAATTTCAAACGCTGTAAAACATCTTGAAATTGATGAAAATACTGAGCCAGGCAAAATAAAATGGAGAGGATTTCGAACAAATGAGAAAAAAAGATGCATTTTGATTATTTTTCTTTGTAATTTATTTGTTATTTCACTGTTGGGTTTTCAAAATATTGAAAATAAATTATACATGCGAGGTTCAATACAATGGAAACCAAAATTTTCAAATATTTTGTTTTTTTTTTAAAATGCTAATCACTATTCTAAATCTCAGTTACTATTTTTGTTTTTTTTATTTACATATAAATTTCATTGCAAAAGATATTTTTTTTTTAAATTAATTTGGTATACTTCGCTGTTTGTTCTTATGCATAAATTAAATGTAGGTTGGCTGAATACTATGAAATCAGTCATCGTAATCGTTGTTTTCGTAATCATCGTAGATATTTTCATCACTTGCTTTATTTTCATCGCTATTTTCATCGGCTTCATCATTTAAAAAACTATCTTGATCACCGTAGTGTAATCGCTTTACAAATCGATCTTCTCGATTGCTTTGTGCGGCTGCCAAACGCATAAAATCCGTAAATGAATCGTAATCGTTGTTGGCAGCACGTCGTACTGGTGCATAGTATCGGCGCAACAAATCATCATCTTCATTAAATTGATCCGTATCAGTGGTATCGAATTCATAATCTTGATAATCCTTTGATTTAATGAATTTCAATTGCTCCTGTTGTTCACGTAACATTTGCTGGGCATTGCGTTGTGACACCGAACGCTGTCGATTATTTGTTTCTTCTGCGCTGTAATCATAGTCACTTTTATCATTGTCATTTTCATCTTCTTGAATTGAAACAAGTGCTGCTAAAATTGATAAAAACAAAAGAAGAAAATTACACAAAGTTAGTAAATATGCAAAATAGTTTTATCAAAAATCAAAACAGTTTTATTTTCGAACATGTCAATGTTTTCATAGACTGATTAATGTTTTTTAAAATAAAAATCACTTGACATTGTTGGACAAATTTTAATGCAATTGAAAATAAATTGGATCAAAATAATTACCATTTTTAATCGCAGACATAACATCCTTATGCATCGGCTTGGCTTTAATTCCAGTTATAAGTGCAACAATGCACAACACAAACACAATTCGGCCAATCATTTTTTTGGTTGTTGTTATTTTGTTTTCTCTTTGGATTGGATTATTTCACACTTTTGAAACTGATTAATGTGTTTCGACGATATGCAACACAAACAAATAGAGACACGGTATCACAGAAAAATATATCTCAAATATGAGAATTACAGCTCCTTGCAACTGTTTAACTTGACGTTTTTGACTTGTTGACTTGATGAAATCTCAGCTTCGACTGTTGAAAGTATGGATCATGATTTAATATTTAAAGAAAATAAACTGGCCAACCATCCGATACCCCCACCACTCACAATTCGAACATCATTTTCTTCTTCGGCAACATCCTTAACCGCATTCAACAACATAGTATGAAAAAGACACCAATCTTATTTTACTTCATTGAAAAATCAAAAAAAAAAAAATCTAAAATCAAAATTTCCCACGTATATTAGCACTGTGCATTGATATTCTTATTTTCTTTGTCAGTTTACATACATTTGGCTCATCTATCGCACTGGTTCTTAATCGCCTAACAACGAAGCATTGAGCATTAAGTGCGGGTTTTTCCCGCGCCATACTCTTCGGTCATGTTCTTGTGTCATTGGTTTTTGTTCGAGACCCTTGTGCAAGAAGAACAATATTCACAGATGAATGTAATGCGATGCATACGAACCTGTGTTTAACGTGTGCAGGTACAAATGGGCCATAAACCAAAAATTTTGTGTGTCCTTCATATTCACCTTCTTCATCATCATCATCTCTCAATTGCAATAAGACAATAACCATGTTGCTACTTTGAAAATGTTACTGGACACGTATTACCTTGTCTTTTGTTCATGCATACAAATAAATTTGTGTACCATTTTTTATGACATTATTTGAGTTCTCTTTAGATGGTTCTCAAATTTGGTAAGAAAATAACGACAGCAGAAAAAAAAACGTTGAGATGAAAAATTGATTGACCCGTGCTAAGATCAAACATTTATCGTTCATATTTAATCTGGGAATTTTTCTCTGATATTCATAACCCAATTTATGTTGTTCATGACTCAAGTTCGAAGTTTTGATATTTGGTTCTTCGCTACCTTAACATTTTAGAAATCGAACCGAATTATTTTTTTTTTTTTTGGATTTGCATCAGTTTATTTCATATTTATTATTCATCTCATCAAAAAATACATTTTGTTAAAATTGGATATCATTTGCAAATACATTTTTCTTTGTATAAAATTTATTTTAAAAAGATAACAACTGAAAATATGCTTCGTATTTAAAATAAAATAATAACAATTCTTTGTTTAACATAGCAACAGGTACGGTTCGGTAAAATAAGCTCAACAGTTTTTACTTGTGCTATTTATTTTGTGTGTGTGTGTGTGTGTGTGTGTGTATTTGTTGCATTCATTGGAGCCATGTTTTTGTCTTTTGTGAGGAATTGCTCGTTGCGTTTTCAATCATATGTAAGAAAAGTGTGAATGTTTTTCGTTGGAATGTTTGAGCGTCCGTTTAATGATTTCAGTTCCATAATTACAATAATTTCAGCTACATTTGCACCGCATGCGGTGACCAATTGATAGGCTGCATTTAATGTTCCACCAGTTGCCAATAAATCATCAACAATGATCACATTTTGTTCGGCTTGAATGCTGTTCTCTTGAATTTCCAATATATCCGAACCATATTCCAATGTGTATTCAAATGATCGACATTTTCCGGGCAATTTGCCTTTTTTACGAATTGGTACAAATGGAATGCCCAGTTCAGCGGATATCGTAAACCCAAATAGAAATCCACGCGCATCCAAACCAACTATGGCATCGATTTTAATCGGAGATTTTTTTACACGTTCAATCAACAAATCACGAAGTGCCGTACATACACGTCCATCTAACATTGAGGTAAATATGTCCCTAAAATGTGAAAACATTGAAACAATTCGATACTTAGATGTCTTTGTGAAATGGAGATTCAAATCATCGCAATGTCAAAACATTCGATCAATTTTCTGTTATTAAAATTTACCTGAAAATTATTCCTTTTTGTGGAAAATCAGCAAATTCGCCGATATGGTCTTGAATTAGCTTCAACTTTGATTGGCTATCCATTGTCTTAATATCAGTCATTTTGTGCGTATTGTGTATCCACCGGAATCCCTCTTATTACTCGTAAGCAACACCTTTAATATATACAAAGATTTTTCATTCAATATTTCGAATAAACAGAATGACACGGAACAAATATGTCAAGTGCAATGAAGCATAGTAATCAGTTTAATTGATAAGAATCAATCACAAGCAAATCTTTTGAACAAGTAAATAATATATGTACACAAAAAAGTCTACACTACATTCAATATTTACCGGTCATGTGAGCATTTCACGTTTGTTGGTATATTTATTAATTTTGAAATGATGAAAATGTTGATTTCACTACAACAATTCATCTAATTTCGATTGAAATCAAACATCATGTTGAATTGAATAATATAACATTTGTTTTAAGTATATTACGACTTATGTGTCAAAAGTGTACTTAAGCGAATAGAATGGGTTATCAATAGAATTTGTGTACAACCAACTTCATGGCATACAGTAAAAAGCGTGCTCACGTTTTTTTTTATTCAGTCTTATTGCCGATACCAGACGTTTATTTATTGAATTGTGTGCGTGCTATCGGAAGCTGAAGAATTACCAGGCAATTGAATTGATTTCATTGCTTTAAAACGGAAAAATTCTATCTATTAAATAAAATGGCTTCATCAGCACCAAAACCAGAATTTTTACTTGCCGTTGTGCATGAATTTTTATTACGAAAAGATAGAAATTTAGCAAGTGTATTCAAATCAAAATGTAAATCGGTAAGTAGAAGACCATTGGCATTCATGTGTTCTGTTGATACACGTGGTTGAAGGGTTACAACTGTACAACCCAGATCCTATTGTTCGATTTTATTGATATTTATGCTAAATGAATCGAGTGATTTATGATTTTAAATAAAATATTTTCAGCCACTTTTGCCAAAGGATTCACCCAAACTTGAGGATATTGTTACATTTTATGCAAAAGGTTCAAATAAAATTCCCACCATCAAAGCACCATCATCTGATTCGGACGATAGTAGCTCCGAAGATGAAAAACCAACACAAAAAGCTCAAACGGTTGCTGCTAATAAAACACCGGCTAAAGTGACACCAGCCAAAGCCGTAGCTAAGAAACAGAGCAGTTCAGAAGATAGTTCAGATGATAGTTCAGATGATGAAAAACCAGCACAAAAGGCAGCTAGTAAACCGGCTGCAAAGATTACTCCAGCAAAACCAGCGGTGAAAAAAGATAGCAGTAGCTCAGAAGAGAGTAGTTCTGAGGATGAAAAACCAGCATCGAAAACAGCCACTCCAAAACCAGCTGCAAAGGCTACACCAGCCAAGGCTGCAGCTAAGAAAGATAGCAGCAGCTCAGAGGACAGCAGTTCGGAAGATGAAAAACCGACACAAAAAACAGTGAGTAAACCAACGCCAAAAGTAACACCATCCAAACCAGTTGCAAAAAAAGATAGCAGCAGCTCGGAAGATAGTAGTTCAGAAGATGAAAAACCGGCACCGAAAACAGCCACTCCAAAACCAGCTGCGAAGGCTACACCAGCCAAGGCTGCAGCTAAGAAAGATAGCAGTAGCTCAGACGACAGCAGTTCGGAAGATGAAAAACCAGTGGCAAAGGCTCAACCAGTAAAAGTTGTGCCAGCAAAGGCTGCAAAAAAAGAATCATCTAGCGACAGCGACAGTGATTCGGAAGATGATAAACCATCAAAACCAACACCAGCCAAACCGGTCGCAAAACCAGTGGCAAAAAAAGATTCGAGCTCGGATTCCGAAAGTGACAGTGATTCAGACGATAAATCGGCTAAAAAGACTCCAACAGCTGCAAAGCCTCCAGTAAAAGTGACACCACAAAAGAAAGCTGAATCATCAGATAGCGACTCTGATTCGTCCGAAGATGAAAAACCGAAAGTAACTAAACCAGCACAAAACACACCAAAGGTATTTTATCATTTTTTATCAGCTCTTTTCTTTGAAAATAAATCTATTTGAAAATATTTTATTTGAAAATATTCTGTTTTTTGTTATTAGGCTGCTGCTAAGCCGAAACAAGAAAGTTCTGACAGTGAAAGTGACTCAGATGATGAGCCATCGGCTAAAAAGCCGGCTGTTGCAGCGAAGCCAGTAGTTAAGGCTACACCACAAAAGAAACAAGAGTCAAGTGACAGTGACTCCGATTCGTCGGAAGATGAAAAGGCCAAATCGACAAAACCGGTTCCAAAAGTAGCCGCTGCTGCAAAGCCTGTCGCTAAAAAACAGAGCTCCAGTGACAGTGATGATTCGGACAGTGAAGATGAGAAAAAACCAAGTGCTGTAAAAACAACGCCTGCACCAAAGGTGGCTGTTAAACCGGCGGCCGTGAAAAAAGATTCAAGCTCAGACTCAGAAAGTGACAGCGATTCAGATGATGCCGTTGATATAACAGAAGAATTGAAAAAGATTCTACCAAATACAGCACCAAAATCATCATCGTCCGACAGTAGTTCTGAAGATGAAAAACCAACAAAAAAACCACAAGCAACACCAGCAAAAGGTAAAATGTTAAATGTAAAATGTGCAAAATCTAGAACAGAATTTTAATTTTTATATTTTCACAATCACCAGTCACCCCCAAAGTGGTAAAAAAGGCTAGTTCCAGTTCTGAGTCAAGCGACGATAGCGATGATGAACCAGCAAAGAACAAGCCAGTCACAAAACCACCACAAACCAATGGAAAGGCTACAGCAAATGGTAAACCATCATCATCCGATGATAGTAGCGATTCAGATGAAGAAGTTGCAGCAAAAAAACCGAAATTGGCAAATCAATCAGCAAGCAAACCAGTGGTGGCTAAAAAGAAAGAATCTTCATCATCGGAATCGAGTGACAGTGACAGCGATGAAAAAAATACGGTTAAATCAAAGCCATTGACAAAAACACCAGCCAAATTAACATCGCCAACAAAAACCAGCACACCAAACAATTTCAAACCGGTGAAATTTGTGTCTGGTGGTTTTGCTAAGCCCACAATTCAAGATATGAAATCGGCTAATGACTCATCCGACGATGATGATGATGAAGATGATAAAAAACCAGCCGTTCAAAATAATTCAACGGTTTTAGCGGGTAAAAAGAGAAAATTATCAGAAAATGGCGACTCACCGATGGCTAAAAAAGCAAACAATACCAAAAATTCATTCAATAACAGTTCGAATTCAAAACCAAACACTCCATTCAGACGAGTCAAAACCGAAGAGGTTGAAGTCGATAATCGATTGTCAAATAATTCATTTGATGCAAAGGTAACATTTATTAAACGTTAAAATTTTCATCACCAGTATTAACAAGTAACCAAATTGTTTGTTTTTTTTTTTCAATTTTGTAGAAAGGAGCAAAAGGATCATTCGGTGAAAAAGCCAATGACATATTGAAACATACGCGCGGAAAACAATTCCGTCATGAGAAAACAAAGAAGAAGCGTGGCAATTACAAGGGCGGTGCCATCGATTCGGTTAATGTACACTCCATCAAATTTGAAGACTAATCGATGAGCGGATCAATTGAAAACCATTCACTTGCTCATTCGATTTAATTTTCATTTTTTTATTTTTTTTATTTTTTCTCTGTGTCTCCGTTTGGGGGGGCGTTAGATGTGAAAAACCACAATTTACTGATAGCATTTACACACATGATGGACATTTAGTTTAATCAATTCAATTTCAACTTTTATTTACTGGATGATAAAGAAACTGATGCGAATATTGTTTACATTTTATAAGAATAACACTTTTTATTTGATTTTCCATAAATTTTGCCGTGGAAATAGAAGCATTCATATATTTTAGTAGATAGAACAAATAATGAAAAAAAAACAACAATTTTTATAATAAATGTAAACCTCACTGTTTATCACTAATATTAATATTAATATTTTTGAATGATTTTTTGTTTGTTTGTTTCTTTCAATTACATGGAGATTTTTAGAGTCTTGAAGTCGAACGATTAACAGTTGATTCAATAATCGTAAGAAATTTATTTAATGATGAACATTCAAATCATCATTATGATTAACAATGATCACTCATAAAGACTATGATCGATGTGAATGAACATTTTTTCTCTTCCAATGAAGCTTAAAAGTGCTTAAAATGTCTTGTTTTTTATTGTTATTTATAGAGCAATTGGTTTTTTTTTCGTGTTCTTTTAAATGACGTAGAGTATTAAGAATAGTTCAATTGCCTTTGGCCGTTTCAAAAATAATAACTTAAGTAGATCTCGAATATTCATGACGTTCAAAATGTTTATAAATGGAATTTGCGATTACACAAAAAGTGTGTATAAGAAGAAGAAGAAGAAGAAGAAAAAAATTGCCACTTTTCATCAATAATGATGTCCAAAATCGAATAATGATGTTCGAATCGTCTTATGAACATTTTCAATTTTGAGTCTTGGATCTGCGTTTGTTGTTGTTGTTTTTTTTATTTCATCTTCGTTAGACCTGTTTGGTGTTGATTCTTCATTCTTTCTCTTGTGTGCGCTCAACACATGTATTTACATTGCGGTTTGGATACCACATGATAATGTAATAAATATTCATAATATCCGTTCATATTCATTTCGAATGCATACACACCAATAGCATGATGTTTGTTTGCCTCCCATCCACATTTAGATGAGCTGAAGAACCTCAAGAGATATGGAAGACAAGAGACAACAGACACACAAACAAATTTTTGTGTTGAATGTGTGTCGGCCGTGAAAGAATGAACCACAGCAAACGAAGAGACTGACTATCGATTCGGTCACAGCGCATATCTTTGGCCTGATACTTCTTCACTACTATGGCTTCATCAGTTCACCAACAGGCAACACACAGATAGAGAGAGAGAGGGAGAGAGAGAGAGAGAGAGAGAACAGAAAAAAATGCTGTGTATAATAAATTGTTTTGAGTAAAAACAACAGCCAAACGAAGAAACACAACACACGAAGAGAACGAATGAAAAACACAAGACGAAACAGAAAACCAAATAAAAACAACAAAATAAGAGGTAAGTCCCCCCTGAACAGCTAAGGCATAGCAATTCCGCGCGCAGTACATTCATTCGGTTTTGCGCTATCGTATGGTTAAGTTAGTCCGTTTGAGCGAATTATTTCGCAAATATACAAAACAAAAAAATTGGTTGTTCAATGATATCCGTGTAAATTGCCGCTTTGATCGCAACATTTTTTATTCAGTTTAATCGAGCAAACTTAAGAGCACGCAGTTTTGTGCGCGCGCAAGTGTTTTAAATAAACAGGCACGACGAATATCACCCCGAATAACGATTAAAAAAAAAAAGAAGAAGAAAATTACCTCGAAAATTCTGGTATGATGCTTACAAATGGTTTTGTTTCTTGGGTTTTTTTGTGTGTGTTATCACTTCGTTTTAAATTGGAATTCATTTTGTGAATTAATTGTGATTAAATGTAGTGATCGATAATTGATTTTTTTTTCTGTCAGATAAAAACAACAACAACAAAAAACGACCAGAAAAACTGTGGAAACCAATTCGTGATTTTGTGTTATGAAAGGCTTAAGTGATTTATGTAAAAACAACAACAACAACAAAAAAAAAACCTTTTCGCAATTGGATTTAGAAAATGGTGAAAATGCAATTTACTTTAGTGTTTACGGTGCATTTTAACAACAACAACCACGACTAAAAATGTGTATCAACTTGGTATACTGAATATTTGGTATTATGTTGTGTGGCCAAGTCAAATAGAGAAAAGGAACCCAAAAAAACGGGCAATACACATTCTGCTAGAGACTCAACGGGTGTAAAACGGAAAAAAACGTTGGGTCAAACAGCGAAATGCATCGTAATCGATGCATATGCACACTCATACATGAGTATCATCGTGTATAACGGCACATTTTATAAATGCAATACATTCGTGTGAAAGAAATGGTTAAAAAAAAATGAAACAAGAATAAGAATATTAAAACTGTTCATATTTGTGAGAGAGTAATGAGTAGTTTTTGGTTTTCGGCATGGAGCTCCCTCCAGACCGCGAGAGAAAGATGGGAATATTGATACGATGTACAATGGAATGTTCATTTGATAGCTCCAACGACTCGACCGCCTGATGCAAAGTCACGAAAACAAAACAATTTTTGGTTCATATTAAACGGATACAATGTGGTGAATTGTAACGAATGGAGTTGCATTACACACATTCTCTGTGCTGTGTACCGCATGTGTGTGTGTATAAGAGTGCACCATAAACCAAACCAGCCTGATATGTCCAAATGAAATTTAAATGAAGTGTTCAAAAGTGGACATTGTCACGGTTTTACAATTGTAATGTTGATCATTGCCGCTGAGCTCATACTATATGTTGTGAATGTGTGTGTGTGTGTATTACTGTCCGCCACCGAATCAAAAGTGTAAGCCCATAAAATTCAATTGCACCTACGTGCTTCTGTCTTTTTAACTGGTTCGAGCTTATAAATGGCCTTTATATATCTCTCTCTGTCTCTCTCATTTCGGCGAAAAGTGAACCGCATATTAGAAAATGAATGCTGTGAAAGACCTAAATCCCCATTTCATAAATGGTACAGAGACCGAGAAGTGTGTGACTTCAACATATATTACGTTTTACAATACACATTCGGTATACGTTAATTCGGCATATATGTGTATGTGTTTATGATGACAGAAAAAAAGACGAAAAAATAACTCGTTTTCAATGTTCTGGTTGTCGGTCAAACCCTTTTTCCAAGTCAATTGTTTTCGTATAATTTTCGTGCGCACCTTTTGCATTTTTGCTGTGTTTATTTCACTTTTTTTGATGTTTATCCATCGGTGCGGTTGACGCTGGTACACCGCCACCAAACTTCGAAATTTACATGCATAAATATTTCGTTCGAAATAAATATACAATAACAGGAAAATCGTTTCAAATGGAAACCAATTATTAATTCTTAAGCATCCAAAATTTCGTTTACACACTAATTTTTGGTATAATTTCAAAAAATGGTAACAGTAGCTGGCTTATGTTGCTTATTTTTCTTTATTTCTTTCTTTCATCTTTTTTTTCAAAAGAGAAAAAAAAATAATGCTGCATTGTTTAGACACAAAAGATCATTATTTAATATAATTTCGAAAAAAAAAATCAAATCACGCGTCAAACAAGTCGAACTCGAGATGAGTCTGTCATAATCTACAGTTGTACTGTGTGTTTCTGCTGATTTCCTATTTTATACACACAAAAAAAAAAAAATAAACAATGATTTCAGCATGGTGAAAAAACAAACACAACTCTCATACGAATACATTTGACGGTAAATATTGCTGTCGTTGGTGCTTAGTGCTGCGATGATTGTTGCTATTGGTGTTCGGTTTTGCTGAAACAATACATTGTGGAATACATTCTTTGCATCATCAGCGAAACTTGTTCAGTCTCTATCATCGCAATTCATTCACACAAATCTAAGCAATTCGGTGCGTTGTTTTCATTTGGTTCATTCTTTCTTTTCTGATTTTTGTTTTGTTTTGTTTGTTGAAGCAATTATTTTTTGAGTTTTTGCACACTGTGTCCAAACAAACAATGGTCCAATAAAAATAAAAAAAAGATTACGAAGTGTAATGCAGGAGAAAAACGGTGTCTTTGAAAACACATAAGAAATGAAAATAAGAACATAAATTTCCAATATCTTCGGATAAAATTAATGGTCTTGTATGTAGTCCATCGTCATTTATCGTGTTGTCTTCGTTTTCGTCATCATTAAACAATCATACACGGAGATGATATGAAAGACATATCATGAGTGTAAAGGAGAACGCGCCACAACAAAAAAAACATTCAAGCGTACACACACACGGCACACATGTGTGTGCGACGAGAAACGATATTATCATCATTTATTTATATGGAGAATGCAACACAAAACTGTCGACATTCTGGCTTATGCTAACACGTTTCTTTTTCATTTGAATCGTATGTAGAGACTGTTGTTTGTGGTATCGTGTGTGTGTGCTTTTTTTTCTCTCCTCGCATTCGAACATTTTTTTTTTGCGTTCGTTCGCTTTCGATCCGAACAAATATCTCGTGGACCAACTAACACACCAAGAATCGATGCGATTTAATGTTAGTCTTTCAGCTCGTTCTATGCTTAATTTCATGTTTGCGAATGAGTATATTTTGCAGCGCAACCGTCGTTTTTGTGAAAGGTTTGCCAATAGGTCACAATAAAACGATAAAAAAGAAACACCAACAACAAACCCAAGACACACCATCACAATCAGCAAATGGAATGAAATGCAAGATGAAAATAAGGCGATCGAAACCAATGAGAAATCGAAAATATTTTACTGATTTTCAATATCCAAATCAAATGGCAATGGTATGCCGGTGTGTGAGTGTAAGTGTGAGTGTGTACGATTCTGGGTGAAATGAAGAATGTTTATGTCTATTTGTGCGCATCGAATGCACAGAATGGACACAGAGAACAATTTACGATTTGAAAAATTACGAAAAAAAGTGAACCATCAAAAAGCATCTTCACTGTGAGTCCTATGAGCCCAATGAATCAATCGTCGTTCGGTTCATTTTGTTCGTTGGCAATTTCAACGTTGTCATGCATTAAACCAGCAAACAAGAATAACGTTAAGCGTGTGGTGATAGTAGAACAATATTTTAGTCGATGTTATTTTCATGCAATCGGTTTGTCCTACAGACAAACACAACCGAATTCACCATGTGTGTGTGTGGCTATTAGCCACTGGCTAAGGCACTTATAAATTGTGTTGATTTATTTTCGCACGATCATCGAGAATTATGTGACCAACTCAATCTCAGCAGGAAATTGACGCGTATACACAATCAAAAACTTTTGCTTTTTCTTCACGTCGAATTTTTTTTTTTTCTTGAGGGTTTTTTTTTCTAATTTTTTCCTTTCAAATCATAATAGAAATTATGCTTTATTGCATTTTATATGGTCAAGTTCATAGAGCTTTTGATTTAAACCAATTTCGATTGGTTACAATTTACAACTTACAATAGAATCGGCCAAACAAAAAGAAAAGAATGACCACGTACAATTTATTCATCTGTCCAAATGGAATTTGAATAAATGAATTTAAACAAAAAAAAAAAAATCGTCTTCGCCACACGCGCATGCACACGAAAAGAGGCGCACACACACATAGAATGTGATCGAGCATACACAATACAGATCTCGACACGCAACACAACACTCAAAATGTTTAACAAAAGAGCTGTTTTTTGTTGTTGTTGTTGTGTGTATTTGTTTGGTTTGGTTTCGTTTGTTAAGAAAAGAATCGCCAAAAAAAATAAAATTCCAAAAAAGAATTGAATAGAAATTCGTGATTTTCATGCCGGAAATATTTACGGTCTGAAGCGACCATAAGACGTCATGTCAAAAAGAATGAGGCGGAACATGTTATTTTGTTGATTGCATTTGAACAATGGACTTTTCAGCAGTTACGATATCTATTCCGTTGTGAAGTTTTGATGACCATTGTGCCGTCTAGCATGCCGTATTGCCATCGTACGGCATTCTTGTTTTTTTTTTTCATACATCCACCATCAATTGGTGTAACTGTTTGAACAAATGAAACAAAACAAAAAATGGAGTACGTTGAAAGTTTATTAATACCTCTGAAAGTACGGTATAAATGGTCATAAATTGACGTTATGCAATTCTCTGTTGTATAATTTATAATTTTCTCTAATTAATACATCTAAATCGTTTTGGTCGAGCAGTGAACAAAAAACAAATCAATTGCAAAAAAAACAAGTACCACATTAAAACAAATGAAATTACAAATGGAAAAATGAAAAGTGTAATGAGCAAAATGACCGATGAGAGGACAATAAACCGTAAAGATATTTAACAATTAGACGGATTGTCATTAACCATGATGACAATGATAGTTGGGCGATAAAATTGCAAACAAAAAAACGCGTAATTTGAGCTGCACTTTACACTAAAAGAAGCTTACGGATGAACGGTGAGCTGAGCGTTGAAAAAAAACACACACAGACACAAAGCAAATTGCAAAAGTAAACAAATCGTCGGTATATGTTTCCGTATTTTCATTTGAGCACATTTATTTTGTCTTTCCGACGAAATTTTATGTTATATTATAATTTTCATTTTTTGTTGTTGTTGTTTATGTTTCATTTGTTGTTAAAAAATAATAATTTGAACAGGGAAAAAAAAAATTATAAGTTTCATTTAATTTTTGCTCTTTCTCTCTCTTTCTCTCTATTTTTGCGTTTGAACGCAGTGTGTCTTGTGAAGTGCCGCGATTCCATTTCACTGCATAAAATGTTGAAAAAAAAAAAATGAAAAACAAAAAATAAAAACAGAATGTGAACAGTGGCATTTGAATCGCATATTCATGCACCGAATGACACGTTTAACGGGAAGCAAAATGAACTCTTTTCTTTATGTATACTTGAAATTGGCTTGAAATACCAAAGAAAATTGGAATTTACAACTGAAACATTTGTGTTGTTCTGTTTGTGTGTATGTGTCTGTGTTGATTACGAGCGCGCACGCACGAAAGTATTCCCAAGGGTTTCGTGTTTGAAAATCATTTACATTTCATTTCATATAATTGCAATCAACAAGTCGATGTGCTCTGTGAAAATAGTGCAACAATTTTTGATTCTCTCTATCGCTCTCTCTCGCTCTCTCTCTCTGTCTGTCTCTCCATCCCCCACTCCGACTCTAAACTCTTGCTCTCATGGCAAATTAAAATCCATTCATCAGCTTTATTTGATCAAAATTTATATGTAACAAATCCCGTTGAATCGCTGAAAAATACACTGTATTTTTCATTGAGTTTACCCTGCATTCTGGATGCTGTGAAAAGAAACGAACAAACAAAATAAATTACATTTAAAATTTAAAATTTTTATAAATTTATATTTTTTTTTTTTTGGAAAGTTAATCATCGAATTAAATTTCGCTTGCAAACTCGATATTTACATTTTCGAAATCAAATTGGTGAATTCGTGTGAAAATGGACTTGACTTCTTAATATGGGTGATCGTGACTCGCTCAATTTGGTGTGGCATAATCGAGTCATTGCCTTAAAATGGATTTTTAACTGAATTTCAATTTAAACAAAACAAAAAAAAATCTGAAGAAAACTGTAGACGAAAAAATTGAAAATAATTAGATTCGATTATGAGATTAGTTATACCGCCTGGCTTTCAGTTTGCTCAAGTAACACGAAGCCATGAATATCGATTATTTAACCATTTATCGGTCCATTCAACAGTTTTGAATAAATGTATGTTTTTTTCATTGCTTTCAGTTCAGTTGTGGCCTGATTTTGGATGTAGAAGCCAAGATAATTGGTCCATCAGATCTACCGCAAATGTGCACTGATCACGGAAATTCCATCGAACTACTCACATAATTGGTTTGAAATTAAGTTGTTTCGAAAATCACCACCAAAAGAATTAACACCAACTCACGCCGAAAACGACGAAACACCACCAAATCCCTTTGAGCTAAACGAAAATTACCACACACACACTGGGATACAAACGGTTGGAATACAATTGTAGTTTGCAAACATGGGGACAAAGATTGAATATGTTGATTCAAATCACTTGCATGCAACAAATTACATTCGAAATTCAAAAGCGATCGCTGTTCTATGGGCAATTTTCACAATATGCTATGCGATCATCAGTGCGGTGGCGTTTTTCACACCAGGTAAATTATTTTTCAATTTGAATGTTTGACTCACGCGCATTTTCACTTTTGCTAGAGCCCAGAAATGGATGAACAAGCGCCAAAAAAAATGAAAATGAAAAGATGAGAAATCTCACAATACACACTTGTTATGCGCTTTTGTTTTGAGTGTATTTGTGGGTTTGTTGTCAGTCTGATTGCATGCTTTGTCGACATTCAAATGGCCAAATCCCACATTCAATGGAGTCTCTCTCTCTCTCTCTCTATCTCTCTCTCTCGATCTATCTTTCTATATTATTATTTATTGATTTACCGTTTTCTTCATCTTTTGTCATTTCGTTTGGTTTTGTTTGGATTTGTTGTGTTTTATTGCACATGTGTCTGCAGAATGGGTTGGCGATTTAGATTCAGAAAATGCTGGCCGATTGGGATTATGGCAAGTGTGTCAACGTGACGAAACGTCAGATAATTGCCAAAAGCAATTGAGCGATTTTCTATCGATTCCGTCGATACCGTTTCAGGTAATTGTTTTCTGTGTTTTTTTTTGCTTCAGTTTTTTTCCGTCTCAAATTGACTTTTACTTGTTAAATCAAAATCTCTATCGCTATACAATAATCTACACCTTGAAATTGACATTAAAATTTAGTTTTGATTTTTTTCTGGCGGCGATTTTTATTTTTAGGTGGCAACGGCTTTCGTTGGGCTCTCCGTTATAACAGCTGTTCTCACCATTTTATTCCTAATATTTCTGTTTTTCCTGAAATCAACGACCGTCTTTCATATTTGCGGTTGGATGCAAATTTTATCAGGTAAATGAATTAATATAACCAAAAAAAAATAAAACTTAAAACAAATCATCAAATTATCGCTTCGTTTAGCGATTTCATTTTCATTATGTCTTGTTGTTTTTTTTTTATCGATCAAATGAAATGGAGATTTTAAATATCAAATTTCACCCATATTTGTTTGCAAGTGTTTTGCATTCAAATATTGTTGTTGTTATCATGCTCTCATTCATATGTAAATGTAAAAACATTCATATGCTTGAACAAGAAAGAAGAACAACAACAGAAAAACCACACAATTTTTTGTGCGCATAACGAGTGGGAATAAAAGCATGACCGAAACACACACAAATATTCACATTAATCGAAAGCATCGATGTTTGTTTCGCATAAATTCTCAACCACCATTTTCTATTGGCACCCATGGTTCAATACAAAAAAAAATCAAACGTACACACAAAACACCATAGAATGTTCAATAAATAAATCGTGTCCGCAAAATGACTTTGGTATGATATTGATTGGAACGCGCTAAAAGGATTAGAAAATTCGCATTTGTTTCATGCAGTTTAATGAATAGGTTTTATTCAATTGAGAGCTACATCGATTAGTCATTACCTGTTCACCCATTTCTATTCAAGATTTATGTAGAACAATTAATGGTTGTTGTTTTTTTTTCTTCTTTTTTTTAAGTCTATTGACAAGCGCAAAGAGAAAATTTCACTTCGATACGTGGCAAATTGTGGTGGATTGTTCACTGCAAAACCAAATGGCCATACCATAAAATTGAGATCAACTTCTTTAATGTAAATGAAATGAAATGCCATTATCAATTGGCTGTGCACATTGTGCACACGGTAAACACGGTACACATCTGTGTACAATTTACCGGAACAAACGATGCGACGCTGACGGCTTTTGATTTTGCTTGGTTTTTTTTTGCGCGCAACTTAATCGTAAAAGATAAAAAAAAAACAGAGAAGCAAAGAACAAATAACACAAGAAAACGTTTTCTATGTGAAAAACCGGTTCAGTTCTGAATGTTATAGGCCATTGAAAATATAGAGAATCGCTAGAAATATCCACAGCGGCGCATATGAAGAAACACGGTGTAAATATTTGCAGTGCAAATATTTTGTTGCAGAATGTGCACAGAGAGTGCAATCGGACAATGAGACTAGGTTCCACACGACTGATGCAAGTTTATGTCCGCCATTCAATTCTACATATTTTTCTATATGCATAAGTTGATTGCAGGTGGAAATATACATTTAAAAAAAAGCGACATGAAAAATGCGTGTGTTTATACTTCTCTCTTTTTCATTCGGTCGACTGCTCGTTTCTCTTTCTGTTTTTTTTTTCTCTCCTCCATGTGTAATGAAAAATAAAAATGCTGATTTGTTAAATGAATTAATTTTCGCATGAAGTGACGTATACCCGTAGCCAAATGCAAACGACTATAATTTCTTGTTTTCCATTTTCAATTCAGTGGAACACAGTTTCCAATTGACTGAACACCGCCATCGCATCGAATGAAACAAAAATCCATCCATTTTTTTTTTTTTTGAAAACAAAACAAAAAATGAATGGGAAAAATGAAAAGAAACGAGGAGTGAAAGAGAGACCAAAACCAAAAAAAAAGAAATGCCAACGACTAGAGGAAAACGTACGAATCATTCGATGGTTGGAACTGCGAATTAAAGTATTGTGTGCTCTGCACTTGAGAATTCGCTATCATTACATTTCCATGGAAATTACATGGAATATATTGTAATCAAGGAAATCGACGAATTATTGATGAATGTCAAAAGTATCTATCATTATAAATCGATTAGCTAGTTTTTTTTTTATTTTGGATCACTTCGTTGTCATCTTCATTCTTGCCAAAGACCGAAGAAACATTTGAGGATTTTGAACAAGATCGATTGAATTTTTCGCGATGAAAAATAAACGATCGTCAACGTAATGATGATGCTTAAAATGGTTACCAAATTAATTATCTCTCATCTCTAACATAACAATGCGATTATAATCGATTTTCAGCTGATTTTCACCAAGCACCACAACTTCATTACACACCGTTTTGAGTCGCTAGTCAAAACGAAATCTACTTTATTCATTCCCGTTCCCCCCCTCGCCATTCATAATAAAAATATTGGACAGATAAATTGCCGTAACTAATGAATTTGTCTCGTTAATTACATGCATCACTTGATGCTAAAGAGTCAAGAAACGGAGCCACAAAGGAGACAAGAAATTTAAGCGAAAAAAAAGCGACTCTATTACGGTTCGCAACACTGTCACTTCGATTCCGACTTAATTTACCTCAACCACCATTGTCAACTCTTTCGTATTAAATTTCCCAAAAATTTCCTAAACCGTTAAATAACCAACTTCAAAATTGAGGCATAGAGAAAATAAAAACTGATTTCACGACAAAAATAGACTACAATAGAATTTGGAAAATGAATTGAAATATAAAGTGGCGACAAAAAGTAGACAAATTGTGAAATGGTAACTGTTACTTGTGACCGAAGTATCGAGCTGCCAAGCCGGTTCTCGTGCCCTGTATCGTGCACGCTCTCACACTATTTTGCAATTTCTATATTATTGTCAACCAACAGTGTTACATCTATAAATTCTAATGTGAAACTTGATCCACATTGTTTGAGACGCGCACAACAACAACAATGAAAAAAATTGCATGAAATAAAATGATATGAACCATAAATGTGTTGCGGTATGTGCCATTTATTCCAAACGGTGTGAATTGATTCTAATTTTGTTGTTGTTGTTGTCTTACATTTTTTTAATATTGTTTGAAGTGTTTTTCGCGTAAATGTGATGCGAAGCACAATCCAAACTGAGCTCAGCCTTCATCTTCGGATGTTATAAAAATAGAGCATTAACATAGTGAATATTTTGCTTCGTTTTTTTTTTGTTCACTGAAATCATGAAGCATCATGAAAGAAAAAAACGTTCACTGAATACAAGCGACATAATTGTTTTGACAGCTTGACTCAGTGATACGGGTGATATTAAAGCTGCGGTTAACTATGGTATTTAGATTCTATTGAACGCGAAAAATAATTCAACAATTTAAAAAAAAATAAATATAAATAAATCTTCCGACGCAAGAGAAAGTCGCTACACTATCGATTCAACAACATTTTGGATGTAAAACAACACTTGACTTACGCTTATCTATATTTTCATGTTTTAAATAAATAACAACAACAACAAAAACCAAGTATACAACACAGTAATCTAATGAAAAATGATCCAAACTACAATTGAACACGAGAAAGTTGTTATTTTAATTCGAGAATTCAACGCCATTTGTTTTTTTTTGTTTGTTTATTATTGAAAAGAAGAAGCAAAAGAAATTCCGAAACAAAAGTTATGTTACTTAAAAAATGTTAAATAGAGAAGAAACAATCTAATGCGTTTGTGCATAATTTGCATAAGACAAAAGATTTCAACAAGAAATATTGACGGAATAATAGCAAAAAGGTGGAATTGATTACACACAAACATACACAACAACGTGTGTGCTAACATTAAAACAAAAACAAAAACAAAAAAACTAAGAGATTTAATTCTCTCTCTAGTAATTGCAATCTCTTGCATTTGATTTGTGTTACAATTTATTAAATTACATACGATTCAATGCACCCAGCAAATTTATTCGTTTGCTTAAATTGTGAGGATCAAAAACCAATCAATTTAGCAACCAATTGTCTTTTCTCTTTTGATATTTGTTGGAAAATAGGATTTCCCCTGTGGCTACTGATTACTGAACAGCACACGCAGCACACTTTTCAATTTCCAACCATTTTCCAATTCATATCTCGTAACATCAGAATTATAGTATGAAAATTTGCGTTTTCAACCCACACACAAAAAAAAACACCTCTTTTCAATCAAATGTTTTGACATTCTTGCCAATTTCAAATAATAATATGAATTAAGTTGTTATCCCTCCTACCAAAAGACTATGTGATGTCTCTGCATCGCACACATTAATTTAATTATATTATTCAATGGATTTATGTTGATTTTTGTGGCCATCAGCCATTAGCATGATTGTTGGATGTGTAGCGTTTCCATTTGGATGGAATTCCAATGATTTTCGGAAAATATGCGGCCCAGAATCCAATCGATTTGAGCTTGGTTTATGCGGCATTCGATGGGCCTATCCTTTGGCAATTATCGGTAATTATCCAGTTAAATTTATTTTTATTTTTGTCTGTTGTTGTTTTTTTTTGTCTCTCATTAAAATAAATGAAATATCAATTATAATTCATAAATTAAATAATCAAATGAGAAATGATTTTTGATTATGTTCTGTTTTCAGGTTGTATCGATGCATGTATATTGGCCACTCTCGCTTTTATACTGGCCACACGACACGTTCGATTGCAGCCCGAACCAATGTACCAAAATTCCATGTTTAAAGGTATGTTTTCATCGTCATTAATCGGCATGGTTAAAAACCACTTACAATTTTTTTTTTTTTTAATTCCGCCCAAAAAATATACACGAGTTTTTATTTGTATTTTTTTTTATTGGTGTTATTTCATGTCTACATTTAGGCGAGGTGAATAATGCGTACTTAACTGATGCCGTTAGCATAGCTGGTTCACGAAAATCATTAAATTTACAACCGGTTCTGTTGGTCGCTCCACCACACCATATGGCAACTGCAAATGGAGACGACAGCATTTCACAATTCTCAAATCGAACATCAAGCCGTTACAATCGGCCCGAATTTCACAATTCTATGCATCACTTTCAATTGTAGTGACACTTAAATCATTTCAAAACGTTTTTTTTTGTTAGTTCGTATCCTTCCTCTTCTTTTTCGTCCTTTCTCTCTCTATCTATCTATCTATCTGTCTCAATGGTTCGCGGCTTCGTGCATGCGGTTTCGTGATCATATTATTATACTCTATGCTTGCCACTTTTATCATTCGATACCGACTGAACAACAGCTTCGCCCACTGCTGATTTACTTCAAATCGACGAAACACTTTTTATGTCAAACTTGTAAACAGTTTATTTATTCGGAAAATTCAATAATAAATGTAGTAAGGCTTAGTTTTGTAAGAGGATTTTATTAATATATATAGTTTAAAATTCGAATTTTTTTTTCCATCATATGAGCGTTTTTTGTGTGTGTTTAGTTTTGCTCTGTTTTATTTTTGTTGAATAAAATTCAAATGAAACGAGAAAACATAGCAAAACAGACGAATAAGAATAAATATTATTATGTGTATTTAACCGTATGCTTAACACGTATTTTAGTCCGTTAAAATTATATTGTCATTTTATGCGAATATGAAAATTTAATCGAAAATAAAAAAAAAAACAAATCCGTATAAAAACAAAGTCAAGGCTTTTCCATTGAATGGGTTGACTTTTAATGGTGTTTTTTGTTTGTTGGCTGTTTGTTGCTGCTATTACAACAACACCGAAATTCAATCATTTTACAATCAATTTTATAATGTTGACTGTTTTTGTGTATCGTGAATTTGGCACGTTCACCGAAAACCGTTGTGATTGGCCTTTTTTAACGCCCGGATGCATGCTCCAGCCACGGAAATGTATATTTATATATTCGCTTTGCAGGCCCGGCAAACGCTAATGTACACTGTACGGACGTTATACGCAGAAATTTTCAACAAAATATCAGCAGTCGGTTGATTCATCATCGGATGTAGCCAAAAAATGGAACAGCGCAACCACTGTATTAACCAGGAATCAAATCAGCACAAAAGCAGCACCGGTTTTGATTTAACGATATGTCAAATGCAGAAATTGAACTTACGTACGCTGTTTCTTTGTCTCTCTTTCTTGTTTTTGGTTGCAGCCTCACATCCCGATCCTTCAACTGCGTATAGGCATTTCAATAAGCAGTAACAACAAATAAAAGTTTTTTGTTCCCTTTTTCAGTCCGGGGGACGAGTGAATGCGAATGTGTTGTGTGTGTGTGTGTGTTTCATTAATTGTGTCGAACAGCCTTTGCCAAATGTTTTCCCATCAAAGGAAATTCAGAGCTTTACGTTGTTTTTTTTTATTAATCGACTCTCATGTAATCAAAAACGGCTTCTTATTCGTTCTGAACGAATCGTTCATGATTCATGTGCATGAAACAAAGTAAATGTTTTGCATTTCATTTTCTATCAACTGAAATAAGCTAAGGAAATTGTTTAAATTCAAAAT
The DNA here is from genome assembly GCA_030463065.1 of Aphidoletes aphidimyza. Lineage (NCBI taxonomy): Eukaryota > Metazoa > Arthropoda > Insecta > Diptera > Cecidomyiidae > Aphidoletes > Aphidoletes aphidimyza. The sequence goes on along the minus strand of CM059998.1, from coordinate 30,384,462 downwards.
CATACACATTTGACACAATGTTGTTTTTTTTAAATTAAAACTGAATTTATTGATTTATTTGCCTATCGATTAAAATTTTTCAACGCATTTTTTTTTTGTAATTCGGATTTTGTTTTTTCTTTTCCAAAAACTAAATAAAAAATTAATAAAATATGATTGGATGATAATCAAAAAAGAAAATCGTAGACAAACTGCATCGAAATCTGTTTGTTACGCATTGAAATTTTGTCATTGCAATCTAGACTAAAATGTATGCGATTGTTGTTGTTTTACACTCACAAATTAAATAAATGTGGTTGTTGTTGTTTTTCTTTTTTCATGATAATAATTCTAAATTCATTTTAATAGCTAAAATCATTCACACCTAAAATTTGGTCTTAAGCATTCAAACATTAATTGTTAAATTAAAATGATTTGGACGTGCCGAACAATAATTTCATAATTTCTAATAATACCAACGAAAAACATTTTTTTTTTATTTACACATGTTAATATGCTTTTTGCTTGGACGGTAATTTTTTGTCAATGTTTTTTTTTTCATTTTATTTTGATTTTGGTCTTCCTATCCGCGAACTTATTTGAATTGTGCGGCCAAAAAAAAAAATGCTAAAAGTATTATGATTAAAGTAAAGTTGCAGGTATGTTTTCTATGGAAGCCTAAGTGAGATTCAGAAAGGAAATTAAATTATGGTTTTCAGTGAATGGTCGTTTATTTCACTAGCATTGACCATCAATTATGAATTGGCTACAAATGGCAAATGGTCCGACTCTCTCTCTCTCTCTCTCTCTCTCTCTCTCTCTCTCTCTCTCTCTCTTTCACATTCTTTCTCTCTGTCTTAATCACAAGACAAACGTGTTCATCTTTGTTGTTTTGTTTCCATTTCATTGTTTTGTTTGATTTGTTAGGTATCTGTACATTTTTGGAGACTGTATTGTGTTTAGTTCTTGGCCGTGAATCGAAAAAATTGCACTTTTTTAAAAAAAGGGCTTAATAAGATGAGCAATTCCACCTAATGTAACTCAGCCAAATTCCATAGGTTCTCATTTTTTTTATTTTTGAAATGGACAACACACTTTGCAAATCGATTTTATTTCTTCGAAATGGTATTTTGTGATTGTTTCTGGATCTATTCATTGACAACCCCTGCAGAAAAGTTGTGCCTTGAATGCCTATTAAATATATCGGTCTACAATTCTAAAGATGATTTACATGACATGGCAAACAAATTATTAAATAAAAACCTAATCGTACATGTTGTTGTTGTTTTTTTTTAATATAATAAAATATTTAAAGCTATAAACAAAATATAATTAGCACACAATTTAAGCGAAAATACACGTTTGGCTTTGAATGGGACCGTAGATAAGCCAGCTCTAGAGCTCTCGCAAATGTTCACAATGTTCTAAATCTATTGTTTCATATTACGCTAAAAAACGATCACAAATTTTTCGTTTGTTTTCCAAAACATTTTCTATCTTCCTCTGTAAGGGTTTTTGTTGTTTAGTTTTATTCTTAGGAATTAGAATTTGTTATATGTCTCGTATTTTAATCGAGACAATTTGCCATCTTATTAATTTACGCCATTTGATATGTTGTGCTCTAGATCTACATCACGAAGTTCAAAATGTCATCTTTATTTTTAAAAAGTTGATCACTTTTGCTCAATCATAAAAATCTTCCAATTTTTTTCCATCCAGAGTTCGGAAACAGTCACTTTGTGTCTTTTGGCGACAAAAATCATACATTTTGTCCTCCAAAAGGACAGCGAGGCGATTTTGGCCCTCTGGAGGAAAATAAATTGACTACTTTTTTTGCCATTGAGTGTTCGTATCAAATTTAGGCCTGAATATTTGTGACGAGTGTAGTTGTTTTGGGGGCCCCGGGCGGGGTGGCTGAAAAATGGCTAATCACAATTTCAAATAATTCAATTCAATTGATTTGCTATATAAATTTGTTCAGTATTTTGAGCACAATATAATCAATGGCAGTCACTGTCATAACCAGAGAGGAAAACAAGTCTTGAGGGGGCGGTGATTGACCATCATGTTGCTGCTGTATGTTGTATATGGGATTTATATTATTTTATACAATTTATGCACTAGGAATTAAATTAAGAAGTGTGTCTACATTCGAGACGGTAATTATCAACAGAAACGGTGTTTATTGTTGTAGTTGCTGTTGCTGCTACTGCTGCTGCTGTTGTTAAATAAAATAGGAAAACGGTGTTGATGTTGATTTCACTATGTCAGCAAATCAATGTCTACTGTATTGGTTTTAAGTAACATATAACTGTCACGTTGATGATGATGCATCATAATTCGATGTTGATGCTGTACCAAGAAACTGCTGCCACGACGTAATGAACGTCGGCCCATTTCAAGTAATTCCACCGTTGGATCCGAATGGAATACAAAATTTTTGTATGCACGTACGAAAATAAACATTAACATAAATGAACCAGCCAAAATCATACTGTATGATAGAATTGGTAATGCGGCTGGACCAAATACGGTTGCCAAATAAATCCAACGACGTATCGATGGTGTCAATTCAGCAATTCCCTGTTATGGATAAAAAATCAATTTCATTTATCAGATTTAAATGCGTCGACTCTGCTGTTTGATTTTGATTTGTTGAATAAACAAATTTGTACATACCTCTTCAACCCAAATGATGGGAAACATAAAACTGCGGAAATTCTGTAGCGAGCTTATATAAATTGATTGGTCCACTTTCAAATTTAACTGAACTCGTACTTTTCCCTCGAGTGGAACGCCCAATTTCTATTGGAATTAAGAAAACCATTTAAAATGTTTATTATTACACATTTTATTTAGAACTTTAGGCTGAAATAAATGTATTGCTTGAAAATGAAATGCTTACTGGTTGAATTTTGAAGTATGATTCATGCATCGATTGATTTGGTTTTAAACCTTCAACGGATTCCAAAAGTCCTGGATCAGCCAAGTAAAAGTGTGGATTTGATATGTACACTGGAGCACCTGATGGAGAATATTCATTGTATTAGTTTCAATGCAAGCGCTATTGAGTGGCTGGGAATAAAAATGCGAATACGAGATCACTCGAGCAAAAATGCAACATGAAAATTGTTTTGGAAAAAAAGCATCATGATTTTGGAATTTTGTTGCGTTTTTACTAATACATTTTTCTTGTCGCGCAGTTTGCATGACAAACACTGATTTTTATGTTGTGTCTTTGCTTGAACATAATTCATGTTGCATTTTAACGAAATATTTTCCATGTTGCGCTTCTGTTTGAGTGATTCTGTAATCTCATTTCTATTCTCAGCCACTCAATTCAATTTAACTATTTCCAATTGACCAAATTTTATCTTAACTCAAATCACTTACTGTATTGACATGGGCTAATATTTTGCAATCCTCTGGGTGCCTTGTAGTCTTCCGTATCGAAGCATGAATTATTTGCATTATTTTTTGAATCACCGTAGATATTCTCTGGTGTACTGTAATAATCAGCTGGTATGCCTGCAAAATGGACATGAGTTTTATTGTTTGTTTTGGCAAATCATATAGCAAATAAAATATTCAAATCGAATAAAAAAAAAATCGAATGCTCACCATCTTTATACACGGTGCTTCGAAATTCGAGAGGCATAATACGGCACAAATCCTTATCATACACATATCGCATGTCACTTTTTGTATATTCTCTGGGCGGAAAAAATGAACCTTCTGATGCGCTAATATTTGTGCATGGTTCACTGTCCCAAAATGGTAACTGATCCATTCCATTCAATTGATCGAGATAACCAAATTTTTCCATACCATTATGACCAGTATTGATGGTGGACACTTCGGTTAAAGTTCCATTTCGCTGTGGGATAACCAAAAAACAAAAGGGTAAACAAAATGTCAAATTATGCGATCTCTTTTAAATTGAACACTATTGAATGGACTGAAATCGCCCAAACGTATGCAATATAGTTTGTCAACTATTCATTATTTTTTTCGTGTATGCGTGTGTGTGTGTGACCTTCTTCAATTCATTTTTGGATTGAATCTTTCAAATTGCTCTGTTTCAATTTTATTATTATTTTATAAAATGATATACTTACGCCAAGTAGCAGGCCCATTTTGGATATTTCTGGCCGTATATTTCGCGGATAAAATGTATGCGCCATACTAACAAGCGTATCTTCGTACCCAAATAGTAATTCATTCACCGTCACCGATATAAACGGTTGAAATTTGCCATGTATCGCTTTCGCCGCCAGCAGTGCAAAATTTACACTGTTCCCCAGAAATGCACCAAGTTTATTCGTCTGAGACGACAAAGTCTATTGAGTTTTGGAAAAATTTCATGTTAAATTCATACACACACATATTATTTTCGTTATTGAATTTCAAAAGAAAAGTCAATTTGATTAAAATATTTGTTTGAAGCAAAAATAAACCGTACCAATAAGGGGATATTTGGTGTTATCACACGAACATTTTTATCGACGCTAAGCTCGGGCACAAACTGTAGAATTTTCTTATGTTGATAAGTAACCGTATAGTTATCATGAAATTTTATGTTCACTTTTTCCATGTCCTCTCTACAAAAGAGAAAAAAAAACCAAAATTCAATTGAAAAGTTGAAATAAAACAAATTATTAAACAAAACACCATAACACACAATCCCATAGCCATAATTTGTATATTAAAACACAGAAATATTTGCAAAAATTGATCGGAAGTCGCATATAAAATATAAATTTTAAAGACACCCATTCTTCGCCAAGTTCATATTCCATGCGGAATTTTGAATGGTTTGTCGTTTTCTGTTTGCGGTTCATATATTTTGTTCGTATGTTTGGTGTGTTTTTTTTTTGTCTTCTTAAATTTCCTTCTTCTTCATAAAATCGTTATTTTAGTTGGTATTGCTGGAACCGGTGTCGCAAGGCAAGTGAGTATATCGATCTCACCATATATTTTCTGTGTGAGCTGAGTCAAAAACCTCTATTCCAAAAACCAGATTAATGTTGCAACACACTAAAACTTAATTGTCAACAAAGAACTTGAAAATTTTTGTATTTCGATTTATTGGGAAACACAAAGTACAGCAACAACGGATAGCATGAAACGCTTCTGAAAAGACGGAAAAAAGCAACAACAAAAAATTACCCGTGTAATTTTAGTGCAGGCGCGGTAAAAAGAACGGATCTCACTCAAGCTCAAGCCCAATCAGCAAAGACAAGTGCATTTGGTTGTGTGCTTATTTTTTTTTCTTTTAATTGTGCTGCAGTTGCTGCTTCATGGAAATAACTGGACCATAAGTAATGAATACAGGTAAGACGAGTTTTAAAACCAACACGAGAAAAAAAAAACATTGCACTTCTGTGTGCATTGAAAATGGCTGAATGCTAACTATTTATCAGCATCTACTTTGTTCAATGATAGAGAAGCGACTCAGAGACGATACATCGTTTTGTTGTATTTTTGTTGTTGTTATTGTTTTGCATCACATTGAGCAATGAAATGCAACAGTCGACGGTTTCAGTAGTTCTTGGATTCATGACGGCATGAGACATTTGTACATTGGCTGCACAACAAATGCTGCAATTATTAGAGGATTTGGTGTAGTGGTGAAACAGAATGAAAAAATATCACTGCACCTGATTGATGGAACCAGTTGCAGAAATAATCATTTACAAAACAATACACACAAAACATTCTTCACCTGTTCTGCTCGCTTTGATTCTTTATTCCGTTTTATTCAATTGCATTTGAACGTCTCAAATGCATTAACATCAATAGTTCAAAAGATCACCAATACCCACATTATAAATTACAAACAAAAAAAAACTACTATTGAACATTACGCTATGCGCGCGATTCATTTAAAAACTAATAATTTATCTCATATGTTTGTTTGTTTGTTTGTTTGTTTTTTTTTTTATTATTATTATTCACTTCGCCCCGACATTGCTAATACACCATCCATTTATTATTCCATCAGTGCCGTGCGCGGTTGGTGATTAGCTGAAATCAATTTTTCAACAAATGTTTAACATGTTAAGGCAATTTTCATACAATTTGATTGCTTGTGTCGGAATGATTAACGCCATCGCCAGCGATTAACCTGTCGATGTGTTTATTTTGTGTGAAATTCATTCAAATCGATCGATAGGGGAAACAGTTGTTTGATAGAGGTTTTGTGCTTATTATGTTCTTATTGTTTTTTGTTTTGTTCTCTCTGGCCAAATTGTTGCGAATCGTTTTTTTCCCAAATTCATGTTCATTGATCAATGATCAATAGCAATAGATCGATAATATGTATTCATAATTGTAATCAATCTGTAGAATCACTGTTTAAATATACTCAATTCGTTCGTAAAATCAATAATATATTTTACACTATTTACGCTTTCAATCCCCCTCAGCTGACTGGGGACTACGGAAATCTACATTAAGGAAGTATTTGCCTGAATGAATTGTGCTTTGACGCCGTCTTAAACAATAAATATCTCTTTCTCTCTCTCTCTCTCTCATATTTTCATCGGTCATCTTAAACAGCTGAATAAATGCCTCCCTCACAAATTTAAAATATTTTTGATTTATCACTGAAACAAATATTTTAATTCGACTCAATTGCATTTGTTTTGTGTTTTTCATTCCAATTTTTTCTTCCGGCCAGAAACGACACTGCGTGCGATCACATCATAAACTATCGAAACACACATTCACAACAGTGATTGCAATGCACTGATGATGCAATATTTTTGATAAATGCACAATTCAATTTTCAATTGCAAATTCGAATAGAATTTCAGGTATAATTTAATGTTAGATATAAGCCCGCGATTTTCCGATCGTTTTGAAAATATGATTTAAAGAAAACAAAACACATCAAAAATTTAGAGGAAATCAAAGAGAAATTGCATTAATTTTTACCTGTATACAAATGGTCCAATTTCAACCAATTTTGGTTTTTCACCATTAAGAAATCCATCTGGATTCGTCACATTGAATATATAGACTTTCGTTAAGCGTATTACACCTGGCCGTTGCCAGTAATGAAAACTAAGTGTATTATTCCAAAGTCTTAAATTCTGATGATGATGGAGAATAGAACAGCGGTCAACATCCATTTGGTCATCGCATAATGAAGACAAAAAAAAGAGGAAAAATTGAAGAAAAAAAAACATTGACATTAAACATTTGGTTGGTTATGTTAAGGTACAGAGTATATATAAATGAATCTGTATTCATAACGCTATCGTCTCTCTCATACAAAAACTGTCGCTACAATTGCTGTAAAAATTTGAATACGTCTCCGAATGGTTTGTACGATCGTATTCATTTTCACAACATGTTGTTGGCGTGACTTCCAAAAAAAAAACACACACCGAAGAATTCAGCAGTCAAAAAAGATTTACATCTCGTTTGGTGAATCTTTCGTGGTTGATTTTATGCATTCAATCATTTTTTTTCTGTTGTTTTGTTGTTTTAAAATAATTTCAATGTAAAGAGAACAAATGATCGTTTGCAATGAATGTTGAAATCGGAATGAACTTGAATTTTAAAAACAGTTTCAACAATTGCAACGTTCAAAATCCCATTCATAACCAAAATAAAACCCAAAGTAACAAACAAAAAAACAAAAAGAATTGAGAACTGCATAAAATTAAATGAAAATCAACAAAGTAACAAAATGCCATAAATATTTTAAAAAACGAAGAAAAAACAAATCGAGAGAAACAACAGATCATGAACAGAGCAACAAAACCGAAAAAAACACTCACCTTTAAAATAAAATAATCTATCCATGGAATAGATGATAAAAGTACACCCACAATGAGTGTAATTATTCCTAAAATTATCACAGCAACACTATCTACACGGCCGCAGCCAAATCAAAAATCGTACAAAAAAAATGAGAAGAAAAAAACAAACACAAAAATTTAATTTATAATTTATAATAAAAAAAAAATATGCGAAAATTATGATTAGCAACTAAAACAAATCGAAGACGATACAAACAAAAAAAAAGCAAACGAAAGAGATACGAGCGCAAAACGAGATGAATTCAGCGCTGTGTGGAATTTTAATGTGATCCAATGAAAATATTCTCATTACCCTACTTCGAAGCCCCGCATTGCACGGTTGCCGTTCATCGTAGACGATTCAGAGGCCAAAATATAACGGCAAATATGCTCACTATCGCTCTTACAATTTGCAATGTTCAAAAACACAAATAAATGTGTAATAAAAACGTAATTTTGTTAATTAAACATCAATGCCAAATGTTTATTTCGTTTTTTTTTTCATAAAAAGCGCAGCAAACGCCAGCCTTTGTTTACATTGCCACCAAAACTAGGCGGCAGTGCGTACATTTATGCGTGATTTCCTTTCTTTATTCGCTTATTTATTGAAATTTTTTATTCGTTTGACGATTTACACAAATTTTTTTCATTCTATTCTTTTGATAGTGGTAGAACCATTTAATTGTTATTGAGTATTGTTTACCAATATTCAACAGCCCATTCGATTATTCCATTAATTTGCTGTTCAAATGCGATCGATTTCATTAAAATCGTTCAGTTGTTTTCCCTTTTCTTTTGCATTTTAATCATATTAGAATCATTGATGTTTACATCCAAATTCCATAATCAAAATGTCTTTACAGCAACTTAATTTAACAGTTGTCAATTTACTGCAAACATATGAACTGCACTGAGCAAAAAAAAAATCGTTTTTTTTTTCTCTAAAGTCAATAGAAAAAAAAACACGCACTCACCAAATGAGAATGTCTCATTGGCATGTGAGCACGCGGACAGAATTATAGCTAGACAAAAAATCTTTCATGCAGAATAGAATCAAATGGATTTCAGTGTATGGTGAGTTTTTTTTTGTTTCTTTGTATATTCTCTGTCTCCTTTTAACGCATGTATTTGTTTGCACAACGCTGGTTTATCGAGAAGTTGTTGTTGTTGTTGCGTTTTTTTTACATCGTTTTGCTCATGAAAAATAGCATGGATGTGTGATGAAAAAGAGTTACGGTCACCTAACTGAACAGCACACCGGCAAACAATTCAACACAATCAACGAACACACAACCGAAGCAGAAAAAAAACGCACTTAAATGCGCGTAAATTCTGTTCATTGATGCATAATTCGATATTATATAGCTGGTCGCCCGTCGTTGCCATCATTTGACTCGCAACGGTTCCGTGTGCGCGAATACACTTCACGTCTTTCGTTTTGTTGCATTCATTTCAATTATTATACAATTTAAAAAAAAACAATCACTTGTTGGATGAAAACGATTCAACGATGTGTTGTTTTTTTTCGCGTTGTTTCTCTACGGTTTTTTTTTTGCGAAAACATTGATTTGGTGTAATTATTGTGGTCTCCATAAATGTGCAACATACACAAAAACCCAATAAAATAGTTATTATCTATTTAAACGGAATCTAAATGCGGCATGACCGAAAATATTCTCTATACCTCATGCTGTACATGTCATTTCGTTTTGTTTCGTTTTCATTTGCAATGATTTGAAACACACGCATGCATCGGGCAATTGAATAAAAAAAAAAAATGAGAAGTGAATCGGACGCGTACCACAAATTCATCGTCATTTCATCAAGTGAGTTCGCGCACCGTTTTTTTGCCATTTTCAACGATAAATTATTATGACCGATGGAATGCATAAAATTGAAAGAATTGATCGGTGATTTGCACACAACTGGCACATCCAAGACTTGAAAGTCTAGGGGTGGACCGGGAGGAGGCTCCGAAAATTTCTTCAAATTTAATAGGATTATTTAGGAACATTTGACCAGAAATGTGAAGGGGTCATCGGTAACAAGGTCATGTTTAACATTTGGTGCTGTGAATTGTGCATGAATTTCTCGAATTTCGATGAAAAAGAAGCGACAAGTATGCACAAGTTGACGTTGAGAGGACATTTGGTAATGAAAAAATAATTACCAAAAATGCAAGGAGATAATACAAGATTTTGGAGCCTCAAGATGGGTGTGATGCCCCCTCCACCCCCTGTCTGAGCACTTAATGATCAGTATCCATGTTGGAGTGCGTTTTGCCTTCACCATTCTCTCGCTGTGCAGCAAACACACAGAGTGTACACCACACCATGTGCCGTGTGCATTGCGAGAATTCATATACGTACATCGTACATGAGACTGGCGAAGACTTTGAAATGTATTCGGCAACGCCGAAAACAAGGTCATGTACCTAGAACTGCAGTTTTGTTTTGTTTTAAATCATAATTCTTTATGCGGATTTTAACCAATTTTCATTTGCACCGCTGATTGCATACAATTCAACTCCGATTTTTGTCTCATTTTTTTTCTTGTTGTGTATACACATCGAGTGCACTTCATGATGGTCATTGGTCAACACAATGCGTGCGGTGAATTACGTGTGTGTTCCTGTTGGTGCTGTTGCCTTTTAGATTTGTTTTCTGGTTTCTTAAATGCGTTGTCTATGCCGTTGTGTTTGGTGTAATTCCATCGGCATTCTTTTTACAACTTTCACATCTACTGTAATGCAGTCTAGTATATGTTTATGGGTCCACATAAGTGTAGAATGCAACATCAGTCACAAGAACAACAACTAAAACAGGATTCTTTCAATTCGATTTATTGATTGCAGTGTGAAATGCAACACAACAACACCAACAAAGTGATTCCTTTTGATTCGTCACAGCTATCTGTGAAGTGTCTTTATGCAGAGCGATGAAAAATGTTGAGCAATCGTAATTAAATTGTTTAATGAAGCAGGTGATTTAATTGGACTGAGTGACACGTAATAAACAGCGTTGATCTGTCAAGCAAATGACACGTTAATGCCGTAGTCGCATATTTCATTCCGTTAAATTACTTTAAATGGTGCTCCAAACGACCACCCGGTACACACACAAACACACACACAAAACAAACAAAGTCAACTGAAACTTCATCGAAGTAAATCATTTGCGACAAAAAAATGGCACATGCGTTCATTAGCAAATTTGATTGGAAGGCAACACAGGAAAAAAAAGAGCAGTAAAAACCAACTCACAAATGATTTGTGTCAAATTTGTGATCGTCAAAAGGACGGCAAATGCAAATTCAATGTATAAACAACACATGGGAATTTATTGTCACTTTCTTTGCTTCCGACACACCGGGCGCAACATTAGGCAAATGCTATTGTCACACGCAAAATTAGATCATACACATTTTGCAGTCATTCATCATTGTTTGTGTGTTGAATTTGGATGAGATTTTGGGTTGGTTAATTATCATTTTGTTAAACATTCGAATGTGAGTTATTACACACTTGAATTGAGGGTGACTAATGTACAGTGTACACTGACTCTATTCTCGACACACACACACACACACACACACACACACACACACACACACACACACACACACACACACACACACACACACACACACACACACACACACACACACACACACACACACACACACACACACACACACACACACACACACACACACACACACAGTGCGATGTTTTCAACACGGAAATTTCCAATTTATAATTGATGGATTAAATTGTTCGCACCGAATATTTTTTTTTCTTTTTTTATTTTTTTAAGGTAGGTAATTAAAAGTGAATACGATGACAATAATTTGTTTATGTTATTTTGTTGTTGTTGTTGTTGAGAGATAAAACGATGGCCGCCAAATACGTACACCGATTAAGCGCCTTAAAAACAACAATGATGATTAACCATGTGAATGTTTATTTTTAGTAACATTTGTTATGTGAACCGAGCAATTCAGGTGTTAAAAGTGATTGTTGAAAGCCCCAAAAACAAAAACAACACACACCAGCAGCAGCAAAATTGTGTATAATTTTTTACTTAAGCGCGCTTACTTTCTTAAAATAATGTACATTGATGACGCCAAGAATGGCCTGTGGTTGTTATCGTTTCAATTTGCTCAATAAAATCGTCACAGAGGCAAGCGTTGCGCACCCAACTTAATCCTGTTTTGTTACGCATTCACCAATCTCGCAAAAATTATTTGGCAATATTTTATTATGCATTCGTATCGGATCGGATCGGATCGGGCGCTTGCATCGCAAATAAACCTGTCGCGCCAACTGATTGTGCAATCGTGCGCAATTATTTTAGATGAAAATGTTCAATGCACAAATGCTGATTTTATTTTTGTGTTTTTGTGGGTCAATGTTTCCAATCGGCACACACGCTCTCAATTATATGCATGTTGGGTTGTTGATGCACCGAGGGGGGAAAAGTGTGTGAACATATTTATTTTTTTTTCTGGTCGATTTGGCTGAGATTTGAGTTTGGTTGTGTATCAATATTTGTTATCGCAATAAATCTGGAATATGGAACAAGTTTGACATGGCAATCACATATGACATTGAATTGACTTTTCAGCATCGTCAACCGATTCACTCGTGTGTTGTTTTTCCTCTCGTCTTTCTGAATTTGGGAGCCTTTCACAAAACAAAACACACACATACACATCAAAAACTGCTGTTGCAGTGATCAGTATTGAATGCATCAACATTGATTGGCCCACCAAAATAAAACTGACCAAAGACAAAGACAAAACAATTTTAATGAAAATGAATTAAAAAAAAAAGAATGTTGCTAACGAACAGGATTCGGAATTCATGTCAAGAACTTGAAAACGTTTCCAAATTGTACTTTTCCTGTGTTGAATTTGCTGTGTGCGTGTGTGTGTGTATCTCACTTGCTGACGGACAGACTTTCGATAAATGGGCAAGAATTTCGCAATGAAGATACCGTCGATGATATAAACCGATGTGCGCGAAGCTGTGGTCGATGTTATGACCATTCAAATGAGAGTATTATCAAGCTAGGTGAGTAATTTCAAGGAAAGTGAAAATTACATGTGAATTGTATCGAAAGTATGAAAATTGGCTCAATGATGTAAATTTTGTTGTTGTTGATGGCATATTTGTTTCGATTTGTTACCAAAGCCACTGACCAGGCAACCAAAATTCTACTAATATCATTCAATATCACGAATAATGGACAAAGATTTGCAACAATTTTTTTTCTCGACATGACACAAATGTCAAAATGAATTTGCAAAATTGGACAAATAAATATTGCGTTAAATCACGGAACATCTCTAAAATTTACAGATCAGATACATTGTGCAGTTCAATCGCATACGAATCGCATACATCGTTACTTGGAATATGATCTTTTTTTTTTCTCACATTGTTTTCACCTCCTTCACTCTAATCGGTACCGTATGATTTTATGCTTAGTCATTACATTTAATAATCAGCTATTATTTGATTTAATCATTGTAAACTCAAGGAATTGAGAAGAAGACAAATTGACAGATTGACTTGAGGTTAAACAGCTGAAAGCGCATTACTAATTTATAACAGTAGCCAATTTGTGGATTCCTATTCCAATGAAAATGGACTAAATTACGGAGACAAAAGAAGATTAGTATTTCAACACTCAATTTAGTTGCAAAAATGGCCGAGCATTCGATTAATAATTATATCAATAAATCGTTATATTATAATGTAGCGGTAGAGAGGAAATAGCCGACAGATTTGTGGCCAACAGTCGACAATCAATATTGACGAAACGTTGTAAAAACTGTGCCAAATGTTGACCGATAGCTAATTTAATGAGTAAATATTTGACAGTGGGTGAAAATCGATTCCATACTTTATGCTACTGCGACACATTCAAGCGAATCAATCAACAACATCTCGGAAGTTTGCACTGATGAATAAGAGCGGTACATTTCTTGATAATATTCAAGTCATATTTGCGTTTTTTTTCTGTTTGCGTTTCACTGCATTCATTGGCATTCGACCAAAGATAATCCATGAAATGTTGCATTTTTTTTTTGTTCATTACAAATGCGTATACATTGAATGTGTTCGAGCAATGAATGGGAGCTTGTAGAATAACATTCGATTTGATATTCTTGTGCAATGTCTTTTTATTACACATTATCAGAATGCACTTTCACTGTTTGCCATGTCGGCATTAAATGCAATTGTAATGTCGCAAGTTAAACAAACAAACACAAAAAAAAATGAAATTTAAATTGTTCTCCGCTTTGTTGAATTGGAAAAATGGTGGCCGGTAAATTGAGTGGTGCATGAGCACTTAACAAACACTGTTGTGTATGTCTTCATGCGTATACTTAATTCTGACGTGAGAAATTGCTTGGTTTGGTGCGACAATCAACCGATTAATGGCATCACTTGTAAGCCATGTGTTATGTTATTGGTGGTGTATGTGTTTTTTTTTTTTTTTTTTGAAAAATAATTCATAATCATAATCTTTGTGATAAATTCCATTCCGTCCATTTCTTAACTGGAATTGTAATGAGCATGCCATATTGCCGTGTTGTTATATGAAAAATTGTCGCCGGCCCCATTAGTTACGCAAATTGTGATCATTTATGATTAAACATTGGTCAATCGGTGAATTTTTACTCAGATTCATTACATTTGCCTTATCTAGAGCAATTTCATTGGATTTTTTTTTTATAAGAAAAAAAAAATTTATAATTTCAAATTTCAATGTACAAATGCACCAAAAAGGAGACTCCAGCATTAACACATGCATCATGCACCAAGAGTGATTTCAACAGTGCAATTTATGCTAATTGATCGCTGTAGAACCGTATTAATTTCAAAGTAAAATCGTTATCTAATATCGATGTTATGTAAAAATCGGCCACTAATCGATGTTTTAACTTCAAACGCGACGAATTTGACTCATTTTGATTTAGTTTTATTAATTACACGTACGTGTAGTTTTTTTGATCTATCACGCAACGCTCTCGGGTAGAAATTTGAGCTTAAAGCTTTTGCATCAACAAACAGCTGCTCTTGAATGCCCAAAACAACAACAACAAATACACCGGCGCAAGAACTAAATTGAATATATATTCATATGACTTTATGAGTTTTCCATGTGTTGGAATTTATGAGAACGTGCGTGCGTCACCTAATGCGCTTAAAATAGAATCTCGATTTCAACGAATCCGTCCGAAGATAGAGAGCAAATTAAAAACAAACAACAACAAAATGCAGAAATAAAATCGCATATCGAACTGAAATCATTGACACTCACACTTGCAGCCTAGCTTGCAGCCCAAAGTCAAATTTGTGTTTATATAAATTAACTAATTGAAAATCATATCAAAGCGAAATTCATATATACATTTCTACACTGCGGATTTTTGTGGAATCATTAAAACATAACAATATTTTGAACAAAAAAGTATCGTGAAATAAAACAAAGAATAGCAACAAAAAATGTGTCTCTCTCTGTGTGTGTGCGTGAATCAATTGATTTGAGTGTGCGTCTCAGTTTCGATGTGTGTCTCGATGCGAGTCGATTGAAATTTTTCAATTCATGTTTAGCAGTTGGCTCAGAAACCACACGAGAATTAGCAGAAGCATTAAGTATTGGATTCAATGAGCACAGCACACGAATTTTTCACAAGCAGCGTTCATGAAAAACTTTACGTCGAACCGAAACAAACACTGGCCACGAAAATAAGGCGTCCAATGCATAACCATAATATAAAATGAACAAATACAACAACAACAACAACAACAACAACAAAATTTTAAAATCTAAATAAATACCGAAGCTTTAAAAACTATTAACTAGGTCATCACTTTGCCGCTGCACCGATATTGCAAGTGCATGTGGCGGATCGGTCGAACCGGACGAATGTCTGTCTCTGGTTGTGTGCGAGACCCACCGACCAGTAGCACCATGCACATTTATGCACTCTCAGTATATATGCTCACGTGTGAGTGCTTTTTATTCAGTCGTTTTCAGTATTATGTTGTTGTTTTTTATTTATATATAGCACTATCTAAGACGTATTATTCTCGTTTTTCAGCGCTTCAACTAAATGAAAAATTAAACAAAAAAAAAACAACTACTACAACTAAATGGCTATTTCAAGGATTTCCACGACCATAATAAATATAAAAATTAGAAACAAAACTCTATAAAATGGCATCACATAAACTAGAAATATACGACAAAACACATGAAGAACTGTTTCAGAATCGAAATAAAAAATAGTTCAGATGATTTTCAACTAAAAAGCCCCACTGAATTTGCGTATCCTTTGATTGTTTTTACAAGGAACCAAGAATGATCACCATGAATGTGAACCATTTATTGCTTCAGCAGCCATTTGACATTTTGACCAAATTTGTACAATGATTGACTGCGTGCCACATTTCCTATTTCCAACTAAAATTTCGTCAAAGGTCTTTTGAGCAATCATTCTGGGGCCCCGTATTTGTTGCGGACTCGTGTAACACGGTCAATTTAAATTTAATTAAATTCGAATGAAAATGTTTTGTTCTGCGATTTATTGACACTTATTTCATGTTGTTGTTAGTTTGTTTTTTCTCATTGGATGGACTTCAATTCTATTATGGCATTGTCTCTTGAACTCATGATGACGCGTACTTGAAACAAGTTTTAACGCGTAGCCTGTTTGTTGGACATGACTGCACACCACATAATATTTTCGCTCAATGGAACAGTTTCGTCTGTAGGAATACACAATATTAAATTGACTGTGGTCTGACTAAAAGTCCCCCCCCCAAAAAAAAAACACTTTTAAATAGTACAATTATAATCACGTTACATTAATTTGGATAACATCAAATTTAAAAAAATAACAACAACAAAGCCCAAAATTAAACGGTCAAAACACCATGTAAACATTGGTGACGGATTGTTGACGCATTGACCGTTCATATCATCAACGGTAAAAGAAAAAAAAATTAATCATAACTCATTTCGTTTGTCAGCAGATGGGTTAAAAAGATTGGTGCGCAAATGAACCTGTTCTATGATATCATTTTATTTTTATTTTGAGCAGTTTTTCTTTAAACTGTAATTAAATTTACGCGATAATGTCATACAAATTGAATGTTGTACGTTACATTTCATACCATCAAATCATCGTGTATTTGGTTGCGAATTTTTTCTCGCTTACATTTCGTTTTCGTCTGAAAAATGTGTATGATGTGTTGTTGATCATGGAATTAAAATTTCATATCACGTTGCAAGTGCGTTTGATGACTTTGGCGAGAATGGCACACAATTGTCATAATGTTGATAAATATCTCATAAGATTTCACTTTCTATAACATCTATTTCATAGCTCCTCCCCCACCACAAACCACAAAAACCGCTAAATCCATAAACCAAGTCAACAAAACAGTGTCTCATTTTGCCGATCGCAAACCATCGTCCAGGTGCCGCCGCGATAATGCGATGTGCACCTCCTTTGGTGCAAATATACACACAAATTGAAATTATAACATTTTGTGGTAAAAAAAAAACTATTGACAAGGAGAAACCGAGAGAGTGAAACACTTGCATAGAACTGGGTCAAATATGATAAAACAGCGATTCCAAAGTGCAAACGCGTAAAAAAAATTCCGCGCCGAGAATGGCGAAATGGCGAAAAGATACACACAACACAAATGAAACGAAATAAAAAGAAAAAAAAAAGAATTAAAAATAACGTCAACTGCTGCAAAACATCATAACAAACAAAATGGATTATAATTCCAAGAGATTATTACATTTGTTTTTGAATGCTTTTATTGCTCAACTGAAACGAGTCTGTTAACAATTAAAGTTGTGTTGTTGTTGTTGTTGTTTTTTATTATTATTATTTTTTTTAGTGCACACTCTTTCGATGTTTGTATAGTAAGCATAATGTTTGTTATGCTATGGTTTTGTGCGCATATGCTGAAATCGAAAGTGCTCTTGGATCAATTGAACTTGATTTGTATGAGGTTATTTTGTTTGCTCTTCGATGCTAATCTATTTTATTGTTGCTTGAATCCATCGGCAATGCGCACCGGAGGGCTGTGCCGAAAGCTTGTGCTGCTTCTATTGTTGTTCGATGTTTATTTTCGTCGGTGGGGGCATATGAGGGATTGCCAACTACAAGCGCAATACATCTTAATTGGTTTAGGTTTTTCCGACTAAAATAACCAAATGTGTGTGTGTGTGTTTTTTTGTTGCTTCTAATGAGACGAACTCTATTATTTTGTATGTTCAGGTGGAGTATATCAGATATAATTACACTGACAATATACACGCATCTTATGTGAAAACTATGAGGCATTTTTTCGTAATTGGCATACCATTTTCATTCCAAATCATTTATTTTTTTTTTGTTTCTCTCTCCATTTGTCTAATAATCTTTTTTTCCAGAATTTTGTTTGTAATTTGGATTTTTTTTTTGTGTTTGTCGGAAATAATTTGGTGTAATGTCGGCACATGGGAAGCCTGTGAAAGGTATTTTAGGCATTTTTCTAGGTTGGTATGGTTCAATAGAGGAGGCATGGTTCGCTAGTCTCGAACTTGATGCACATCAGTTAAATTGACTTGAGAGTATCAAACGGGCAAAAAAAAAAATAACAAATAAAAATAAAGTGTACAACATTTTGTAAGTCCATGAATTCAACGGATCAACGGCAATGGCAAATTATACTTAGCAGAGGTTAAGGTAGACGACATTAAACGTGTGCGCTTGCACAGTGACAAATGTTGGATTTTGCCATCAGTATCGTTGGAACAATTTCAAACCACTGGGCTTCGTTGGATTGTTGGTATCACAACCAGCAAATTCGATGGCAAAGTTGAAGTTTTACGTTCTGTATAAACATTTTTAAGATTCAATTAAACGGCTTAAATGTTTGAATGCCAAGAGAGATGTGTCACATCTCACACGTATTGGACTTGTTTGGCTGTTTATGCGTCCAAAAAATATGAATGAATTGACCTACTGCGCGAAAGACCGTTCTCGTGCGGTGCAAACATTTTGCAATTCCACCACACGAGCTGAGATTTTCCACTAAGGAAGAGAGAACACACAAGATATTTTTGCCACTCAAACAAGTTTGCAATTGGTTTGTTTTTTTTTCATTATTATTAATTAATTCGAATTCGTGACATTTATAAAGAACATTTGATCGAATGCTTGTGTTTATTTATAAAAACTTTGTTTGCACATTTGATTTTTGTACTCGAGATCTTGAGTGGTGCAGCTTATTGTCAAAAGTGATTGGCTAAACCATTAATTCGAATACAATAACCAAAAAAAGCGCGCGCACACACACACACCGCCATTTGCCAATAACAAGCAAAACGCAACCGCTCAAGAGCAATACGGTGCATTTGAAGCGACTCCGTCTATCGTTGACTTCAAGATTGTTACATTGCCCCAATGCAAACATTGCACATAGTGAACGCTTTTTATGCAAATAACACACTGAATAACACTTGATTCTTTAAATTGCATACCGATTCCACTTTTATCCATGGATTTTTGTGCGCTTTGAAATGTGATCAAGATTTTTATCTCAAATGTATATACAACAATAACAACAACAACAACAAAGTAACCGAAACACATATGAAAAGATTGTTCGCTACTCTATCGAGATCGAAACGTTGTATTTCTTTCTGCTTCTTCTTCTTTTTTTGTGTGTGTGTGTGTGTGTGTGTGTGTCTTGAAACAAAAACGAAAGATTAAAAAAAACCAAACGCTGAAAATTTGACGCGAACAAATAATAAACATTGCAACATATTTGCCGCGAAAAAGCGCTTTAGACGTATTAATTGCATTGCGACTCGAGAATAAATTCGTGGAATGGGCTCATTGGCTTGTTTTGATCGAAGCGTGAAGCGTATGATGAGCATCGTATCAAGCGACAACTATGCAGTGTGTGTGTGCGTTCGTGTGATGAATTCATAAATAAAGCATCTGTGTGAATGAATGGATGAAACAAATAAAACGCTATCACAACTAGATCACAAGATGATGAACAAAAAAAAACATATGTGCACTTTTGCAAGTGTAGATGATTATGGAGCAGAAGATTGATTTTTACCAGCAACATTACCAGATGATCGATACGATCTAATGATGAAAACGACAATGATGATGATGCCAAGCATGCCGTACAATAGCTTCTACTTTGCTTCATAATTCAGTGTTTATTCTTCTTTTTTTTTCATTTTCATGAACTCGCTTTCGGTTTGCTATCGGCACATGTGAGTTGAACAAGAAATTTATTGGTCTCAATGTCGGCCTTTGCCGATACAACTCTATTGCTCTATGACTGTTTTTGGGCAAAATAACATTTGCCATATATTGCACAATGATAGAACCATTGAGCCGAATGTGTGCGTGTGTGTGTGTGTGTGTGTGTGTGTGTGTGTGTGTCACGTTGCGCGTGTATTGATACGCAATGAAACAAATGTAGTGTGTGAGTATCATATTTAGTTTTTATCTGCACTGTTTTTCCAACTAGATGTTGTTGTTGTTGTTGTTGTTGCGCGTTCGCGTCGCGATTCGCTAAATAAGTAAACTTTGATTCTCATTGACCTAGTGGGGAAATTTCTATAATGTATCGTTTTTTTTTCTGTCCTCTCTATTTCGTTTCTTAAATATCTTTCCATGTGCACAGATTAAGCACAATCAAATCACATGCACTTTATGCGAACACAAACATACACACATGAAAAAAACAAAATAACAATTGCATGGATAGGCAAAGAGCCTTTATTAAAATAAATATTGCGTGAATGCAATAACAAATAGATGCTCTGCCACTCGAATTCGTACACGATGATGATGTATCATGTTGCACATTGCTATATTACATGTGATGTGCTGACACATCATCGACTTTATTTATGTCACAATACAATATTTCATCGGTTTTAATGAAAGTGAAGAGAGAGACAGAAAGAGATAGCGATAGGTAGAGACGATAGACGGTGATATGAAGAACGGTGCAAAAATATTACTGCTATTTGATCGGCCACAGAGATTTGCCATTGTGTGTTCGTTTATTATTACGTTGTTTCATTTTGCATTTTCATTTTATGCCACGATAAGACTGGTTACATCTTATTTATCATCTCATTGAAGCAATGAGGTGTGAATTGTGTCCACTCATTCCATTCCATTTGTTTATGGAGTCTAAAAATGTTTAATATCAAAAGCAAACGATCTTTTCAAACCACAAAATCAGCACATTTTCTGAACCATTCAAAAACCGCATGTTTTCTTTATTTGTTCACGTTTTTTTTTTTAAATATTTAAATTCTTCCGCATCCTAGTTCAGGTGACTTGAACTAATTTTGTTTACACTATGCACATGGATACTATAACACCGTAAAGCACGTGCTACGCATGCATGCGTCAGGTTTCATTTTGTTTGTTGTGTTTGATTCAGCTGGAACAATTTTTCTGTGAATCTCGAAATTGGTTGCGCGGCATGAATTTCTCAAAACGTTTTGTATTCGATTTTTATATTTTGGTTCGTCAATGATCTTATGCGACTATTACGCTTAACTTCAAATACTAATTTTGAAAAGTGAGAAGAAACACACAAAAAAAACACTAACCAACTAAATGTATTTGAATTCAAAACTACAGAAATAAAAATGCTGCACAAACAAATCGATTTGCATTTTCAAACCGGTTTGCATATATTCGTCTAAGGGCGTTCAATGTCTATTCGCATTGCAATGCCGATTCATTATGAATATGTTCTGTTTTAAGTCTCTCTTCTTACTAGGTTTCTTTTTTTTTTGCTCAGTGGTTTCTTTTATTACGATCGAATTGTAAATATTATCTAATCCGAATCTATTTTGATTAACATGCTGTTTTGCAGTAAATGCACATTTGATTGAAGACAGTATAGTGTACGGGGCGACGTTACGATGTAAAAAAATAAACGAACGCTTACTGCACCGGATTCATGTCATTTAATGTTGTGAATGAATAGTCGATTCGGAACATTTGGAGCGTTAAAAGTGGCTGCAAATCCATTTATTCGGTCTCTGTCTCGTATCTAACATTTGCATGTTGCTAACGGTTGCTAATCGATTGAATACCGGCGGACGAGAGGGGGAAAATCGTTTGTACTTACTATTATTAAATTTAGCTCCATGTGATATCAGCATCGATAATGGTGTCGGACCATTTCGCCGAGTGTCTGGCGGTAATCCAAATATCTTATCTCGTGCAGTTTGTCCATATTTAAGGTATTGTTTTTGTAATCCCATAATTAAAATTCTAAAATAACGTCTAATTTGTGGTTTTTTCTAATTTGTTGCAGTGTTAATGCTGTTGTGAGCCCGAGGGTGGGGTGGTTCAAGGTTCAGCCACTGCCGTCAGAATGCCCAACACGGAATTCTGGTGCTTGGGAAAACGGGATGGAATGCTTTTTTTCCGCGCAAATTTTTGGCTGTTGCTGTTGTTGTCAAATCTACAAATGAAATAAAAACATAGATAGATGAATTAGTACATTCGGCTGTGAAACAAAACATATAATGCATTCTTATATATACAAATTTCATTGTTAATGCAGGTCTTATTTATGGGTTGGTCAACAATTACAATCAACCAAAGCCCAATTTTTTTTGGCATCTAAAACATTAATTAATAAATAAAATGTGGTAAATTTGCAATTTTAATAAAATCAATTGTTGTTTTAAATTGCATGTGATGTTGTTTGAAAAAATTTCCACCAATTCATCGCATGATTAGACATATCGATTTTAGCCGCGTTCAGTTATCGATGAAAAATTAAAATATATATTGCATATATGAGTATATGCGCGCAACAAAAACATAAACAAAAACTGAATTGAAACGAAAATCATTGACCCAGTTATCAATGGCTTATCCATTACCTTCCGTCGTATCTTCATTTGGAAATGCATTGAAGACGATGGCGCACAGCGCACACCAACATACTCAAGCATTTGGATTTAAATTGGATTTGGGTGTTTGTGTGCGGGCATTAGAGCCGGGCCTAAATAAAACTACAACATTTACTATGTACTACATTTCGATTGGTAAAACGGTATTTATTTGTAAAATGACTTAATCATCGTCATCATCCACTTTTCGATTCACTTTTGTTTCATATGCTATTATTCAATATTCACATATACATGAAATTGAGAAACAAACAGCCATCGAGCGAACAAGAATCATATGCCACAATGTGTACACGGCATACCGCGAGTGCGCACTGTCTCCGCATATAATTTTCACTTGTATTTTTTTGTGTGTGTTGGGGGGCGCTTTTAATTTTGGATAATTTGTTGTATTGAAAAACCGAGAGGTGCGGCTATTATGGTTCGTTCAATAGATCACACGCCAATTCAAATGAAGAAAGAGCAATTCAAAATGAATTCATCAACCGCAGACACATTTGTTTGTTCATACCCATTCAAGTCAAATGATTTTGAATGCTGCTGCTTGTCGCTTCTTCTAACTTTCGCACCGATGGTTTGATGCGATTCAAAGGTAGCAACAGCCATAACAATCTCTTGGGTGTTCGTGCTTCTTTCAACTGGCCATTCTGTGTGCGATTATAAACGTGTCCAGCTTGAATGCCATTTATCAACAGATTATTGATTGCTTCGTCTCGTTCAACTAAACAAATCAAATAAAACAACGCTCACAGGAAACGTACAACGAATGTGAATCTCATTGAATATATCGATTCGGCAACGGTGTGAAATCGATCATTTTATTTGTTTTTGTGATGTTGTTTTTTTTGTGTGCAGTTTCTCCGTTTAATTAACCGAAATTAAACGATCAATGATATGAAATTATGCCGATAATGTGAGCAATTCTGAGAATACAGCCCAAGTCAAAGATGCGAATATACGAGATTTTTTGTTTTTGTTTTAATTGATGAATTTGTTTTGTTTATGTCTGAATTTCAGTGTCAGCAAACCAATGGCAAGACTGAGGCACACACACACACACAAATAATATACACATAACTTGTGTAATTCATACATGAAACAGCATTCGACAACTGACAATTGTCTGCCGTTTATGTTTAAATATCAATTTTAATTTGTAGTTCTTGATATTGGGGCTTATTTCGCATTGCATGTCAATTGAGGTATGAAAATAGTGGAATTTCTACAGAACAACAACAACAGCAAAAAAAAAACTACAAAAATGCGATTCATGTCAATTATTTTACGTTAAAAGCTTATCAATAACACACTCAGTTGTCAAGAATTTGCAATTATCCGAAAAAAGCTGCAAATTCTGTATAATCAGTTGGCGGAATATGTGTATGGATTTTCACTTCGGATTCGATTTAAAATGGCACTTTTGGCTGGAAATCACTTCATTTTAACTGTTTGTTCGTATGTAAATGGCGAAGTAACAATGCCATATGCTTAATTGGATGGGTTGATTGTAGTAATAATTTACCACTGTGTAAATACAAAAGCTACAACATATGCGCTGAAAGTGGCCAACATTCACTGCTGTAATGAGAATCCCACGCAAAAATTAACCCTTTTCATTTTTTTTAAAGATCGAACAAAGCTTTAGGCAGCGAGGTGAATAAAGAAGGCAGCAAAATGGTGATCAATCACTGTCACCAACAATAATTCATCTAGATTTCACATTCAATTATGTACTCAACGGCTCAGTCTCAGCCTCTGTGCATTCCGTACACATTAAAGAACCAAAAGTGTTCCGAGCTTAAATCCAAATATGGTTGCAAATTCATTAAGGAGATTGATGCATTCACAAGCTTGAGTGGAATTTTCAGGGGTTGATGTAAAGAACACTTTCACAAAAATGATGTACTACAAAAGCTCTTTAATAATTTTTAAGCGTTAGTTAAACCGTTTTATAATTCAGCGATTCAATTCCGCATTCTCTCCGATTCATTTGTACATTGGACTTTGTGCGCTCTCTCTCTCTCTCTCTCTCCTCATCTCTTTCTCATTCATTTTTATATAGTTTAAATGTAGTAGATTTTAGTTTATGTTCATTAAATTTATTGAATTTGTAATTGTTTACTTTGCAAATAGGCGATTTAGCCGTTCCAATGAAAATTAATTTGTTGGGGTCTGGGTGCAAATAATAAATATTATCAACATCATATAGATATATATCAATATGTATGTTAAGTTGACGTTGCACATTTAAACATTTTTTGTTGTTTTGTTTTAACCCTTTATTAAAAGCTGTGAGTTTACTCAGCGAATTATATTGATTTATCCATATATTTCATGCCATGTGGAGTGTGTGTGTGTGTGTGTGTTTGTGAGTGAATCCGTTCGTTATCTAGCTGCAAGCAATTACAAAATTGGTAGTGTGGCGAAGCGTACATAATTCATTGATTTTCAATGCCATCGATAATTTACGATAATGATTAGTTACAGTAATATATTCGGACTATCACTATTATTACACACAATTGCACCATGTGAGACGTTCCCGTTCAGTGTACCACTACAAATATAAACACATTGCATCGTTCTTTCAATATATATTACTGAAATGATATTGAGACCCGCATTTTGTTTTTTTTTTTTTTTGGTGTATGGACTTTTCTTTGTTCTTCATGTTGCCAATTGCAATATTTAACCGTATTTAAAATAGGCAACATTGTGATACATCTTGGTCAATTTTTACAAGAACGGAACTATATGAGCGTGCACATAATCCAAAAAAAAAAACGAAAAAACAGAGAGAAAAAAATCACTTAACGCCATGCATTTTAATGATTCAAAAGCTGTAATTGTCTCGTGCCACTTTATATACATTGTTAACAATGATCCGGTATACAAGCTAAGGTCAAACTCTATTGCAAAGCAGAGATGAAAGAAAAATTAAAAACCCCCTTTGCTATCTTGCTATTTGCTCTTGTTACAAATACCATGAATTCATGAGCCAACACGTGATTTTCATTTGAATGTTGCGCTTGCGCGATGGTAAAGTATGAGGGACATATGCACACGAGAGACAACAAAAAAAAATCCACATTTCAAACAATCCACAACAATGCGCAACAAAAATCATGGCGATTTTTATTGAAAATTACTGATTCAATTGAATCGATATCGAACTTAATTATAGACACACAAAAACCAACCATCAAACCATCTAATTCACACAATCAACACATTTGCCACTTATTTGATTTATTTTTTGTTGTTGTCCACTGTTGCTTGTAGCTACTGCTGGTGTGAGAGAGCAGTGTTCAAAGAGCAATTTTCAGGTGCCTTTAATTGATTGTGATTGATACTCTAATAGATTAATATTTTAATTATACAGAACGGTGGCGTTTTGTTCAGTTCAACCAACAACAAAACAATCATTTTTTCGCCACCACCGAGCTAATTATTCTATTATTATTATTATTTTCTTCATAAATATTAAATAATTCCAAGAAATTTGAAGAAGTGTTGTGGTCAAACGGCCAACTGTAAATTATCGATTCAGTTCGAACTTTTCAACTTTTGTTTTTGTGCTGACGGATTGCATTTTAATTTTCCAATTGAATAAAAGAGAGAAGAAGAAAAAAAAACGCCGACATACAAATTGATGTGTCAAAAAGCAATCATTTAGCACCTGTTTCAAAGTACAAAGCTGATTTATAATAAACATTGCCAAGACAACTTGTGTCACAATCAAATTGACGTGACAGACACGTCGAATATGACAACAATGTACGAAATGGAAATTGGAATTGCGGGTTTGCTAGTTTGTATTTGCCTCTCTGTCACTAGCTCCATCTTTTTCTTTTTAGACCCCAATTAGTCGTCGAGAATGAATGCCATCCATGAAAATGTGTGCAGTAAATCTTGGCAAAAGTTAATTTTGAAGGTGGAATTACGACGTTAAAGAACTCTACGGCGCAATTATCATCTCTTTCAATTAGAAAATATTCTCTGTGACACGAACGTGGAGAGCTATCGGTTGATTTTATTCAAACGGAACTCCATTAAAAATGACAACACACAGATAACAAGCAGCATTTATAGCTTATGATACAAATATTTTGCTGCTCAAATACGAGCAATTTTGATGTTATGCGAAAAGAAACCAGAAAGCTAGTTGAGCAATAGTAGAAAAAGTCACAACGTAGCCTAGAGGCTTAGAGAGCACCAAATGAAATCGTGTTTAGTTTTTTTGTAAGGCTATTTGACGTTGGTTGACGTTGATTGCATATGAAGCGATTCAAATGATCGTGCAAATAAAAGAGCAACACGGTGCAGATCAAGTATCGGTTAGAAATGTAATGTGGTACTGAGATTCCATTGCTTATTTTCTGACATCGTTTTTTTGTTTGTTTTTTGTTCGAACTTTTAAAACGACAATAATAATCGCATTATAATGGATAATTTAACATGCGAAAAAAATGTTGGTGCTTCAGCATCCGGAAAAATGTGAATTTAACTGATAGTCAAAAGAACAAAGAAGAGTTCAAGAATTCCAACAGAACTAAATATACGGATGGATGGGCGCGTGAAATATAAATACTTCAAAAAGAGAAGAATATCACATAATGTTTAAGAAGATGCAAACAGTGTTTTTTTTTTGCTTCTATCCTTTGAATAAAATATTACTATGATAGCCTTGTCGATTGCCCGCGGCTTTTGAGCCCCCATCTGGTTGTTTTTGTTGTTGTTGTTATTGTTATTGTTTTCACTCTCTTCATCTTCGTACAACATGTTTTTTTTTGCACAAGTCTTCATTTGTGCTGCACTTAAACTCTTTGCGGGGCATATGAAGTTGTCCGTATATAGTACAGTCTGTTGCTCCACTCTCTTCATACAATTGTTCAGTATAAAGCGGAGTTAAAAGTCCGAATCAGAGTGATATTGCGAAAATATGAGATGTGACACATTCACATCAGGCTTGCACGCGGCAACAGAAAATAACACGCACACTCACAAAAACTGGATGCATAAGTGGTTTACAGAACAGGCAAATATTTGTAGCTGATGAACTTGAAAAATTACGTACACTAAAAACAATATCCATGTTGTTGCAGTGACAACAGTAGCCGCAACTACATTGGATGCCATTCGAATGTAACAGTCATTAAAGAAACACGTAAATGAATTTAAAATCGTCCAACTGGAATGTGTACCGTAGGTCACGTATGCATGTCTATAGCATTAACAACAACAACAAAACGAAACATTTATCAATATGATTCGGTTTTTTTTGGTGTGTTTCGTTTCATTTTTTTGTGTATGTGTTTTATATATGCTTATCTCATGCAGTGAAGTCAAAATACAAGATACAAGTAAAAATCCGTTAAATTATAATAGCTGATATTCATCTCCATTGAGCGTTAATCGTGCTATTTTGACAGAAATAACTTTTGAACTGTTTACCTTGAGGGGGTTGAATATAATGCCGTTGCGGTATTGCAATCACCGGGGCAGATGATTCATTAACATAAATAACCGATACACTTCGAATGATACACTCAGAGCCAATCTCTGGTGATCAGTGAGAAGGTTTTGTTGTTATTTTTTGTTGTTGTTGTTCTTTTTTAAATGCTCTAACCACCAATTCCACGCCCAAATGATTTTCTGATAAATAATAACAAGTCGCGTGTTACACACGTTAAAACGTTAAAACATATCACTTTAAGCGTCTGGTCACTTTGGACGACAGTTCATACCGGTAACCCGGTTAATTGGTGTATCATTTTTTTATCCGATTTACTGTTGAAATTACGTTGAAGTGAATACTTGCTCATCAAATTTGTTGGTATTGAGTTAATTGGTCATCTGCCTCAACATTTACGGTTTTACGGTTTTACTTTTAAACGTTCTTGAATACAATTCCGAAAAAATTCCGTAGCTAAAATTGAATCGCATTTTTGAATGATTCAACCCAAAAAAAAAGAGACGTTCTTTTGAGCCCCCCGTCCCCCCGCTCAGCTCTTATCAAATCAAATATTTTTGTGCCTGACTGGTTTTTTCCCATGATTTACTCTACTCTCGGTAGATGTTGTGACTGTGACGATTATTCTTACTGCATTGCAAATATTAGTCATTCATTGTTGTTGTTGCTGATTGTTTTTTTTTTCTTTTTTTTCTTGAATGAGTGTGCAAATTCAGTGTATCACTCATCTCATTCGAACTTCTAATTCAATCGATGCTATGAATTACTCAACTCGGCTTTCGTTTGACTCGTGCATCAAATCATCATCGAGAAGGGGGATAATTTTCCTTACATTGTAAAAATGATATGTAAATTGCATTTGATTGTGAATTTTTAATGGTTTAATAGCTGCTTTTTTTTCGTTGTTGTTGTTGTTGTTGGGATATGATATTTATTATTCTATAGAATAATACAGATCTATATGGGGTTCTGGGTAATTGTGATCTTTCAACCTCCGGGATAGAAAATATCTCATTTCTTTCGTTGAATCAACGGAATCACAAATGGAAAAATTTACACAATTTCAACAAACGTGTTGTTTTTACCGTTAGAACTTCAAAGTCCATATTTTATTTCATCGTCATTAATCGATATTGAATCTCAGTTTCGGTCATTCTCAATTCTCATGCATAAACAAATCGATTGTATAATTTATAATTAAATGGAAAATTAATCATTAGATAAAATGACTTGGTTGTCGTGGCATTTTATTGGAATTGAGATGAACATGGCCAACCTATGCAAACCGATGGGAATTCGATGGGTACGAATGATGTTTTATTACGTATATCATAAATTATATATATATCGCTGTAGCTCAGCTGTTTTGTTTCTTTGCCATCAAATATACCATTTGAATTTTTACTCAAAATCGATAAATGCATTTGAAATTGGCTTGTGTGCGCATGAGATTTTGATGTTGTTGTTGTCTCTCTTGACATTTTATGGACGAAATGAATAAAAATAGACAAACGACACACAAAACACAGGGATATTAAGTAAATATGCACTCGGCAAAATTGCGCGCGCGAACCCATTTGCACATAAACCTAAAGAACAAGTGATATGTGCAAGTGTAAACAACATGGTTTATCAATAATATAGCAGCAGCAGCAGCAGCAGCAGCAGCAGCAGCAGCAGCAGCAGCAGCAAAACAACAACTGCCACAGCCACACAATCTATTATGCGACATAACGATCGCTTGCAGTCTTTTCCAATACCAGTAAATCTCTCTTTGCTTAAACAAAATAGCGGCGCGATTAGCTAATCGGTTTGGTTTGAAGTTGGGAAAAAGTAAAAATGAAAAAAATAAAAAAAAATTCAATTACCTAACCGATACTTCTTCTCGCATTCGTGGTTTTTTCTATTTGACCATTGTGTTAATGATTGGCACATGGTTTTTGGTGTAAATACTACAAATAATCGTAAAAACAACACACTCACACAGTTGGCACCGAGAGAAAAAAAAGGCGCGAGAAAAATGAGAAAATCAAACTGAAATTAATTTATGAGCTGCATTCAAACTGGTGACTGGTTTGTGTCTATTTTTTCTTCTTTTCACTCTCATTTTTTTTTATGTTGAAATGTCGGAGAGAATGTGTGCGAAGAGAGCATGCAACACGGTTGGCAAGCATTTTGGTCGATAATTGCGCTTAGATACTAACTAGCTCATAATTGGTTCTGATACGGCCCAAAAACAATTGTACCATTTGATCCAATCCCATCGGGGCTGTAAAGGCTGAATGCATTATAACCGCACAGTGCCATGATAGTGATATGGCAAACAGGTATGTTGCAAGGAATCCGATCGAAACGTCAGAGTCGAAAACTATTGAATAATAATATATTAATTTCTACTACTTGGCTTGCTGCTTATATTTTGTGAACTTTGTGTTATTTCAACCAGATGCAATCGGTCGAGATCGAACAAGGATCGTTGAAATTGCATCGATGTTGTTGTATTTGTGCGTGAATGCCTCGATGCATGTGTGTCTATATATTTCGTCCAGCAAAATTCTCATTTGACTACAGAGTTTTGCCATATACAAGAGAGAGACAAAAAAGAGTACTTGGTTACCTATTTATTTGGAGAGGCCAAATGCATTTGCAATCGGTATGCAATGAGTACAGTTCGTTCGATTGCTCGTTTGGCACACAGACGCCCGTGCAACATTTAGGATCATTGCAACACATTGAAGTAAAGAAAAAATAAAACCTCCAATAAGTTAAGTGAATGTAATGCTGATATAGCATAACAAACCGAATGAATGGAATAAATATATTTTAAAAGAAACAACAAATAAGAAATGTTGTGAAGAAATCGAACGGGCGTGAGAGAAAGAAAAGCAGCCAAGTCAGGCAGAGATAAACGGCAATTGGTGTTGTAAAATGTTTTCCATATGTATCAATGCGCGTTCCATCTGATTTTAAGTGATATGACGACGTAACAAACCGGCTCAACAATTGCAAGTGAACGAATGGACGCACGCGCGCGCGCACACATGGCGCGGCAACAGTGGACGGACGGCGGCGGAGCAACGACGACGAATCTTGTCACGACAACTGGCTGAAATTGTTTGCGTTATTATCATATCGGTTTGTTGGGCGATGTGTCGCTTAAAATATATCGGCTACTATCGCATTTCGTCTGTTTGTACACCCGTTTTGTTTTTCTCTTCTTTCATAATTTTTTTTCTTTTGCATCGCTGCTTGTTGTGTGTGTGTTTTTTTTTCTCCTGTTAAATTCCATTGCAATCAATACTCTAACTAATTATATTATGAACACATGGGGCTGCAACTGAACGCTGTGCGCTATTTGATTTTTGTATTTTGGACAGTGCCAACCAGCTGAAATTATCATCAGCAACGATATAATCCTTTGTATGTAGGCTTTTTCAATTTGAAGTATTTGTAAAAGTGTATGCAATCAACTTCACACAAACACACACACACAAGCGTGAAAGAAAGGGAAAACACATTTAATTTCTCAAAATACAAATTTGTTTCAAGTCATATGGAATGTGAGACAAACAACGTTTTATCTCAATTCAGTCAAAACACGATTCCATGTTGAGTGGCTGTTTATACATTTGAAATTTGAATCGTGCGTGTGTTTCATGTGTGTAAATTGTAACTTGGCCAATGTGCAAGTATTATCATCGGTTTACTTGCATCTGGTCTAAGCCTATCGTGTGTCACTGCAACAGTGACGAGCCACATGAAAATTGATATATTATATTACAATTTTGGTTATATAATTGCTATGTGTTTTTTTTTTCTCATTTCTATCGAAACTCGCCTCAAAGACATACCATACCGTAAATTGCCAATAAGACACAGAGCGAAATGTATGCCGATGTGCAATGGGCGAACTGTTGTGAACCATTCCATTACCAATCAATTTTCAGATCAAAATCATTGAAGTGATGAAAACTGAATAATCAGCGAAACAAATGGGATTTTTTTTTGTTGATGGAAATGTTATTGACGCTTCTTTTTTCGTCTACTTTTATTTGGTTTCTTTAGACATTGCAAATTGTTTTCATCAAGTTATTCACTTGATAGCAACTAAGATTCAATGGGAAGAAACATAAAATCACAAACAATAAACAATTACATTAAAAAACAGCAAATGCGTAATAATTAAAGATAGCTACAAAGTTTTTTTTCCTGGGTTTTTTGTTAAAAAGACACATTTTTGTGTGTTAAATGTTTGGTTTTGCATACAGTTTTGGATTTGGTTCTGTAGCTAATTTTCGGTAAAGCCATCTCTTTTCGTAAAAGCTAATTTACCAAAGGTTTTTTTGGTTGTGTCTCTTCTGCTCTTTTAATTCTTTACGTAATTTTGTGGCCACTATTTTTTTGCCATATATTTTTAATATTAAACGTGATTATGAGCCCCGAAAACGAAACGCGTTCCATAAACAACTTCGCTTCCGTTTTTATTTCCACCAATTTTTCGATTGTTGTTGTTGTTGTTGTTGTTGTTTAATAAATTGGACTCTCATAAACTGCGCGCGCTCAAAAAAACACAAAAAAAAAAACAAAAGACAACAGAATGACCAACAGATTTTCAGAAGATAGCCACTGTAAATAGTAGTTTACTCAAAAAACCATATAAAATAGCGTTTACACACCAAAAATAAATAATCAAGTAATTTAAAAGCTTATGTATTTGGCCACATCTCCAAGTCCAAAGTTTCAACAGTTTGGTTTGAGTTTCAATTTTAATTATTCTTTTGAAATGGTTTATCTTATAATTTCAAATTTTCTCTTCATCCTCCGAATTTAATTTATACATATATGCGGAATTACCGAAAATGGTGTGACTCATCAACATTTTGGATGTATCAGAACATGGAAGAGTCGCGCAGTAGGAAGCTCATATGCAAACAAAAAATACAGAGAGAGAGAGAGAGAGAATAAGCAAATGTGAGTTGATCACGAGGAAACCCACGTTCATAATATGCACACAATTAGCGGTCAGGCGGCATTTCATGCTCAAAAATGCATACGTCAATCAGCCAAAGTGAAGACAGATATCGTAATTTAACAATAAAACAGACACGAAATAAAAAACAAACACACTTCTCCAACAACAATGGTTCAGTAGCCATGCACAATGCACATAATTGCAGCAGATTTTCTGCCAACATCGCACAAAATCCATAAATGATACCTTTTTACATTGAATTTGCAAAGACAATGCAAATAAACGAATGATAAACAAAAACAATCAGCAGCCACAGCGCATACAATAACCGACTCAATGGAATTAAACCAATCAAAATGCTAATTGCGCTAAATATGAAAAGTGCACTGTGTTGTGCATTTTGTTCATTTTCTCTCTCGAGATCTCTCGCTCTCTCTCATTTCAATTTATAGCGAATTAGCATGCAAACATTCTTTGGGTCAATGCTTTCGATTTCAATTGCTCAGCCATTCACTTAAATCATCTGATATTATCGATAGTTTGTTTCAAATTTGAATTGAAACAAATCAAAAACAAAAAGGTTCTAAGCGCATTTTGTTCGATTGCAGTAAAAAAAAAATGTTGTAATAGGAAAACACAACCTCGGCACAAGGGATACGCACCAAGATGCTGTTGCGACGCACACATTTATTGAGAACTTGAAGCAGAGCAACGCACTGTAAAGGCCCACAGAGAGCTTGTTACAGTGTACGAATAAAACGGGTCAAGATTGCATTTGCATTAATGCACCCAATCAGATTCACATAAATTACAATTTCTTCATTTCATTTTTTGTTTTTATTTTTCTCTTTAAATCATTGCAAATTCCAAAAACGAAAGAAAAAAATCCCAAAAAAGATATTGTGCACGCAATCGCATGTGACGGCAACTTTAATCATTACCGTGCATCAGCCATCTCTTTTTAAAATTTGATACATTTCAATTTGCCCATAACGTTATGAGCTTAAAAATTTTGTTTTTTTTTTTTGGTGTTGTGCAACTGTTCTCGCAATCGTTCACAAGAAATTTTTCATGATCAGAATCAATGTGTCGAAAACTGATTTGTTTTTTGTTTCTTTTCTTTTCTTTTCGTTGTTGGTTTTTGCATTTCATTCCCATTTTGTTATGTTATTCACTTGACTCTTTACTCTTTGCCAATGTTGCCTTTGTGTGTGTGTGTGCTTGGTTGTTGCACTTATTTCCACTGAACTCTCCTGAATGAGTCAAGCCCAACAGCAATAAATCGAGATGAATTTAATGAGGCAAAGAAGAGACCCGGGTACATTATTCAGTGTGTACATAGACAATGCCGACATCGACACGTTAACAACAACTTTAACGAATGAACAACAACAACAAATCTATATGCATAATTGAAGAAATATGAATATCAAGGCAAAACAATTAAAGTTCCAATTAAAGTAATCAATATGATTATTATTCCAGATCGCAGTCAATGCAGCGTACTCCAATCCAGTGTCTGTACGACTCGTCTCTTTATTTTTGTTCGTTTTGTGCACATTTTGACCCGAAACACACCAATTTCCATCTTATCTTGTTGAGAGTGTGTGTTGGTGTGCGTGTGTATGTGTGTGTGGTTAAGTGTTGATGCCGGCCCCACAATTCGAATATCCCACGCTTAAGGGGCTTTTTGATTTTTGTCTTGCTTCGTTTTCTTTGCATTTATATTTCACATTTTTTCAATTATTTATTTTCATTATTTGCTTATTATTCACTTTGATTCATGCATTTCTGTCTGTCTGTCTCCCCCTCTCTCAAGCTAGGGCCAGTTGATTTATTTGATTGTCTCTTTTGCAAATGCACACGATATGAATTTTTGCTATTGCATGACTGATAAAAGCGCTTAAATTAATTTGAACAATAAAAAAAAACAACAACAGCGCATCAAAATTGACATGAAAACTGGGGAAATCCATGTATATTTGAATATCCACAATCCACACATTTGCTCGCATTCATTTCCATTTTCAATTTGTTTTTTGTTTGTTTGTTTGTTTTTTTTTTGTATGTTTGCTTTACACACAATTTTTCCTTGATCCTAATGAATTTGGATTGATTCTGAATTTCCAAATGATTCCCTTCATTTTTATTTCGATTTGATATGATTTAATGATCAAAAAAGCACACACACACACACACAAACATGAACTCGAAAAAGCGCGCTTTTCCACGGTCCCATTGTAAATATCTATATTCATTTTCAATTCACAAATTCACCGAAAACTTTAATGATTTGTTTTTGGATATTATTAAAAAGTTCCATTTGTTTAGATGCCAAACCATGCATACGCCTATTCTGTTTCTGTTTTTTTTTTGTTGCTTTCGTCTTCAAACAACAAAAACAATCAACAAAATTAATGATTTATGTATTCTTGTGTACATGTGATTGAAGTTGAGGTGAGCCATTTCGATTTTTCCAATGCCTTTTGAGTATTGTAACATCGACAAAAATTTCATCATTTCAGATAGACACGCGCACACTCGAGAGCGCGCGCGCGCGCCTGCGTTCGCTACCTCGTTTGATTTCCAAATTTCAGCAATAAATTTTTGTAAAAGTATTTATAGAAACTCTTTATTTTGCTGGTCGTTTTTTTTTCTTCAGCATGTATTTGCCAATTAATAGGGCGGCCTTCTGTTTATGCTAGGTAATGCACAAATGCGTCGAACAAAAACCAAAAAAAAGCTGTGTGCTTAGTGAAAATAGACACGGTACACCGGTGTGTGTTTCTTGTTGTTTTTTTTTCTTCATTCATATACCTTTTGAAGAACACACAAAAAAAAACAACAACAACTGTAGAAAATAAATGGCGTTAATTACTTATTTTTCTAAAGTACCGGATCGAATTCGGTTTTCAATGGCACGAGCTCAATTGTGTTCATTAGATTTGGTTAAAGAGAACTTCGTGCAATTGCACACACACACACACACACACACACACACACACACACACACACACACACACACACACACTAGCCAATGGTAATGAGAAATTATGATGATGATGATTTTTTCGGTTCGGAGGTCTAACGAATCGTCTAATAAAGTGATCCAAGGCACATAATTCATTTGATGACTTGGATATGTTCGATCATCGCTACTCAATCACTGTGAGTGTCGGATTGGAAGTGAGAATCGACACATTAAATTACATCATTTTCAGCTGATTGTTAGCTAATTGTGTGTAGCTTTGTTCTTGCACGCACATGAATCAACGAACGAGCCACTTTTCACCAACCGGACCGATTCACTTGTTTCATACTCGATGAACGAGTGCGAGACAGTCCATAGACACCAATGGCTATGGGTGATTTGGTTCCGTTTGTTCAAATCATTTCGTTGTTTGGCATTGATTTTTTCGATGTGTCGAAAAATTCAACAATGTTTTGCGCTATCGATCGACAAACAAACAATGAAAATCGAAACTCACATTCAAATGGGTGAAACTGTGTACAAGTCAAAACCATTAGATGTGATTTCAAGTGGGATTTTGTAGCATATGGAATGTTATGCATGATTGTGTGTGTATTGTGTTCTAAGCGATCAGAATTCAAATCTCTGTCACTATCACCCGCTTTAGTTTTTTTTTTTTTAATTATTCATTCATTTGTTAAACGTAATGGAACTATAAGGAATCATATTAATTAATTTAGATCAAAACTATACCAATTAAATACACCACTTTTTGACGTCATATCGGTTCATTGGAATCGATCGGCAAAGTAAAAATAAAATCCAACAACACTTATATATTTAAATTAAAAAGAAAAAAACAACGAGTGTAAAATCACTTGCACACAGTACAAAATCAAGTGGAATAGATCGCTTTGGGGGCAACACGAAGGCAAATGAAATAAAAAAATATAATAAAAAAAACAAGAAACGAAATCGAATACGCGCAAGCATAAAGTAAAATGAGAAGCAAATTACTTATTTATGATTGTACTTTCAAAACAAAAGCCAAGCAGCATACAGCCGATCGAAACAGTTATTTGGCCAATTGCAAACATCATGTTACACATTACACACGTTATTTCTTATTACATGGGGGATTCACTTTTTGTATTTATTACCGAGTCACAAGTATCGCAAGTAAACTGCTATTTTCTGTGCTTCTTTTCTTCGCTTCATATACTTCGAAAGGGGTCAATGTCAATCTTGTGCATCGAAAAAGCCAACACGGTTATGCAACGGAAACGTCTCTGTTGTTGCTCTCTGGTTGGCCTGTAGCCTAGCAGTAGTTCAGTGTTTCTTGTTTTTTTTTTTCAATTTCGAGGCATTGAAGTGTTAATATTGAATGATTGAATGATTTTTTTTCAGGCTTCTTGCGATTCATATTCAACAAATTGATGACAAAATGCGATCAGCACATGTCAACAAATCCAAGATGGCTTCGAAATATGAGATTTCTTTTGTATGGACTTGCCATATTAACTCACAGCCTGTTTAATTCAATTCATATTCTGCTTGTTGCTCGAATTCATTTTCTGTTTCTCCCTAGCGTAGTATAATTTCACTCAGTTAAGCCATGTATAGGTTACATGGGTGTGCACCAAAAAGTGCACGAGCTCACAATCTTTATTGCAATTGTTCCATCCACATTTACACCGCGATAAATGCCGTGATGCGGCAGACTAGACAACTTCCAATGCAAGTTTTAAATGTTATGGACGAAAATATGAATTCCTGAATTCCCATGATCAAAAAAGTTGAGCCAGCAACAGCAGCAGCCGTCGCAGCAGCAGCAGCAGCAACAGTACACACAGGTAAGCATCTCTCATCTCATGAGCTTAAGAAGCATACAAGGTAAAAATATGATACACGATCAATCGATAATACTTGATGCTTGGTTCAATGCTTCAGCCGAAAAACACCGACAAAATAAAACAATCGGAGGAAATAAAAAGATCAATGGGTTCAGGTTCACTCGCACCCAAAAAGCCAAAAAACCGAAAGAAACAGTTCAACGATATGACGTGAAATGTTCAAATCATCAAGGGTCGCTCCCATTTTCAAACGAAACACATACACACGCACACTCAATGCGCATACGCTGTCAAAAAAATATCAGTCAGATGTCAGACGAAATCCATCCACCCGTCAACACATACCTTTATACATTGGCATTATTCATATTAAATGGAGTGCGCGCGCGACACTGTCCATGTAAACCGCATTAAAAATGTTCGTTTGTAAGCAACATGGATAACATTAAACTTCATGTTCAATGTAATTGTCGCTATCAAGATTTCACTCGACATCCATTGTTCAATCAGCCAAAGTGCAGAAATGAAACCAAACGACAAAAAAAAACCATTTACACACAACACAACCATAAAATAGCTCCAGTTTGTCCATTAAATGTGATTCGCGTACTTTGCATAAATGATTTGTTATGAGATTTCTTCGTTACTTATGGCTGTTCCGTGTTAATCTCGTTTGCTTTACGAACAAAATTTTAACGAAACAAAAAAAACCAACACTTGAAATAGCGAAAGTTTACATAAATATAACACCATTTCATTTGTAAATTTTAGCAAACAAAAAACCATGCGCGGATATTAAATGTGTTATCTGTTTACTAGAACTGGACCAAAATTAATGGAAAACGTGACACAATTTAAAAAAAAAAAATGCATATTTAATTACAGAGTCCATCATGCTCAATCATGATTATTATACGCATAAAGCATCCAAAAAAGAAATATGTAAAGTTGAGTAGGTCGTTAAAAAATTATCCATGCTACTCTTTACTGTTAACAGTGTTGACCAGGTTGGTTTCATGAAGATGAGCAACGATCCAATTTAAAACAGTGCAATTTGTTGTTAAATATTCCATCGAATCGAGAAAAAAAAACAAATATATAAATCATAGTTCGATATATATTAATCAGAATTGTGTTAATAAATTATAACAACAACAACAACAACAAATCGTTTAATACCATCTGTAAAAATTGATGGGAATTTCTTCATTTACACTCGCCAAAATGTTTGTCTCTTTCACTACGAAAGTCTGAGTGCTTGGCTGCTTCATGCGCATACAATGATCGACGCCCCGATAACAGCATTTACTGCAAACAATTCAAGGTAATCTGTACTCAGTGCTTTTTGTCTGTGGTTTTGTTTTTGTTTTGTCTCTTCCACCCATATGAAATATTACGAAATATTTATACATCATGACGCGTGACATCTCTTTTGTCTGATCTGTTCGTCTTGTTGCTTGCAATCGCATGAAACTTGAACGCTTTAAATGCATGAATCGAGAATTGAACGACAAAAAAAAGAGTTTACAGCAAAAAAGAAGAAACAAAAAACAATATGTAAAATCACAAAAATTAAAATGTAATATGTAAATTTCGTGTGAATTATGAACGCGTTGGCTGTACTGTGTTTTTTTCCATCTTCTTTAAATAAAGACATTTGGAATTGGGCAGATGAGCAAACACACTTGATCGTTAACTTGGTTGATAGTGGCGAAATCTTCCATAACAACGAACCAATTCAACAAAAAAAAAAAAAAATCCGAACAACAACAACATCAAAATGATTATTTTCTATGAAAAATAGTTACCTTCAAATGATTTACAGTCTAAATCATCGTTTTGTGCACGTTTAAGAAAAAAAAATTCAATCACGTAAATTTCATCGTGTTTTTTGTTTTTTTTTTATTCATCAGGCTTTGGAAATTTGAAAAAACATTTTCAATTGCATATAAATGATTGTTTCTTCTAAATTCTTTAAAATTCATTTGGGAAATGATTAATTTGCAAAATCATGCGCACCGTAGCACATAATGACTGTATCGCCCGGAAAATTTCAATAACATTTAATTAGTGCGGGGTTTTCCGTAAACTAATTTGAAAATTGATCAGCGGAATACAAATGTTAAAATTGGATGATGAATATGAATGATAGCGACAACAAACACACAGACTGACACACACACACACACACACACACAAAATACAGAAAAAATACAATTATAATCGATATTGGTAATTAATGAAGGGTTTCTTGAATTGATTAGATACACAATTTTATAAAGTAAATCGATTGTGTGCATTAATCAGCCGGCTAACCCAGTCCCATAAGTTTCTTAACAATTTTTCTATTGCCCTAGTCATGCAAATTACGGGATTGCATAAAACGTGCAAAGTGTTCGATGACTAATTCATTTGAATTGAATTCAGATGAAAGATTTTTTCGTTGTTGTTGTTGTTTGCATTGTGATTCAACTGAAAAATGTGATTTCCGTGCTTATTATGATGAAGTTAAGCGCCATATCATCGTTTTTTCGGGCGAATAACAATGAGTGCAGACGCATTTCGATACAAGGGACAAAAAGACTTAAACACAGTGAGAGACGAGAAACCTTCAATACCAGATGTTATCGACACATTTCATACGAGCAAAAATGTGAAATATTTCACGCATTCATTTCGCTGTATCGTTGTTTTTTGTGTGGTTCGTCTTCTTCTCAGCGTTGGATTTTTGTTGTTGTTGTAAATTTCATTTTCGTCAAAAAGACACACACACACACACGCCTCAGAAGCAACAATAAAGATCGCAAGAAGAGAAAGAGCAACGGCAACAACAACGAAAAAAAAGTAAAATACTTCAAAATCCCCATTTTATTTATTCATCTCAATTCACTTTTTACAAGATGACTAAAAATGAAACAAATAACACACACACACACACAAAATGACGCCGATTGAATTCAAAATACCGAATCATTTTGTACATGAATAAACAGATACGATGAGTCGAAATGAGATGCTGAACCAAGAAAAGAAAAAAAAAAACAAATGAAAGAAAAAGTGACGAAAACAATATCTTCAAGTTTAAGGTTAACTCCATTCACATGATGACAAAGATGAAGAGAGAGAAAAAAATTGATAATAAACGGAACGTAGCATATGAATACAGATTACGTAAATGATGTTTCCATTTGAATAGCAGTAAATAAGAGAAAGAGAGATAGGAAGATTTGGCTTACTTCCTCGCCAATGTGATTTATTTATGCGCTTGTTGACGATACGAGCCCATATAACAACACCAACAACAAAAAACAGCCCCGAAAATCTTCAATGAGGAAGCCACTCTGAATTGTATCAACTTAATTGAGTAATCATTCCAATACACAAACACATTCTCATAAGTGAATGTGCATTTTAGCAACAACGATTTAAATACATAAAATAAAAAGCACATTGGAAAATTGTATTATGCAAATGTTGCAGTAATCTGGCTGTTGTTGTTTTTGTTGTTCTTTTTTTTTCTTATTAATTTTTAAATACATCGTTCAAATGTGAAAATATGAGCGCTTACACGCAGTGACACAGAACGCTCTTACTTTCTGATGCAGAAAACTGGCGTATTTTGATTTGCTCATTTCCCGTAACAGATTTCATTCGAATTGAATGTCTCTTTTTTTTATATCTCATTATATATTTTATTTAATAAATTGTTTTGTTCACTTTGGTGCTGTTTTGCTCACCTATGATTTTGCCACGGTAGAGCAATTGAATTCGAATGCAAATTCGACTAAAATCGAATGACAACCACCAAGAAATAAAAAAACAACAAATAAATGAAATCAAGTTAACGAAAAATTGATGTTTATACACATGTTAAAAAAAACACACAAGTGCGCTCAAATGATGTGCTAATGTAATTAAAAAGCTCAATATTTATTAAGGTACTGCTCAATATTTATACTGCTTTAGTCAACGACGTCTCTTTGTGCGTGTTTTTTCTTCATTTTTTTTTTTTTTTTTAGTTTAATTGTTGAAGTAAATTATTTCGTTTTATTTCATCTGTTTTGTGGGTATTGTTACAACTTGGATATTTTATTATTTAAAAAACAACAACAACTTGCGAGTGAAAAAATGTATACGAATCAAAGCAGCAAGTATTACATCTTTCTGGAATGTCGTTCACATTGTAGTGTACAGTGCACACGGGCACACATCGCAAGACAACCAAATACAATTATAAAATGTTGTATGTGCAAATAAAATGACGATTGAAAAGCGTTAAGCATCTTAAACACAAAATGTTGATATGCGTTAAACGCGTACACTTGTTATGCTTTATTAAAATGTCTATTTTAATGCAATTGAATGGCAATTTGACGTGTCAGCTGCGTATTTGTACATTTGAAATGTGCAAATGCGCTAAAATATATCTATTTTTTTCAAGTGACAATTGATCAATATTGAAGAAAAAGTTGAATTGTGATTTTTTTGTTTTGGGTTTGTTGGAAAAAAGGGATTGGGATTCTACCTGGAACCTGTAAACTACCCAGGTAACTATCTGAATGATCCAAGAATTTGACTTTAACTCCTTTTCTACTTTAAACATTCGGAAAACTTGAACAACTAAATACTTCATGGAAATCATTCAAACAATTCACAACATTTAACACATGTTGGATGCACTAATGACAATATATATTCAAATGATGTGTCTATTTTTATAAATATTGTGCTCAGATCATTTTGTTTTTGATATAATCAATGCTTAGAAATAAGCGTGTCTCTTCTCGACTTGAGCATCTCGAGTATACATTTTCTTTTGATTTATTTCTGTTTGAAGAGAGGTTTTGATCTGTTATTTTTTTTTTGCTTGCGAAAAGAAGTTTCTGAATACAGAATTTGTTTAATCAAACACATGACATCTATTTTTGTTTTGCTCCGTACGTATTGTTGCATTTTAAATTAGCTTACCCAATATCAATAATATTTATGTTCATAATCGTATTTATGCATTTTGCTTGACGCTCATGAGGTGCAAGGTGGCTCATCACACAGAGGCACACACACACATCGAACAACAACAACAAAAATACATCACTGAGAATAAATCATTGTGGCAAACGTGAATGTTGTTGCAAGCGACATTAAAAAAAAACAACATCAACGAATTAGTTAATTTTCCACTGTTACCGAGTTACGGATGCGAGTGGATTGTAATATACAAGCCGTTTCTCTTGGCTACTGATAATAAACGGGCTTGAACCACTGAGCATGCGTAGTTTCAGTGTACGATCCACCGAATAAATTGAAATCACTGCAACAACACCGAAAAAAAACATACACACACACACACAAACAAACCTCACAACCAGACTCATAGTGATAATTAAAATCAAATAGTTATATTGTAGTACGTTTGGTTTGTGCACACATTTGTTTTCTTTGAAATACGCATTGGGAAATCGGCGTTTGTTCATTTTATTAGTTTAGCCGTTTTATAATATTCGACAATTTTTTTTGTTGTTGTTGTTGCCGAGATTCATTTGCCGATGTACTAAATGATAAGTACGAAA
Source organism: Aphidoletes aphidimyza (assembly GCA_030463065.1). NCBI lineage: Eukaryota > Metazoa > Arthropoda > Insecta > Diptera > Cecidomyiidae > Aphidoletes > Aphidoletes aphidimyza. The sequence goes on along the minus strand of CM059998.1, from coordinate 30,340,831 downwards.
AAGAAAATACCATTTTGAATCATAATGTAAACATCAGTTCATTTTTTTGTTGTTGTTGAATTGAATACATTTATGGTTCATTGAGGTGTGACGAGAAAAGAGACGAGAGAGTGAAAAAAAAACAAATATATATTCATCGAGTGAATTGGGTTGATCGTTTGACAATTTGGCCGAAAAAAAAACAATGATTGATTGTTGGTTTGGTTGCTGATTTTTGTAGATTTTCGATATTCATTCGAAAGAAACACAATTCAACTGATTTCATTTTCGCGCCTAATCTTTTCACCATCAAACTATTTCTCAATTGTCTTTCCATTGCAAATACTTTTATGATCGGCTTGCAATCAGACTGTGATTTTCTCTCTTGCATGTCATAATGGTACGGGCTATTGTTTTTGCATCCCATGAGAGATGTAGTCGCATTTTTGTGTGTGTTTGTGTGTGTTGTTAACGGTTCAAAGATAAATGCCACTGATAATTGCTATTGCCCAAAATTAACGGTTGAACATATTTCAACGGTTAAATGAATACAACATGATAAAATGAAGAAGATGACCAACTAAATAATAATAAATGTCATTGTTTGTCTCGCGATCGTCTTCACCGAATTGTGTCACACATTTTGGCTTGGATGGCCGATTTGAACTCTTTCATTACACAGGTGATTGCAGCATAACTATCGCATATCAAATTTATATTATATGTTTTAGTTGTCCAAACAAACGCACACACGCGAAACAAAATGAACAGATGAAACTAAAAACAAAAAACAAAAAAATGCTCGATTTTATGTGAGAGTTAACAAATCATAGTGTATTTGTTCAAACATATTGTTGTCATTTGTTTTCTTTTAGGGTGTAGTTTAAAATCGGTACTCTTTTGTGTCATCTTTCTTGTCGATGAACACTTATATAAAATAAAAAAATAAAAAAATAAAAAATTTGAAATACTCACAATTTGGCGCGCAATCGAACGGATGGTCCCAAAAAGCTATTTCCGCAAATATCAATTGACCAATTTGCAAATGAATTGTGTTTCTCTTTCCGTTAACCGTTCGTTGAATTGTTTTTTTTTTTTTGATTCGTCCAATCGAAACGGGTCACTTTTGGCTCAGACCAAAAACAACCAAATAAACAATGCACTTTATATGCACTCGACTACAACTGAAATTCATCGATCGTTTTCTTCAGTTTTGGTTTTTCTTTATTAAAAATTGTCATTTATTTACGATCACCACAATGTAAACGATTGAAATTTCGGGTGAGAATCGTCTGTATGCAGTTTATTATGATAAAAATTGGTAATATTTTATGATCGTTTTGGAATTGTTTCAGCGTTGACATTTTTTCTGTCATTTATTTGTGATGTTGTTTAAATTCTAGAATTGCACTAATCATCTTCTCCTTGGTATATATGTACTTCAACAACAACAACAAACAAACAAAAATAAAACAACAGCGACTACTTCTACGGCGACAACAAACGATGAACGTTGAATAAAAAAAAAATTAAACAAGCAAATTGTTAATGTTGCGATGTTATTTCATTTGTTTCGTTCACCGTCTTCACGATTGGTTTACGATATTTTTTGTGTGTTTTTTTTTATTATGGAATCCAGCACTTTGTGGTAGTTTGAAGTGTGCGTGTCTGGCCTCTGGCTATTGGTTTTCTTTATTGTTTAATTCAATTGAGTTGCAATTCTTTTTATTTATTTTTTTTTTAACTTTTACTTTTTACTCAAATTCTTATCTTGAAATTTAATTTGTCACTTGAAATTTTTTTATTGTGTTCAACTCTAAAGTTTCTGGTTGCTCTTTCTTAAACTTTTCGTTTTTTTTTCTTCAAAACTTGACTTGTTACTTTTCAAATACGATCAAATATTGAAAAATTCGTTTAACATATGATCGTACCGCGAATCCATGAAAATCCAAGGCGAAAAAATGCCCTTTTTTTAAACAACAACAAAAAAAATTTACTTGATCTTAGGCACCTGACCAAAAAGATCAGCAAACTTTACAATTTATTTTGTTCAAATCATTTAACAAAATTGTGTAATAGAAAAAATTCCTTCAAAAAAGATTTTTTTAAACAAAGTTCTTTTTTTTTGTATCCAACACACAAAACAAAAAGCACAGAACAGCTTATGGTTTTGCAAGTCGTTGCTTTAAAACACAAGATGAATAAAAAAAAGAAACACACACCAAATTTTCGGTAGTTAGTTCTTTTTTGACGAACGAAAAACACTTTACGTGCGATGAGTTAAAACATCGATAGCGAAATGAAAATAATACCGATCGTATGCCGCTTTTTCCACTCCTTTTATTAATCAATGTACTTGATGCTGTTGTTCGTTTTTTTTTTCGCGGTGTGTGTGCCGTGTGTGGCTGTGCTGTGGCTTGAGCTTTGGTGGCGTTGCTGTTGTTTCGGTTGTTGTTGCCGTTGTTGTTGCTGGTGCTGTTGTCGCGGTGTGTTGATGCCGTTTGTTGCCGTTACAGTGAAACAACACTATCGACAGCATATCTTTAGCGCAACCGAATCGTGTTTGTGTGTCGTTTTTTTTTTTTTTTTGAAATTCAGTCTCAACCAATTGACTATGCATTTGCATCGACAAACTAAAAAATTGCCATTCAGTTCCGAATATGTTAAGTAGACTTCCAGTTTCAATATGGATAAAAGTGAAGATTTCATTCAAAATATTGAAATAAAAAAGAAAAGCCTTGGTTGGTCTTTTTTTTCTCACTCTCTTGTCATTCTGAGGTCGTCCGAACAACATTTCATCTGCCACAGTAAAAGATATGTGCCGAACTAAATTTTGGTTGCACGTTATTAAAATCACATTGTTCCTGCTGGTGATAAATTAAATCCGTTTGTCCATAGATTTAAATTAATTTAAATGCATTTAAAATGGTCGATGCGGTAAAGTGATATTTTCCTTTTCTATTTTGATGTTGAACTAGTGCGATTTTTTTTATATGCTTGTTGACTTCTCTTTTAAGCTGGTGGACTTATTATCTCAATAGTGCTAGTTCTATGGAAAGCTTCACTGTAGTTTTTCGTCGTTATGTTCATGATGTGTTTTGTTGTTGTTGTTTTGGACGATATGTCGTTTTGTTTCCCTCCATTTTGATGTTACCATCAATAAAAGCGAAACCAAAAGCAAGGCAATGCAAACACAAAGAGACATCAAGACGTATACATACATTACGCGGCGTCCATTACAGCGACACGATGACAAGAATAACATTAGATAAGCGCTGTGAGACGCATTCAATAAGCGTTGTCCGCTTAACTCACATACACGACGTTATGACCATTATTTTACTTGAATCCACCAATTTTTGTTCTCTCCGTTTGTGCGTAGCTCTTGACAAGCATTCAAGAGAAGTGAACAAACGACTAGGCTGACGATGGCATTAGCTACATATTTGTATTGGTAAGCGTGTTTTGTAGCCTCGACGCGCTGGCTTTTCCACACCGACTACCTGTTTAGAAACACATTTGCTACACATTTTCAGATGGTTTTGCTGAATGAATTGCCATGATATATACATGATCATAAAAAAGATATTCCAAATACTAGAGAGAAAAAAAAACACCATCAACCAGCGGACCCATCGGTACGATCGAACACACGCACCATTGTAACATGCACCATACGATCATTCTTGAATTGGATAATGTAATACAAAAAACCAATCAACGACCATATGATTCAATGTGAATTTGTTGAATATGAAACTAGAATTGAAATCGATCGCCACCCGCTGATTCAACTGATGTAGGGGTCATTAAAGTGCCAAAAATAGCCAATTATCATCCGAAATTGTGAGTTTAGTGTAATTCAAAATGACATGCTCAATGATACATTGATCCGATTTATTTTTTGTTTGTGTGCTTCAGTGAAATCCATTTATGCAATCGCAATGTGTGAGCTGCAGACGCAACTAAAATGTGCGCTTGGTTTTTTCGAACTGAATCAGTAATTTTCGTCACACAGACAAAAAAAATCGTATATATTGTCATGGTAATGGATCGCTAGACTGTCTCATATTTGCATATTCTTTGATTTAAAGTGGCTTTTTTACCATTATACGATCATTTAACGCGTATTTATTTCAAATGGTAAAACCAAATTCATCAAACAAAAAATTTGTAAGTTTTTTGTGTGTCTCTGTTCTTTATTCTCAATCACAAATGTGTAAACAAAAATCGTTAATTATACTACATTCCATTTTCGACCATCTCTCATCAATCGGTGTGGAGTAACCCCCGAAACAGGATTGTTTTTGTGTCTTGTTTCTGATTTCTTTGCCAAAAATAGCTCCCATGAATCGTGTCAAATAAAAAAGTTAATCGCTTGAATTGATGTTTTGGAATTTAGGAAGTACGTAATGAATTACGTGTGCATATCATTTCCACGGACTTCCGTGCGTGCATTCAGTTTCATGTATTTTTTTTTTAAGAATTTCAATGATTTATGTGTCGATCTGGGAAATAATGAAATGCGCAAAAATATCATCCCAATAAAAAATCATCTCATTTTAAAAACTCAAATCTGCCTTATTCGCTTGCACACGACCGATGACTAATCACAACAAATGAATAAATTACACAAACGTTTTTTTTTCGTGTCGATGATTTGACGCCTCATTGGATTTTGTTCGATCTGTTTACATATAAAATTAACTGGAATTTGATAACAAAATTTCGGATGCGATTTAACATTGATCATGAGATGTTCAGGGTTTGTTAACATTTCAAATGTGTTTTGAATGCCAATCGGAAAAGAACTGCGGCATGTGTTTGAGAAAGTGTTTTTTTTTGTCATAGCTCTCGATTTATATTGATTGTGACATCATAAGCCCGGTTGAGTCAACGACAGCAGCACTAAAACAAGACTGTGTAATAAAAAAAAAACGCATTCGATTCTTCACTTTCCCATTCAAGAAAGGTCAACTCTTGCAGTGCGCACCTTGATCGCGTAAATTGATCCGATTGCACTTTTATTGCGGATAGTTGAATAGATTTTTATATAGTTTACAAAAAAAAACAACAACAACTACAAAAACATTGTTGTTGCTTCGTTTCGTTACAATCTGTCAGCTACTGTTGCACATTCAAAACAAAGTCAATCAATCAAATATCAAATTGCTTTGCGAAAAATCAGCACAATTTTTATTTCTAAATCACCTTAAAAGTGAGTATTATTGCTGAAGCAAATACACTGTCAAAGCGTCGTACACACACACACACACAAAACCACATGCCCATGCACAACATCATCATCAATATCGGGCTGAATGAGCAGTGCGATCGCTTATTAAATGGCTTATAAATGCACCTACTTGCAATTGACTTAACACATCGAAGGTCGCCACCATTAGTTATGCGTGTAAATGTGTTTTTCGTCTCTTTTTCTGGTATTTTTGTAGCCAGCTCATTTACGGTTTCATGCAATTTTTAAGCGAACATTGTTGGCAAAAGATAATCGCCCTCAGTGTGTGTGTGTGTGCAAGAGTGTGTAAGTTGTGTGGATCATACACGAAAAATTCCAAAAAATCGCATTCGAATCCGTGGTGACTTGCGTTACATTTGCTGTTCATGTAAAACTTGATGCTTTTTATTTCATTATGGCTATGGCGCTTTGGGCCGCGTTGATGCAGCGGCATTCTACCGACAATTTCCGATAATTCTCCAGCCTGACAATCTTTTTTTTCAGCAAAAATCTGAGTTTTAATTGAGCTGTACCAGACATTTTAAAGAAGTGTGATCAAACGAGTGTGTTGTCTAATTACATACGAAGATTACGCGGCGGATTCTTTTCCAACATGGAATTCTAGCCTATAGGAAAGTTGCATTGAATTTTATATGGTTATATCCGCGATAAAGTCACCGATATAACAAACAAACAAACAAACAAACAAAAAACCAAACGTAAATCTACTGAAAATTGTTGCCCAGTATCGTGTCCGTTGCTATTAAAATGACCCAATAATATATTAAAGAAAAAAACATTCCATACAGTGGCGAACGGCAAAATTGAAAGAAAAATATAGCGGCACACGCCGATGCAATAGCACACACAAAAACAAAAAACAAAATACACACACACACTAAATTAAATTCAAGTTTTTTGCATTTTTCTTAATATTGTTCTTCAATTTGAATTAAATGCATAATTAAAACTAAATGCACAATTTAACTTGGCTGAACCTGAAACCAACAACAACAACAACAATCAACACACATACGGAGCAGAAAACGAAACGTTAAATAGTTTGAATGCTTGTTGTCTATCAGTTGGACGAGCGCGCGAGACCGCGAGCTCACGCAAAATGTAATATGTATATACAATATATTTTCTTGATTTCAAACAATAAAACTTATGTGGCCAAAGGGGAATTAAATATTAAATACGCGTGGATTGCTTTCCATTGTCGGTTTTTGCGTTTCCGAACGTCGGCGCGCACACAATTCGCGTACGTTTTTGTTTTTCGTCGATGTGATTTTCGCTGCGTTCTTTTTTTGTTTTGTTTGAATTTTTCATTACAATTGTGCTTCTATTTGCGCTGTTTTCATATTTTTCATATGTTTTTGTTGTTGTTGTTGTTGTTTTGTGTTTTATTCAAAAGACTTCGTTTTTATGCGAACGAAGCGCATAAACTGATATGGTAAATATTGGTAAATGACACAAACTATTTCCATTTGGTTCTTTTTTGAGCTTGGAAATCGTCACGCATGACAATGCCGATCTCTCAGCCGTGAATTTAATTTCAAACGCAATGGAAAAGTTTAAGTGGCTATATTAAACACACACGTGTTAGCGCCAATCCAACCACACCACAAAAATTAAATGCATATGGTGATATATTGATTGTAATGTGATTTGAATTGACTGTTATTTTGCGAAAGACAACACAACAATAACAACAACAATGAACGAAAACAAACAAACAAACAAACAAAAAACGGAACATTCTTTGTTTTAAGACTTACACATCGCTTGTGTCTTCGATATCGGTTGCATTTTAAATAGCTTAATGTTCAATGTGTTAAAGTAATGAAAATTGAAAGAAAACCAAAGGAACACTCCATCCAAGCCAAATGACACAAAAACATTCCCGGTTAGAACATTCAATTGCAAGTTTCCAAATTTTATACTTTGAGTTAGTTAGCAGTGCAGCAAAAACTGCTCTGACAAACGAGACACAACGTTCATTCACTCGATGTTCAACTTCATCGAAATAGATCGACATTCACCAATGGCCATCTGTAGATTCTCCGGATCGATTAATTTTCAATTCACATTCTAAAGCATGGACCATTTTTTTTATAGCATTACTCGGCTCTAGCTCTAGCTATTTTCATATGCATTTAACTTTATACCCAACTTCAACTTTGTGTGTGTGTGTGTGAGTGTGTGTTCAAAGTCCAATTCCATCAGATTTTGCAATACAAAGAAATGTAACTCGGTTTTTGTTTTATTTGCACATATTGAACCGGGTGAGATATACATGTGTGCGCCCAATCGATTTGGTGCATTTTTATGCAGCCAACACACACTTCAATACACAGACGAAAAAAGTGCAGCCCACGCGCTCAAGGTCGGCGAATACCTCATCGGTTCCATGTAATTACCAATCTGACAAAAAAAAACACTCAACATGGTAAAAAGCGTCGATTTGGCCAAAAGCAAATGTGTGTTTTGCGGTAAACAACAGACAAAGAACGCTACGCACACCTACACAAACACTCAAGCCAATGCTCCATTCACAATGCTTTATCATACTTTGATCATAGGACATTTTGATGTTCGTTGCACTGCAGCTTCAGCTATGGCTATAGCGGCTGGCTGTCAAATTAAATGGTGCACTTCGAGTTTACTTTCGACTCTATTTAAAGGTAGGGACTAAAAATGAAGTAATTAAGATGATAAAATAAATGGCTAAATAAAATGGCAATAAATTTGCAACATTTACGACAGTGAATGTATTGCCAGCATTTTCACAGCCATCGATACCAAACGCATCTCTTCGTTGATCGCACATCGATTAAATGAATCGCTTTGATTGCGTGTAAGTGTGAGTTTGATGACAGAAATAAACGAGTCTCGGACAATTGGCCGGGCATATGTTCGCAATCTTCAATATTTATAATTAAAATTAATTTTATCGTCGGCAAACGGCTTGACCCCTTAACCAAGTGAAACGGAACGAATGGAATGTAATCTTCAAAGTACACCAAGAGGCGGCCAAAGCTATCAAATCATTCGTAGAAATGTATTTAGTTTGATTTTTAGTATGGCACCATAGCGCCACCATTCTAGGAGACTCAAACTTGAACTAATTGTACTGTCAGGCACAAGGTTGCCTGTGCCCACTGCTGGCAAACCATCTCATCGTTTGAGTTGCATACAGTGTGTCGCTAGCTTGATTTGGATTATATCAAACGAGTCTATATCCGCCTTCTGAAAGTGGATCTCCCCTGCAGCCAATTGCCGTGTTTTTCATCTTTTCAACTTTTTTTTGTTGTGTCTTCATGCAACAAGTGCATCTGGACCCTAACATTGTGTGATTCATGATTCATTCAACAGCCGTATTCTTATGGGAGTTTTGCATTCTTTTCTTTCCACGAGACAACCATTTCCAATGAACATTGATTAGACCAGTTTCGATGTGGCGATCGAAGCCGATTCGAATTTTTGCGTTGTTTTGTTGTTTCTGTTGTTGTTGTTGCTTTTTGTGAATTTTCAAGTTTTTCATGGCTAAAAGTGGAAACACTGGTTAAAGAATTTTGAATAATTGCAGAATATCCGCGAACGGGTTGCACAAAACAATGGTGTTTTTTTTTATAAATCCAAATTACAGGGAGAGAACAGAAATCTAGCTGGCTGTGAAACGGATGCGCGATGGGATAATGCATCATAGTTACAATAGTTCAATGGAAATTTACGGGACAATTATTTACGCACTGACGCCATTTAGAATTATTTTTCGATTGGAATTTCGAACAAGTTTGGCTGGCGATCGATCGTCACGCCGGTTGATTGTTCGTTTTTCATTTTATTTTTAGCCATAGTCAATCGAAGTCAATCAGCCAGCAAATCGACTACTGGACACTGTTTTACGAGACCGACAGATCAAGCCAGTTTCTAAATATCCCGTATGATGCGAGCCCAAAGTCAACCGAAACAAGTAACGAACCATAGACTGTGATTACCAACTAAATGACTGATAATTGTCGCACGCATATGGAATTCATTCTCGTGCTCTCGCGCATTCTCAAGTGTAGATAATGTACACACACAAACACATTCTATTGCAAACAATGTTATTTTGTCGACTTTTAGCTTTGATTTTGTTGTGTGTTTGTGTTGACGATGTAATTGTGACCACATCGACAAATTGAATTGGTCTTTAACCTTGACCAAAAGCAATTCACTCGATTTACTGACCCGTTTTGTTGCCAAAAAAAAAACACAGAATTCTTCATTCAACAAGATATAAAAATGTATAATATTAAAAGCAATAAGGCAACAAAATACGCATACAACAACCGCAACCAAAAGCAACGGGAAAATCAACAAACAACCAAACCACAATAAAACTATAAATAGAAAAACGTTATATCAATTGAACATTTGAAGAATGTCAATCGTCATGACAGATTCTCGTGTGAACCAGCCGAATGATCATGGTTCTCGTATTTATTCGAGATAAACCGTTTATTTGAAAACGAAAGTAAATGTAAGACCTATCGATTTGGTCCCGTTTGGCCAAAATGCAATCCCCATAGGACGATTACTTTTAGGACGATCCACGCAAAGAAAATTATCCAAATAATTAAAACGATCGAAATAAAATATGTTTGTATGTGATTTAATAGCCGTCATAAAGTCAAGATGCATATTTAACGTTCAAGAGAGTTCATTTGTTTGTATACATCTCTCGCGACCATCGGAGTGTTGAGACCGGGCGAAATGAGAGAGAGAGAGAGAGAGAGGAGAGAGAGAGAGAGAGAGAGAGAATAAGAAGAAGGAGGGACAAAAAATCAACAGCAGATATGCTGCACACCGAAAAAAAAACTTATACCAGTCAATGGCCCAGTGACACTCACTTGACGATCTCACTCTCGATGTGTGTCTTTTTCTTCTTTGTCGTCGTCTTTTCTTCTTCTTCTCTTTTATTTATTAATATTAATGAGGTTGTAAGATATTAAATTGGAGGTTTTTTTTTATCAAACGATAAGGGGCTTGATGTAACCGTCACCTTCAGAGCATTCAATATGTGTGTGAGTGTGTCAGTTTGTTTCTCTTTTGCGTTTTTTTTTCACTTTTGACCACACACTTTTATTCACTTATCGCTGTTAAAAATCTCATAAATCTCGTACAGGAAATGAATTTATTGTGTTAGGAATTGCCCGTTATAGACATAAATCATACAATGATATGTTTTGTAACAGGAACCGTTGAAGAAAAAATTGAAAAAAAAGTAAACAAAACATACAAAAATAAAGCATGAATTTCCCAGGTAATTATCAATTGTTCTAACAGTATCTGATCTAAATTGCGATTAGAGTAAAAATAAATGTATACTACAACAGCAACAACAAAAACAAAAATCAACAAAAAAGAGTTGATTGCGTGTCTAGAGGCGTCTGATGATAAGAAGAAAAAAACGAAACATGTCACTATTTTTAAATTTAAAAAAAATCCTTCAAAAGTCCATAGTGAAGTAATGGGCCAATAGGTAAAGGTGAATCACCGCTACCGGTGATATCGCTACAACACTATGGATTCGTCAACATGTTACAACCAAACGAACACACAATAAAAAATAAAAAAAAAGAAATAGGAAGTCACATGAATTGATTGCAATGCAGCAGGGCACAATTTAACAGCGGAAAATGTCATGTGGGTTTTTTGTTTTGTTTTTGTGTGTTTTTTGTTCCTTTAAATAATAAGATCATCTCACCTAGCTACTGAATTGACCGCTTAACGATATTTTTTTTGACATCTCATTAGAATTTATGAATGTAATCAGGTAAACATGTTATGTAGATCGTACACGATCACAAAAAACATCCAGTTTAAAAGAGCAACCGAATGAGAGAGAGAGAGAGAGAGTGAGAGAAAAAATAGCACTCGCCCAAATCAAATTTAAATAGCATATAAAACGCGAGGAAGAACGTCAATGAGTGAGGTCAAGTGACAAGATATTAATAGTTACGTTTTTTTCGCTTTCTCTCTCTCTCTCTCTCTCTCTCTCTCTCTCATCGCATTAATTTCCATTTAAAGAATATGATTTGAATTTTGACATAATCATAATATATGGTGACGAGGATCGAGCAAATAGCATCTCGACAAATTCGCACAATTAAATGTACATATACGTGTTACATTGAGCACAACACATGGGGTGCGTGCACACTGTTGCTTCGGCCTGCTGTCATTCTATTATATTGACGTATTTTTTTTGCGCTTTTGTTTCATTTCAATCTTTTTTGTTGTTTTTGTTTTGTTTCTCTTAAATGACCAAAGCACAAGCAAAATGGCAACTAGAATGCGTAATATCAAACCCAATTATTAATTTGTATAACGAGCTTTAAATTAATTACAAGTGAAAAGTCTTGACATTATTATTTGATTAATTCGTTGTTTGTTTGTTGGGGCCGGTGTTGAAGAACCGCGTTACGACGGTGGCGGCGGCGGTGGTGCTCCCCTCCCTCCCAGTTTATTAATTTAGCGCACCGCTTCGATCCTAACGATGACAACGAGCTTTGTAAAAAAAAAAAATTGCATCAAAATTTCAATTTGCAATTGCCACATGTAAATAAGACAAATTGTGAGAAATTGAAGTGCATTTTGAGTGCACACGGGCTAATAAGCCCATTTAATTACAACTAAATGTGTTAATAGGTAATGTGTGAGCTTGGCACTTGACTGTGATATCTAAATCGCATTCTCTTGACTCATTTAAATTTGTTGCTGATGTTGTGGTTGTTGTTGTTTTTCGTTTTATTTGTCGTCGCTGGACATGTGAACATACAATTTCATTAAAATGTGCAATTTATTGGCGTGGCAGGGCAGCGTCGTCAATAATTTATGTCAGCAAGTTTCACATGTTGTGTTATTTCTTTAATATATTTGTGTATTTTTTTACTTTTTTTTTGTTTAATTGCACACGAAACATAATCCATATCAGCCGTAAACAGTTCTAACATCATAATTACCGTGAATGACAATTAAAATCTGAAATTCAAATGCACAAAATGAGCGAGGGAGGAGAGAATGTGCAATGAATCATTCTCTCTCTCCCACAAAGAAAGAATTCGATATATAGACTTTAATCAAACAAAAAAATGGGTGTTCTTCTCGCCTGTTTATACACACACTCACACACACACGAACTAGATGCGATGAATAATGCGAAACCGAGCAAAGCCGATCGGAGTCATTGCCTTGTCGGTCAGACCTGTCGAAATGACAGCTAGAATGCCTATGCAAATGCTTTCGATGATGTCAGAATTCTTTTATGAAAATCGAATGTTAGCAAGTTGTCAGCCAACTGACATTAATTGTTGTCCATCGATTGATCGTTCAACGGTGAACAATAAATGAACGAAAACGCTAAAATTAGGCGTTCAATTCCGAACAATACAATATTGACAATTCATTGTTATCATCGGTGGATGAGATTGTGGGTAATTTGTTTTGCACAATTTTTCTTGATTGCGATTGAAAGCGTTGCTAATTCTTGTGATAAGTGCGTAAAAGAATCCGAATTGACGTCAAATGATTTTATGCTTTTGAACTGAAACATCATATACATTCCGTTTTGCGAACTAATTATTTTGTTTTCACCATAAACAAGGAAAACAATATCTTTTAACAACAACAACAAAAACGCGACGCCTTTGATTCGTTTTCAAATCCTTTTGCACCTCGGGTTCAACAATAGAAACGTAATTGCTGTTTTTTTTTGTGTATAATCTTATAATTGTAAATACGTACCCACCGTAACAACAAATAATAAAACAAATCAACATTGTACACATTTTATTTACAAAATGAAAAACAACTGGCATTTCCATTGAACTATTTCTACGTGTTGGACCCCGATGGGTCGAAGAACATTGCGAATGATAAACAAATCATGTAATCAACAAACACACACACACACACACACACAAAGATGCATTCGGATGACGTCCATTTCTTGGATGCAATTTGGATTTGGTGATCAACCGAAGCATTATGGGGCGGTTTCATTGTACCTAAATGCATATTCGTGTATTATCATTGGCATATCCGTAAGCAAATCACTCATTTTGTTTCACATCACAATCCACCTCGTGCGAACAATTTGTGTGTTTTTATGTCGTGTCAGATACGATTGATTTTTTACACGGTACCACGTATTTGCTTCTAATCACATTTCCTTGTCCGTTCTCAACTCAATAATTTAATTATTTGCTATCGACCTAAGGAAAGAATAAAACAACAACAACAACCAAAAACAAAATACATCTAATTGAATCAAGCTTTGATTGCTTCATAGTCTGTGAGATGCATTAAACAGATACAGACGATAGAGAAAAACAAAAAAAAAACAGAAGAAATAACACATTAATTTAACACAAGGAAGAGCTGACGAAAAAGAAAAACAACTAAAAAACAATTGGCTTTAATTGGTGAGAGGTGCGATTTGATGATGCGCACGTGCATGAAAGTAGAAGAAATTCCAAGTCACTTTTGAGACGTTTGGAGGGGAGGTGAATTCACCGTAAACAATGCAATCGGTTGAGCTGACGTTCTAATGCATAAAATATAATCCAGAATCTAAATGCATAATCCAACGGCGCATGGTGTAATTTCACATTAATTGCATTAACATTTTAACGTAACAACTATAATAATAATTAGTTTTTCTTATTTTTTTTAACGACTAAAGACATCGTTGCGCGCTAATTTTCATCATCAAAAAATCGTTTGTGGGCTTAATGATAATGAGAAAAAGGAGGGTAATTTGGCTATGGATGTTTGCCACTAAGGCGCGTACGTGCAAATCACTGCGATGTAACTTTCAATGTAGATTGGCTGTCAACAGGTGTTTCAATAGTGTCATCGATTGTTTAAATTGGGGGAACATTTTCCAGGAAATTAATTACGGAAAAATGATTTCCATGGAATTTTTGATTCGAATACAATAACAAATTAATATAATCACTATTCATTTAGATGCAATGCACTAAGCTTAAAATGGAAAATCAAATCACGAATATCCACACAATGCAAGTGAGTACGTGTGTGTGTGTGTGTGTGTGTGTGTGTTTGTGTGATGAATTCCGGTCACAACAATAAGTAGGTAAGCATTTAAAGTCCAATGAATATCTGTGTTAAGTTCGACGCGTATTTATCTACATCGCTTACATAACAACAATCATGCATATGAATATTACTATAACAAAAGCAGAAAAACCATATCGTGTATTGCCCGTCCTGCCGTAGCCATACATTGATTTGCCAAACGGTGTGTTTATCGCTTTTTGTTTTGTTTTCGTTACATCTTTTTGTTTTCTATGTGCTGTTAATTTTCATTTTTCTTCAATTTGTATTACACCAAATCGTTTTAATTAGCTAGGGCATTGAAAATAATTTCTACATTAATTTTTTTTTAAAACGAAAGAAACGAAGCATTTTGTCTATATTAGGACTTGAGACATATTCAAATGGATCAATGTTATAAACCGTCTTTGAATCGATTCATTTTAATTGAACTATCTGACCAACGCATCGTGTTCAAGTTCATATGTTTTTTTTTTCATTTTATTTCGGTTGAATAAGTTTAAATGAAGTTAAATAGGTGGATACTTGCCGCAACGTAACTAAACTGAATGGAGTTGATTTGTATGATTTTGACAAGTCAATGAGATGGATGACAAAAAAAAAATTAAACACAAAATTAATCGAATTGTGTAAATCGTGCAACCATCACAAAATCGCCCGAAAGAAAAATGAGTTCAGTTTCAGTAGTTCAGAAATTATTGCATTTTTTTTTTGCTTCGGTATTTCTTGTTCCACATCTGTGTGACATTGTGCACTTGAAAAATTCCATCGCAACAAGCGTAAACGAAAAAAAAAAGTGAAACAGAAATAAACACAAAAAAAGAACTCGTATGTTTTTCTTTCTGTTCGCATCGTCTTACACTCTCTGTGTTGAGCACAATGCGGTATTAACTATCACGTAAATTGTTTCGCTGGGTTTTCGCTTTTGGCGCAGATACTTTTATTTTATCGCCGGTTGTACTGATAAAATCCGTATTTATTCAATGGCAATCGATTCCTTAGCCACATAAAAAAATGGGAGCTCAGACGAGACAACCGTCATCTTAATTTTTCCATGCATATACGCACGTACATGAACAAAAGCACACAATATATATTTAAAAAAAAAACCACATCAAAATGATGAAAGCAAAAAGGCAGTCGAATTAATTGCACCGCAATTAGACCTAATTATATGTTAATTCGAATGCAAACTGTTCACAGAATCAATCACGAGTTTGTTTATTAAATTTAAAGTTTTTTGTTTTTGTTTTTGTTCTCTCTATCTCTATCTTCTCTCTTTATTTAAATGGAATATGGAAGTTCGGAAAAATTGTTCGATAAAACACATTCCGTTCATTCCTTGACGTACAAAAGGATTTCATATTTTCCCCGATACTCACATAGCTAAATTAAAAGCAATTATGTAAAAATGTAAGCGGCTGACGGACGACAGCTTTACACCATCGAAAAATACCTTTAGAATTCCGATCTTTATTGGGTTAGATTGATATGAAAACGGACTGCGAGGTGATTGGATTGTATCGAATAAAAAATGGTTTGGCCATAACCAAACTAACCTATGGACTATGCACTGGGAGTTCGAGTGTACGTTTTCTTTTTCTCTCGCTCGACAGTAGGATGACTTCAATTCAGGAAGAACATTTCAACAGTTCACGAATTCAAAATGTTAACTATGTAATCAATGGAATATGGAATGCTAATTAAATTAATAATTTTCAATTATTTCATTTTTTTTTATAGGAAATCACCCTGAACAGTGGAATAAGCGGCTCTTGTTATAGAATTAGTTTGTTGATTCGATAAGATAATCAATTAACCCACCTTATTTTATGGCATGGAAGAGACGATGAGAGTCATTAAATTGTTTGGATTTAGCACGAAAAAAAAGGACTACGTCAATCTAAAGTGCGCATCCTTTTTCCGGATCCGTATTTATTTATTATTTTTTTTTAACAAAAAAACGTTTCACTTTTATTTACTACAAATAATGAGATGGGTTTTCCCAACAAATTTTTTGATTGATCAATTAAAAACGTCACATTTGTTTAAAATGTTGCTTTTTTATTTCGAGTTTCACGTGCCAAATCAGCAAAATTGAAATGATAAGAAATCAAAATTTACACGATCACAAAATGACATTCTTTCGACACCTTTTACAACACTGACTAATTTTGATGTGTGTGCGCCACAAAATTTAATTTGTTCTTGATGCAATCGAACAGCAATATCGATTGCAAATGATTTGACAGTTTTTTGAAACTTTCTGTTTATACGGATCTGTACCGCACCGGGTGTATATATTTCATTAATTTAACTTTTAAGAAAAAGATAATTGGAAATATATGGAGAGAAAAAAAGGAACACCCAAAAACCGGGTACTCAACAACAATTGAGAGCCACTTGAGCATATCTATTGAAGATTTGTTATTTTGTTATTTTCAAAATATTGATTGCTGTGAGGATGTTATTAAGATTTGTGCACTTTACTCGGATAATTAAAGTTCGACCTCGAAGTTCGGGCAACAAACGTGTTTGAGCTAAAACAAGCTTCAGGCACAAATAATAAATAAGTGTTCAATAAAATTGAGCAAATTATGTGGTTCCATATCAAATGTGATGATTTGCATACATGTAATGAGAGACAGACACAGGCGTACACACACACACAAAAGCACGCACGCACGCACACCAGACCATCAGCGTGTGGCTGATTCGGCAAATGTGTGCATATAAGCAAACAGTAGTGAATTCAACGAAATAGTATCTCGAAAGCGAACATTGCAAGTGAGATGCCCATTAAATAAGAGTCTATTAAAAGCAATTCAAACACTTAAAATGGCACATCACAAAGTGGACCTCCACTCCAAAAATGTGAACACTTTTTGTTTCATCGTGGTTTCTCGGTTCACGAGTGGAACAATCAATGAATAACAATGTGTGACACAGAGTCGCTATAGCGACTCACGATAGAAAGAACTCGGTAACTTATTGTGACGAGGAATTCATTGTGATGACGCTCAAGACAACTAAATGACAAAAATTATTTCTTTGGACAGACTGCCTGATGGAATGATTCATCGATAAAATAAGGCTCAATAAAGATGTGAGTTATTTGTGAATTTTAGTTGGCATAGAGTAAATCGATCTGCTGGAATCGATTCTTTTCTCTTTGTTTTTCTAATTTAACTACATGCAAAACCAATCATATCAATGATTGCCCTTTTTTCTATGATTCTGTTTGACAAACAGTGTTTGTTGATGACTTTCGGAAATTGTTTTCTATCTGAACTTTAATCCCTGAGTGTGGGGGATTTTTCCCAACATTTTTACGTCATTTAACAATGTGTTCGATATTTATTGAATACACACAGCACTTAAAATAAGTGAAGTCATTACGCATCACCCATTATTTAACTCTTTATTTTTTTTATTTTATTGTTGTCTCCATTAAAAAGGAACAAGTAAGCGTCGATAAACGGATTTCAAATTCTATTGAATTTGCATTGAACTCATTCGGAAATTCCATATCATTGTTACGTGACGTTTTTCAAATGATAATTTTTATTTTTTCTCTATTCGCTTTATTATTCCGATACATTCATGTTGTTTAAATATGCTTAACAATATGAAGTCACATTGTCAACATTTCACCCAAGAACTTTAATCATTATACTCATTCTTCTTTCGGGGGGGGCGCTTTGCAATGCGAGATCGAAGAATTGTGTGATCTTAAAATTGAGGCTGGCACGTGTTTCACATCAATGTTGTGTATATTCCATAGGAAAACAGCAACAGCAACGGCAACAACAACAACAGCAAAAACACCATAGAACTGAATTTAATCTCATACGCCTATCTCCTTCTATATCGTTGTCGTATCGCACGAAACTCTCTCAATTCTAATTGCCTCGGTTTGTGGGTATGTTTTCGTTGTTGTTGTTGTTGTTGTTGTTGTTGTTGTTGTCTCTTTGTAATTATACATAATGGTGTTAATAGCAATTTCGTCGTAATAATAAAAATTTGAACCCAAATCAGCTGGGTCAAAATCGCTCATTATCATCTAATGACTATAACATCGAAATAACTAACATTTGCGACAATCGATCGATAGAATGCTCGCGCCTCTCTCACTCTCTTTATCTCTGTCTCTCTCACTGTTCTCTCTTTGTTTCGATTTTCTGTGATGTGACGGCGAATTTAACGATTCACTCAAAATGACGCCAAACAATAAAATCCCATTTCATAACAACAACAACAACAACAACAACACAATTGTAATCTAGAAAAAAAGCATTAATCCATTCCGCATTCTCAAATAATTCTGTAAAATCGAATAACAAATCACATTTGTGATCGGTTTCTTTTTGAGAATTGCAAATTTCCCAGGCGTTGTGCTCCGGGTGAGCTTTTAATATATTTCATTTGAATTTAATGACACAAATGCCGCTGTGAAAAATGCAAATCGAATTATGAAAACGCCACACTTTGCTACGTCAGATGACAAATTCGTATGGATAGAGACGGCATCACAGTGCGAGAAGGAGAACATAAAATGGATACAGCCAATTCACCTAGGTACTGGTCATAATTCTGAGCGTTCGCCATTAGAAATTATTCAAGTGGAAAAAAACTCGCCAAACTAGCATACTAGAGATTTACAACTCTCGATTTTATTGATAGCTTTCTATAATAAATGCTGTCACAATGACAAAAACCGCAGAGAAAAAAAATCGAAAAAACAAAATCAAACAGAACCAAATGCATCCAAATGCAACGATGAACTGAAGAAAATGTAGTCTTTTGGTAGCGGAAAGAACATTCTTATTTTCATCAGTTTTAAAGTCAATACCTTCTTAACACCTTCCTCATGCAACAATTCATCGACATTCTCACAGGGCAAAGATGTAAGCAAGAGAAAAAAAAAATCGTTTTTAATATGTGTGCTACGGAAAAGTTTTGCACATTTGAAGTTTCGCCATCCACTAAAAGCAACAACACAACAAACAAACCACGCGACCGATAAAAATGCTTCACATGCAAAAGCCTATCAACAAAGTTTGTCGTGTAAATGTTTACGATAATCATTCGGCGAAACAACAACAAAAAAAGAACCGTAGTTGTATAGCTGCAGAGTATATGACGGCGACGATGATGCTGATTTTTTTTTCTGTTTGATTGTTCGTTATTTGTAACATAGAGACATTGGTGTGTTCGATAAATGTTGTTATGCTTTTGTGGTAGAGATTTACTGGCGATGCCAATCGATATGTTCACACCATTGCATTATTGTTGCACGTTAATCGAACGGAAAGGAATGGAGTGTGATCTCTGTCTTCCAGTTGGGGCGAATACAATATGCAATTTACTTGAGCACACAGCATAGAAATTGTTACTACAAACTAGGTGCATACACGCAACGAGAAAAAGAAATATACTGCACACGGGTAGACGGTGAAAAAACGCGTTTGGCAAGTTTAAAATCAAATCAAGGTCTGAGTATATTTCATACATTGAAAGTAAAGTAAATACATTATTTTTTTTGTGATATTGTTGCGAGAGAGCGAGAGAGCGGGAGAGAAGAGATTGAGAGAAAAAACTACGCAGCCGTGCGAGCAGCAACACAAGAGTAGCAAACGACAAGCAAGCAATTCCCATACGCACATTCCGTAGCACATCACACACACATCATTTTTTTAAAGTTGCATTTGGCTTAAAATTGGAATTGTTCCGAAAAACCAAAATGCGAAATACATTCATTGCTCTTTCGCTTCGATGTTTGTCACAGTCTAATAATTGCACTAATAAATTATAAGTTACAATATGCATGTCTTGTTGAAAATCAAATGTCGTTGACAAACTTTGTGTTTGAGTATAACGTTTAAATTTTTTTTTTCTCTTTTTTCTCGAAAATTTTGCAAATGGTTGAGAAACAACAGGCAGAAGAAGATGAAATGTCGAGTTGAACAATTGAACCATTTTTGTGATGATTCAATCGATGAAAATTCGATATGCCCAATGCCCAAAATCGCACATTCGATTCGTTGTAAGTTTCAATGTCAATCAAGTTTCAACATTTTTACACATTTTGTATAAACGTTCTGAAGTTCAAATATTGGATTTTCCATTAGTTTGGGTTAATGTTCTCTTCAAATAAAGAATCCATCGAGAATTCGAATACGGTTTCATAAATTGTTGAGTACAAAGAGAACGAGAATAGGGAAAACAATAGCTAATGTATGGTTTTCATGGCAATATTTATTGTTGTTTTTGTTGTTTTCATCTTCTCACACGCTTTGATTGGAAACACGCGCGCCACCCAGCACACGCTTGTTCGGGTAATCTGAATCTATGTTATGGGCAATATCTTAACATGGCTGTGATATTTCATTGTCAGTGGCCCAAATGAGGATTTGGCAAATAGCAAATATCATCATGTAATGTAATCGTCTTTTTTTTTTTTTTTTTTTTTTTTTTTGGTGCAAACATTACAAAAACCGATACAAATAGTCGTAATGGTAAATATTGGGTGAAAACGTGTAATGCGTATAAATATATCGACACTAACACACACACACACACACACAACAAGCCAACCAAATCTTCTGGGCTGCAAATTTTCGACTTTGTTGTGTTTGGGTGCAATTTGTATATTGATTTCATTTTGAATGAAATCGTAAATAAAGGGTAAAATTGAATAAAAATGTTTACACTAAATGTTTTTCCGATTATAATATTTTTGTTCGCTCATTTCGGATGCATGGATCGTTATTGCAGTGACAATGCTGAAGAGATGGCGTTTGTTAAATGACATAAACATTGTATGTAAATCAGACGAACGGGGTTATTTGCATTGTGAATGAGAAACATCAAGAAAAAAAAAACCAAACAACCTAAACTGTAAATAGATTGCGTTTGTTGATTTAGTCAATTCTCTTTGTTGCTCTCTCTCGCTTTCTCATTCAGTTGACTTTTGTTGCCTAGTGACTTTTGTTGTATCGCCGAAATATCACAACGCATCACTATTTGCATAAATGCACCAAACATTAGAAATGCAAATACCGTTTGCCCGAACGGATTTTGTTCATTTTAAAAGAGAATTCAAAGTCATGTCAAAGAAATTGACAAACAGTAAACAAAAAATCCAACGTTCAAAATGTGCAATGTTATGCTGTCAAACACTCTATTCGGTATTTATTCACTTAAATCTGACGGTTTTCCTTTTATTTCATCTTTTCTTGTTTTTTTTTCGTCTACAAGTTAATTGTGTAAAGTGTAATCAATTTCGTTGCAGAAACTCCACAAAATCAATAGATCTCAAAAATTAATTATTTAAAAAAAAAAGTTGAATTGATGGCGATTAATTTGAAAGGGAAAAAACACGTTGACAATAAAAATAATCTAATTTATAATGGAATTTGGATGAACGCAACCGTGACGATTGTTGACAAAACAGACGCATTCAACCATTTAATACATTGATTTACATCGTGACACATTCAACCAACAGTCCTAACAGACCGAATACAAGAAAATTCGTGCTCACACAAAAGTGTGCTCACACACACACACACAGAGAGAGAGAGAGAGAGAGAGAGAGAGAGAGAGAGAGAGAGAGAGAGAGAGAGAGAGAGAGAGAGAGAGAGAGAGAGAGAGAGAGAGAGAGAGAGAGAGAGAATGAGGTTTTACCCGTTAATATAAACGGATATTGCAATCACTTTATGATTGTGACTCCTTGGCACTTCGGTCACAATCCGTGTATCTCTACCAATAAAATCTCGGAATGTATAATAAACGAAACGAATTAATATTATTATCTGCATAACATTTTAATAAACCGAAACCAGCTGCAAATGCGATTGAGAGAGAGACCGAGAGCCAGACGCGGTAGCAATAGCAGCGGCTACAGCGGCACAACAGCAGCAGCAGCACACACATCAATAGGACACTGTTGGGCTGAAGCGCTTCGCCGAGGGTGACATATTCGCACACATTACGTAATGATACCCATTTCAATGTATCACCCAGTTAGAGCACCAATTGAGTGTGACAAAGTAGCGACGCTGTGCAGAATCATAGGCCGTAAAACATTCGAAGAAAACAACAATAACAACAACAACGAAACAGGGACAACACATGGAAACATGCCCGAAACAAACACCACAAGAATGAACGAGATGAATGCACACCGTACCGAACACACGAGCATCATCCGAAAATTGTAATAAAAACAAATCAGTTATGGTCACGTGGCAGTTATTAGAAAATTTGTCGCTAAACTCAAATCTATATTAGAATATTTTTTCCGGACGATTTTCAATTGTCACGCAATTTTCAATGCGTTCTTTTTCTATGAGTCCCATTTTCTCTATATGTATTTGATTTTGAACGAAAGAGAAGGCAATTGGGTCGGTGTGAATATGTCGTGTGTCTTCATTGTGAAAATTTATTCAATTGGTCTATTTGGCGCGGTTTAATTTGATTTGATTTCATGAAGTTGACACTTTTCAAATAAACGGCTAAAGTCACCCATCCTTCATTCTTCCTATTTTTT
Organism: Aphidoletes aphidimyza; assembly: GCA_030463065.1. Taxonomy (NCBI): domain Eukaryota; kingdom Metazoa; phylum Arthropoda; class Insecta; order Diptera; family Cecidomyiidae; genus Aphidoletes; species Aphidoletes aphidimyza. The sequence goes on along the minus strand of CM059998.1, from coordinate 30,317,930 downwards.
TTTTTCATTTCTAAATTCATTTCAATGGATTGTTTGCCGATTATCATAAAATATGACAGCTTCGAAATGGTTTTTTCTTTCTTCATAAAATGTATTTAAATTTGTGCCGCACAATTTGGTGCGTAGTGGAAATTTAAAGTAAAAAAAAAAACCATAGAAACAATGGATGAAATGAAATTATGATTTTCCAGCTGCTTTTAGCCCTCTACCACATTTCAAATTCCATAATTCAAAATGCTCCAAGATAGAAAACACTAAATGCTGAGCTGCATTGATAATGAGCCCAACAATATGAAATTGAGTTTGATTTACGCTTTTACTCAACTTTGTGATTAATGAAATTTCAATTTCATCCTGTCACATGCAAATCCGTATCGATTTCCTCCATCGAGCCCATTCTCAATCTCATCAGCAAGCAATTAAATAAAACCAAAATCCAATGATAAGCAACAAAGGTTGCTAAACAGAATACGGATAAACTTGAAATGTGTGTGTGTGTGCGGACGAGCGGGCCTCTCCAGCTGCCACCAATCATCGACAGTGTGAAGCAAAATTGATTTCAAAAGGTTTTTTTTTTATTAAACTCTTTTGGAAAAGTTAGCCCATTGGATTTTTTCCCTCGAATTAACATCATACCAATCATTGATTTACCAAAACTTTTTGGATTTTCATAGCATTATGTGGCGCTCAGAGAAACGAAGAAAACACGACGTTCTCATGTGGCTTAATTGTATTTTATAAATAGATGTGCCTTTACACGCAAATTCTTAATTTTCAATAGACAAATGAAATATGATCTGATGAGTGCTTTTTTGTTTGTGTGTGTGTGTGTGTGTGAGCGTGAAAAGGAACGCAATGAATTACTGACGGAAATCGTTAGTTGAATGATAGAATTTCAATTCTGTTCGGCAAACAAATACTTTTCGACACATTCCTCTAATTATATTCCCGATGTAGGAAATGGTCTGTCATCAATTTATTATATTTGTTTTCTTTCTATCGTTGCGAAAAGTATAATCACCGTGTGGCATATACAAACACACACTTTTCATTCATTCATTTACAAAACGGCAGCTTCTACACGCAATTAACTATTTTATTTATTTTTTATTGTTTTTTTTTTTAATTTTTAAATCTTTCAGAATTCAAATATAATTGTGAAATTTGCTAATTAATTATAAACTGATTTTCTTCCGTATGCACATAAAATGTGGCTGTCGAACATTATTACTCAATTATTTAGAGTTAATTTTTGTTTTGTTTATTATTTATTTGTTGTTTCATTCGTTCATTCATTCTGATTTTATATTTTTCTTCCATTTACAAAAACCAAAATGCGATTTCCGAATAATTGTTCGCATCATTTTCTGATTGTTCGTTATATGGATGGGGGAAAGGGGGGATTCCGGCGATTTTGTTAATAGACACGTTTGCACGTTTGCTACTTGCATCTATCGATCCGATTGAGTTCAATTTTTACTATTTATCATTGGTTGACTTTATAACGCGACGTGTTGTTAACAATTTGTTGAAATCGTATTGTTTTTTAATTTTTTTAAATTCTCGCAGTTCAGCCTGTTTTATTTCATCTTGTGTTTGGATTTCATAGTGTGATTGCAATTATGTCGGATAATAATTTGCGTATAAATTGTTCACAACAATGAGAAAGAGAAAAAAGAAACACCGTATATTTGCAATGAATAAACCATATCGTGGTAATGATAATGAAGAATGAAACAGACTAATCAAATCAAATAAGGCATTAATGGTTCAAATTGACCTCACACGTACTCGGGATCAAGAACATCAACTACAACAGCACTCTTTTTTTTATTCGCGCTTGTCGTTCCATCTCTCTCTCTCTCTCTCTCTTTTCCTCTTTCGGTATCTTTACGCGCACACGGTGCAATGCAATTGTTGTTGATTTAAATATTTCGTAGCTCATTTCATGTGATTCAATGTATGAATGAAAAAAAAATGAGAATAAAAAAAAACTACACGTTTGATTCATCTTCTCACGATATCGAAATTAGAGAAGAAACCACAAAATTGAAACTATCACCTTAAGTCTGAAATGACTATGAATAAAGGCCAAACAGTTTACATAGATTATGTGTATTGTGAATGGCGCACTTGATCTATAGTAACATTTGCAATTTGATTTAGATTGTTCGTCTGAAGAAATTAATATGATGACGAAATGAAAATTAAATCATTTGAATGAATCCATGTGTGCCGGTAATAACCAACAAATAAACGAATTTTTCCCATTCACCTCCTCATTCCTCTCATCTTCTGCTCTCTCTTTCTCTCTCTCTCTCTCTCTCTCTCTCTCTCTCTCTCTCTCTCTCTCTCTCTCTCTCTCTCTCTCTCTCTCTCTCTCTCTCTCTCTCTCTCTCTCTCTCTCTCTCTCTCTCTCTCTCTGAGACTCTGAGCATCTCGATAGAAATAAATGTCTGCTCTCAATTTCGTAATGATTACAAACGCTTGCTGCGCGTTGTTGATTAAATGTACTGGCAGCTCGGCCAGCTCGCATCGAGCCCCCAAAATGCCGTTGTAAAGTATCAACACGACGGGGTGTATTACGTTTAAATGGATCAACACTCTATTTGTACTCAGTCACTCTTTATACACCCCCCTCGCCCCTTCCCTCTCGCTTGCTCTCTCTCTTTTTCGATACAACGCGAATCAAATATAAAATTTGCGCCTCTAAAACCGAAATATGTCACCGGCAGATTTTTTCGAAAACCCAACAAAACAGCCTTCAAGCATCCAGGCCATGTGACAAATAACACATTATCAAAATTTGCAAAGCAGAATTTTACGGTCGATGGTGAAAAACTCACTCGCATGCAACAAACCATCCCCATACCACCCACCCACTCCCAGATACTCAACGGCACACCATTCTTCGTACACAAACAAACAAAACGTAACAAACAGGCGCCGCAAAAATACACTACAATAAAACACACAATCGAATTGCCGCTTGCATAGGAGAAAAATATTCACACTTTAACACATTATAATTTCATTCTCTCTCTCTCTCTCTCTCTCTCTCTCTCTCTCTCTCTCTGGGTTCCCAACCGGTATGAATGAATAGCATTTTACTTTGATGCCTTTGTTAATGCAAAGTTAAAAAAAAAGAGTGGACATTTTTGAAGTAAAATACACACAATTTTCAATAAACCATAAAATATTTGATGTTTGAATTTATGATATTAACACAATGCGTTTAATAAAGCTATAGATATTACGCGTTAAACTTATAGAGCATTTACGAGCACAATTTAAAGTGGAAACAAACATAACTCATTTCAAAAAATGGTGGATTTAATGAGAAATCGGTTGTTTTGTGTCTGTTTGAAGTGCCTTTGAAATCACAAATTGACTACTCAAAATTATGTAAGACTTGTGCTCACACGAATAGCTTACTATGATTTACTTCCGGTATCAAAATGGTTCATTTCAAACGAATTTTCTTCTTTTGTGATTAACATTTGCTGATTTTATTGAGAAAACAAACACAACAATACAATTGGCAGATTTGCCAAAGAACTATCGGTCCACTTAAAAAAAATCATCAAACTCGATGAGTTTGCATAAGAAAGCCAGGTTCATCATACGCATGTATAACACAAAAAATGTGTAAAACACATTTGAGAACATGTTGATTGTTGATTGCTCATGTTCACATATTTATGATAAATATATGACAACAAAAAAATATCGTTTCTTTTTTGCTTCGCGCTGTAATTAATTTATTGCATTTATAAAAATTAACGTGTGCTCCGACAGATTACACGATGTTACTGTGAATGAATGCATTTATTTTGAAAAAAAAACGAAAAACGCAAAAATGGAATTGAGTGCGTGAGCATTGAGCACTTTTGAGGTAATGGATATGGATTTTTTTTTGTTTTGGTCCGTTGATGTTCGTGTCTGTCGACTTTCCATCGAAAATGAGACTGTGTGAGACTGGAAACTGGTAATCGTTCTTTTCTCGTGTTATGTCATATATAAATATCTCATTTAATTCACTTATTCAGGCGTTTGTTGTTTTATTATACTTTTTTTCCATTATGTGTAGACGTTTTTGTTTTCTCTTTTGTTATTAATTGTTCTGTTTCACCCGTTCAACGCTATCAACTCGAACAGAGCGATTTTTATTTTTCCGATAAAATTTGCCATTTTTCACCGACTGATCATAATTTGTTTTATGAAATAGTAATAAATGTTATCTTTTTTTTTGTTCACTCTATGGCTGCACTTAACAGATTGTTAATTTGTTTTTCTGAAATGTAATTTTTCGGTGAATATATCATCGAATAGTACTCATCAACGTGGTTTTTATTCGATTATTCTGCCGAGCAATACATTTGTGATGAGTAAATTTTTGCCAATTAACTTATGACTTGTTGATTTTTTTTTGGACGAAAAAAAAATCACAATCTCACGGCAAATAGGAAAATTGCTTAAGATTAATCTTTATATTCCTTTTTTTCCGGAAATAAATGAATATATTTCATGAAACAAACAACAGAAAAAAATCTAATGATTCAAGTTGTAGCATGTGCGCAGAAAATGTTTACAATAGATGGTTAGAAAATGATGATTCGAATAACTAAGTTTGAATAAGCAATTCGGTGCCTGTGATTAACACGAGCCGATATGATGATGATACAGCATGATGTTGCTGCTAAACACATTTAATATGTGCTTCGCAATATAGGTTTTCGTGAAATCAGTTATTAATTTTATACTAATAATCATCGAACGCCTCTGATGCTGTGATTGTTGCCATATTATTGTTGCTCTAATTCATATTTAACGTATCGGGTTGTTGTTTCTTTTGTTCTGACAGGCCAAAATTAAATACATTTTTCAAGCAATTGTTACGCTTACGCTAATAAATATTTTACAGGCGCACGAACCGATTGAAATGAATGTATGGTCTCGTAAATGTTTCAAGCATATTTAAACGTGCTCTAAAAATCAAGCCTGTGTTCATTTATGTGTTGTGCGTTGTGTGTTGTGTGTGTGTGTGTACACGGGCGTTCGTACACACGAGTTGCGCACCGAAACTGTAACCAAGCGCATATTGTCTGAATCATTTTCAGTAGTCAAAAGGATTGTTTTTCTATCCGATGCCAAACCGAAACGAATTCCATTTGTTTCACTGTATTAACTCAAAATCGGGTTCTCTGTTTTCGTGTTGCCATACGCTTCTCGTTTTTTTTTCGGTTTCTCTTCATCGGCTCTATTTATTCCAGCTACCTTTTCAGACTCGCATCTTTTTTTTTCACGCTGTACTTCATATTATACATACGATTTTCATCGCTGATCATTACGAACTGGCGGTTCAGTTGTTGTTATTTTTTTTGTTTCTGTTGCTGCTCTCGTTAGATTGTCTCTTTGACCATGAGCATAAGTTAATTTGATATTCGTTCAGTTGGAAATGCGCATAGATAAAATGCGAATTTAATACAAATTTGTAATGGCTCCTTAATTGTTAAAAATCATGAAACCGATTTTTTTTCCATCATCTCTCTCTTTTTTTTCATCTGCCACATTTCGTATTTTCGCCAATGTTTGCACCCATTTGGGATGAGCTTGATGTATTCATGTCTGCAATGGTTCATGGAGTTGAATTTGTTTTTTTTTCGAGCCAGCAGATTATCATGAGTCAAAAGATTTTTTTTTTTTAAAGGAGACAAACCATGAGTTCATTCAATTCGTTAGGTATTTTGTTGTTGTTTTTAGCAACCATTTATAAAATATATTATCGACAGAGGATAGAAAGTTAATTGCTCTACTAATTGGTGATCCTGTTATAACAATTGTTATCAAAGTTTCAATCAAAAGAACGCAAATTCCTTTGATTTTTTGAAATATTTTGCAAGATTTTTTTTGCTTCCATCGCAATTCTTGGTTTATTTCATTCATTCAGAATATTTAAAAAAAAAAGAAATGAATGATTCGGAATATATCAAATTTTAACCTCTTGTCCAATTTTATAAGCGAAAATAGAAAAAGTTGTTGATTGCAACTTTGTTTAGTTTCGTTGTGATTGGTTTTCAATTGTTGCAATTGCTGTTCATTTTCAGCAATTAGAAAATCCTTCTTAGTGATCCACCCATCGATACATTGCGCATTGTATTGACAGAATGTGTTTGGTAATTGAATTGGTAAAAGAGCTATCAAGTTTTGATACATCAAAAATGGTCAATGGCTCAGGGTTTTTTTCCGACTTGTTCAGTGGTTCGGCATCGAAATAAACAATGTTCACAATTCATATACGCACCATGAAAATCACTTTATCTGTCAGCGCATCGACCAATGCGAACAACAACAACAACAACAACCAAAATACAATCAGCCCGCGTGTATTCGTGTGTGTCTGCCGGTTTAATTTGATGAATTTGTTTGAGTTTTTGAATCTAACTATGAAAAACTCTTCTCCATCACCACGAAAGCTTCTGGCATGTATCATGCACTTGCACACACACACACACACGCACATACACTAAAAAAACCAATCCAGCGATTCCCGTTTAAATGCAAAGTGCAGTAGCCGAACTGAAACCAAACGAAAAAAATTGGCAACAGCAAAACCATCTGAAAACAATTTAATATTTTTTTGGTTGGGATAATAAACAAATGGATGCAGTCAACGGATACCTTTTTTTTCTCTTTGGCTGAGTGGCGATTTTTTTTCGGGTTTGATTTTTGCACAAGAGTTTGAAGCGCAGAGAGATAGCCGAGAGTAACGAAATGCGAAAAGATTCAAACCCATTGCCATTGAAATATTTGGAAATTCTCATCGAGTGCTCGCATTTGTGTGTGCGTGTGTGTCATGTTTCATCGGCTTCAGTTGTTTGCTAACCGCCTATCCAACGAATTGGTATGCGTGACTTCTGTTTCAGTTGATTCAGGCCTCTACCCGAGACAACGAACGTATATCTGAAAAATAATTAAACATCATTCAAACCAAAACGCGAAGAAAATAAAATTGAAAAAGCACACACACACCGAACAACAAAAACAGCCGAAAAAAAAACGAGAATCTGAAAAAAGGAAATCACTGTCAACAAACATTGGTGCAGTGTGTGTACCTTTTTTTTAACCTCTGCTACTCTCTTTCTGTTCTTCAACAAACAATAACAAATATTTAAAATATATCACGATTTTCGCTGATTGTTTATTGATACGAAAAAATACAATGGCATTTTTTTCTCTCTGTGTCTCTCTTCCTCCAGGTTCGTTTATGTTGAATTGTATAGTTTTTGTGTTGTCCATTAACACGCGCTGAAAAGCGCAATTTCAATGTTGAAGAATGAAAGAATTTGATAAAAACCGTCCGGAACACAAAAAAAAAATAATAACAATTAAGCAAATTTGTTGTAGATTTTGACACAGGTGAGTGAATGACATTTCGATGTAATGCTCATTTTTACCCATTTGTCGGGAATGATTTTCAAGTTTGGCCAGGTTTTTTCTTTCTCTCTCTCTCTCTCTCTCTATCTCACATTCGAATTTGTTCGCGGCGATCTTTTGATTGATCAATCCGTTTGATAAGCATCCATATGTACTATTCAGGTTCTCACATCTTCTTGTGATGCTATTCCGGCCTGGCGTGCATTGATGCATCTTAGCAAATGACTGTTTACTCACTTCAAAGGTCAAAAAAATTACAAGATATTTTTTTAAAGCTAATTCAATAATAAGCAGTGATAAATGTCAATTTAATTAAAAGATGTAATTCAAGCTCATACAATGTTCAGATCGATGACACAAATGCATTTTTTTTTTAACATTTGAAACCGATTATAGTACAAATCGTTCGCTTCAAATTTTAGGGCAGCCAGTGAACAGGAAATTGACACAACGATGAGACGTATAGACGTTCAGAATATGAGATGTTTTTCAATTTCTTCGTATTGTTCAATGTTGTCATTTAAATCATGAATGAGACAGTTTAGTTGAGTGTAAAACATAAAAAGAAAGCCTTAAATGTGCAATATTTTACATGTTGCATTGTTTGCGCACGTCTCAGCAACAAGGGAAATGACATTTGTCTGTTGCAGTTTGGCAAAATTGAGTTCGGGGTGCAAAAGAAAAAAAAATCAAAATCAAAATAAACAACAACATATTGCAATGGGAGTGAGAAGATGATTGTTTGTTTGTTATTTTTATTGTTTGTTATTTACGACCCCACAATTAGAATTCAACGTTAACCAAACGGAAGACATTTTTGGATTTGATTCTTCTTCATTTGTTTTTTTTTTGCATCGCACTTCAGGTAAATGGCAATTTCACCGTTTTTTTTCTGTTCATACATTGTGAAATTGGTACTAAAGCAAGCGCCCAATTACACTCTTTCACACTGATGCAATCATAAATCACAGCAATCATCCATTGACAAATAAGTTATATGAATTCAATTACAATTTTTTACATTTAATCTGTGTTGGTTGTTGTTGTTGTTGTTTTTTCTCCTCTTTTACAGTTGTCGATTGCATTGATTTCATTAGCTGCAACACGACGACTAAGGAGCACAGAATTAGCAACAATTCAAATTCCAATCACAAATTCAGTGTTTATGTCATTTGGTGGCGCGGCACGATAAAATTGTTTATATCAATCAGGCGGCCCATACTGCATGGGCTACTCTATTCGAATCAAAGTGCAACAACACGCGTGAGATAATGCTTGAATATGCAACGCTGCAATTAAAGCATTTTTTCCATTTAAGCCAGCAGCAATGCGACACGAGCAAAGAATGAACACATACGATTTATGTTTGGGCAGTTTGTGATGTAATCGGAGCGCCGGCCATGTTATGCGTGTAGTAAAATTCGATTTACAACTTTCTATTAGATTCGTTAGATTTGGTTTCGGCGAGCGCCGGTTGCATCGGTTATATTGAGATACCCGAAGATAGTGTCGCACCGTTGCATTTTGGATTTTATGCATCGAACGCGTTCACCATTTCTTGTATGCATAAACACACAAGTCATAAGTGACATATGGAAAACACCAACTGGCCCCAAACCGTTACGTTTTACCACTTAATGCCGTGTCGGAGAGTGTGAGAAAGAGAGTGATTGTGTGTTGATATGTGGTTTGCATATGCTCAGTTGCTCAGGCACTTTAGCTTACTTTGGTTAGCTAATGATTAGCCACTGTAGTGGCTCTTATTCTCTTGCTCTTGCTCTCTCTCTCTCTCTCTCTCTCTCTCTCGACCATAGCTCCAGCATAATTCTGTGCTTGGCAAATCCAATTGTAATGGTCACCACTTAATTTATTAGAAAATCAACAAGTGATGTGGTCTATTATTAAGGTTGCGCACATTGCATTTCCCACGGCTGTCTCGATGGCGTGCATAAGTCATCGATTTCGTGCTGTTCACCACTTAATACCGTCGAATTATGATTTAATACTTATAATATCAAGTGAGAATGATTCTCTTTGATCGGTTGGTGGAATTCGCCAGTGGCCAAAATCGAATTAAGTACACAAGACAAACATCTATTTCGAATGCATAGCGCAATTCGAAAACGTTTGTCATCATCTGACTCTGGTATTCATCGGATATTTTGGCAACTATTCAACGAATTAAGCAAGAAAATTAGATAAATGAGCTGAAAGCAACGAGCAAATTAATAAATGAACTGTAAAGAATGAAAGAAAGAAAAAAAAACGTCACCAAAATCACATGATTAATCATTTCAAATCGTTTTTCTTTCAACGAACGAACATAAAGTGCGAGGAAAATTACATTTTCACCGAATGCACCATTTTTTGTGCCGCTGGTTTTTATTTTCTGTAATATTTTTGGTTTTTTTTTCATACAATTTTCTCGTCGTTTTTGTTCATACAGTTTTCTATTGCTTTCCTGCGCAATTTCTCACCGAATTGTTTTATTATTTCCCTTTTGATATGAAGTTAAATCGGCTGAAATTACGGGCGCCTGGCAAATGCTAGGGCAAATCCTTGATCGTTGGCATTTGTAAGCGATGGAACAACCATATTTCACGTTGAATACTTTTCTTTCTCAACCAACCAAACTACAACGAACCAACAACAACAACAAAAAATAATCGATCTTACTTCTGCTATTGTTGCTACTGACTGGTGGTATGATGACCGCGGTGCTCGCTATATTATGCTTTAATTGTGCTAAAATACACCCGCACTCAATTTTACAACATTAAACGATTTTCTTTTTATATTTTTAATTCGGTTTTTTTTCTTCTTCTTCATCTTCCTCTCTCTCTCTCTCTCTCTCTTTCGACATTACTTCCTTCCTTCCTTTGGCCCTTGTTCCACAGTCTTTTTCAAATCCAAACTCAATGTGGCAGTTTGTTTTTCATCCCCAATTTTCTCGTTGGCTTCGTTTCTTCTATGCATTTTCTTTTCAATGATTTTTCCACGTTTTTTTTAAATTCTATTTTCTGGACGTTTTTTTGTTGTTTTTCTTGGGTTGCATGTTTCGTTTTATGCATATAACTGGACGAATATGGGAGTACTTTTCAATTTTTTTGAACGAAGCTCGTTATCCAAGCAAAAAACACCTACATAAAGTATAGCTCATTCATACTATTTATTATGAACATCATTGGTGAATATCATGAACGAATGCAATCTACCTGTTTTTTTTTCTTTCAATTTTTGTCTGTTGTCGTTCGTCATGACCATAATCAATTTTTTCAGAATTTTGGATTCGCTCTTCTTTCACCTCCTCATCCTCTCCATTCTCTTTTTGCAACCGAACCCAAAAAAAAAACAGCAATCAACAATCAAAGATAATTTCTCATGTGGGAAATTTTCACGTACCAATGCATACATACGAACACATTAAAAAAAAAAAAACAAAATTGCATTCATTCTTTTCATTCGTCCTGTGTGTTTGGGATACGATGGAGAAAATATCTATATATATGTTTTTGAAGGCAGAAAAACGAACATTTCCAACAACAACAACAACAAAAAAGGAGAAAAAAAACCATTAAACGAACGAAAATAAAAACAGATTGGCAAGTCGAAAAAAAGAGCGAAAATCGAGAAGGCGATTTGCATAGACCGTTTTAAATACTCGATCCAATGCAAATGTGTGTGTGTGTGTGTGTATTCTGATGCTGTGATATGTGCTTCGTTTACCGCACACACCCATGGCCGTGTGTGCGCGCTTACATTTTTCGATAGGTCTGTGTTTAATGCTTATAACATGATATGTTTTAATATAATGTTGTTATTACGGTTCACTTAAGCTGGGCTTGGGCGCAAAAAAAAGTACACATACACACACACATATCGTCAGTGAGACCAACAAACCAAGGAAAATGAAATGAAAGCAGCAACCAAATGAGAGCAAGTAGCAACGTTAAAACTGAACAGCAAAAAAAAATTCAACGAACGCAGCAAGCTTTAACCACCGACCGTTGTGATTGCGGATATGAAAAAAAAAAAACAAATCAAAAGAGAGGGAAGGTGGTGTGTATCGGTGACGGTCCAAGCCCAACAATCGTTCGGTAGAACAAAGATAGAAAGTCAATATGTATCGGCAACACAGACGTTCAATGTCATATACATGAATTGCTCACTCGTGTGCATTTCACCGTTCTGTTCGTACGTTTATACGTTTCGAGTTGTTCGGTTGGTCGGCAGATGGAAAAGTCAACCGAAAAAGCCGAACAAGAGCAACACTGCACATCATCGAGCACACAAAATACAACCATCGACATAGAAAATTCAATGTGTATATATATATATAAATATATATATATATATATAAAATATTGGAATCTGTTTTTGCACACACGATCCCAATGCTTGCGTGTGTCTCTCTCTCTCTCTGTGTGTGTGTGTGCCTGTGCCTGTGCCTGTGCCTGTGCCTGTGCCTGTGCCTATGTATGAGTTGGTGTACACAGCTACCAACTTTACGAACACTTGAAAAACCCGAGGAACAAAAGAAAATGATAAAAGATTAGTATCGGCGACATCTGGAAGCGACATCTTTTAATAAAATTTTCATCTTTATTATTATTATTAAGGGGGTGATAAAATAATTTATTGCTATTCTATTGAATTATAATTTGTGCGCTTTCCATTCTCCGCTTTGCCCGTGTGCTTAAAGTCTGTTGCATTTGAATCGGGTTGCCTCCGTCTCATTCGTTCTCTCTGTTTTTTCTCTTTCTCTCCTTTTGGCTACTGGCAAAAAGTATACATTTCAATAATGTTTTTTTTTTTTCTTTTTTCATTTTCAATCCAGAACCCAAGCAAAGGCATTAGTATCGCACTATTGCATCGTCGTCTCGATTTCCGAATTGTGTGCTCGGTACGTGAAATTACGTTTAGCGACACTGTATTATTATAATATAATAATAAATTTTTCCCCGTAAATTGGCAAATACCATATGAATTTTGTACGGTTCGTGCACATTGCATTGCATTTGATTTCATACTCTTTTCCCTTTTGTTGCGTTTCAAGTGTAATAAAAGTGTTTTGCAGTACATAATAATCGAATTTGTAGTCCTTTTTATTGTCGTTTTTATCCACGGATGTTTCAAATCGGTTTTATTCACGCCTATTGTTCTTCGGTTTTTCTAATTTGATCTAGTGATCAACATAAACCATTTCATGCAACATTTTCCAATTAAACTCATTCATTTTTGTCAAATTTATTGCACTAAAACATTTCAATATGAAATTTATTAATTCATATAGTTAATTAGAATTGTTTGCATCTTCTTTGCTGCCAATGACTTAGCTTCGGTTTAATATCTCCAATCCAGTTCGGAATTTTTGGTATATTAAATTTACAGTACAACATTTTCAAGCGGACAATCGTGGCGACTAGCAAGCCATTTCTTTCGGGCTATATGTTTATTTATATACATAATTTATAATAAATATTAAAAGCATGAAGCGAACACTAAAATTAGCATTTAAATGTGCTTACTGATTATCTTGAGTGCAGATTGAAAATACACAGTCCTCAGTTTAAACCAAGTGTACACCGTTAACGTATGACGTACTTGTTCCGATAGCCTCATGTATAAATTTCTTGTCTAATTTGTATGCAGATCGATCAACTTTCATTGCATTCAATGAATCTTAGTTGCAATACAATTAAATGAAATGCATTTTATTTCTATCGTTCGTTCAATTTTTCCACGTCAAAATGTCAATAACTTTTATGTCAACATTCAAACCGTTTTCAGTTGTTTCGCGATATTATGCGTACGAAACAGTGAATCAATTTGTTTTGAATTTCAATCGATTTTCTGTCAACAACAACATCTATAAAGATGCTTTGCATCTCAATTTTAAAAGTAACTTTTGTATGCTTTATGTTTGACTGAATTGATTGAAACATTTCTCAAACGTTATTGATTATGTTGTTGACAGTGAATCGATGACAAAAATAAACCCCATTTAAAGAGTGTATATTATTATCATTATAGAAGCAGAAGACGTGATGAAACAACTGAATGAGTGCGTTTTATGATGAACAAATCAGCAGACACTGAAATAAGCGGTTGAACGACGTATTTACATGGAATGATAAACACTAGTGCTGGTCTAGACCTGCCCATCGTTTGCCATACACAAAAATCTTCCCATTTATTCACCTACAGGCCAAATTTAAATTTAGTACTACGACAATGATCAACCTCAAAATTATATATCGGAATTTACTTCATTTTAAATAGATAACAGATGATACAAAAATATGAAATCGTGCCAGTCACTACATTTAATTTTGACGTTTGCAAAAAAATGAGCTTTTTTTTGTATTCCGAATGAAATCATCTATTTCCGCTACGAAAATAGAAATTCAAATGATTTTAACGAATTTCAAGAGCTCACAGATTATTGACATCTTCTTCGAAAATGATGTATAGTCGTTTTCAGAAAGATCTGTGTTGCTTTACGTTTCATCGCCATCTAGATTACATGTCGATGAGATGTAAAGCAACACAGATCTTTTTGAAAACGACTTTACCACAATTAAGAGCAGAGTTCTCAATCGGGTACCCGAATTCGATGACCCTCATCCGACCGACAGCAAACTCGAAAAGACCTGACAATTTTGGGGGCCGGTCGGTTTAACTTCAAAATTGTCAGTCGGGTTGGTTCAAACTTTGGGGCTTATCGGTTCTCAGAGGTCAACTGCTTACCCAAGAGTCAATGAGTTTAAAAGAGTCGAAGATTATCTGAATGTCCGAAACCGCCCGTTCCGAAAGTGTGGGGTTGGATTTTCGGTCGTGTTTCGGGGAGTCTTTTTGCTCCAATTGAGAACAGTGGTTAAAATAGTTAACCATGAATATTCATCACTTTTACGCACGTTGTAGTCTGTATGTAATCGGAAAAAAAATCTCCGCTAGAATATTACAGCTAATGATTTATATATCTCGACAGCCTGTGCTATTGAAATTTCTAGTACAAATGTTTAAGATAAAGAATAAAAATTGAAAACAAAATGCCCATGGTATTAAACCTTTTTGAAATGACGCAAATGTTTACCTCGCTGTTAGCATTTGTTTGAAAATAACATATGTATATGTGTTTGCCGGAACGAACATTGCTCTCAAACAAATTCCGTTTCAACAACATTCGAGAAATTCGAGCCAACGTTAATATGCCACATAACAAGCAGTATGCAATTTACATTTTGTGTGCGTGAACTTGATTTATTTCAGTGATAATATGATTTATTAGGACTATACGAATTGAATGAATTCGGAAGTGCATGTGAAAATATGCAAAATTTGATTGGAAACGGTTTCAAATCATGTTGCATTTAGTTCAAATGACAATTCTGGCAGCGCCCATGGTCATTAGGCGGCTACGAAACAAAAACAACAGCAACACAAACACACACACACACACATTCTTATTAAATTAATTTGTATTTTACGCATTTGATGTGTTACTTGCGTCAGTAATAAAATTGGAATGCATCACCAATCGACAAGGAGAGGAATGCGATTATGGGCTGCTGCTGCTGCTGCTGTGTGGGGGGCTGTGAAAATACGATTTGCATGTTTTGAGTCTTAACAAAAGTTCAAGCGTATTTTAAATGATCGTAAATTCATGATTTGTAATTACTGGATATTATTATTCTGATATGATTGTTGCTGTTGTTCGTTCTCCTAAACACATGGATCTACAATTTGAATGTAAAACTGAAAGCCGGTAGTTGGAATTCCTGTAACATTGTAGTACGTAAAACGCATGCAGTTGTGTGCCCTCCTTCTCACTGCCTTTTGTACAAATTATTAGACAAAAAATATTATCGAAATGTACATTTAATTTAATGATGGTTTTATATTTGTTTCTGATACATGTGTGAAATAAAACGTGGCGGCCAAATGATCGGAAACTGAAATAACGAATGATTATGCAGTGTAATGTAAACATCGATAAATAGCAGAAGAAAAACAGTTGAAAAGATCCATTTCAATAGCGCCAATGACACCTATTTATATCAGAATCGCGCTAAACATGTATCAGTATTCAAATATTGTCGTTCTCTCTCACTTTTATTAGCTACTGAACAAAAGCAATACGGCAAATAAATTTGTAAGTATGAAAACATTATTTAGCGGAAACAAAACCAAACAACAACACCAGAAAACAGAAAAATAGAACAAATAAATGCAAAACAAACCCTTTCGATGCCCAAAATTTGCCTTTTGTGCGTTCACTTTCGAATAGAAAGACGGGTGCATCAACATCAGCCCATGAAATGAGGTGAGATGAACATTTTTACTCGGCTACACAGAACTTATAATTTATAGTAAAATTTTTATACGATGTACATCACAAAATAAATGTGTACAAGCCCATGATCCTCAGGCATCCTATACGCTATAGCAAGGGAAAACAACACACAATGAGGAGAAAAAATTATGCCCAAATAATTGACAAATTATTTTGGAATCATTCAAGTGAACATTAATCAGGAAATTTATGTTGTTGGATTCGAGACTTACGAATTCAAGAAATTGACAAATAAAAACCAAACTAACAAGGGAACAAGCGATAACTGCTTGACTTCTGCATTTTATTGCTATTTTTTGTTGTGTGTGTGTGTGTTTGTGTGCTATGATTTGATATTCGACAGTCGGCTGTATCCTTTGGAGTTCCGTCGTTCATGGTTTTTTTTTTCTTCTCTTACTTATGGACTTAATTTGATTCTTTTATTCATCAAATCAAGAGAGTCATAAAATTATGTATTTATGTTGATTATAATCGGCGAATAGTCAACGCATCTCGTTCAAAACTCGGGGGGAAAAAAGCTAATCGGTTTCACTCGCAATCATCGGAAAATAAATCGAAAATGAATTCAATTTCGTTGATTTAAAATAAATAAATGGCTTTCGTATGTGTATACCATGCCTCGATCCATTTATAATCGGTAGCTGAAAATAATAACATTTGAATTCATTAACTTTAGTTAACTGTCATCGAGTTAACCCCTCCAAAAATCATCAAATTACATACAGGTATTTTATCCTGTGAATCCACTTCAATGCAAACACAGAACATTTTATGTGATTAATTTGTTGTTTTTTTTTCGTAGTTTTTGCTGTACTTATTGTACCTATTTTGTTGTTGTTGTTGTTGTTTCGTTTTCAGTGTCCGTTGTTGAAGCGCGCGAAATGTATTGTTATTTGAAAACACGTTTCAAAATTGCGCGCTATTTGTTGATTTGTGAAAAATGTGTATGTTTGTGTGTGATGTAAACATGAGAGGGACGTGTGATTTTCCTCTCTGCCATACACTCACATACACAGCGCGGCCGCATCTATTTAACACACCGTATTGTAATGTGTGAGCACTGTTTCGACTCTTTGGTGCTTCAATTTATCAAATTTAACACTTCAACAAACTTCTTGTAAAAACAAATTAAACTTTTTACATTATTCACACATTCATTTAACACCGCTTAAAATCATTGGCAATGCCACTAAATCAATGTGCTGATGTGGCTGATGAACGGGAGGAAGTGAAACAAACAGCTATATCATGTGCGATGTGCGATGTGTGTGTGTGTGTGTGTGTGTGTGTGTGTGTGTGTGTGTGTGTGTGTGTGTGTGTGGAGTTTTTGTTACCAACTTTGTTGTTTTTGCAACTGCGACCCAATTTCATCGTATATCGAATTAAATGGTTGATTTTTTAGGATAATTTCGAAATGATTGAGAAAAAAAAACACTTTTCTCTGTGAAATGATTCACAGTGAATGAAAATGTTCAAACTGGAAAAGTTCGATGAAAAACTTGGAACGAACAGCGAACAAAACAAAAAAAAAATACCCAAAACTTATTGACACTGCTGATGCAAAATCAATTCGATTAATTACAATTTTTATTCGTGAGATGAACGCGAAAAAAAACCGATGCTCTTATGGCTTTTGGTACTTTATTCGTTCGTAATGATCGAATGGTGGGTGAATGAGCTTTCCACATGGTTTAAACTTGGTTTTTGGAAATGACTTCTGATCGAAATTTATGCTTTAATTACCTTAATTTATGGCCTCCACAAACGACCAAAGACATTTTCACGCGATTTTCTTCATTTTCTGCAGCCATTATATACGAATTTATTTACGGTGCTCGACACACACATACAGATATCGCAATTATGTGCGTTTATTCGAAGTTACACATTATATACGAAAACACAAGTCCATATCATTAATAATTTATATCATCATTATTATTATTATCATCATAAAACATTTATAACTTAAAGGCAAACTTTTGCAAAATTTGAACGAAAAACGAAAAACAAAACCATAATTTTTCCACTCTTAAGCTTATCTCTCTTAACTTGGCTGCTGTTGCCGAATGCTGTTAAGGCATTTCGGGCCAACGCATTCATACATCGACGAACATATTGTTCAGCAATGTGCTTTAGAAGTTTATTTTGGAAATATTTTGGTTGTTATTGTTGTTGTTGTTTTTGTATTGTTTCTGGTGCAATTTAAAACTGCTCGGCTGATGTTGAACGAAGATCTAGAATGAACATGAGAGAGAGAGAGAGAGAGAGTGAGCTCAAGTTCATAGTTCGACGGTGTGGGGGTGTAATGTTAAATGTGTTTTTCTTGTTTGCAATCGTTCGCAAATCACTTTGCACCAAGTGAAGAACGAAAGTAGACGAGACGAAGCGCTTGCACACATTGAATAGAACGAAATTTTCTAAAATATTTGTCTGCATTATGATGAGTTTTGATGAGACGATATGCTGACGTTCTATTATTTCCTTCTTGCGTCGATTCAACGCTTATTACATTTATTATGATTATGATTTTCCTCTTGCCATTCATTCACCATTTTAAGTATACAAACGAGGAGCTTCGTGTTTGTGTGTTGATTTTTCGTCTCAATTTTTCGGAATTTTATTTGAACGTGCTGAGTGTAAAATTTTATTTACGTGAATGTGCAGTATTTTCATTCTCTCTCTCTCTCTCTCTCTCTCTCTCTCTCTCTCTCTCTCTCTCTCTCTGGGTCTCTCATATTTGGTCGTACAAAAACCAACAGAAGACGAGACAAACTACAAGAGAGAGAGAGCAAAGGCAAAAAAAGGAATGAATGAGCACACCGTGCGCGCTCTGTATCCAATGTGCTAAGGGAAAAAAAAGAATCATCGTCGAATGAACGATAGAAGATTTCGACGAAGAAACATTTGAAATCTTCTGCATGCAAGATGTAAACGGCACAGGCAGCAGCAGTTACATGGTCTGAACGGTAACAGCATTCCAACAACATCGTAAAAAACATATTATTCAGACAATCGAGCTGTCAGATACATTCGTACACACAAACACACATCTCTATTTTTGTCCCTTTCGTGCCCTCTGTGTGCGCTCCAATATATAAATACGATAATCTTCGAACTTTTGGTGTTTTTTTTGCTGTTTTTATTCCTGTCTTTCTGGGTTCACAGTCGTAGTATACTTTGGAACAGTGAATTTGTGTGTTAACCCTCTTGCCTTAACTGGTAGATGCCACTAACTGGATCAAATACAAAAAATCTCGCCCGGGTTCGTCGCTCACTCTGTGTGCCAAACATTCTGTGTTCTATTTTTTTTTGTCGGTCGTTTTTTTCTGCATATATGATAGATGTGCAAAAGGAACAGAGAAAAAAAATGCATAAAATATGATCCATGTTGAGAGAATTGAGTGGCAAAAGTGTTTTTTTTTTTCATATGGGTTTTGTTTGCACAACAGGCCATTTACATAATCCTCTCATCATTTCCACAAATATGAATTAACCGCACGCACACACAAACACAAAGTGAATATCGAATTAATGTTTTGATCCACAAAATCGTATTTATAGTCGGCGCAGGTACAAAAGTGCAAATCCAACACACAAAAAAAACGACAAAAGAACTGAGCCACTTGGTGACTTTGTAGTTGAACAGAGTTTGAGATGACAGAGCCCAAATGTGTTTTAACTTCTTTTGACGAAATTAAGTGATCAAAATCGAATTCAACTGAATGTTGATCATCTAAAATTTCATTGATTTTCCAATGGAAATCACATTTCATATCTTGGCATTTAATAATAAATTGTTTACAAATCAACTCAATATTCAAACGAGCCAAACAAATGAAGACCTAAAAAACACACACACCACCACTCACAGAAAGAGGAAGAGAGAGAGAATTGGAATCGATAATCATAAACAAGTTTTTCTCATTCATTTTCTCGTTCTGCCTTTTCTGTTTTCGGTTATGGTTGCTCTCCAATCATCACTTACTGAATCCGGGTGACATTCAAACGTTTGCCATTCAAATATGGAAATTAAATACAACAAAAAAAAAATGGAGAAGAGGAATAGAAAAAAACACGCTTCAGATAATGGGAATTTTTCCACATCAGCAACAAAAAAAAAGGCAAAGCAATAAAACATTCGGTTTTATTTTCGAATAGGAAAATTTTTCGTATGCTTGTCGTTTCGCTTTTTTTGTTGTTGTTCATATCCACAGTGTTGTCGGTGTTGCCTGTTCATGTGCTCGAGCAAACGAGAAACGATATGGCACAAATATACACACGGCGGCCACGAATCCATTTAACCACGCCTCTTCGGCAAACATCTCCTTAAATTGAATTTATGCTCAATGGTAACAGGCACCGATGTGATGTGTGTCTGAGTTGTTATTGCACAGTTTTCCGTGTCCATAGCCGATTGAGACACTGAGAGTGGATGAGCTCGTTCTTGTGTGTATCTGTGTGTGTTTGTGTATGTGTGTACGCGCGCGCGCCTTACCCTCTCTTATATTACGGGGCGAAATTTCTATCCGTTTTGTCTCACTTGGCATTGGTAAACTTGTGATTCGTGGCAGTGTATGTGGCTTGTATGGCTTTCATTCACACACAAAACGAGAGAGAGATCATCATCGTGTTTGGTGTATTTTGATTGCAACAATCTTAATCGAAATTCATTCCTTTTTATTGCCCTTAATTCGGTGTTTTTTTTGTTGTTGTTCTGAATGGGTGGGAAGGGGAGGAGAGGTAGTTGATTTCTTTGATGCAAAATGCTTTTGCCATGCATTTTCCGCCTACGCAATTGCATTTTGGCATTTTACTGACTTTGCAACAATTGCGTGTTGTCAGAGTTAATTGCATTTAATTAGATGGAATTGTTGTAAAGTTGTGCGATAAATTGTGAGTTTGTCTTCTGCATTCAGTTCTTGATAACATTTTCTTCATGAATTCCTGGAGAAGTCCTTGATGTTCGAGCTTTAACCATGGTCTTTCGGTGGAATCCAAACTAAATACCACCCAACAGCAACATCATCAACAACAGTAACAGTAACAGCAACAGCAACAAACGATAATTGCCAAATTATTCCAGTTATGTAGTTGTTGATTATAATTTGGGCATAAAATATGAGCGCATTGCTGAACATTTCACATTTTGACAAAACAAGATACACGTTAAGCAAACTTAACACAACACACCAATTCAACGAAAACATATACCACATGCGGAAACACAGAGAGCAAAGACAACAACAACAACAACAACAAAATACAACGAATGTTAAAAACTTAGAAGATTAAAATAAAAAGGTAGGAAAAATTGGGTGGGTTTTATGTATAAATGTTGATGTTATACATTGGCCTCTTTGTGGGTATTCATCCGGGGAGCCAAAAAGCAACGGCTAGCATATCGTATTCAAAGGCATGAATTCGTATTGTCAAGGCTTACTTCTCTCTTCATCTTTTATTTTTACCGTTGGATTTTTTTTTCTTCTTCTTTTCTTGTGTGTGTCCATGTCCATAAAACTCTGGTAATAATAATACAGGCAGAAACAGGCAATAATCGTCATAGATGCTGCTACTGCTGCTGCAGCATAAATAAAATTGTTTCGAATAGGGTGCAAGTCTGTGTCATGTACGTATTGTACATATGCTCGGGCATGTGAGTGTATGTGTGCCGTGCGAGCACGTTTTGCCGTTTATTTGAGAAGTACACCACTGGATGATTGAGTTAAATGGATAAAAGCGAAGCAGGAATTGAGTGAAAAAAAAAATCACAGCAACACACATACACACACATGCACAAGGACAGGCACAAGCATACACACACACACAAGCTCAATCAACACATTCGCAATTCATAGGAAAATCTCTCCCCGCAGAGCAACCACCTTTTTGATATAATCATCGTCGTCGTCATCGCTGTATGTATGCTCTCGACATAATTTCATTTGAAACGTTTTCCAAAGCACTTTCAGTAGAATGGATGATGTCGCATTGATTACACGTCATTCGATCCTCTCGTGCATTTGTTCTTCTTAGTAGTTTTTGTTTTCGGGTTTCCGTGCGGAAAAAGTTGCCGATTAAGAAATATGTTTGATTTCTATGAACATCCGATCACGATTGAGTCAGAATTTTATTGAGGCGGATTTTTTTTGGGGGGCTAAAAAATGTGGAAAATGTGGAAAACCAATAAATTTTAGTGTGTAACTCTGATATTACGCTGTCCATGAATAAAGAATATTAAAAAAAAATATATAGACAAAAAAAGAAGAATTTGTGTTGACAAAAAGAAGATCATCTAAATGGATCAAGGATTGCATTGAAAGTGTTTGCAGTGATTTTTTTTTGTTGGATTTTATTTAATAGAGTCAACAACAATTTTATTTCAGCGTCGAAATTCGCTACCGGGTTTGAGTTATTTTGGTTGTTTTTTCGCGTTTTAATTTTTCTCTGTCGCAAACTAGTGGTGAAACAAATATTTGGATAAAATGTCAACGGCATTTTTAGTGGATAACATTTTAAATGACAAAGAAGATCGCTCAGATTCAGTAATCTCGGATACGGATTCAGATGCGACATCGGATCTAAAAGATTCGCTGTGTGGTTCGCCCGAATCAAATGAAAATATTTCACCACCACATCACTATTACCATCATCATCACATCCATCAGCAAGCATTGTCATCCGGTAACACAACCAATCAACTTTCGGAAACATTATTACGAACATACAACACAATGATACGAAACAGTGATTGTGCAACGTCGGATGACCATTCGGACGATGCAAGCAATCATTTTATCGAAATGTGTTGTACAAAGTGTGGTCATTTTCAGCAATTAAATAAAACACGTAACAACAATGGCACCAATGGCAGTGGTACGGATCAACATGGATTTACACCCATTTAAATCTTTAAGTTGACCAAATATTGAACGAGCTCAAACTGAATTGAGTTCGATGTAAATGAACATTGAACAGTGAAACGCAAACAATCAACGAATCCGGGCAAATCGGAGTCGATTGATGAAATGGACTTGAATTTCCACCAAAAATTATTTTCACATAGAACATTTTCCGCAAGAGAATTAAAAACTTTGAATTAAAGTATGTAACCCTTTCAAAATTAATGGATGAACTTTTGTTTGGAAATTCAGTCTATTGTGAAATTGTCTAATTGTCGTTGAAAATTAAACCCGCCCCTGAAAATTGAGTGATCATTTGTCGGAGCAGGATCAATTTGTCACGTTATGATTTGAAAAAATCAATTCAATTTCAAACCGAAATTCGTTGAATCGAAGTTCACTGATTCATTTCAATATTTTGTCCACTTAAAGATTTTTTGTTTTGTCCGCTCACTTTTTTGTTTGGTGCCCAATAGGTAGTGACGATAACAATGCCGATATGGATACAGATTTCAAGTGTGATAAATGTGACAGCAATGAAGGTGTTATTAGTAGCCAAAAGGAAACCACAACCATTTTAAAGGACAATGCAAAACCGATATTAAAATTTAGTGTATCGGCTATATTAGGTGATAAAAAGGAATGTGCCAGAGTTAGACACGGTAAGTTGACATATTTTACAATTTCCCAACACACGACAAATTTAGATACATTTTTGATTAAATCAAACAGCATTCATTTAATTGAATTGATTTGTTTGACTCGAAGTTGATGGAGTTCCTCCCCGAAAAAAAATAATCTAGATTGATTGGATATCTGGATTTGTGTAGAATTTCAAATATATCTCAATTCAGGCGGAACCTTTAAAATCTAGAGTATCGTACAATGAAACCACAACTTCTAATTTGCTGAGATTTAATTTTAATACAAAAAATTCTTAACCTTTAACTTAAACGATTCATATTCCTATGTGCCGTTGAATCTTTTGTTTCGAAATATATGCAATGATTCAAACTACGAAATATAAGTCGTGAGTTTTTATATGGAAGGTTCATTTCCCGTTGTTGCAAATGAAACAATATTACGCTTTGAATATAAACGAGTTGGCTTTTCAATTGAACGTCTCACAGCAATAGACACGATAACCTTTACCTATTACCGTTACCAACAGATTGCAATAAATAAATTCACTTCGAATGCTTGGATATGTTGTGTGAATGTTCATAGAGACAAAAAAGAGCGACCACAAACCAACAACCGTCGACCACGTAACAGACAAAAGCAAGCAGCAACAACGCACACAAACACATGCACACAAAAACAACCAAATTCGAAAATAAACCCAGTTGATCCGAAACAATAACATTTCAAAAAATTTGAAATAAAAACAATCGAACCAACTGAGATTGTTTCATTTAAACAGTTGGGATAATACAGAAAAAAAGCAGCAGTCGCACACAATGTGTACTACTTTTGGCTCTCAAATTCACGTTCCATGACTACGAATATCTCCTTCCAAATCCTTAAAAAAAATAGAGGCGTTTTCATGACAATAAATTTTATAACGATTATTGGTTTGAGTACATCAAAAAAAAAATTGAGGCAAACGAGCAAAAAAATAACAACAATAGTGTGCACACTCAATTCACAAGTAGCAAAATATTTTCAATTTAGTGGTGAAATGACATTTTACCGCCATTTGGTTTGCATGTGGCGGTAATTTCTATGTAAAATACAAAAATCGATTGTCAGGAATCGCACACACAGTCATTATCGGCTATAGCCGAACACGTTGTAAAATAATTTGAATTTGTTAGAGTGCAAAAATATGATTTGTGATTCAGCACCTCTCGTTTCGGCATACAGTGATACTTCATCAGGATGAAAGGAACAGCCGAAACGCAATCTTAGTAGCCATGAGAATATTTGTGAGTTCTTCATCACTTCTTCTATTCTTTTTGGCTTCTATTCCTTCATATCTGTGTAGCTATAGATATTGGAGCGAGAGGAGAACACCAAACAAATAATTTTTTTGCACTCTGATGAATATGAATAATATATTTTCAATACTTTTGGCTGCAGTCGATTAGAATTGTGTGTGCGATTGTTGATAGAAAATGTTGAATTTTATATAGAAATTACCGCCAAACGCAAATCAAATGACGGTAAAATGCCATTTCACCACCACATTGAACATATTTTACTACTTCTGAATTAAGTGTGTACACAACTGCAACTGAAATGAGTGTTTAAAAAAAAATATATACAAACAAAAACAATAATCAATTCGGATACATGAATGCTCTAGCATATTGGGAATCTTTTGTTTTTGTTATTGTATTTTGTCTCGAACTTGGAATCGAGTACCATGTGTGAGGTACAAGGAAGATTTGCGAACTAGCTCCTGAATCTCGTAACCCTGCCAAAACATAACACACACCACACACAAAAAAACACACACACACACAAAAAATGAAACACATTGATACTCACAAGACAAAGTCGATGAAAATAAATGGCAAATAATGTTATGTATGATGATCTATTGTGTGTTTAAATCGCTGTTGGGATAAAGCCGGTACAAAAGCCCACAAGTAGGCTGTAAAAACATAAATATAATTTGTGGCTGTGTGAGCATGTGCTTAAATGTTGATGCGCATTTAATTTCATCAGTTCTAAAATTCGGAATTGTAAATCCCAAAGTGAATGATTTGGTCGGTTCATCATCATTCATCCTTGTTCGCTATAAATATTTTTGTTTCGGGATTGATGATTGTTGTTGTTGTTGTTGTTCTTTTTTTTTTGAAACATTGTTAATATTCTTTGTAATGAAAGATGTTCAATCGTAGTTTTATTGCCTAAAGTGGAATTTCCGAAATGTTTCACTCAAAACGAATCAACACAATGTGCCAGGGGTATAAAAAAAGTAGATGAAAAATTGGGCTTTTGTACGCAATAGAGAAAAAAAAACGCACACACATAAAAAATTACATGCCCCTGGATTAGAGTCAGCTGAAAAAGGCACAGTTTCCTTAATCCATGCACATTTAACTTTTGCGACGGGTAAAAACCACACACAGTTTCACTGTAATACGTATGAATGCTGCATCGCTCGTTCATTGTATTCAATGTTCAGGTACACACACGCCTATGATTGGGTAAATAGCCACTAAATGAGCGTGTGCATTTATTAATACATCGTTATTGATGTCA
This sequence comes from Aphidoletes aphidimyza, assembly GCA_030463065.1. Classification (NCBI taxonomy): domain Eukaryota; kingdom Metazoa; phylum Arthropoda; class Insecta; order Diptera; family Cecidomyiidae; genus Aphidoletes; species Aphidoletes aphidimyza. The sequence continues at coordinate 30,292,022 of CM059998.1, read as the reverse complement.
TTTAATAGCATATTATTTTATTACGAGCAAAGCATCGGCTACAAAATTGATAATCGAATAACAAACAGACAGCATTAAAAAAAAACACAGCACACGCACTGAATGTTTTATTAATGTTCACATTGGTTTTTTGGGGTGAATTTTTTTCTTGTTTCCCGGAGATCGACTATTCCATTGACAATTTTTGTACGAATTCGCTCTCACAACTTCTGTTCACATCGAATTTTAATGCATTTGTGGGACGAACAAATATTAAACAAATGATAGAGCATTTGACGTTAGTAATATGTGTATACATTAATTTATTGAAAACACTATTTGGAATATTTATTTGGTTGTTTTTTTTTTGGAGATTTTCTCATGAAATTCGAATTAACTTGATTTTATCGGATTTTATTGATTCACAAAGTAAATTTTACACATTTGCAATTGTCTAACAGACATTTTTGATAATGCTGCTTCTATTTTGCAAATTAATTGTTTGGTGCTCGAGTACGATCCACTTAAATGTGCAATTAGCCAATTTTTCGTACCTAGATTTGTAATCCAATAGTTGTAAAATTGGGTTAATTTGAGGAATTACTTTGATTCGCAGTTCAACAAAATTATTGCTCAGTCAATGCAAACGGTCATTTTTTGTGTGTGTTGGTTTCACATTTTATTCTGATTACGGAAACGATTTTCACACTTTTTCTGATTGTTTGTCAATTCTATTTCTAATTTTATTTATAGCATAAACTTTACATTAAAAACAATGTAACATTTGAAAGTGCTGTGTGAAATAAAGTGGTCGATTTTACGCTATTGGTGTTATGAACACCACTGTTGTTTTTGTTATAGGCAAACAATTTTGTTATGTTGTTTTGAACACATGGCTGTGATCAATCAAATTCAATTTTATTTGCTAAAGTAATTAGACTTAGAGCAAAAAAAAAACAACCCACGAGAAAAAGAATGATTTTTGTTTCTCAAAAAGTTTATCGGTCTCTTTAAATAGAATAGCATCAGCGATTTTTCATGATTCCAAATAAACGAAATGCAATGAAAATGATGCAAACGACCGTTGAAATGTTGAGCACGTCTTTATGGACGGCATCATAAAAACAAAATGTGGGTGAAAGTTTTCTCGCATGTCAACTAACTTTTCTATCTGGTTTAAACGGCGCCACTTTCAAAAAACATTGGGATCGGATGCAAAAAATGCACCATTGAGGGTGGCCAATAAAAAGGCCAGACCAAAAAAAAAACTGAATCGAAGCACTTTGAGTTGATTTGTTTGTGCCGTCGTTCCGAAGTTCATCGAGATCGGAGAGAGAGAGAGAGAAAGAGAGAAAAAAAAAGAAAATGTGTTCATAAAAGTGGCAAGTGTGTTTAATGTCGATTTGAATCTCATTGAATGTTAACGAGATTGATGTTAAGCGAATAGTAAAAGACGTGGTGGGGTGCTTCCAAATGGCCCAAAACGAAGCCGTCAAATGATCCAACCAAACGAGCAAATCAATGAGTGCTGTAATATACAGGCAATCATGGGTCATCATTTGTTCCCTTTTTCAAAAAAAAAACTTTCATTCGCATTTCTTCAGACGATCTCATTTTATATTTGCACATCGTACGATGGGTTACCAAAATGGCCAATTACATTTTATTGAACTTTAATCTACAGACAAAATTTCATTTCTATCGATTTTGGATTAGTTTTGAGGTGATCAATTTTTGAAAAGAGCTGAAACAGAATCATTTTTAAATAGGATTAACATAAATCGAATCGATTGAAACAATATGCTAGTGAATACAAATAGATGCTCACTGTGCACATTGCAAAAAAACATTATTTTACACACAAATTTTTACAAAATCGAAATCATTTGCAATGCGAAATTCATCTGTTGCTGTTGCACTGGTTGCAATCTGATGCAACAGCGTAAACGAAAATTTACAGCTAAACCTTAGTATTTGAACAGATCAATTGGCTTTTAATGTTTAAAAACCATATTATTTATTATCATCATCATATCAGTTGATAAAATAATTGGTTGGCACAAGCGGCCCATCTCGTTTTGCTCATATCGTTTGATTCATTGCAATAGCAAAGTCGCGCAAATACAATTGTTTTATTTATGTATAATTATCTCATACACAAATTTCCATTCAACTATCCCGTGAATGGATGAGTGAATGGAGAGTGTGAGTGAAATGGAGTGTGTTGATAATTTTGAATATATTAAATATTTGTGTGTTGGGCCTCATGTGTTGAATGCCATCGCATTGAAAACGGTACATCGAATACAACACACACCAATCTCATCACACAGCGAATATGCGTAAACGCATGAATTTTACACAACCATTATATCGATGTGATGAGCTGACAAATTTACTGAAATCTTTTACACTGTTGGGTGGCGTGAGCAATGGGGAAATTGAAAAACACTATTTCACTGTTTTTCGTGCCATTTGTTTGTGCATGTTATTAAAATGTTTTGCCCACAAATGCATGCGTGAAATACGTTCAAATAACTGGGAAATGGTTAACCATAGACAGAGAATGAGACGGAGATTGAACCAGAGCCAGAGAGACTCAGTCATTTCCCGGCATTTCGTCTATGTGTGTGTGTGTGTGTGTGTGTGTGTGTGTTTCATTGCACGCAAGTATATGGAAATTCATATGAATGCACGAATGCTCTCGCCCCAGCGAGCTGATTGAAAATGATGATAAACAAAGATGATAAAATAAGTGTTTTTGCGTTAATTGTGCGATATGCGATGTGTGATGACGACAATATTGTGCGTGAGAATGGAATATATATTCGATATGATGTGTTAGTGAGCACACGTGGAAGGCGCCATTTACAGGCCGCTATTCCGAAGGTGAAAGAGAGATATGGATCGAAATGGATGGAAATTTATTTCGCTTCAACATCTTTTTGACACCCAGCATTAATTCATTCAAGTGTATGGCATTTATTTCGCTTATAGTTAATTATATTATATTTTATTCACACTTTGACGCGCATTTGAATACACCTCGTTGCATTTTCACTGCTGGATGAATTTCCGTCAGTGATTCTTCAAAGTAGCCAAAACGATTCTTGGGCTAATGGATCAAAGTTTTGTGGCCTGTTTACCACTCCTTTGTAGTATCCTTGGGCGATTTTTCTTATTGGATAGATAAACCAACCAAATCAATTCTATGGCAATGATTTTCGTCATCATTGAAAATTCACTTGTCCAATTCAGTAATGTGTTGATTTTGATTGTTTTTTTTTATTAATTTGTGAACATGTTTGTTTGTTTTTTTTTCTCGCAGAGTTTCTTCAACCGCAACATATTTGGCCTTATATTCAGCAAAATTTCATGCACCATCATTCACAAGTACATTATCAAGGATTTCATGTAAGATTTTATGTGTTCTTTTTTATCCATCTTGAAATTACTGTTTTTTTTTATAGTTCAATTGTTGTGTGGTGATAACACAAACACACATCCTTGTGTGATAGTCTGCAAGTGATTTTTGTATTCGTTTGCGATTTATTTATTTTTTGTATCTCTCTTTCTTTTCTGGCTACATTTCAAACAAAATACAGGTCACAAACAATAACCATCAGCAAAATAACCACAATAATTTACATCAAGAACAGCAACCGCAGCATAATCATCATCAGCATGTGCCGTCACCAATTAGTAGTAGCAATGAAATTGACAATCTATCGAACAGTAACAATAATAATAGCAGTAGTCTTAATAATAATGCAAGCGGAACAAATGCCGATAACGCGGCCATTGTGTCTGACATTCAGGATGCTGAACAACAAAATAGATTAAGGTAGGTAGAGAGATATATTGAGATGGTGGCGCCAATGGTGTGAGACAAATGTGTGACAATTTTCATGGATATCAGTTTTGGTTTTAAATGTCTAATGTGAGTCCTTAGTATTTGGTTTGGAATTTTTACAGATTTTGAAAAAAATTGACCTGTATTGGGTAGGGATCCCTGAAATTCGATTTTCATTCTGAACTCAAATATACCAAAATATCTTTAATATGAATATGTCAAAAGAACAGTGTTTCAAAGTTATATCATTTTTAGTAATTTCAATTCTCATTTCCACAGAGACTCAGTGACACTCCAAGAACATACTATTTCTTCATTATGTCAAAATGTGCAAAAATTCTAAACCAAAAAATGGACTCACGTTAGACACTTAAAACAAACTGATAATCATGCATGAAATTGGATTCGGTTTTTCGCATGGAACTATATCATTTAAATCAAGATAATTTTGCGACGCGCGGTGACTTGATTTATGTGATTTCTTTTTCGATGACGAACTAGAAATTAGTACACATGTTATTTTTGATTGGCTGGATTTGATTGAGGAGATTTTTTTAATTCTCAAAGAGTATTCAAAGCCATCGAATTTCAACCTCTATCTAATACATTCAAAAAAATTTTTTTTATTCTTCATCCAGGGAAAAACAACAATTACAACAACAGCAGCAACAATTGATTGCAAAACCGTTGGCAAGTCGACCAGCTCCGCCGTTTCTTCATCACACACTAAGCCATCCTCATCTTCATTCATTGCTCGCTCATTGCCGGAATCCATACATTGGAGCTGGTAAGGAAATACACTTAATTACAAACGTTATTTTCAAAAAAGATCCACCAAAATTGGATGAAAGTTTTTGAATTAGATTCTAGGAGGTATGCAGGATTTTTAGTTGCGTCTAGTTACTTCAGATTAAAGATCGAACCTTAATCAAATTAAGGATGATTTCATGTTAAAAAAATCCATTATTATGGTATATTCTATCAATTTCCACACATTTTTTTGCAAAAACCAAAAATATGCCGTTTCTGGTATTTTTTTTCACGACAAACCAACCAATTGAACGGGAGTAGGTCCCTACAATCGATTGTATTTCAGACAAACATTCTTGGCTATTTTAGTATAATTCCAAAATTTGATCGTGAGTTTCTGGTTAGAGCCAGTCCAAAGTGATTCTATAAATCAACTTCTGTCATATCTATTCAATTACCTTGAATAGCTTAGAATCTCCGTTCGACTATAATCATGAATTCAAATGTACAATTTTTCTCAGCGCGAAAAATTGATTGAAATGATAAATTAAAATATTTTTGAATGCAATAAAATCTAATTTAGGTGCTGGTCCGCAAGTTTTTCCATTGCCACCTGGTCAAGGTTTCCCATGGGCGCATTCGACACGCGGTAAACCACGCCGAGGAATGATGCGAAGAGCGGTTTTTTCGGGTAATCGATTTGAATATTTTTATATTTTTTGCTTGTTTATGTGTTTGAATTAATCATTTTAAAAACTCAATCTCATCACGAAAATGCACAAATTTCCAAACAAAATATTTTCATATTCGTGTTGTTTTCATATTGCATCTTTTTGTGTGCTTTTAGATTCTCAAAGGAAAGGACTTGAAAAGCGTTTTCAAATGCAGAAATACATCAGTAAACCGGATCGCAAAAAACTTGCCGAAAGACTTGGCCTTAAGGATTCACAGGTAAATGTAATGAAGAAAAAAAGAAACACAAAATTGAATGGAGAAAACAAAGCAAAAAAAAATGAGTTCCGTATGAGAATGACATCTGACAAAGAGCAAAAGAGCATATTTAATTTGAGCTCAGTGTCATAGAAAGTTTTTCGAATGCTCGGAAAAATTCCGTTGAATGTGTTTTGTGTGTGTGTGTGTGTGTGTTTCATTCGAGATTTTGTTTCTGACGTTGAAACCATAACAAATTTACGGTGTGCAGAAATCGTTATGTAAAATTATGTATACCATGAAAAATTGATGCGGTGATTGACATGGTTCGGGTGCTGGTCAAAAACAGGATGTGAACATAGCACAGAGAGAGAGAGAGAGAGAGACACACAGACACACACACATAAACTAGCAGCGAACGCACCTCAATGTGACAGAGCGAGAATGAACCTCGCACACACATCTCATACAAAGGAAAAAACTCCGCCTTGCTGTAAACAATGCTCTTAACTTTCAGTAATATTTTCATTGTTATGCTTACTGCTTTTGGCTGGGTAGTCTGCGTGCTTCTGCTGCTGCCGCTGCTGCCGCTGCTGCAGTGTTTTTTTTTGTTATTCTCTCTCTCGTCTTTTTGGCATACAAAAGGCCACATCCCAGCATCTTATGTGCGCAGACGCCTCATTCGTTTTGGTTTTGGCAAAAGAGACCAGACGTGCAACGGTGCTTGTGTAAGTGATGCCCGTGTATTTGTTGCCGAATGAGAGAATACAAACGCATTTCGCATACACAACCCTTATTATTTTAGATCCATCCCATTTTTTTTTCAATTACGAGTTTTTGTTCTGTTTGCTACACTTCATCCATCATTCCAAAAATCTACAGAGAAGAAAAAGAGTAAAATGAACAAAAAACAGAACAACAATAAAAAATTGAAAAGCAAAAAAAATTACATTACAAAAATTCATTTCATTATGAAAATTATACATTTTTTTGTTTTGGTTGAGTTTTGGAAGGGAAAAAAATAACACGGTTTTAATTCGTTTGGGCATTTGTCAAATAGAAAAGAATTGTAGATAGAAGCGTAAAATTGAATGGAAACTGATTTTTGACGGGGTATTCAAAAGAAATGCGCGTTTTTCTTTCAGGTTTCAACCTTTTCAATCAAAAATTTCTAGTGTGATTCAGTCGTTTTACATATCTATAGACAGAAGATAAATAGAAAGTGTTGAACTGATCGAGTTTACAATTCCACTGAAATTAAATGCTGTGGACCAGTCGAGGCAAAAGTCGTTCATACGAATTCTGGTTGAGTTGAGTTAATTAAATGTTCGCCTGTAAATACACAGACATCGAGAGACAGAAACATAGACATAGACAAAGACAGAGAAAGACAGTTTTTCAATTTCCTTTCCAACAATTAGCAAACGTGTTGTGATTGATTTACCCAAACCCTGCCAACAGCGATATTGAGATAAATGCTTGGAAAATGAATCCGATGAAATAGCAATTTGGCTCGCTTGATATTCATCATGTAGATTACGTTCTTCTTACTTGCGTAAAATGTGTCGTGTGTTTGTGTATACTTGAATACGCATTTAAAGCCAAATCGCCTTCAAGCGAATCGAACAATAAATCTGAAGTGTAATGCTGAAAATATTGCCAAATATTGGCGGCACACTTTTGGCAAATATTCAATGTGATTTAAATCGACCAAAAACATACACACCAACGAACATCAAATAGTAAACAGCAAACGGCAAACGCATGCACACACACTAAACGACAGCCAAAAGCAATAAACAAACCAATCGAATAATCGCTTTAATTTTCGGCATACATTCAAACAATTTGCAGCTAAAAATATGAAAGCGATAACAATAAAAAAAAGAGCGGTAAAATTGGTGTTTTTGGGGGTGCTGCGAAACAGAGCTGGCGAAGCTAGGGAGAGGTTGAGTGTGAGGGAGTATCAACATCAATGAAAGCAACAAACCAAAAATACGATCCACACAATCGTTTACGGGATTTTCTTACATGAATGAATAAATCTCAAAATTGAAGTACTTCGGCTTAAATAAATAATATTTGCTTAACCACAAGAAATCTAATCATAATCCCATTGCTTAAATTGTATATCTGTATGCATAAAACATTATCCCTATTTATAACGGCAGTCACCTCACACTCTGCATCACTTTGGAAACTCTCATTCACAATCCAATCCACTTCACTCGACTCGACTCGACTTGGTTCGACTCAATTACGTGCCACCGATCTCCCATACGATACACGGCATTTGTCGATTCGTTCTCAAGCTGCTGCTGCTGCTGCTGCTGTTTTTTTTTATTTCATCAACTTTCTACGATTCTTCCTCGTGGCCGGGATGAATTGGTTCCATTTTTTTATTCTCTCTTTCTCGCTGCCATCACTGACGCTCGTTTACTTCATGATTTGCCGAAAAATTTATTGATCTGAAAAATTGGACCGTTTAATAAAAATGTTTGTGATATGGGGACAAACGATAAACGATGGCAATCGCAATGACGACAACGATGATGACGATGTAATGCTCTGTATTTATATTCACAGTGTATATAATGTGCAGAGCAAGATTGAGCGAAGCGAGCGAGAGTGGCTGTGAACGAAACCAAACGAGAAAAAAAAACACACACACACACACACACGAGAAAAACAAAAACTTCAAAAAGTTAAAACGTCAAATGCAGTTGTGACATACACTCTCTAAGCAGCAGCAGCAGCAGCAGCAGCGGTAACAGCAGCCAACAGAACATCAGCCCCGATGAGTACACGCATACCAATCGATTTTAGAGGGTGAAATGAAGACAAATGCCAGTGTGTGTGCGCCTGTGTTTTCTCATATTCTTCGCCGGAATATGAATCTCGGAAAGTGAAGAAGAGAAAGAAACACTCAAACAAATGGGGCAGATTGCTCGTTCAACCAAAAGAAACTGTTCACAGCGAAACGGTTTCTCTCTATCCTTCATTTTTCATTGTTAATCGAAAGGTCACAATTGTCAATTGCAGTCCTTTCACATTAAGACTGATTGTAGTTACGACGTTTTCGATGGAATTAGAACCAAAACATACACGACAAGCGCACGGAACACCGACCCCATTTATTTCGAATACGGAAAAACTTGCAAAAACACAGATCAAGAAAATGAATGTGGAAAAGTGTTTTTGAGACCGCGTTAACGTCGGTCGAAGAATGATTAAGACTCCATTACTAAAAACCAATTTCCCGAAAGTCATTTTGGGTGCGTGTTCGCCTTACGACTTTCATCATTACCAGATAAATAATTATTCAATCAAGTCATTTAATCGTTTCATTCAACAAGCCAAATTCATAAGGCGCCCTTTAATTGATTATCCGGCCAATAAATTCATAATCAAATCAAAGTAAAAAAAAAAAAACACACAAACCCACCCACACACAAACACACAACGCGATAAGCAAATTAATTATCATATAAAGGGACGTGTTATTATTTTCTAATGGGAATTCATTGAGATGAGTGATGCACGTTCCGTGCGGATTTTTGGTTTTGAAGTTGTTAACATGTAAAAAAAAAAAATAAAACGACCGACCGAAAATAAATAGTCGTTTGATGTGACAGAATGACAGTGAAACGATGTTTTCAAATTAGAATGCAAACCGCTTGAACTGTTGCAGAGCACGAGCTAGCAATATGCTCAACGGCTAATCTTCTGTTCACCCTCGAGCACAAATCAAATGTCATCATCATAACTATCGTAATCAACAATCAACGGCCATCAATTTTGCAATGTTGTACCGATGAGGCCGAATCATTTGTATACGGTGTATCATCTATTTCCATTACATTCATTTGCTTCCCTTCTCTGTGGGTGCGTCTCTCTCTCTCACACTCAATCTCGCTCCCCCATTCACCCTCATCATCAAGCAAACGTACCACGAATAATACACACTAAACGCTCCACACATATAAATATCATTTGAATCAATTTAATAGAATATTTACTTTTCTGTGTGTTTTTTTCTCGTGTTTGTTTGTATTTCAATAAAACTGAAACGCACCACACACACACACACACACACACACACACACACACACAATTTCGAGCAGAAATTTGCCGGCAAACAGAACAAGAACAAGAAAAAGAAGAAAAAAGCATCCTTCTTCTTGGCATATCCGTTGAATGAAGGAAACATATTGCGTTGTTACGCTATATCTATCGCGCAAACTTTTATTTAGATGTCTTTGTCTCGTTTATTGTTATTCACTTCAACAGTCATTAGCGCAGACTGTTACTACTAACAGCACACAGCACACATCTAACCAAATTTAATATGTTTTGAGAAAGAGAGAGAGAGAGAGAGAGCGCGAGAGAGGGAGAGAGAGAGAGAGTATCGAATTATATTCTATATTTCGGCATACACACATTACAAACATCGTTTGCATCAAGTCAAAAGCTTCTGGCTGCGATATTTGCTTCATCTTGTGCAAACATCTTCAACATCTTTTACACTCTTGCCTCATGATAAATAACAATGTATATAGATTTTCCAATGGAAAACAAAACAAAAACAACAACAACAACAAAAAAGAGAGAATCGTAACTATTCGAATTGGTTTGCGCGCGCGAGAGACAATAACACTGAACAATTTTTCCGACTAGAATACAAATTGGGTCTTTCATCAAACGAAATGATTATGTGTACCTTGGACACACTTGGCTAAATGGGTTTTTGGAGGGGGTAAAATAACGCACTAACGATGACCAGAATATTGAATTTCCTTAAATGGATGACAACGATTAGATGCGAAACAAATATCCAAATGAAAAAAAAATTGTCCAACAACTCGCATTTCATCATTATTCAGTGTATAGAAAAATTGGAATTTTGTCGAGAAAATTATATAATACATTTAGAAGGCTGACGCAACACACAAGTGGGCACACACACGCACAACAAATCAGTCGTTTGAAAAGTGTCAAATTTCAAGTGCAAATAGTTTTGTTCAACAACAACAAAATAGAAAAAAATTGAATTGTGATTATGGTTTTCGATTGATTTCTATATGCTATTCTTTGTACAAATGTTTGTACACTCTCAACGAGAGTCGATCGATTTTTGTTGTGTAGCTTTGTTTGCTAAACTTTAGCAAATTTTACGTAAGCATTTTCCTTTTTTTTATCACAATTTTATATTTGTTATGATTGTTATTGTTTTGTGCTGTTTAAGAGCACCAAAAACCGATTTTCGAGATCGGTAACAACCGACGATGTTGACGGTGGCGGCAGCAACAGCAACAGCATGAACGACGGCACGAGTAATACTCGACGAGAAAAAGACGGGGTTACGATCTTGTTTGGCCCATCAAAAACATATGCTGTACGGGCGTCTGATAAATAGACAATTGCACCATATAGACCGTGAACGTGTGCGTGTGTTGTTGGTGTTAGTGTTTGGTGCGTGCACACATTCTTTTCTGATTTTTGAGTGTGATGACGAGGATGTTGTGTATTGTGTATGTATATATTTTAAGGAAATGTCTAAGATCCAGACTAAATTCCATTTCGAATAGAACACTAATTTGGCAATTCCGGCAGTTTTGGCATATTCAAGTGAGAAAAAAAAGCAAACAAACAAAAATGACTATGAAATGGAGAAAGTTTGAATAGGAAACATTCAAATCTTGGGAAATATCGCACCAAATTGATTGAGCCGAAAAATCAATCGTCTGAAAATGAATATGCAGAACACAGTCTGTTGTTGGTTTGTGTATTTGTGTGTGTGTGATTATGTAACAAACAATTTACTGATACGAAAAATAAGATGTTTTGCGAGTTGAGAGAGAGAGAGAGAAAAAAAACGATTCAAGACCATATGGTGGAAGTGATAAATGAAAATGTAGAACTTATGACCAAAATATACGCTCACAAACATTTATTGAATGACGGTTGCCACATCGTCTTTTCGCACCAGTTATATGCGGCAAACAAACTTTTTCTATCCATTTATTAAATCTAATAACTGTAATTGCTGCAAACAATAAAATCGGATGTTGGGTTTAGATGAAGACACAAAAATGGTATCACAACTACCTAAACTAACTAACAGTCGCTTCATTGAAATGTAATGGGCCAATTTTATTCATTTACATCCAAATGAGACCAAAAGAAAGTGGCAATAAAATTTTCAATTGAAAAATTGTCCGCTCGCACTGTGGCAAGCGTTTGCAATGTACCCGATTCCTTGTTCACACTTTGTCATCATCACAATATCACACTTAACCCATGCTAAATCGGCACCATCATTCTCCATACTCGAAGCATATTGTTTTTCGGCCGAACGCAAATCCAATGAAATCGTTTGATGTGCGTGTGTGAGTGTGTACACTTTTTCACTTTAATCGGTTCTGTTGTCATTTGTTTTGCGGTTTTATTACAATATTTTATACAACAAACAAAGAATACGGTGGTGCAAATGTGAAAACGTTTGCTGGAGCATTCGCATCAACATCACATAAAAGGTTCATTTCAGTGGAAAACTGGTTTTTCAAGCACATCGGCTTAGTACATTTTGAAGGAGCGAGTGTTCATTCATTTATTCTGGGCTTTGGTCTCGGGGTGATTTTTTCTTCGTTCCATTCTTTTTTGTGTGTGGGCCCAGGTTTTGTCATTGTTGTTATTACTGTCTCGTATATGAGCGTGTGCAGTGACGGCGGCACACGCATACACACACACACACACACACCAAAAATAGTGGATGCCTGCAATTGACACATTTTGGAAAAAGGCGGGAAATTTCATGATGTTCATGTAACTGTTTTTGAATTATATACATTCATTATAGCCGCTATTTTTGCTATAACTTAATGCATGCACCGTAATTTTCTTTTCCTCTGGCTGTCTGACTGGTTGCCAAGCTGGTTGGGTCCCTGTTGTTTTCTCTCTCACTCAGTATGTGTGTAATATGTATGCTTTGTATCCCATATCGTTTTACCCGAATGGCATCGCAAATATGCTATTTTAACGCTGATTTGCCTTTGGAAAACGACAACATGATTTGAGTGTCTATGGTTCACACAGCAAATCACCCACAACAATTTACACAACAACAACTCTTGAATATATGAATATCCGAGGTGCAGATGAACGGGTGAATGGATGAAAATAAGCGAACGAATGAAAGCTAAATGCGAAACAAGAGTAAGAGTGTGAAACCCTCCGTGTTTTGGTTCCGGGGTTCACAATTTTCCGCCGGCGCTTGATTGGTTAGGCAAGCTGGCAGGAGAGTTTGAGTATTGCTACGGAAAATGCCATACCGTACGGCCTCAGTACACACTGTGTGCACTCTTCGGTGCGGGTATCGCTTTTTGATTTTCATCAGATTTAGCATCAAATAAATCTGCCATATATTAATCCATATCTCGTGCGTTTTATTGCGGATGTAATTGATTTGAGACTCAATGAATTTATTGTAGATGTTGGTGTTTATTGTATTATAATTTTAATAATGTATCCAATCCATTGACACGTTGACTGCTTTTGTTCCTCTTGCCATTTGCCGGAGCAACATTTAATGGAGACATGAATTTGCGTGTGTGTGTGTGTGTGTGTATGTGTGTGAAGTGGCGAAATGTCTATGCTTATGCCATTTTATGCATAACCAATAGTGTTAAACCATAAATGGTTTTATTGTACACCAAATTATGTGCGTTCTAATTAATTTTCGCTCCTTTACAAACACACTCTTACATTCACGGCGTAATGGCTTTAACGAAAGTTCTTTAGATGCACATCTTTGCCGAAGATTCTTCGGAATCGGCTAAAGAAGAAAAAACGATTTGTTCTCTCGCTTTTTTCTAGCATCTGCATTTTTTCAATGATCAAACCAATTACTCAACAGTCTTTTAGAGGAAATTACGTGCGTAACTAAAGCAGTTCCGGTGAATGCACTAGTAATTCAATATATGTAACTCATTCAAATCAATCGTCTCATTTTAATGATTGATTCCTTTGCGTACAATTCCAATTTTTACGGTTTAAATTGTGTTACAGAGGCAAGACGATAGACGATACAATAACAAAAACAACAACAAAATAAGCGTCCAAATTCTATAATGAAAATTGATTTTTGGTTTTTGGTTTTTGATGTCATCACACACAAAACGCAATGAAGTAGAGGCCACATCACACATATCACATGCATCATTATCGAATGTGTAACTGAATACAAATGCAATTGTAACAGGGCATGCATTTTCATTATTTTATGTCATTAAAGTGAAAAAAATTGCATTAGTACGTGTGTACTTTTGTGTGCATTATTGTGTTTGTCGCATTGCTGTAGACACACACAAAAAAAGAAGAAAGAAATATATAAATTTTTACGGAAATTTATGCCCATTGAAAGAAATTCGGCACGGGCCCAAGCAGTTGATCAGTTGATCGATTGATTAGTTGATTATTGCTAACAAAGTGCTGTGTGATTTGATTTGGTGCACACACACTGACTGCACATGGAACACACTCGTCCTCAATGCTGTCATCTATTAATCACTTAGTCTCATTGAATGTCACTATTACGACACATTGCAGTGAATGACTTGGACTGCACTTTTTGTGTGTGTGTGTGTGTGTGTGTTGCACCATTCACCAACCGACGAAAAATGATCGATGAATTTTGACAACATTCTGTTGTTATGGTTAAATTTTTATTGTGTTCGCTTTATTGTTGTTGTTGTTTCAAATCGGTTGCCCGATGAATTTACCATTTCATATTCAGCCGGAACACAATTGGCATATGAAGAAAATGTGACGAAAAGCGGCAACCGAAATTGTATTAAATCGATTCATAAAAAGGCGTGCAAAGAGACTAAATCGAATCTGTCTCAAACAGATTGCAGTTGATTGAGAATTATTTCAATTGAGGAATCAGATGTGGATGTGGCGTTTATCGATTTCGTTTTTTTGTTGTTGTTGTCATTTTCATGTGTTCAACTCAATGGGAAATATGATTTCGCAAGATAAACCGAACAAATAAATTTTTGAATTCAACGTGAAAAACCAATTGATTTAAACAGTCTAGCTTTGAATTCATGGGAAACTGACCAGAATCTGAATCGATAAATATGGTCAAAGTTGATTATTTAAACTATCATTTGGTCCAGTGCATTCTAATTTGGACACTTTTCTGTATATTGATAAATGATTAAATTATTTGAATTTATCAAGATTTTACATAAATTCAGTTGAATTAAAATTGTTTCCAATTTGATTTGTCTTTCAGGTGAAAATTTGGTTTCAAAATCGTCGAATGAAATGGCGAAATTCAAAAGAGCGCGAATTATTGGCGAGTGGTGGTAGTCGTGATCAAACACTTCCAAATAAAAATAATCCAAATCCAGATTTATCGGATGCTCGTACGGATCGTCAACCATCAATTTCACCGGCATCAGCATCGCCAACATCATCACTTATGGAACAATCACAATCCACACAAAATCTGGATCATTTTTCCGGCTCAACAATGACACCAACGAGCAAATCAAATTTGGACATCCACAATAAATCGAATGGTTGCAATGCCAAAGATGGAAAACCATTTAAAATGGAAAAAGGTTCATCAATAAATGAGCCAAATCATCCATTTGGCGATCAATTCATTCCAAATGCAAGCCAAGCAATTTTATCGCACATGAGCACATCATCGAATGAGGATAATCGACGTGATACGGTACCACAGCAACAACTGTTTAATAACTTTTATGACAAAGTCCGTGACATCAATAATTCGGTAGCATTTAACAATCGATCGGAAAATGTGGCCAACATGGCCAATTATTACTATGACGAATTTGATTCGAATTCGGATGAGGAAATTAGCGTAACTTGAGATGTGATCGGAAAAAAAGGTCAAACAGTCAAATATGATTCTTAGTTGGATAAATAGGATTGTGCCATGCGACAAAACATACACACACACACGATATATTTTATTCCTAATTACAGTATAAATCAATCACAATTGATTTTTAATCGGGCGATTTTTCGATCTCTGATGCTTTGCATAATTTCTTTTATTTTTCGGTTCAAATGTGTTTTAACCTTTAGCTCGGTTAAATGAATGGTTATCAGAAACCGTTTCAATTCATTGAAATTATAGAATGTGTTAAAATCAAACTCCTTCTTATTACGATCGGACACCATCTGTCTAGCATTCTGTTCGGGTAAATTTTAATGATTATGAATTATTTCAACTATTCTTGTGACGAAACAAAAAAAAAATGATGATGGTTTTTCGCGAAATGCACGAGTTCTGAGTTGAAATTGTAATGCCGACGGCTTGATAGCCAAACACATAACAAATAAATTAAAGGCATACAATTTTGAACTATATCATTGCAGCTGTGTGAATTTGCGCAAAAGTTGTAAATAAATTTGCAAATAAAATATAAACAATTTTTGTTGTGTAAGTGATTCTCTTTTAATTGAAGAGATTTAAGTTAAACTTTCTGAATGTGTAAAAAAATAAGACGCAGTGAAATTCGAATCACATCACATTCAAAATTGGGGTTCTAAATCACAGATTTTTGCTTCTATTTATTGACTCACAGCAAAAAAAAAACAACAACAAAAAAACATTACCATAATAATTCACTAAATATTTAGTAAGAAAAAAGAAATCAACCAAAATTTAACTCAGTCTATGTATGTGGGAAAAAAAAGTCAACTTGATGAATTTTAACACACAAAAAAACAATTGCATTGAAATAATAGAGTATTTAATGAAACATAAAAATGTAAGATTGTCACTGTAATTTATTTAGTTGGTCAAAATAAAGTGAAATACATCTTGATAAAATGCAAGTGATAAAGGTTTGATGGTTGTTTTTTTCTTGAGTTGAAAAGAGGTCGTCTGAGTCAAGGTAAATAGCTAAATAAAAAATTTCTGTAAAGGGAAACACCAGGGATTGTTATGGGCTGAAAATAGCAGCTCAAAATTGCTGATATTGCAAAATTTCGACTGAAAATAGCTGATAAGTTGAAATAGCGGCTGAAAATAGCAGATATTTTCCAAATAAAACAATTGATTACATGGATAGTTACACTAAATCGTTGTTCACAACTTTGATAAAAAAAAACTCATTCAAGAGTCACTTACTCGATTCCATTGTTTTATTTGGAAAATGTCAGCAATGTCCCTATGGTAACATTTAAATAAATTATTGGACACAGTTTTTGTTTTATTGCATTGAAAAAATATGACTTTGATTTTTATTTTCCAACTTCGTTAGTATTGAATCAATAATAATACGTATTGATACTTAATTAAGTCATTTGAGAAAATATAGTTTATAAAATTTTAGAAAATAACAAGAACGTAGCTTTCAAACACGTTTAATCACCATAAAATATCAAATGCCCGACGATGTTTGGCAATTTGAGATTTCGTTTTATTTGTTGCATTTGAAAGTATCAAATAATGTGTGTAGATTCAGACGTGAATCCATTTAATACTTCCATTTGTCTAAAATGCGACCTCCTTGATATACGCAGCCAGTATTCCGTGATTCATTGGAGTGTCCATGGTTTTGATATGAATTCGATGGAGTTGATACATTGATTTGAATATCAACAGACGATGGCAATGCATTTTGTCGATTATTTTCGAAATGTGCATTTGACGAGCTGGAATTTCGATTTGATGATGTGTTTTGAATGTTTCGTGAAAAACTCCGTCTTCTCGATGTGTTTCCTCTCGGTGTGTGTTCATTTTCGGTATGATTTGGATCATATGCATTGATTTTGAGACCAAACAATTTTCGATCGATTATCAATGGTGGCAAAGATTTCTCTTTTTTTAGTGTATTGTAACGTTCAATGATTGGTGGATAATTTTCATGGTCAATATCCGAAAAGATGTAATCAATGTGTTGAACGATTTCTTTTCGTAAATTTGCTGAAATTTTTGCAGTTTGACATTTTATAACATCTCGCAGGCAAGCTTGTAATGCATTCAAATGTGTACGGCCATCAGCAAAACCATATCGTCCAAACAGCACCATATTTAAATGACGCCGCAATTTTGATATTTGCCTCATATTTGCTTTTGATGGTTTTGTTTGATTCGAACAAATTCTACTGTATAGCGTTTGAACATCGGCCACATGCTTGTTATTGCAAATTGGTGTATCCAATAGAATCACTTGATTCCGTATATATTTGATGAGTGCATCACGATTTTTTGGCAAATTTGTCCAACAACTAATGTAACTCGGTTTGACCGTTTCATTTGTTTGTTGGAAAAATGTTTTCAATTCATTATGGAAATCCGCCTGTCCGGCGGTCAAACCCTTTACAACCAAAACATTACCATAATTTCGCCATTCCAAGCTAACGGATATGTTAAGTTGTTGTTCACGTTTTCGAAGAAATTGTATCCCCTTTTCCGATACCAAGTGCTTTGCATGCTCTGGTGTAAGATGAATTGTTGCATCAGTTTTTTCATTTGATTGCGTTGTTGAATCGGCAGATACTGGTGATGGGGATCGTGTTGGTTCGTATCGCTCTGGTTCGTCTGAAGTTAATGGTATAAAATCAGCCAGAGCTGATGATGTTGTGACATCATTCTTTTGACCAGAAATGTTTATATCACCATCAGCAATCGAATCATTTTCATTTGTACTTTGATCCATGTTTGTTTTATACGATAACATTTTCTCTTTTAAATCGCTTAATGTTTTCATTTTTTTATCGAGCTCTTGGATTTCTGCTTCTGGATTTTCGGCTTCTGGATCGGTCACATTTAAGCTGTCATTGTCCATTTTAGCTTCATTTGATTCATTCACCAACGTTGATTCGGCGCTCACATTATCAACGGTCATGAAACTACTGTCAGCCGAAAAACATTGATCGGAGCTACTGATATTGTCATAAATACTATTATCAAAATCGAAATCATCGTACACTTCAATTGGTGGTTCAGACACATCATGCAAATTGGATTCGCTCACAAACATCACATCATTTTCAGATACACCGCTTTTATTGTGATCGGTGTTTAAATTGACTGCACGCCGAAATCGGGCATAGATTGAGTTTCCAGTTTTCAATACATCATTTCCAAAATTAAACGAAAAATCATTGATATCCGATGTTAAAATGGTGCATTTTGGTCCAGTGTTTTGCACTTCATTTTTCGCATGAAGTAATGGACGATAGCTTGATACATTCACACTCATTGCAACGCTACGATTGGCTCGATTGCAATTTTCCGCCAAATGGCCCCTTTGAGCACATACACAACAAAATTTCGGCTTAGCTGGTAGATTTGTTGGCGCTGGTATCAGCTCTTGATTCAATTTTGTCTGAAAAAAAAAATCAATTTCAAAGGTTTCAAAATCAAATTTATTCATCGGTTATCAATTTTGGGTGTTTGATTTGATACATACCGTTGAATGATAACGGCGCCAACGATCCGGACACAAAATCTGTCTATGACCTTTCCGTCTGCATACGTAGCACATGATCTCACGATCACGGCTACAATCGCCGCATCCATTTGTGAACTTTTGTGACTTTCTACCACACTATAATCGTTGATGACATGAAAAAAAAAACAAACTTATTGAACCATCAAATAAATCGCAAGTAAATCGTTAAAAGGGAAATATACTCACGGTGAGACAGATCTTAAATGGACATCTGGGCTCGAGATGACCTTCGATACCGCACATATAACAGCGCTTTGTGGCCGGCGGACGGGGACAAAATTTCGCACGATGCCCTTTCTCTTGGCAATTCAAACAACGAATTTGACGTCGATTGTCCAACAGAGCTGATTTATCTCTATTTGATATCGACCAACTGAGAATACTTTCTGTAATTTGAGGGAAACAAGAATTTAATATGTTTCTATAATTTTTTCTGTCTCGAAAATAACTTTGTAAAACAGATCAACATACTTGGCATACGAGCCCGAATATTTCGCGAGCTAAATGTTTCACCGCCCCATGAATCATTATAAAATCGTCTCATTTCATCATTCCAACCAATTTCCGTTTTAAACATGTGATCGTCACTATCATTTTCACATTCATCTTCATCAGCCATACACTCATTCTGTTCAACTGGCTGATTCAAATTATTCGATGCACTCGGCTCATTCGATTGTTGTTCCTGATTCTGTTGATTCGATTGATTTGTTCCTTGCGGTTCCGCTTGATTCGAATCATTTATGTTGGATGCATCAAAGGCACTTTCCTCGAATATTCGACCCAGATTGAGATCATCGGTTTCTCCAACCTGATCTGTAACTGCCCAGGCTTTTTCTGTTGCAGTTTCCGTTTGATTTGTATCAACGTTTGCATCTGAATTTGCATTAGCATTAGTATTAGCCTCAACAATGGCATTAGCATTAGCATCGGCAGTAGCCTCAATCTCAACCGTGTGATTTTTCTTCGATTTTTTTGTTCTGCGTTGCAACACTGATTCAACAATATCACGTGCAGCAACTGATTCCGTGGACGTTTCCTGTGTACTTTCAATTTCATCATTGTCATCGCTGTCATTTTGACCATGTACAATCGATGACAATTTATTGATAAAATCGTCTTCCGAACGCTTGTCATTCGTGTTACGATTCATTTTCAATGAATTCTTCTTCTTTTTGTTGATATTCTTCACTTTGCCCAATGCTTCGCCGCGAACCAAATAGCCTTCATTTGGTGCATTATCATCGTCATCATCGTCATCGGTGTCATCATCTTCTGGTAGATCTGAACTCGAGTCTTCCGAATGTATGTCCGATTCTTTGGCACTGCCGGAACTCTTTCGTTTTCGCAAACGTTTCGATTTGGTGATTTGTAAACTTTCCACGCTGCTACTGTCCGAATCAGATAGCTGTTTACGTTTATTTGCTGTTCCTTTTGCATAAATTGAGTCTGGCATGTCCGAACTTTCCGATTCATAAACATCGACGGCCGTAAAACTGTTTGCACCAACTTCATATGATTTTTTTGCAATTGATGTGGTGGATTTCGTTTTATCTTTTTGCATTTGCTTTGGCGGTGTGAAAATGGCATTATCATCTTCTGTTGGAATTGTACGTCGACTGGTGCCGATTTGTTTCGTTTGTTTACTTGAATTATTTTCAGTGGTTTCATTTACTTGACACAAATCATCATCGGACATCGTACCAAATGTTTCAAAACCGAAATTCCGTTGATCATTTTGCCCAATAAAATCATCAGCCGATTGAATTGAACTGGATGGACTGGCACATCGTGTCGCTTTACGGCGACTCTCTGCAACCGCATTTGGTTCGGTAAATGCATGCTCTTGTGTATTTGATGGTGTTAAATCATCATCAGAATCATCAACACAAATCAATGGTGGCGCTTGTGTGGGCAAAATAATAACATCATCATCATCATCATCGTCTTTGTCATCATCAATATCAATTATATTGGAATCGGCCGTTTTCTTTGCTTCAATTGCAGCCACTGCTGCTTCTTTCTTGAGTTCGGCTCGGCTCTTTCGCACACTTTTGGTCTGATTTTGATCTTGGTTTGGTTCCGACTTTTTTCGTTTTGCTTTTCTCGACAACGGATTGAATGGATTCAATCGTTTTTTATTTTCAGCCGTTTGTTTGCCAATCGATTCCGATTCTATTGCATCTTCACTGAACATACTTTTGTATTCATCAATCGTATGTTTTTTACTGAACGGATTTATATGTTTAGTTGCTAAACTTTTTCGAACCATTTCATTGGTGGTTTTTAGCACCTTAGCACTAGACTCATCATTCGATGTACTAGCAACGGGTAATTGCTCATCGCCAATATTCGATATCGAGTCGTTAAATGGTAAAAACGATACATACGGTGTAAATTGTTTCGGTGTAATTGCTTTGGGTGTTGTATTTTGGTCATTGTTTGGTGTACTGGGTGCATTTTCCTTTGGGGCATCGCCAATCGGTTTCGTTTGCTTATAAATACCAGATTGTTTTTCTTTAAAAAATGGTACATATTTGGTGGCATTCGATGTATTTGGTGTATTATTGCTCCAATAACGTTTCGCATTTCTGCGTGAACCATTGTTTTGTTCGGCATCGGGTTCCCTGTTGCCACCTGAACTACCGCTCATCACGTAATCATTTTGTGTTGAAGTGCTTCCAATTGGTCGATTTTCTATCGATGTTGATCCACTATCGTAATGAATATTTGCGTACAGCATATTTTCAACATGCTCAATATCTTCCCGATCATAATCTTCATTTTCACCGTCTTGTTCCTTAAACAAAATAAAGAATTTGCCATTTAGTTCATCTCTTTTTGTATGGAATGTTTGCCATTCACAAAGCCATTGATCTTACCTCGCTCATGTTTCTATCGATGTTTGCTATGTTTTTGATTTAATAATTTATCGATCTAAAATTATTTTCAGGCTACTGATTTTATTTTATTTTATTTTATTTGTATTTACTTTGTTTTTGGTTCTAATTTAACTAAATATCTAAATTTTAATCTTTGTGTTAGCTCAACTATTGACAGTTCAATGTGTGTTGAGCTTATGTTTCTGCCACTAGAAAGCATGCTAGCACATGGCAATGAACATGTCAAGTATACTTAGATGTTATCACTTTTGACATACATTTGAATGGAGCCGGCAAATATTGAATTTAAATTAATTTGTGTGATTTTTTTGTTTCGGTTTTATGTAAAAAGAAAATTTATTGCAAAAAAATATATATCGAAATACTTAATATCATAATAAAAATGGATTAGTTTCAACAATAAATTGTCCGGGATTTTTCCACAAGAATGAAAATGATTGATTTTCAGGTATTTTCTGTACAGGAGTCTTAAGTACCTAAAGTACTGCAGCGCGTGGAAATATTGAACGCAACCAATTATCAAATGTGTCAAATAACCAACCATTTTTTATTTTTCTTTTTCTTTTCACGAATTCGTAATTGCATTGCATGTTATTTAAAGTTAAAGTTGTTGTGAGAAATACTATTTCATATTTTTTTTTTGTTCCATTTTCGCAAAGGTATTAATTTTGTGTGATTTTTAACCCCAAAAAAATTGAACATTGAATATGTGCAATTGAAATCGATACGAAGGAATTAAATGCGAATGATTTGATTTTTATTCTTTAAATTTCAGATTTGTCAAATGTCGGCATACAGCATTTTCCTATTGTAAATAACACGCAAATGTTTGGCAATGTGCTCAATTACAATTGCGTTGTATAATAACATTAAATACGCGAAACGAATCCGAAAAAGGTGGTAGCCAAAAAAATCAAAGGAGCAATCCGAATCAAAAGTGATTAATACAGCAATCGAAAAAAAAACAAATATTGAATCGGTGCAGCAAACATCAGTGATATACCCAGCCGAAAACGGGCAACAACAACAACAACAACAACAACAACGGGAAAGAGGTGACAATGGAAGGCAAGATTGTGATAAAGGAGAATTTTTTCAAGCCATCAGCCGACGAAATCATTCGCAAATATAAAATTCAAAATGATATTTTTGATCGGCGAAGGCATGCAACCAATAAAAAGGAGATTGTTGACATCTCAAAATCGTGGCGTATTCGTGATCGAATGAAAACGGTGAGTGTGGCATTGGTTGTGTGCTTAAATGTTGGTGTCGATCCACCAGATGTATTTAAAATAACGCCATGCGCCCGATTGGAATGTTGGATTGATCCATCATCAATGTCACCACAGAAAGCGCTTGAATTGATCGGTGCAAATTTACAAAAACAATACGAACGATGGCAACCGAGAGCACGTTACAAGCAATCACTGGATCCAACGGTTGAGGATGTTAAAAAGTTATGTGTTTCATTGCGCCGGAATGCAAAAGAGGAACGTGTATTGTTTCATTATAATGGTCATGGTGTGCCACGGCCAACAGTGAACGGTGAAATTTGGGTATTCAATCGCACTTATACACAATATATACCACTTTCGATTTATGATCTACAATCATGGATGGGCTCACCATCCATTTACGTATATGATTGCTCGAATGCGGGCATCATTGTCAAATGGTTTATACAATTTGCTGAACAACATGAACGTGAATTTGAGCAAATTGCATCGAGTACGGGCAATTTGAATGCATCACCTGGATGCACACAACCATGTAATTCATTTCGGAATTGCATTCAATTGGCGGCATGCAGTGAAGATCAAATATTACCGATGAATCCACAATTGCCAGCCGATTTATTTACGGCATGCTTAACAACACCCATTAAAATCGCACTGAAATGGTTTATGTTACAAAAAACGTCACTACTTGTGCCGCATCTCACACAGGATTTAATCGATCGAATTCCGGGTCAATTGAACGATAGACGGACAATGCTTGGTGAACTCAATTGGATATTTACGGCAATCACTGATACCATCGCATGGAATACATTGCCACGGGATCTCTTTCAGCGATTATTTCGTCAGGATCTGTTAGTTGCTAGTTTGTTTCGTAATTTTTTGCTAGCTGAACGCATTATGCGCTCATACGATTGCACACCAGTTTCTAGTCCACAAATTCCACATGGTTATCGGCATCATATGTGGCAGGCATGGGATTTGGCCATCGATTTGGCATTACAACAATTACCCGATATTGTGGAGCACAATGCACCATATCAAAGTTCACCATTTTTCGAAGATCAACTCACCGCATTTCATGTTTGGCTTGAGCGTGGCAACGAAGAACGTGAACCACCGGAACAACTTCCAATTGGTGAGACACATTTTATTTGGTTGATTTTATTGCGATCTATAAAACGAAAACGTGGTAAAACTGTTTCGAAATTACCAATTTTTCAATGCGAGTTTTGTCTAAAATTCGAGATATATTCTTAACATTAAAATTGCAACGGCTGAAAATGTCGAAAACTGTCAAAAATGTAAGATTTGATTTGTTAACAATTCTCTCTTCAATTTTCAAATTTAAGAGGGAGACTCAGACAAATCCCGAGATTTTCAGATATTTTCATTCAAACTTTGGACAATATCAAATGTTTTATAAATTGTAGATAAAGCTCAAATAAAAAAAAACTTGCAAATTTGTTAACAATCTTACCACTTTAGTTAAAAATGCATATAAACTTTTTATCAATGAAATTTTTATAAATCAATGTCGTTTTGTCGCCTTTTCAGTTTTGCAAGTGCTGTTATCTCAAGTACATCGTTTGCGTGCCTTGGAATTGCTTGGACGATTTTTAGATTTAGGCCCATGGGCTGTCAATTTGGCGTTAAGCGTTGGAATTTTCCCATATGTATTGAAATTGTTGCAAGCATCTGGCAAAGAGTTGCGACCATTGCTCGTGTTTATTTGGGCAAAAATTTTAGCCGTTGACGTTACGTGTCAAGTGGACTTGGTCTGTGATCAAGGTCAAAAATACTTTTTATCTGTGTTACAAGATGCAACAATCACACCAAAATATCGCACCCTAGCGGCCTTTGTATTGGCATCAATTGTTCATAATTTTCCAATGGGACAGGCGAGCGCACTGCAATCTTCACTCGTATCAATATGTTTGGAGCAAATTAATGATAATTGTGCATCGTTACGTCAATGGTTAGCAATATGTTTGGGCCATCTGTGGCAAAATTATGACAAAGCACGATGGTCGGGTGTTCGTGATTTAGCACATGAAAAATTGTATCCTCTATTACAAGATAATGTTCCTGAAGTGAGAGCAGCTGCGGTTTATGCGCTCGGCACATTTATAAGCTCACAGAAAACTGATCGCACCGAGCATGCAAATAATTTAGATCGTGGTATTGCATTGACATTATTTTCGACGGTTGGCAATGACATGAGCCCAATCGTACGAATGGAATTATTGGCCGCATTACAATGGATTGTAATGCTATTTTTGAATGTATTTATGGCCGCATCAACACAAGATTCAAATGCATACAATAATATTCATACGCACAGTTTGGAACGTATGAAACGTGTATCGAGCTCAAATTCCATACTAAATATGCCGGGCTGTGGTTCGATTAATAGCTTTTCAACGACTGCATTGGGATTTAATTCAATTTATATTCGATTGTGGCGTGGACTGCTTTCATTTTGCCATGATCCATGTCCGGATGTGGTAAAAATGGCTAAAGAAATTGTGATGTATATTATTGTCGATTTGAATCCGGCAAAAGAGGCGGAAAAGGAAATGTTTTCATCGAGCATTAGTTTGCCGCCAAGTCCGAATACACGTTTTAATTATTTGAGCGGTAATTCACCGCCAGTCGCGCACAATCTGGCATTAGGGCGGCATGGTATCGAAACGGTTGGCAAAGTTGAACGAAACAATTCACGTAGTACAACACCAATTCATGATAGAACGTTGCCGGTGAATCGATCGCGAAAAAATTCACGCATCGAAAATGATGGGACGCCAGTGTCAACAGCAATCAATGCCGATATAAATGTTACATCGGGTAGTTCGTCAAATGATGAAAATCAAGATCCACTGAAACCAAAGCCAATCGTTACAACCAATTACATTTCATGGAGTTCGGCAAATGTCACAAATATGGGCGAAAAGCATGAAAAATATTTTATGAAATCACGTTGCAAACATTTAGACGCAAAATTGGTACGTGATGTGGAATATTCAATTCAAAATGGAGCATCAACGCTGTATCTGTCGCAATCGTGGGTGGCACAAACACAAAGCACACCGAATTTAATTCGTTTTCATCCGTTTGAAGAGCAAATTGCTGTGGCCTATAAAGATAAAGTCATGGTAAATGATCGAAATAGTAAAATTATAACGGCATATGCACCCGCTGAAATACCGCTTAACATTCCGATGCAATTGCGACAAGCGGCCAATGCCGAAGTGACTTCATTTGAATATATCAATCCATCGACACGGGCATTAGTTTTAATTGGACATGACGATGGATGCATACGCATTTGGAAACCACCAACAAACGATCACAAAGAAAAGCCCACCTTAATTACGGGTTGGCAAGCGATAAACGATGTGACAAGTGCAAATCGTTTGACAAATACATGCGGCCTAATCACAACATATCAGCCAATGAATAATCTCATTGTAAGTGGTAGTACGGGTAAATGTGTACGCTTTTGGGATCCCGAAACGGAAATGAAAGTGGCTGAAATACCAACCGACAGTGAATCAGCTGTACGTGTATTGAGCACAACAAATGAAGGTCTCACCATAGCCGGTTTTGATGATGGTTGCTGTAAAATCATCGATCAACGATGCCAACCATCCACATCAATTGTATGCACATATCGTGAACACAATGATCGTTTACTTGCATGCAGCATGATCACCGAAACGGGAACATTGTTTATGGGATGCCGTTTGGGTGAATGTGTTTGCTATGATTTTCGAAAAAATCGCGTTATGGAACGATGGAAAACGAATCGCGAAGCAACCGCAATGGCTGTATACCCGTATAGCAATATTGTGGCAATTGGATCCGATTCAACAATCACATTGTACCATTATAATGGGCAAGAATTGAATCGAACACGATGCGGAAATGACAGTGGATATCGTGGAACACGCAAATATATTTCATGTTTAACATTTCATCCGCTCAAAGGACACATTGCCAGTGGATATTCAGATAATTTAGTTACGGCCTATGAATTAAATGACAAAATTACACGGCCAATTTCCTATTATTGGTAGATTCAATTGAAAGAAAAAACTAAGAGAAAAAGAAACTACAAAAAAAACACACACACACACATACACAAAACAGTTGTGGAACGCAACAGCTTCATGCATTGTACATAGATTTTTTTTTAGCTTTAAACAGGAATTATACAATTTAAAGTTTTTTTTTATGACGAAAGACGTGAAAAGAAAAGAATAAACAATCAAGAACGATTAAAATGTTACGATCGTTAAAATAAAACAAAGATCATTAACTAGGATAAAAACAAAACAAACTTATGATGACGATAATGATAAAAAAAATGAAACAAAATGATATGCAAGCAGCGTATATTGAAAATGGCCATTGTTCGTATCCAACACAAAATAATATACCAAACCACATGCATACTCAAATAGCCGAAACAGAAAAAAACACATTTTTTTTACACAAACACACACCAGAATAGTACATGAAAATGCAGCTCCTAATTAATCGATATACTTTATATGTGTATATATTGTGGAATACATAGAAAATTTTGTTTTTTTTTCGTTTCTCCTTATTAAATCTAGTCCCACTTTATTCTGTAAACGTTTTTTTTTCGTTTCAATTTGCGATTCGAAAAAAACAAACACCAACCAGAACAATCCGTTTGGCTCATTATTTTGCTAAAGCACTATTTTTACTTTTAAAATGTAAAATTTACGTAGATATTATAATGCATATATACAGGAAAGACCAAAATGGAATCTGCATTTCAACGATATAGAACAAAGTGGAATATTTGCATTTAAAAACTAACACTCAGACTGCATATGAACTTTCGGACAGAGAAAAACAAATTATTATACAACAACACAAAAAAAACACGCAAAAAAATTCAAATAAAAATCAATCGGTGAAAAATAAACCAAAATTTAATTTATTTGTTGGAAATGAAAAAAAAAACATATCTTATATCAAAGTTAATTTATTTCAGCATTTATGGTCGATCGTTTGGTGCCTGCGGGGGAATTTAAAATGAATTTGTCAAAAAGCCGTTGATATTGTTTCAATCTTCTTTTATTCAATTCTAATAGAGTTTTTAGTGTATGCGTTTTTTTGTCTCTCTCTCTTCAATTGTATGTGTGTAATTTTTTTTAGGCAAATTTCAGGTGAATAGAAGCGAATTAATGCAATAAAATGTGTTTTGATTTAATATATACGCATTCTAAAAATCACAAAAGCAAATAAAACTCTCATCAAAAACGGAAACATATTACATGAATCGAGAGCTATTCACCAATTTTATTTTTTTTTAATTCGATTCTAAAAATCGTACGTGCTATATAAGGCCTTGCCTAGCTAGGTAAGTTATAATAAGTCACATTGAACTCATTTTTAAACATCTAATTATGGCCTTAGTTAGTTAAGAAATAAAAATTTACAGATTTTACTAAATCTGGCAATCATCGTTGGCAAATCGTATAACTAATGTTTGTTGGTTGTTGTTTCTTCTGTTTATTTTTTAAGCCACTATACAAAAATTCATTCGTCAATTAAAATTTCGATTTGTCGAAATTTATTCAATTTTTCGAAATGGATTCGATATGACAATATTTCGTTGAGTATTTAAAAGAAGACGTAATATCGTGGAAAAAGGTGAATATACCAATAAAAGTGATAACAAGTACTACAATCGAATGAACGCAAATGCCGTGCATTTAATGATGTTCGCAATTCGATATTCATTCAGCTCAATCAAATGTTATTAAATTGTTTTTTTTTTCGGGTTTGGTGAATTCAAACTGATGTCAGACAATTTGACATCAATACTACGAATTTAATCATTCAATTGTAAATGTAAATGTGATTGGAACATTGTTGTGCAATTTAAATTGCAAGTGTCATTCAAATATAACACACCATTCACATAGTTGCATTGACTGGAAAACGATGTCAATATATCACTTGTAATGGTTTATATCCAATAAACTTAATCTATTTTGTTCAGAATATTAATTTTAAAATGATTAAAACTCAAAAAATTCTTGGCTAAAAATAAAAAAAATATAAACCATGGAAAATATTTTTTTTTTACGAAACCATCGAAACTTTGAAACAATTTTGTATTGAACGATTTCGTAAAAAATAGTTCTAGTTAATTGTTTGTTTTAAATTCTTGACACAAAATTTATTTTTTTTAATTTTATATTACATTTTTTTTTAAATTATTGATTTAAGGATGAATTTATTCTTTAAACTAATATAATTGCTCAGGAAGTTTATGTTCATTCGAGAGCATTGAAATCATAAAAATGAGATTTCAGGAAGGAGTATTCTAGTGTGGAAGGAGTAGTGGCTATATATAAATTGTATCAAATCATCACCATTCTGTTTCTATCAAACAATTGAATTGATTATGTCTTTTATTTCAATTAATCCACAATTAAGAAAAAACAGCAATATAAATTGTGTCGACTTTTTGAAATCGACAAAAAATAGAACCTTTCGAATCTTTGCACAAACAATTGATAACATTTTGTATTTAGCCATATTCCATTAAATAAATTTATTTCAAATTTGGTTAAAAAAAAAACCAAATTTATATTATGAGATTGCATGAAGATACGATTCGATAATGGATGTCTTTTTAATTTTTGTTCATTTCTGATAGTTTTTCAGGGATTTTCTCTGAATCACACACATCTATTTAAAATTTAACGAATTGCCTCCGTCATTCTTTAAAGAATTTCAAATGA
The DNA here is from genome assembly GCA_030463065.1 of Aphidoletes aphidimyza. Lineage (NCBI taxonomy): Eukaryota > Metazoa > Arthropoda > Insecta > Diptera > Cecidomyiidae > Aphidoletes > Aphidoletes aphidimyza. The sequence continues at coordinate 30,262,073 of CM059998.1, read as the reverse complement.
AATGATGCATATAAATCAAAATAATTAAAATAAAAATTACAATAAATTTGATTCTGGCACAAACAACACACATTTATCCACAATAATTGCGCGTTTTTCGCAGTGGTCGAACGGAAGTAATTCTTGTTGGTGGTGCACAGGTAACATTTGAATTTGTAATAAAATCATAGGCTTTTTTCATATCACTCGATATGATTTCATGTATGGTAATCATTCCACGGAATTCGCACAATTCTTTGTATGATAAATAGTTGAATAAATGGTAATTTTTCGGTTGAATTTCAGCCTTTTCCGCACAAATGCCTACCAACAATCAAATTTAACATCGATTAGTCATTGTTTGATTTTATTAAATTCCACTGGATATATGTAAAAAAATAAAATTTAAAGAAAAAATTACCGGTTAGATATACATCTTCCAAGTGCAATAATGGTGAATCCATCGATGCATTGTAGAGCTTTTCAGCTGTGTCCATGGTGAACACATACCCGGTCCCCGATAAATAATTCGGATAAACTCGTTTGTCATACATATACCGAGGTGTAAACCTGAATTAAACAAAAATCCACTTTGATTTGGTCTCATTGTCAACATTGTGAAAATCAATTCAGCTAAAATCCTTACCATTTACTTCTGTAATCGGATATTGGTTTAGAGTGACAAAATCGAACTCCAATTAAAAGATTGTCGTAATGCATCAAACGATTTTTCGGTGAAAGTGTACGAACCGTTTGTTCATTGTAGTGATGAAGTGTTGCATCATACACGGGAATTGTGCCACCAAGTAGAAAATGAACCAAATTTGGTACATTCACAAATGTATCGTCATCACATTTCATTAAAAAGTTTACTAAAAAATTAAACATTTCAATTCGATCGTTGTTTTTTTTTTCGATTAATTTGTTGAACATTGAATTGACATTATACACGTACCTTTTCCCTCACAATTGCTATTTATCCATTTCAACATCATTACCGATTTTAGTGTCAAATTATTGTATGAATCTAAAAAACTTTCCTGTATCAAATCGTTGTGCGTTCGGCTTTCATTGATAATTTGCTCTTGTGTTTCATTGTTATCGGTTTGACCCAGCAAGAAAACAGTACGAATTTGAAAATTGGCATGGCTTGGTTCGCTTGGCTCATTAAAATTCTTATTACTAATGTTTTCATTTGGATTTTCGGAAGACTCCTACAAAATCGTTACAAAAACAAAACAAAAATAACATAACAAATTTGAAATCAACACAAAATGCGTGTAAATGTGTGGAATTTTTAAATATTAAATTGATTTTTTGTTGACAAATATTTTATATACCGTTGAATATTTGTCATCATTTCTTACGGTGAAATTTTTCCAATCGGGATAATTAATTGGTAAATATTTTCCGCCGAAATGTGAATGGAGTACTGCAAATTTGGAATAATTGAATTCGGTTGTGTTTGCCCATGTTTCACGTAATGTTTGCCTAAAGAATTAACACAATTTAATAAAAAAATCAATAAATAAATGGAATAAAATAAAATCACGTGAACGATTGATGGTTTTGATGAATTTACCTGATTTCAAAGTTATCAGCCGCCGAGCAAATGACAATCAACAGTAAAATTGGTGTATTCTCTTTGCATAATGTTGTTGGCTCTATAAGTGTTGTATTCACATTTGGTAAAATATAAAATGGAATACTACGGGTTCGATTCCTATCCCATCCTGATAAAGACACTATCAATAAATGTTGGGTGTTTTTGTTGTTGTTGTTGTTTATTGTTAGGTTTGTTTAAAATTCAAAACTCTAATCAAATCTTATTGTAATATAATACGAGTAAAAAATATGTGGGAAAATACCAGCATTAAAAACCAACCTTGAAGTGACGGCTCATCATAGTACAACGATAAATACAGTTGAGATAAAATGATTACTGTCGATGCAAATCCAAATACAAATAGAAATCGTTTGAATGATTTATTTTGTGTTTGGCGAACGGTTTTATGTGACACCGAATACAACTCAATTTCATCATATTCGGTTAAACGCCGTGCACTTGGATCCATATAATTTGATATGCGACGGTTAATTACATCATTCTGATTCTCATTATTGTTTCGTATCAATGTACTGCATTCCGTTGTTTTTCGTTGTGAATCGAATTCTGTGTATGAATCGCTTGTATCACTGCCCTCATCATCATTATTTTGATCATCTAGTGCCACATCAACTGAATCATAATTCACCGTTTCCATACGATTACCCATTTCATTGCTGCATTCCAGCAAAACCGATGTATTGGAAGAAATTATCTATCGATATACTGCAAACTGATCCAAAACAAAACACATAATAGTTTTTCTGATTAGCTATTCATTTGCTAAAAGCATTTTAATACAAGGCTCAGTGTGACAATGCACCGAATCTATTGAATATTGGTCAGTCAAAAATAAACAATTTTACTATAGCTGGCCAAATCGATCAAAGTTGATTATGTTTTATACAAATGTTCAAATCCAGGGCCATATTTCACAAACAACGAAGAATATGCGATCTTCTCAAAAATCTACTCAATTAGAAGCTGTGGGCAAGAAAGGGATTGATATATACAAAAAGAAAGAGAACATCTATGAAAAATAAGAAGTTCTAATAAATTCTGTCAGCAGCTATGTAACAATCTCAAAAATATAGGAAAACTTCTCATTTTTTACACATATCTGTCCTTTTCTCGCACATAGCTGCTTATTAAACATATTTTTGAGCAGATATCTTATTCTTTGCTGTTTGTGAAATAGGCCACAGCCGGCTGATTGGTCGTCTGATATGAGATTTTAGTCGTCAAAAGACAACTGTTGACTTTAATCATCACTTTTAGTCAGCCAAAAACCACCCACATTAACCAGCTGACTAGTCAACAATTTTTCACATGAGCAACTATCCAAAGAGATATAGAAATTGTGATCAAATTGGATAACTACTTTCCAAGATATCATTTTTCCAAAAATCTAATTTGTTTTTCTATAATTTGCAAAAAAATAGCACGTTATTACCCCGAATTCTACAATATCAACCAAATCGTCAGTGAACCAAGTGGACAGTTCAAATTACACTGGCACAGATCTAGAATAGATATAGAACGCTGACAAATCATACACACACAAGTAACTTAATTATCAAAAGTAATCTGGAATTTCATGCACTTCAAAACGTGAGGTCGCTATTTATTTATCTATTGGTCAATGAAAACTATACCAAAGTGTGAGTTGACAGAAAAAAAAACAGACAAAATTGGTGTGATTCAATATTACAGAAAAACCTCCCATTTATGAAATCTCAAGCGACCGATCATTATTTCCGTTATAGCAAAGAATTTCGAAAGGCCGACATTCGGAATTTTAAAATGCTTGTAAAATTTGTTCAAGGGATACATTTGCATTCTGGTACTTTGAGCGAAGCTTCATGTGCTCCGCTATTCATTGGTTTTACTGTATGTTTAATTTATAAAGCATTGATCAACATAGTGAACTATGGTGGCGAATTCAATATTTGGGCAGGTGAGAATGGTGCTATATAATTTGAACTCATGTGATGACAGGTATATTTGATCAAAAACTGAATTTAGCACTAGATTTTGAGGTTTTGGATCTGTGAATAACCTCTCAGATGCTAATTTCACTAGTTTTCCCTAGTTCAATTTGCTTGAGAATTTTGACTAAAACGGTAATGGTAATAAAATCGAATATTACTTAATATTTCTCCTTGGTGCAGTGTTTTTTTAAACAATATTACACTTTTCTTTTCGTGTTCTCAATTTCGTCTTTTTTGTTGTAGTTGTTGATAGTTTTTCTTGTTTTTTGCTATTTTGAACATTCTTCAAATTATCAATCTCTGACAACTGTTTACTAAGACACAATTTGTATAATTTTATAGTAGTATTCAAGAAAATGTGTCACTTTTCAAAGTCAAAGATTCGCAGCACTAATTGTTTTGAATAGTCGCACAAAATAGCACTAATTGAGCACCAAATGTACAGTGCTGCATATATTGTCGCACTGGGAAGTATAAACTTTAATTCAATTCTTAAAAACAAATTTGATGTCAAGAGTAGAGATTGACATGCACCTCATTAAAATAAAACCTTTTTAAGAATTCAATTATATTGCATCAGAGTCACTCGGCCAGGTCACGATAAAATGTCTATTTTGAGACCAATATGCAATTACCAATTGCATTCATTTTCGGATCGTTTATTTGTAAGTTTTTTTTTATTTGTTCACATACCTTGTCTTGGATTATAATCAGAATTATACATTCTGATTGAATTCCTGAGAATGTTATGCACTAAAAATATCACCACGGATGACACACGAACAAAAAAATACAACAATTCACAAAGACAATAACATAGAAATTCGAGTTGTTACAAAACCAAAAAAATGCGACATTTATCACAAATTCGGGGCGATAAAAAAAAAAACAATAAATTTACAGTGTTTCAGTAGATGAGATTCAACCGAAAGTATAATTCGAAAAAATCAACACATTCCGTTAGCTACATTTCGGATGGTCTGATTTTCTCGGCTGCGTTTTGATTTTGTTGCTGTTGTTGTTGTTGTTGATCTTTTGCTGTCGAATCTGTTTTATTGAACCGAAAATATATTCAATCACACACAGCAATTCGATGGTGTCGCGTGCTACACCGATGACAGTTGAAGCACAAAACAAATGGATTGAAACTGTTGAAAACGCACTGTCAAACTGAAAACGTCAAGTTCATCGTATCGAGACTTAGGATTATCGTTGTATGCGTGTGCTGTGTGGCTGACGCGGTGTGTGCTAGTCTTTTTGTTGTTGTTTAGTGTTCAACAAATATTGGGATAGGTAAATTAGCTTGTATGCTTTAGACTGTAAACAAAGCATAATGTTTGACTACTGACAACAACGACAAATTACACCGAAAATCAAATGTTGTTGACTCTTCTTCCGTTTATTGTATATATTATAAAATTAAAAAATATATATAATATATGTATATTACAGATTTTGGATTATTCCTATCAAGCTACTTTTTTTTTCTTGGCAAATACAAAATACATTGTAAATTGAATAGAAAAATTGCTTTTCATTAAAAAAAAAAAGAAAAAAGCAAATGTTTTTTTTTCAATCTGTATGTCAATATGAATTCAAAACGAACATTAGTTGCGAAAGAGATTTTAAAAAAATGAACATTGTTTTATATGGAAAATGGTTGAATGATCGCAAACCGATTTATAAAATAGCTTCCATGGGATGATGAACTGTAACCGGTGCTTGAATGTGATGTGGTGATGATAATTCGGCAGTTTGTTCATAGTGATTTTTTACGGGCGATGAAAATCCATCTTTTTTACTACCTGAACCCGGCCCATAATTTGAATTGGCTGGTTCGGTATTAAACGATGCCGAATCGGATATTGATTGATTGCTACACTTGTTATTGATGAGTGGTTCAACCAGTGTAAAGCATGCATGATCCGAATCATCGTGCGGTGTCATCGTTGAATAACCATGATCCGATTCACCATTCGGTAGCCGACGAAAGTAATTACTTCGATACGGTGAATCAGAGGAAATGGCCCCCGCATTATTTCTTTTATCAGCTACGTCATTTCCGAGACCATTGTGTGGCAATATGGTGTCATAGTCCAATCGTGATAATGGTAAACCGAAATTATGTTCCACCGCCATTGATTCTACGTACAAGTGCTCAGCACCTATTCAAATAGAGTTGAATACACACACAAAACAACAGCATGAACAAAAATGTGTAGATAAAAATGTATTGTGAAAACTGGATATCATTTCTCTTATCAAACAATTTTGCGTTATCATTTTTGCTAAGATAATCATGTTCATTTTCAATGCATTATTTTCGCTAGAATTGTTTAAAATGAGAAATGGATTTTTATTCTCCATTCCAACAAAAAAAAAAAAAAAACACTTACCCGGTTCTAAATTATTTCGGTAGCAATACATTGCAAAGCCGATGACTAAAAAGAGAACAACAACTGCTCCAATCGCAATCGGACCAATAGCCGCATATGCTGATGGTAAAATTGAATCGATAATAGCACCAATATCACCATCTCCATACGGTGTATTTGAGCCCAACGTGCCACCAAAACAACTCGATTGATGCGTACAAAATGGTGACAATAAAATCGTTTGATCAATATCAATTTCACACCAAACACAACCCAAAATACCAAGACAATCCAATTGATTCGAATATAATTCACATGTGAAATTTACACATTGAATTAATGTATTCAATTTATCTTGTTGAATGGATTTTTTGTTTGGTATAAATTCTTCGACTGGTCGGCCGCACACATCGATACTATCAAAAAGATTTAATTTTTTGTCGATGGTATTTTTTTCATCTTCAAGTAAATCACCATACATGTATTCGGAGATGATTGAACCCGTGTTAAGACTTTCGATTGAACATTCGCACGGGCATTCACAATTCATAAGCTCAATGCGTTTGCAATTAAAGCAAACTTTGTCAACTGTACTGCACGGACAAAATGCAGCACCTCCACCACCTTCCGTGGAATTTTTCTGTAAAAGATGAATTTAAAAGAAACAATCCATTGAATATATTTTCAATTACAATATGGTTTTTGCACTTGAATCGCTTACCATTATAACAAATAAATTTGTATTGGGAACAGATTCAATTTGATATTTGGTTCGTTCGCCATTTACAACATTTGTCAATGCACCGGTAACAGATGTATTAAATTTATAATACCGTTCAACTTTACGGTTCAATAGATTTTGGCACATTCGCTTCTCCACCAGTGTTTTATGCAATAAAATATCATTTGCAATTAACGATTCGCGATGTGTGATATGTTCATTGATATTGAATTGTGTATCAAACAGTGATAATTGCATTTTTGTATCAAAATTATTTGGATAAACCACCAAATAACCATAGTCATCAATGAGAAAACATTTGATATTTTCATCGCTACGGCAATAATCGGATGATTGTAGTAACACTTGATAGAGAAATCCCAATGTTACATCGACTGATACAATGGCAGCTGCATTACGTTGTTGATCACTTGCTGGTCCAATGCCGGATTTGCGTCGCTCAAAAATCACATACGAAATGGTAACAACAAATCCAGCACCACCAATATCCAAATATGGTGGTGTTATTGTGAGTTTGCCGACATTTTCCATGGCTTTTTGAAACCATGACCGTCGACTTGGATCGAAATCATTTGGCAACGAAAATCCCGGATACATCAACATAATACCATTCATCGATGTAATGTACCGTCGGATAACATATTTTTCAATTTTACTTCGATATTGATGCTGCTTGCGAAGCAACTCAATTGAATTGGCCAGCGTTAGTACATCACTTCGAACATGCGGTTGCAAACCAGGATTTGTTAGCAAATTGGTTGTATCTTTAATATATGCCATAATATTTTCAATGCGATGATAGCATTGTTCACGGTATCGTTTCTCTTCAGTGGCATCGACATTTTCACACATTGTTGTTAAATGTTGAAATGGTGATTTAAATGAACGTGGACTTAAGTACAATGTTGCTGTGTCAAGTATTGAAATTTGCTTGAAATATTGACACAATTTTGGTGGTGAATCCAATTGTTCATTTAATTTGGTTGAAATTGCCAAATCCAAACGATGAAACACCAGATTATGCTCCGTTTCTGGATAGCTGGCAACCGATATATTATTACTGAATGTATCAGTCTTTGTGTGACTTGCTGATGTTAAAATTAATGGTGATTTGTATGCATGAAAATTTGTTGCGGGCTGAGAATCGATCGCAATCGGAACGGCAAACTTGTCAGCCGTCTGCTGTAGTCCTTCGATCTGTGGTAGAATATGTACCAAGCACACAATATACCAGTACGATAAACGACGCCAACGATACACCTTCTGTGATTATAAAAATCAGTTTCATTTTTTTTAAATGTTATAAAACCTGAACCATCACAATTTTCAATCCATTTCAATGAAATTTGGAACTTACCGATTTTTTTCGATTCCAAGAGTGCGCTTTGGAAATTTGAACAATTCCAGCTTCTTCATTTAGCCAACGCTGTCGTATATTTTCCGGTGTTTTTTCAAAATATTTGATATCCGTTGCATACGTTGGATCGTAGCTGGCTATATTTGGTCGTGGAAATGATGGATGCCAAATGGTCATACCGTTTTTATCACAGAGAAATGCATACGTTTCATCACCATTCGAATACTGATTGAAATGATATATCAAATCTTCGGCCACATCCGACAAATACATTGATATACCGATGATACCATAGTCTTGGCAACTTTTTGTTATGTAAATAATTTGATCTAAACAAGAAATAAACAAATCAATGATTTACACATTGTACGGCCGAAAGTGGTTGATTTTTGACACATCGTTCGTGTGCAATTTGTTACCTTTGACACTTTGATCATAAAATGGTTGATGAACGATGATTTGTGATTTAAGGAACTGTTTTTCAAACCAAATATCAGTAACAGCACCAGTTGCAGCCGCAAACATTTCATTCACATTTCGATGATTCACAATATAGCAATTCCCCTTTTGAGTGTAACGATTCAATGCATTTGTCACATTGGTATTCACATCGATGGTATACTTTGTGTAATTTTGATTGGCAATATCGCTGAGAAACTCTTTCCCCTGAGCGTTCCGTTTCTCATCTGGGTAATCAAACGATTTGGAACAATTTGTGTTTGAATAAATTTTGATCACATTTTAATTTCTGAATCATTATTTTCTCCTAATAACAAACATATTCTCTCACCCAAAATGATTGCACATGTGTTTATAACAATTGGTTGTTTCAATCGCAATTGTCCAGCTGCAATTGCATCCAGCACACATTTGGTTTCAGCGGTAGGCAAAACGATGCCTCGACTAACGTATAAAATTTGCAATGGTGTTGATTTTCCATCGAATGTTATAGCACCAACATCAACTTGTGATGCAATCCATTCGAATGCATATTCAAATGCTAGCGTGTGATTTGTTGTGGCCGCATCTTTTTCCAAGCTATCAATAAATTTCCGTACAATTATTTTATTGCTGGAATTCATCGATAAAAACTTATTTGTGCTGTCTATTGTATGAATGGTATTTGAAATGGCAATCAACATCAGCTGATCATTTTCATTCAGTAAATTTAAAATAATTTGTGCTATTGAGAGAGAGAGAGAGAGATAGAGAAAAGAAAACGTCAAAGAAAAAAAAAATCAAATCAATCATTTTAATTTCGAATACAAAACAAGAACGGACAATTGTAATTCCATACCGAATGATTTTGTGACCTCGAGCGTTTCGGAATTTGTAGCCGTAGCGCCATAATCAACAATTAAAATAATCTTCTTCGAAATAATGGATGACGCATACAAAACCCTGATAATGAAATTCAAAAATCAAATTGCATATTTTAGAATGTTTAATTTATGGAAACCATTATTTTGTTTTTGTTTTTTTGCGCGAACGGTTTTGCTTTGTTACCTGTGGTGTTCATTTGGGATTGTATTGCGACAATTGGTGGTGCTTACTTGACTATCTTTAGGTAAAAAAAATACATCACGAACATTTGGCACATTTGCCGATGACACATCGATACTCTTTAATGTTTCCATCAGTCTTTTATTGATTGTAAAATTTTTATCGTCCGTTTCATGAAGATGGCCGGCATTTTTAAGAAAATTTAACACTTCAATTGCTTTTTTCTTATTTATACCACCGATAAAATCGTTTTGATTTCGCGAATCTGCCGTTAAATCTAGTGTACTTCGTTCGGAATGTTTTGTGATAGTTGAACATGGTAATATTATTGCATCGAGTAGTAATTGTTTCGATTGATCATTTAATTCCGTTAAAATGTGTAAAATTTTTTGATTTGTTTCATTTAAAATGCGTATGCCATATGACAGTTTTGCATCGATTTTGGTGGCAATTGAATTTAAAATTTTTGTATCATTGTGATCAATCGATGATGGCACACGTTCCAATGTATCAAACGCATTTTGAATGGCTGGAATGAGTAATTCATGATTTTCAATTGATTTCAATTGTATATTTAAATCACGCGTTAAATCCGATATGGCGTATTTTTGAATCAATGGATTTGCACTTGTTTGCTGTTGCACTAATGCCGATGTAAATGATGCGAATGATGTGGTTGACGGTTTCAATGGTACCGAATGAATTCCATACGATGATTGATGGCTACTTATCGTGCCATAGCTTAGATTTGTCAATGGATCAGCACTGGCCATAAATGATTGGCCACCATTCATGGCTAGCAATAATGTGACTACATAATAATATACGGTGCCATCGTTAAATGATCGGCGCTTTTCAAATAATAACATTTTTCTCGTTCGCATTCAAACTCGAACTCAATTCTTACATCCGTGTATTTTGCGAATGATTTACATTGCCACTTATCCCACCGTCAAAATTCGAAACATAACACTTAAATAATTTGCTGTTTTGGAATCAAATTTGGCCATGCGATTGACTTTTCACATGTTGGGCTTGCTGGGTGGCCAACCACTTTCAAAGTGCCAAATCTGCTTCTGTTTTCCACTGCGACGTGATTTTGGCCTTTTTTTGTACTAACTATCGAACATTTTGCAGATGAATAAACAGCGAATGGAAACTTTTTTTGTTAACGATTTTTATTGCAAAAATCCCTTTCAATAAAAAAATGTGCAGACTTTCAACTGAATTTTTTTTTAATGTGTTTTGTTTGTTGTTGTGTGTAAAAGACTGAACAATTTTACACGCACATTTCGTTGCGATAGAAAACCTTTGTTGTCTCGCGGATACTTTGTTTATGTTTATAGATGTACTACCTACCGATGTACTACCGCCATACTTGTGTGCAGCACACAATCACAATTCATTCGACTGAAGGGAAAATATATAAAAAATACCATTGAGTTTACATTGCTAATACACCACACACAGCACACACAGCACACACACACCATACACCTAGCCATACACCGCATACAGCATTTCCCACACGCTAGATACATGTTAAAACTGTCATTTCAACACACATATGCGTATGAATCCGCTCGAATATCGAATCATGTTTATTGGTTACTTAGGGTACGTTCCATTGGCCTAGTGCATAGTGAAATTCATTTGCATTCTGAAATTTGAAATGCAAATAAATGACGAAAAAATATTTACAATTCGGATTCCATGCCCACAAGTTGGTTGATTTTATTTGATTTAGACAGGCTTGATTGCAATTATGTTGATATGTGCAAATTCAAATTGTTTACGCAATATTTTCCAGTCTGTTTTATTTTAACTAAAGATTTCAATGCAAAGTACGGGGATTTTAAATGAATAATAATACTTAAATGTGTTCGTTTTATATATATCACAAAAATCATGTTAAATTATTTTTTATAAACTGGCATTTTGAGGTGTTCAAAGTCAGTGGTAGTTTTTTTATTTTTGGAATCAAGGCAAAGTTCATGCGTTCGTAATGGCATTTTCAATTGAACATTTTATTGTTTTCATATACACCAAGAATTGTTGTCTAGCTGTGTAGCACACACAATATTTTACGTTATACAACGTTTTGCAATTACAAACTACTTCCGTTGATTTGTCCGTAATGTCTATTTAATCTTCAATCAAACGAGGCTACACACAAAAAGCTCGTTCTTGAAGAGGTCTTTGTTCCTGAATTAATGATTCAATTTATTCAACACTTATGTGAAACTCGTTCATTTGCCATGCAAATCACACAAATCCGAGCCCATGTCGAAGGGAAATTAATGACTCATCTATATCCAGGGATCAGTGATCTTAAACAGTTTATGTTTCGACAAAAAATTAACAAATTATTTTGCAAACATTTTTCCCTTGACTTAGTGAATGTGCAAATATGAAATCTGATAATCAAAATGAACTGATAAGCGCAATCGAAATCGATAAAAATAAAGGAAATCATAGTACTACACTGTGTATGATTGGTAATCATACCAATTGAATTAGTTTTTGCAACCAGAAAATGACTTCAGCAACCGTGTACATCTCATTATTCACATCAGCTGCTTTGATTTTAGTATTGAGTTGTCTTTTGGTAAGCGACGATTGCCATTTAAAAAACTACATTAATTAACGTCTCTCACTTTTTAATCGATCAACAACGATTTATATTTATTCTTTTTTTTTTGGTTTTTGTTTTGTTGTTAAGTACTTTTGCAGTCGCAACAATCGTTTCACCTTTATCCATCTAGTGAATAGTGCACCAGTTAATACAATTTCACGAACCATCGATGCTGACCATTTGCATCACTCAAATCAACAATCACTTTCACATACATCGCATCAAGTTAATTCAGATTTGCCACCATCATATGATGAAATCGTCCTTGATATTCGTTTGGCTGGTCCAAACACAGCTATTGTGTATTGAGTAATTTAAAAGAAAGAAAAAAACAAACAAACAATTATAAATCATAGCAAATAATAATAAAAAAAACAATCATCGCTTGATTAAATTAAACAAATGCTTTTACATTGTATTTTTTTTTCTCTTGTTCGAATCTAATGCTAACGTATATATCAAGACACTTTTGTGATTTGGAATGAATATTTGTTTTGTGTGTATGTGTGTGTGTGTGTGTTTTTTTTGTTATTCAGTCTCGGATCGATTTTTGCGTTGAATTTTAGCTAAATGTCGCCGCAAACGAAATCCTCTACGATGACGATGACGGCGTGATTCTTCCGGTGCGCTTGGTTCGTTGTTTTCATTTTGTCTATCGGATTGATGTCGATGATGTCTTCGATGTCGATGCCTTCGGCCTCGTGATGATCCAGCATTTTGACTATCTTCATTGACCACTTCAACTGTTGCTGGTCCCGGTTGTGATGGTGCTGACGGTGCTGATGGTGCTGTTGGTACGATTGGTGCAATCGGACTCTTTACACCCGATATGGCTTCTTCATATGACGGTAGACCATCATTCGATGCACTTTTTACAATCCCCTCAGTCGATACATAGCCGGGATTTGTGAAATTCGTTGGTGTTGAACCGTTCACGTCTATTGTGTACACTGATGATCGCCCTTGACCTAAACAACAACAACAAAAACATTGAAACAAGAAGCAAATTTATCGTTAAACATTTGTTTTTGTTATGAAATCACGGACAAATTTTGTTTTTTTTTTGTTTTTAAATTGATACACACCACAGGAAGCGCCCGCTTCATTGGGATACATTTCGGAAAAACTATTATCATTGCGCACATTTCGTATACAATTGCGAATTTGAAGCTGTGAATTAGATGTGTTGTTTTCATTAGTCTGTTTGGAATCGGTTGGTTCAGGCTTTGTTTTGGAATTTCCCATTTTTTTTTTGTGTGTTTTGTTTTTGTGCGTGTTGTTATTTTACCAGATAAATGTCAATGGCAACAAATGAATTGAAATGCAAAAGTTCAAAAACGTTTATCGTTAAAATTCCACAGTAAAACTGAATGCACAATTAAATTTTTTTACAAATTTTCTTTTTAGAATTTAAATGCTTGAAGCTAGGTCTAAAGAATCGTTTAACAAACAACTTTGATTCGACTGTGTATGATAGCAATTCGAATACAACTAACTCGTTTTAACTAAAAATTTGTTGTGGAAATACACGTAATAATCAAGTTTTTTTTTTTTTAATTTTAGTTCGTTGTTTGCGCGCGATGGCAATTGTTGTTGTTTTGTTTGTGGCGACTGCTGCTGTTGCGAGCTGCTTGAAAGATGATTTCAGCACAGCCGTGACGTAAAAGAATGGACAAACAAAGTCCAAATACAATAAACAATCTCTTTTATGAGATGAAACACTGACGTGTAAGGTAGATGACCAAAATGTGTGTGCGCATTCCAGATCAACATCCGTCACATTCAGTCAAACCGATTATTAGATGATTCACTGTATCCAATCGGATAATTTAACCATTCGGAATGGTAATGTTGAGACAACTCGTACAGAAACCAACATTTTAAATCACATTTCAATCTAATTTACATTGAAAATCTTGGACACACAATAAAATTGATGTGGTTTTCACAGAGCATTGAGTAATAAATCTAATAATACCAACAAGTAATAAATGTGTAATAAAATCACAAGCATGGAACAACTTATATATTGTTACCCTGACAAAACGTCAATTCCATAGCTCTCAAGCTCTCTATCAACCGCATATTTTCCAGTAAGGTGAATTGTGAATGAGAGTGAGAAAAACATATATTTGTTATTTTTCGTGTTTCTATTGTCAGCGACCTTGAAAAAAAATTGTGATTCGATTTTTACTCCATCCCATAAAAACTCTAATGAAACTAAAATCTATGTCACGTATGATCGCTCACTTATATATACAGGGTGGCATCAATCTTGTACAAGTCATCACCACACTTCTGACCGTAAATCCCAATGATTTTTGAATTTTAGTAATTGTTTCCCCCCAATTTTGTATTAACTCATTTTTTCCCCCCCATAAAACACTCTCTTGTTTATAAATCTTTTGCCTGTGAAAATTTGACGAATTTTCGAATTTTGAACTAAAATGCTACGTTTCTCTCGAACAATTTTGGATTTAAGGAGAATTTCACGTATTTTTCGAATAAAAGTTGTGAAACAGAGGTCATTTTTATTTCTCCGATAACTTTCAAATATTACAGACTGTTCATATCGCATAAGAAACCATATCTTTGTGGATTTTGAATTGATGGAGTAATAAATTGGCCAAAGGATGGTTTAGATGGTTGAATCTAGGGATGTGGCTCTGGGGAATTTAAACACTATTTGATAGCAAGCATCTGTAATCGAGTGATTTGCACCGAAATTGAGAAACACCCTGTAGGTATAACTATATAATTTAAAATTATGTGTTGTTGTTTGTTTTTTCTTTCTTTCTTTCTTCCAGTTGCTTACTTGCTTCTTTCATTCATTCTTGTTTGGATTCGTTTCGTTGTGTTAAGGTAGCCAAGTAAATTGCAATGACCATAGCACATTTTGTTTGGGGCGAATGTGCAAGAATACAGGTGGAATGTGTGTACAGTATCAGCTCATTTGTGTGATCATATTTGTTGGCACTGAAATTGGCGTGTGCTCCAATGCACATTAAATATTATAATTGAAGCAGGTAAAAATCAAATAATCGAAATGCAATCGATTGTATTTATTTATTTGTTTTCTGTTTTATTTAACAATCAACGATGTTTATCTTATCATGTTATCATGAGTCATTCATCTTCCAAAGACAAGCGAAGTTAAAAGTAAACACAACTGAAACGATTCCCTTTCATCGTATTGTTGTAGACACAGAATAAGACATTACAAATTCGTATTCGTTTTGAACGCTTCACGAAATGATAACAATTAGAAAACTGTTTGCGAATCAAAGGTGCATTTGTTCGTTTTAACCACGAAACTTATATAGTCTTTGTTTTATAGAAACAAACCACTTAACATAACGCCGATAACTGCGTATACTGAACAATACTCAGGGCGACGGAATGATGTCTGTTTTCATTGTTGGAAAGATAACGCTATTTATATGGAACAATCATATGATAATCAGGTTTTTAAGACAGACACACACAAATACACATGCACAAAACACACACACACACACACACCGAATTATGAATTCGATTAACGGTGTGGTCTGAAAAAGTATCGCACAATTTTTCTGAGCATCACAGCGACTAAAATAAATAGCAGCAGCAACAGCAGAAAAAAAAACACATTTATTTGGTCATGTGGAATATGAAATGTGGAATAAATTTTAGAAATTTAAATGATATGAAAATTGACTGTGACACGCGGATTTCATCCAACCTGAACCAACCAATCAATAATGATCGTGTGTAAAATTTAATGTTTGCTAAGTAGTTGAACAACAACAACAAAAAAACACACAACAAATAAAAATAATCTGATGATAATTCACATACCGAAGTGAAGATAATGAAAAAAATAATTATCACTATCCAGGCATAGGTGCCAGCATCCATCATTTGTGAATCCATTTTGTCGATATGAAATTCAATTTGGTGTAAACTTTTTTCGGTTTTGGATTTCTCTTTCACTTCAAATCACTTCATTCACTTGTGACCTTTTTTTGTTGTTTTTTTTTTGCTTTCCTGAAATGCCTACAACCGAAAGACTAAACACTTTTCATTATTTTGCGCATCAACTAGAAAACACCTTATTAAGTAGCCGATGTAATGATTTTTTGTTTATTCTCTCGAAATGCAAAAATTATTTCCTTTTAAATATTCGTTGTGAATTGAATTTGAATCAGGCTTTAAATCGATTTACGTTTTGAATAAAATTCAGCATGCAATGGATTGATCGGTCTCAATCCAAATATCCACAGATACAGCAACATGAATGTTTCTGAATCACTTTGCTGGTTTAAAAAAAAAAGCAACAAAAACGCAACACCTAGTTGATAAACTCCTGATATTTTATTGATTGTGATGAAGAATTAATTGCTATCCCCATCGATTAACGATTCCATAAAATGTACCCAATGAGAGTGAATTAAATATTAAATAATAAAACGGATCGAAGAGAAACACATCACTTGTGCCGTTCGTTCGGTCAGTTCTGGATATTGAGCTGTGCGCTTTTTTTTCTGTATAAACAAAACAAGTGTCTTATGTTTTTTGGGTCGTGCTTGAGCTGTAGCCAGTATTACTCAATAATTTCATGTTGTCTTTTTTTTTATTTTATTTACACATGATCGAATGAACTCGAAATGAAACAAGTCTATTGTCACTGTGAGTGTTTTTGCGATTTTGCACTGCAGCTACTTAGTCTGACCACGCACACACGATTCAACTCAAGACACAAAAATTTGCCTAGTACCTTTGCACATATGAATTTAACAACCATTTCGGGGTATACGGTTTATTAATGATGATGATGATGACAAAACACACTTCTGCTTCGACAAAATATTCATTTTATTATACTACATCCATCTTGTGTGTATGTATATAATGTGCGGACGCAGATTTTAATTCATTCAGACGACACAGTCTGATGTTAAAATTCGAACACAATCACCAATATGCCAAACGAAGTATCAACAGAAAAATATCAGTATTTTAAATATGGTTAACGGTACTCCAAATCACATATGAACGAGAAAGAGAATGATATGAACTATTATTTTATACAAATGTCTACTTTTACAATTGAAACAAACTGTTCAAAAAAATAAATGTACGAGCCGAATCGTATTCTTGATTCAACGAATATTGGTGCAATCAAACACACAACCACACAAAGTGTTGCAAATATAACTATCGAAATATAGAGACGAAAATTCAGTTAAATTAAAATTCATTAGCGTGTATTTAATAGTTTGTATAAACACCTGTCGTGTTTTGAACGGTTCTAACTTTAAACATCCTAAAAAGAAACGGTTCGATTGTTAGTAACAATTTGTTACATGGAATCATGAATGACTTTGTTTTTTTTTAAAAAAAAAAAGGGTAAATAGTTGACATTGTGGCTAAAAGTGGGTAAGATAAAGCACAAGAGCAAAAAGATAGCCGATTGTTTTGTTCAAAATGTTATGAAGTGTATTCGTAAACTAGAATTGGAATAAAACGTTCAATAGTTTCGATTAAATCGAATGACCATATGAACAATGCATTCGCAAAATCATATTTCACGCATAAAACTTGCAAGTTAGTTAAAGAAGTGAATGAAAAAGTTCACCTGGTGCGCGCAGGTGGTGTGTGTTCAGGGGCAACGCGAAAAAAAATACCGTTTACTGATTACGAAATAATAATATACAAAATCCAACTAGAATCTCAAATGTAATTACAAGCATACTCGTAGCGACATCTTGGTGAAAAATGTGGCATTTGGTATTCGTCATTTTTATGTGTACAGCACTTCATGTATTTTGGTTAAGTCAAAACAATTTGACGTTGACTCAAAATTGATATACTTATATATGTGTATCTATATGGATTCGGGTGTCACTCTGTTGAAATTTACAACAAATCTAACAGATGCATTCTGCCTTACAACTCGTAAAAAATCATAACAAATTGCATTCCAAAAGAACCTAATCAAGATAACAAGATCGTGGTGCGTGTGTGTTTAATACTAGAATTCTGATTTAAAACTATTTGTGAAGACTGCGTTGTGTTTAGTCATATAATTGTGATTTTCGTGTAATTTGTTTTTTTTGGGATTATCAATATTTGCTAAATATAAATATGTCATCACGAAAAAGAAGTGGTTCGGGTTCGAAGCGGCCCAAAGAAAAAGTCGTCTATATCTATGAAATGATTTTTCGAACGGATTTTAAGGAGCCGACCAAAACCAATCCCGAATTTTGGCATGAATTTTTTTTACTCCAGCCAAATGTTGAAAGTTTGGAAATGGAAATCACAAAATTGTCATGCGAACAATTAATTGCGATTAAAAGTAATATAAATTCGTTATTTTGTCGATGCATTGAAATGCTGGATTCAGGTAAATTGGCGGTTTATTATCATATATCACAAATATGATTAATAAAGATATAACACACAAACACACAAAAAACAACAAAAATTAATGCGACTCATTTTGTTTGGTCATTATTTACAAATAGATCATCCGAAGCGCGTTTGTAACAGCTTGCAAACATTATGTGCCCTTTTTTATGCAATTTTCAAATGGCATGCGACCGAAACGAGTTTCGATGTAATTAGCACGATATTTGATTTTGATGAAGTCGAAGATAAAATGAAAACACTTATCACAAAATGTAACAATCTCATGATATCGGATGTGGCCGATACACCACGCCTTATGTGCTTAAAATTGCTTTTGGTGAGTTCGAATGGGAAATGTTCAGTTGTTCATCCAACCATTGTTGTTTCAGCAAACTTAATTGAATCCTCCATTTTTTTTCTTTCTCTCCACTTGAATTTTGTGTATGAGACCAGGTTTTAGTCACCGGATGCAATAATGTTAGTCAAAATATTTTGCTGGAATACATTATGATAAACAGTCAGCTATTCGATTCGTGTGTACGTTTGTTGTCGGATCCAACCCTTCGTCAAATGCACGGACATGATATCGTCATTCTTTTGACATTGCTTGTCAATTATCGCAAAAATGAGACCGCCAATCCGTACATCGTTCAATTGTCCATACTGGCTGATGAGCTCGCATTAAATGGGTAAAATTATATTAAAAACTAAACAATCGAATTCTAGTGTAAATAGCATTTACTAAAGAGCACTCTAATTTTCAGCTATGGTCAAATGATTTCAACGTCACTGATCGATTTTTGTCGTCAATATACACAAAATTTAAACGAAATGCAATCATCATCTTGGCTCTCGTCATTGTCCAATATTGTTGGAAATATGTTTGTATCCGATGAGGATTGTGATCGTGTTCAACAGATTCGTGCAAATAATGCACTTCTGCTAGCACTCTACGAAGCAGTCCATTTGAATCGAAATTTCATAACAACGCTATCGCATACACATGAAACATCAAGTCCACCATCACCAAGTAACACACTCAATGCAAACCAACCTGTGCCCGATTTAGCATCAGCCCCAGCAACACCGACCGCTCTCGATGTGTCATCACAATATCCAACAAATTTACTTGTTGCAATGTTTCAGTATTGGTGTGTAAATTTCAAATAATTGTCCATAGTCCACAACACCAATTCGATTTTTTTTTTACATACATAAAACTCAAATTTAATTCTTATCTTAGTTCGATTGTGATGCAAGACAACAAAAATGAATCGAGTGCCGCAAATTTGAAGCTATGCTTTTTGATTTTGACATGTATCTCAGAGGATCAGTATGCCAATTCCATGATGCATGACAGCAATTTGACATACAAAGTGCTTTTACATCGTGCACCGATGCGACATCGAAAATTGCCACAAGTAAATTGGCCACCAAAGTGGAATTTATTTTGATGTTTTCATTCAATTTGGAATTTCAACAATCGTATATACATTTTATTTTTTTTTTTTTTTAAACAGGATCGTCTATCAAAATCCCAGCCATTGGCCGCAATCCTTCTCGATCTGCTTGTCGAATTCATAGTATCGCATCTCATGAAAAAATTTCCAATCGAATTATATTTGCTGTCGGTTGGTGTCATACACCGTATTTTGTGTTATCAAAAGCGTTATCGTGTCCGTTTGATTTATCCATGGAAAGATATGTGGGCAGCATTAATAAGTTTACTAAAATTTTTAGTAAATCAAGAGCCAAATTTGATCAAAAAATGCAACATATTCCATTTAATTATTCAAATCATCAACATTTTTAATTTGTTTATCACATATGGTGACACATTTTTAGCCACAACAAATAGCTATGATGAACTGTATTATGAATTAAATCGAGAAGAGAAGGCATTCACCGAGCTTCATGCAATGGGTATACTAATTATCTGTTCAAGAATTTGTATTGTGTTTAATTGATTCATATAATTTCAATTTGCAGTGCTGCGATTTTCGATGGTGACTGATTGTGAATACAAAGAGGATGTGCTGAAATTAATGAATTCATTGGTTAACATTTTGGCAATTGTTAAGCATTTCCAAAACAAAATCAAAGACTGGCTGACATGTCAAGGTTTATCGACACCAACCGAAGAGCAAGTGCTGGAAGTGGTTCGAAAAAATTATGATCTAACGCTTAAACTTCAAGATTCACTTGACCATTACGAGCGATACAATGAACGCCCAAAGCATGTCCAATTTTTCACAAATATGGTGCGTGATGTTGTTATTGATACACGAAAACAAGTCTATGCGAGTATTAAAGAGGTGGTGCACACACCGCAACAAGATTTAATTGGTCCCATCACCACCACAGCAGCAGCAACAGCAACAGCAACAGCAACAGCAACAGCAACATCTTCATCCTCGTCCAATGTAATGAATACCGGCTGGATCAGTTCGAGTAACAGCGCAACTACACCAATCTCGTCGATAGCACCTGTATAAATTACTTTAAAATATTTCTTTTTTTGTTTCAAATTTAATGGACAATTCTTTAATTTCTAATTCAATGGAAATAAAATTGAATTACATTTGTAATCCGGACTTTTCCGCACTGATATGACATTTGATTTTACTCTTGAACGATTAAATTCATCGACTATAGTCTTGAATATATTCAAGAGAAAATAAATATTCAAATGGATATTTTCTTTTCATTCTAATTTCAATTTGTTTTTAATTTTAAAGTCCAGACAATAAAAATGCTTTGGATCTGATAGCGAATGCACAGATTTTTTTTCCCGAAATTTTTGGTTTAAACCACCTTATTATCGTTTATTCTTCGGTGCAATATTCGCATGGAAATTTGTTTTTTTTTACAATTATTTTTGAAAATTTTCATGTAACAAAATAAAAAAATGCGTAAAACGTTTATGTAAAATGTCAAAAGCTGTATTTGTAAATAGTGCTTTATTCAGTTGACGTGGAGATTGTGGAAATGGCTTTTGTGTATGTATCTATGTCACAAACATATTGAGCTTGAATAGCTAGTGGTTCTTCATAATTTTCAAGTTTTCTTCATAATTGATTTCACCTCATCGTCAATAAATTCAACCACTTGTTGTGGACTGTGATCAATGAATGTGTTAGCATCAAGAATGGAATCGAGTTGATTTAAAGTTGGTGCAAAATATGAATCAACTTAAATGCGTAAATTTAGTCATAAAAATATGTTCAGCTAACGGCATAGGACTTATCAAAACCAGCCAGCTGACCAACACGTAAATCCCATTTCTTAACAGCCTCTTATCATTGTTGAAGAGTTGCAAAAATGATGCTTCGGCACCGGTTGTTCCATTCACACCACTAACACAACAACACAGCAAAGAGCATGTTCATTTGTTCATCCATCAATAGATCTTGAAGCCACAAAGTGGAACGTTCACCCACAGTCATCAGCTATGCCGGTTGCGGAAATTGTTGCGCAAATGCATAAATCCAAATGTTGGCAACGATCTATTGTATCCATATACAAATTATTAATTCAATAATTGATTAATGCTTGTTGCTCGATAAATAAATCTTGAATGAATCAATAAAACTTACTCAAATTCAGATCTCTGTTATCGCTCATTAGGTAGCTCTTGAATGCATGATTGGAGCAAGTTGGCATTGTTCAGCAAATACATGCACATGTGCCATTACATCATTTCTTCGGCTGCGGTTGGTCTATGAATGGTATCCATTTGTAAAATGTATACGTATTCAAAGCAAAGCTAAACATGAATATTCAAATATGCCACCGGATTTTACCATAAAATTAGTGATTAGAAAGAACGACCATTTACATTATCTCAAGTGAAAATTTCCTTTTTTGCAAAACAAAATATTACAAAATCATGATGTCATTTGAATCAGAATAACAATCACAAGTCGTGGAAGCGTTCAAAAAATAATTCAATAAAATGCAGTGCATCATATTTATTATATTCATTCATTGTTGCGCGGTTTGGATTGGTTGTGAAATTCTATCATTACGTACCTTTTCGGCTTGAGCAAGGAAAATCCATAGTTTGCGCCAAGTGGAAAAACGTTGTAAATTGATCGCTGAACGAAAACTGCATTTCCTTTATAGGCATATCGTGTACTTAATGGCGACCGATAGCCTTCATATTCACTGATATTACTTTCCGACATGTTGGCCTCTTTGTTTCACTCTGGTTTTAGTCTTCCGGTGGTGTGTAATTGTGTAATTTAACTTGTTCTTCTGTTTCGGACGAAATTTAACCTATAAATCACTTTGTGTTCGCAGTGCAAACGGGCGAATCAGGCGAATTTGGTATGTTGTAATCACAGCAAAAATTTGTCAATTAATTAAAACCCCTTTGAAATTGTTTGTTCTTATCAATGAAAACTATGCGAAAGAATTCTGGTTGAGTAATTCAGCAACCGAATTGATGGAAATTATAAACTTCATAGATGTGTTAAGACAGGTCAATCAAATCATACCGAAATATGTTTTGTTTTTAAACTACGCAGCAAAAAAATTCTAAACGAATGATAAACTTTTGAACCTTTTACGTAGCCCATGAACATGTTTTCAAATGACAAACATTCATTATTCGATTTGGATTGATCATTTAAATATAAAACTATTTTCAACTTACGTAAATGCCTAAAACATCTAGCAACTTTTTAGCTCATAAAATACTTCGCTTGTGGTGTTGTGTGTGTTTTTTTGGGTTGATTTCAGTGTGATATTTTCTTTGATTCCTCCAAGCGCATGCCATCTCTTTCACTCATACACCGCGGATTCTGTCAAATCATAGTCAGCAACATGTGTGTACATATAAAGGAATTGAAATTTTGATTAGGAAAAAAAAATCTGATATATAAGAATAAACATTTGTTCTAAATTTGCAGTTTTTTTTTCTCATAAATCTATTGAACATTCAAGATAATTCTTAGCCATTGATCCCATAACCCAATTTTTCTATGTTGATAAGAATTGGACGTTTGACGAAATCATATGTATCAATCACAAATATTAACATTTCAATCAATGATTTGGTTATTAACTAGATACCGTTAGAGCGACTATTGTGACGAATTCCAGAATCTAAAATTAAATTTATTTAAATTGATAATTAATTAAAAAATATATTCGGCTATTAAAGTAAATGTTGTTTTGATTTATGAATGTCTAATTTTAGTTAATTTTTTTTGCGTTTTATATTTGTTGATAATATTTATTTATACACCGTCTAATCGACAGATTGAATAACTTTTTTTTCACAATTTTTACATATCCGAATCATTTGGGAATAGTAGATTTACTACAAATAAAATAAATCACTAAAATTGCTTCAATTAATGTCAAACATTGAATTTGACCGTGGATATGAAAACAAAAAACATCAAATTACATCGATTGAGAATTGTTGAACATTTCCAATTTACAAACGACAATAAATATTTGAATGTTAATTCATAAAAATCATGAAAATTCAAACTTATCTAACTTGTAAATAAAATTGTTTTTAAAACATTGTCTAAAGGTGATTTCAAGTTTGAAATCCGAACTACTGAAAAAAAATTCCAGAGTAATCCCATTAAATCTAAAACAACAGCCAGCTGTTTATTTAGTGATGTTAGAAAATTGCACGATTCAGAAGTTCATTTTGGTCAAGTCACTGTCATTTTTAAATTGAAACAAAATACTGTGAAGGTGAGCTCACAACCAAACACTCAGAGATTGTTTACACTGGTGTTTGCAGTGTGCATGAAAAGAAAATTCAAATAAATTTATACACATACGTATAGCAGAAAAGCCGCATTCAATTCGTCGAAATGGTTGTTTCAGTATAATTCCATCAATTAAAAATACGGCTTTGGCTGTCGGTAAATAATCATGACAATTTTTATTAATAACATATTACAAGCAAATTTTTTTGGTGTAGCGACAAATCAAATTGAAAACGATGTGCCATTATTTACTTTTACGGAATGAAATAAAATCGAACAAAAACAAAACATTTGAAAATTATATCGAGGTATGGTGCATGTTGCAGCTATTCGATTTAAAAATAGTCAATATTATGTATATGCTACAATTAACTTCGTCCATAGCGTCGATTCATCGAATATTGACCACTGTTCAATACGAAATCAAAACAAAGTGCATGCAAGAAACAACAAATCATATATTAGTTTCAATCAAATTTATGTAACAATAATGTTGGGCTTTACAATGTTAGGTTTGATTCAAATATAGGCACGAATAAGGCTTATCGCCTTATCGACCGTTTCAAGACAACAACAACAGCAACAACAAAAAACACTGAAGAATATCGCAATCAAATCATTATGAGAACAATTTTTTTGTTTTTTAATTTTGAACTTTGATATCGTAGTATTTGCTATATCAAAATTAAAGTCGGCATAAGTGCGTACAAACTCCCCAATGCAATGGTGTTCAATAGATTGGAGTGCATAGGCGAACACTTGATCAACGATTTAATTTATTATAGCCCAACAAACATATATATATATATAGATAAAAATAAATTCAAATGCGAAAATAGCAAAAAAATGAAGGAATGAATGGGAGAAAAAGAGTGTAGTAAGAACAGCCGTCGTAGTTATAGTAATAGCAACAATAACAATAACACTGTTCAGCATTCGAGAAGCAAAAGGTTGCCCGTTGGTGTACTTTTATATACGTTCAATCTGTTGAAATGATAATGTTCAGTTGAAGCAAGGCTGTTGAACTAGACGGACACACAACCGATCGATATTTGCATCGCACGTGGATGAATATCGTTTGTCACATTTGAGTATTGTGAAAACGTATTGTATCCACACAAAAAAAATATACACAAACAACATTTTGATTTATTCTTTCAAAAAAAAAACTTGCACCAAAATCTATAAACCTCTATAAACGTAAAATACTATCTGGTTTTAAATTGATTCCAGACATTTTTAACTGCATAACATAATTAAATGTGATTGTCTAAAGCCACCATAGCTTACAGATCATTAGGTCACCGTTCTTTGATTGTTTCTATAAAAAAAAAATACATGATTCTATCTACAGACTTGTGACCGTTTGTGCATTGACCAGTGAATAACATGATTTAAAAATTGTTTAATTGAATCTGTTTAAATTTTAAATTTTAACGTGTATATTTTATGTGCGACATCCGTTGAGTCAATAAAAAAAAAACAACCGAATTGTTATTTAGCCAACCGATTTGTAGCATTGTAACAAACCAAAAAATTATTGCGTTGTGATTTTTTTTTTTTTAAATATATTTAATCGATAACATGGAAGTGTTACTTCGAGTTGCCGCATTTCTATTAAAATGTGTTGGATTCTTATTGATGCCGTTTTTGAGTTTCTTTAATTCATATAAAAAATTTAAAATTCCACCCATCAAAAATGATCTTATCAATATTTGTGTCGTTGATTTGGCGCAAAAGATTCGAAAACGAGAGGTAAATAGCTTGGTTGCACAGCATTGTCTGAAACGTTCTTATTTTGTTTACGTATAAATTTTTTATTCGATTCAATTAGAACATTTAGAGATTTTTCTAATTTAAAACATGAATGAACATATTCTCTATTGGTTTTGAGTGTATTTTGTTTTTTCTTTGATTCGTCTTAGGTAACCTCCGAACAAGTGGTATTGGCTTACATTGAACGTATCAAAGAGGTAAATCCAATAATCAATGCTGTTGTCGAAGATCGATTTGAAGCTGCAATTGAAGATGCAAGACGTGCTGATCGCCTGGTTCAGACTACATCCGAATTTCAATTGATTAATAATTATCCAATACTCGGCGTTCCATTTACCGTCAAAGAGAGTTGTTCTCTGAAAGGTAAGTCTTAAAATACCGACAAATACACTCACAAAATTCCACACCACATCAATTGTTTCATTGCACTTTCAATCGCTGTATTAAATTGTTGTCATTGCTCAATGAATTCGGTAATCCTTAATCAACTAAAACTAAACTAACCAAAATGAAACACAAATGGCACTTTTGACGTGCAATGAAACATTCAGATTAATGAATTGTAATGAAAATGGCATTTTCGTGAGTATACTCAATTTTCATATATGATCCAACAGATAGTGAATTCGATCGAAGAAAGAAAAAAAATAGTTTCGAAATTGAAAGAAAATATTTCAATTCAATTGTTATGACCTTTGCCAAACACTCTTTAACCCAAATTAGATTTATACATATACTGACTCAATTTTACATGAAAGCGTAAACTCATTGTAACGACGCGCGTTCAGGTGATTGATTAAATAGATGGATTTTTTTTGGCGCAATAGACGTACGATGAAAAGATCATTTCGTTCGATAAATTGGCCAGTTTTGCAAGCCAATTTTCAAAACCAAGTTTTTCATACACATCCAAATGACCATCGAAAATAATGGAAAATTGTCGAAATTTTTTGGCTGAAAACCAAAATGGAATGGAAAAATTATTTTCAAGACACAGCGGTTAACCGGTGGCGATGGCAATGAATCAAGAACTAAACAAAAAACGATAACACCATTTGAAATTTTCTATTCATGACTTGCCGATTAAATGCTGTACGAAATCAATGTGATATATGAAATAAACAAATATCCGCGATAATCACGAATCAAATTAAATTCGACCTATTTGAATTCGAGTTCGGTTGAATTTGAATTTGTTGTGTGTGTGTTGTTGTTGTGTCATCATAAATATATTTAAAATTCATCTATTTAATTTTCAATTGCGAGTATGTTCGGTTCTAAAGACTAAAATGATAAGGTCATTTGGCCAACAAAATAAACATTTGAAATTTTAAATAAATAGAACCAGTATTTGCAACGTGTGTTTATTATATTCGTGTTTTTGTTTGTGTCGCATTCAATATCACATATGATCCAAGTCATTTTGTTTAGGTATGACTGAACTAATAGCAAGATAGTCACATCCAATTGGCTGAATGATGTCTTTCGAGTAGAAATTAAATCGACTACGTTAGAAAACATGTAAATGCACATGTAACAGTCTCTCAGCGTTGCAATAGAATGCTTGAAGCTATCGTATGAACTAGTTCACCTGGATAACACATCAAATGTTTGTGCTTAATAAGCACTACTTAACGTTTTCCACCAATGGATGTTATGAATCGGGATTTTTTCCGGCTAGGGGGAAAGAACGCTGCAAATAGCCTGCAAATAGCGCAAATAAATGTATATATTTACATAGAATATTATATGGCGTATTCGCAGCCTATAGGTGGCGCTCGTGTATGCTATGTAAATACTATGCGAATACGCTTGCAAATGAACGCAAATGAAATGCAAATACACGCCGTTATGCCAATAGTTCTTTCCCCCTAGTTTTCCGGTCACAGTTTTCAAGACATTTAATGATATGTTTACAACACACAGCACACCTGTTTATTTCCATCAAATTCAAATTGATGCTTGATTTCTAAACATGGTTCTGATCTACATTGCGCACTAATGGCATTAGTCTAATGCTGACCATTCGGAAATTGTTCTCTATTTTTCCACTACTTGTTGGGTCTTTTATTTGAAAAAAAAAAAAAAAACAGAAACAAATTTCTCAACATCATTACAACAACAAATAGATTATTTGCGCGTGTTTATGACTCGTTGTGAGTACATAATACCACCTCTAGCAGAGCAATTTCGAACAAATGGTAACCATTAAGACATAAAAGATGATTTGCTTCAGTCAGATTGTATAGAAAAAACATTTCTGACCATCTGATCATTAGATGTGCTTATACATGAATTGCTTTGCACAATGATTTTTTCAGCTTAAAATGATGCCGAAGAAAAACTGCACCAATCCAAAAGTAAACCATGTTTCCCATTTCGTTTCATCGTTATTTCGAAAAAAAAAACTCATATATATATATTTTACTGAAAAGCACATGAAATGTTTCGCTACCAGCGACTACAAAAACTAATTGCATTGAAATCTCTTTAAAAAAAAATTGAAGGCTTCACAGACCTATCCATTCATCAGTCATTTTGCGTTGTTTAGTGTTGTTGTCTTTTTTTGAAATTTCATTCGGCAATGCGATACACTCATTTTAAATGGAATCGAATTACATCGAAAAGCAGTCCATTCGATGGATTCTGTTGATGTTTTAAATCAAGTTCATTGTTGCCCAAACGGAAAAGTTCATTTGTGTGAAGACGAAGAAATCACGTTAATGATGCGATACTTGTATGGCGCGGCATTTAAAAAGATAAGAGCACTAGACAAATCAGCGCCTATATTTTTTCTTCGGTTTGTATTTTATCGTACAATTGAATAAATATACGCAATTCAAATCGAACGCAAACACCGAACACCAATAGTTAAATGTTAAACCCATTTCATTTGAAAAACTATAGCATTTCTGGTAAATTGCGATTTTGTATAGAACATGTAGCTGAATGTGTAACTTCAAGTTACATTCAGAATACGGTTCTTTTATGACCAAGATTATAATTACCATAGACCTTGAATTTATAAATAACAGTACAGTGTTCTCTCTCTCTCTTCACTTCAGTTAACGCATTCTTATTGAGAGCTATAAATGCGTAGACTTGCAACGAATTGTTGATAAAGATTATGTACAGCATTCGCATACGATATAATAATCATCAGTTCGGTATTTATATTCAACAATAATCATAAAACAGAGTGTGTGATTCTTGCTCTCTTTCTCCCTTTTGTTGGTGTTAATTCAAAACAAAAGAAGTGAAAAACGATAAACGTGAATAAATGAAAACATCGCGACATATTTAGCATGGGAGTTTTTTGTTGTTGTTGTTGCTGTCTTCAAGTTCTTCAGTTTACATTGTTGACCTTTTCATTGTGGCAATGTTTGTATTTCATCCAAATTATACCGCTGATCACACCTAGACTGCATGTCAAGTGCAGCAAAACATCAGTAGCAAAGTTTCAGTAGAAAATAATTTTGAAATAAATTCACTATTCAAATTCCATATCAAACAGATAATTTCAAACAGATACTGAACAGATGCATCTTTTATCATGATGTACTAACAAACTCAATGTTATTCGAAAAAAAAAACGTTTCAGCCAAAAAAGTCAAAGTTTCAATGACCATTCACTAAACCAAAAACAAAAAATTAGACTTAACAAATTGCTTTATCCCATGGCAAAAAGATAAATGAAGTTGAATTAATCAATTTATCTTTTGGGATTGTGGTTTATCAATAAATGGCACAGGTATTATCTCAACACTGTTGTATTGGCATGCTTAACACATTGTTCGTTGTTCAATTCATTTTGATGATTAAAAAAAAAAATTTAACTGGCTTCTTAATTTGTGGCAATAACCGAAAACACAAGTTAAAACCAGTCTCTACATGATTCATTTGTTCACATTTCTTTATCATCTTCATGACCTTGATGGTAAAAAGAGTCTACGTTCTCACCATTTTGCGAGTTAAACTGTCTGCATTTCACTTATTGATGATTTTTCATATGACAACATACAAAATACCTGTGTATCAAATTGTCTGTTTAGATATGAGAATTGGTTGTTTGAAATGTAAATTTGCTTCCCGTTTAAAACGGGGAAATAAGAATAAATCCGGTGCCATTTAATCTGAGTGATTGTGGTCTAGCGCCATATTCTAATGGAATTTGTTTATTTTTTGAAAAAAAAAAAAAAAATAACAAAATAAAATAAAAATTCAATGGTGACAAACCTGTTATCAGATAACAAACAAATTATAGTATACGATATGATGAGAAAATATTGTTTTAAACGATTGACCATGAACCTCAAATACACACACCAAAAATTGATGCAAATAACCGATGATTGTGATCGGACACATGCAATAATAATCATCATGAGCACGCGAACGAAGTTGAAGAACGACAACATTTAAATTATATAATCATTGTATTTTTTTTTCTTTTCAATCATTTCAATAACAACATAAAACACGAATTCTATCTTTATAATGATAATCAAATGTTATCGGATCTTTGAAAGCAGTTGAGCGTTACATGCCGCCACATATTTTCTTTCTTCTCATGATGAAAAAAAAAAAAACAAATGCACAATATTTTGCAGCCAGGCGTTGAATCGCTATGCGTTTCAGAAAAAACAACTGTATACTTGATGTTCAAACGGATTTGATTGAAACGGCAATTGTTTCAAATATATGAAACATATCACATAGGAAATCTCATGCTCACTTTTGCATTAAATGTGATTGAACAGAATACTGACTAAATAATGATTTAGAGTTTTTTTTTTTTAAACCATTTTAAAAATTGAAAATAAGAAGAAAAACAAATGTCAATTTGATATTTAATTTATAATCGATGTCAAATAGGAATGTCATATTCAGTTGGTTCATTGCACCGAAAAGGAATGAAAGCAACCGAAGATGGTGAAACGGTGGCACTGCTTAAATCGGCTGGCGGCATACCATTACTGGTTTCAAATACGCCGGAATTTTGTACAAGTTGGGAATCAAGTAATTTAGTAACTGGTCGTACATTAAATCCATATGACACGAGGCGTTCATCTGGCGGCAGCTCTGGCGGCGAAGTAAGTGTCAGCAACATGTTTATTTATTTCAGTGAAATAAATTTTATTGAATAAAATGGCATGTATTTGTTTTTTCTTTCTCGTTTCGTTTTGTTGTTGTTTTGTTTTAAATTTTAGGGTGCTCTCGTTGGCAGTGGTGCATCATTATTTGGTATTGGTTCAGATATAGCTGGTTCTATACGTGTTCCAGCACTTTTTAATGGAATATTTGGTCATAAACCAACTGGTGGTCTACTCTCTGTCATCAATCATTTCCCATTCTCAACCGATGAATGTTTTTCCAATTATTTGGTTGTCGGTCCAATGTGTCGATATGCAAAAGATATGCCAACACTCTTACACATTATGGCTGGTAAAAAAGCCGACAAGCTTCGTCTGAATGAACCACTCTACACAAAAGATATCAAGGTAACATTTTATTCATAAATCAGTTTTCAATCGCCTGTTGAAAATATATATAATTTTATTTTCAAGTGATTTTTTTATTTTATTTTTGTTGTTGTTGTTGCTTTTTCTCATTTCATCAGATTTTTTATAAAGAAACATCTGGCTTCTCTTTAGTTGATATACCTGTACAAGATGAAATTAAAATTGCTATAAGAAATGCAGCTGAACACTTCCGTATGAACGGTTTGAGTGTGACAAAAGCACCAATTGGATCATTGCAAGAGCTCATTGAATGCGGTTTGGCACAATTTTTCACCATTAAAGATATCCCATTGATTTTACGTGATATTGAAAATCCGAAAAAAATTCACAACGTTTACAAGGAAATATTGAAGAGTATTTTTGGTCGATCCAAATATAGTTTTGCCGGTTTATTCTTTTCATTTTTGTATGAAACAAATGGTTTGATTCCAACGTGGAAAATTGCCAAATATGTAAGCACTTTGGAAACGTATCGTCTGGAATTTTTGGTATGTTTCTCTCTTTTTAAATGAATTCAATCAATTTTTCATATAGTTTTATAGCTCATTTACAAATTAAAATTGTTCTCAAAATAGAAAATGCTTGGTGAAAATGGTGTATTATTTTATCCAACATATCCAACGTCAGCGGTGCATCACAATGATTCTCATTTGAAATTGAGCGGTGTTGCGTACACAATGATTTTCAATTTATTTGGATTTCCATCGACACATGTTCCATTGGGTCGTGATCGTGATGGTTTGCCGGTTGGTTTTCAAATTGTTGCTGCACCATATCAAGATCGGTTGTGTTTATGTATAGCTGCTGAAATTGAAGCAGCATTCGGTGGATGGAAACCACCCTACTGAATATATACTCGATGATGGACGAATTTATTTTTATTAAATCAAAAAAAAAATGGAAATCAAAAAAATGTTTGAAGAAGTAATGTAAAACCTCTGAAAAACATGGTATTAATCATAGCCTTAGGATAATAACTTATAGAGATTTGTGATATGAAAAAAAAAATTAAATAAAATGAACAAATGAATTGAAAAAACAAATGTCATTTCATTTGGTCTTTAGTTAAGGATAATTTTCAAACAGACAAATTAATTGGATCTCATTCTCTGTTAACGAATGCGCTAATCACCAGTTATTACTAACCAAAATTAGAAAATAAAATAAAGATAAAATAATGCAAATAAATGGATTTTACATCATTCAGGACTGGCAAATAACGATGAAATGATGATTGAGAGTGAGGTCAAAAACAGGTTTAATTATTGCTAATAATTTATGAGATTCATAATGTATCCATAATGTATGGAAGAGCTCAATTAAAATACGATGTAAATGAATCGCGACAACACGAACACAAAAAAAAATCAACCAGAATTTTTGCAAAAAGGAATGCGGTATGACTGTATTAATCAGGCTGATGTCAGCGTTTCATTCCACAGCGCTATCCCATTACTGTTTACCACGAAGACTTTTGGCTGCTCGGTTTCCCGCCTCGCCCGGTGCGTCTTTCCTTAGCCAACCTGCACACATCGAACTCCTTCATTGTGTGCATATTGATGATAAACTTAATGCGGACGCCGTGTCAACATGAACCATCTAACATACAGAACCCCCAACCTCAAATCAGTCCACAAACCAGACCTCCGAGCAGCCGGATTACAGAAGGTGCCACACTTCCAGTCGAATGTATACGCGCTAGTTATGCATATGATGATAAATCAATTTTGAGTTCGTAACTCTTACATGTACGTCTGTATATCATTAAATTCTATAAAACTGTTTTTTTTATTCAT
Organism: Aphidoletes aphidimyza; assembly: GCA_030463065.1. Classification (NCBI taxonomy): domain Eukaryota; kingdom Metazoa; phylum Arthropoda; class Insecta; order Diptera; family Cecidomyiidae; genus Aphidoletes; species Aphidoletes aphidimyza. Next base: position 30,228,663 of record CM059998.1, on the reverse strand, counting down.
CTTTTATAAAAATAACATTAATATTGTAGTAATCAAATCAATTTAATCATTGTATATTTTATTTTCAATTTATTTAATTCGAAATTGTATTTTCCATGCACACAATAATTGAGTGTTATGTTTTCAGCTAGGTTTTCAGTGTATTGTACGGTGTATCACTGTACACGTAGTCAAGTTGCGTGTGACGTTGTCAATAGGTTATACGACCGCAATCGAAACCAAATGTTGACAATTTTTTTTTTTATTATTTCGTACCTGATGTTCTGTAAAAATGATTCTTTCTCTCATTTAAATTCTGATTTTTTTCTTTACAAATTCAAACCTGCTAACAATTTTACAGATTATTTATCAGTGATTTGAATTTCGACTTAGCATTCAAAATAATTCAACAAAACAAGTCATTCTTTGCACTTTAGACAGTATTGCTGCTTTTTGGGTTAAAAGAAAGACTTTAAAAAAACATATGAGCAACAAATAAAACATAAATCTAAAGTAAACAAATGTTTAAATGATTATAAAGAAAAAAAAAAGAAAAAAAAAACGGCAAAATCAATGTAAATTGTTGCAAAAGGAAAGTGGTTTGACTGTATTGATTAGGCTGACATTAGCGTTTCACTCCACAGCGCTATCCCATTACTGTTTACCACGAAGACTTTTGGCTGCTCGGTTTCCCGCCTCGCCCGGTGCGTCTTTCCTTAGCCAACCTGCACACATCGAACTCCTTCATTGTGTGCATATTGATGGTAAACTTAATGCGGACGCCGTGTCAACATGAACCATCTAATATACAGAACCCCCAATCTCAAACCAGCCCACAAACCAGACCTCCGAGAAGCCGGATTACAGAAGGTGCCAAACTCCCAGTCGAATGTATGTGCGTTACTTATCAATGCCATGTTACGTCAATACGAATTCATGAAAATTGGCAAATTAACCACGAAAAATGGCATTTCCAACATTCTATTGATTATTTTTACTTTTTAGAATTAAATTCTCATCGATAAAATGCGTTTATTCTGCGATTTATTTAGTGAAAATATGAAATTTTGTTGATTTTTCTGTGCAAAACAATGCACATTTACATTGAGTTTATTCAGCATGACGTTGTTCATAGTCATAGTTCACCGCTATCGATTCTCAATATCATCAATTTTTTTTTCTTCACTATTTTTTTCCGAAAAGTTGATATTTCTTTAACATTACCAATTACCAACTTAATTCTATAAAAAAATATTTTTTTTATCATGTAATTTTATCAGAATTGAATTTTATATTCGACAATATTTTCAATGGCATTGGCATGAATGTGTTCAACTATGCCCAAAAGTTTGATGTGAATGTAAGCCAAAAGCCCGAAATGTCACAATCGTCGAAATGTTGAATTTTTGACAGATATCGTTGTCTTGTCGCATGTACACATAATAATACAATTTGCCGCACGTGGAATCGAAAACAAAGTGAATTTTATTGCATAAAAAATGGTAAGTAATGTGAATTTCAATTGATGATTTACAATTTTATGAAGAAAAACCAATAATTGAGACATAGTTTTGTTATTAATCTGAAAAATTAATGCGAATTACGATCAATTTTAGGATGTACTCAGTCGACCAGCTGAAGAGTTTGGCAACGATGAAACGGTAGAAACGATGTGGGCCATGAGGGCTTTTGAACATGCAGAAATTTATTTCAATGTAATTTGATTTTTCCTTATTTTAATTTTTCGGCCATCGAATATTTTACAATGCGTCGAAAGTTTCTATACATCAATTTAACAACAACAAAAATGGTGTGTTCTCCTTAAATTCCAGTTACTTTGCAGCGTTGATCCAAAGCTGTTAAAATTAACACCGTACGATGATCAAATTTATCAAACATTTCGTGAAGATTTTCCCAGTTTTAGTGTGGCCAAAGTATCGGAAAATGAATTAAAAAATCCATCGGCCAAACACAAATGGCGTAGTTTTATTGAAAAATTCAATAAATTGGAAGATTATAGCTATGGTACATTGATGCGAGCCGATGCAAGCCAAGATTTTGGACCACATAATTCCATTTTAGTGGTGCGCATTCAATTTTGGGCCATTGAAATTGCACGAAATCGTGAAGGATTTAACGATAAAATTCGATATAAATACAAACCACAATCAGCCGCCACAGATGAACAAGAGCAATAATTATGCGTGTCAAAACATTTATCGATTTAAGTTTAAAATAATTATAAGGTCATAAGATCATGAGATTAACAAATCAAATGTATCTAAATTTAAAAAAAAAAACATCAATTTTTTCTAAAAAAACTACTTTATTGATGAATAGAAAAAATTGCATAAAACGAAATAAAAGGATAAAAAAGAAAACATGTGTGTAAAACACAAATGTCATTTGTCATCAATAGATGTCGCTTTGTATTTTTTTTTTGTGTGGCATTACATGTGACAACCGAATAATTTTATGAGCCCAATATGACTTTTTGTACCTAAACATTCTTTGGTTATCTTGAAACAACTTAAATGTAATCGGTGTTTGGATCGTGTAAAAAAAAGAGAAGATTTGTTGTTCGGTCATGCATCCAGATTTATCACCACATTTACACACTGATGAATGTAATAAATTAATTCAGGCACTGTTTGATTGCCGTAAAGAGGTAAGCGCTCGATATTGAGCAATTGTTCATCACCTGGACTATATGAACTAATTAATTTTTCGAAAATTGTTAACATAATTTCAGTCTCCATTTCTGAAATTTTTCGGTCAATGTAATACACCATATGATCAAATGTTGGTGTGCCTAAAAGGCGAACGACTGGTACGACGAGAAGCAAATGCAAAAAAAGCACAAGAACGACAGGAGAAAATACGAGAACGTGTTAAAAACGATAAAACTGATTACGACGAACTATTAAAACAGTATCGAAAAGAATATAAAAAAGAATCATCAAATTAGTTTGGAAGCTGAAGAAGCTTGACCACCAAACCTCAAACCTCAAATTAGTAAATTTTATAGATATAGCCGAAGATAGCCAGAGAGAGGGAGAGAGAGAGCGCGCCAGACAGCCAGCTCAACACAATGGCCGAAAAAACATTAGAAGATTATTATTTTAATCCAAAGCCGGAGATAATTTGTGGTGAAGTGGTTCCACCGATCACAGAATCGCATAACTTTGACGTCGATAATTATCCATCCGTTGTTGAACGTTACTATACCAAATACTATTATTTTCGTAATGATAATATTGATGAAGCGCATACATTACTGAGCCATTCAAATGGTATTTGTCTCGTTGGATTGGCTGATACACACATAGCCATTCAAAAAGGCATTAAATCGCTCACATACGATGTGGGCAATTTTGATCGCAGCAAAAATCAAGTGTCTGGAAAAGGTAAACGTGGTGCAATGAATTTACAATCAACATCATGTTTGGCGATTATTACGTGTGATGATGATTCCACATATCGTGTGGCCAGCACAATTCAAGGTAAATTAATCGAAGTCAATGAGCATTTAGTGTCAAATCCAAAACTCTTGGGCATCGATGGCACGGGTTATATTGCGGTTGTTCTACCAAAACCGGATAAATCCAAAGATCAACTGGCATTACTGGCTACAGAGGAGGAATACCAAGCAAGACTCAAACAAAAACAAGATGAACAAGCATCAAATTCATAAGTCATTATTGAGTTGTTTTTAAAATGTATTTTGAAATTAAAAAAAAAACGAAAACAAACCGAAACTCTAAACAAATTTCATGTTGGTTCTTATTTTGTTTGTGGATTGACAATTACTCAATTTACTTAGATTTTTATGTTATTTCTAAAACGGTGTACTCTTCGCCAGTGTCTGTTGTTAAAATTAATTGTGTATCACGAATTTCGGTTACATGAAATGTTGTGTCTTCCTCAACACCAGCCTCAATTCTCTTTCGTCGGCGTTCATCCTCTTCACGCTGTTTCATTTCCTCTAGCTCTTTTGGATGCAAACTCTTTCGATGTGTATAAAAATTGGTGGAACTATTAAATGTACGATCACAGAATGGACATTGATATTTTTGTGTTGAACCATGTTGAGCGATGTGCACCGTTAATGAACGCTTCATTTTAAAATCACGTCCACATAAATTACAGACGAACGGTCGTGTTGTCGAGTGCTGTGTCAATAGATGACGATTTAATAGTACTTTTTTCTTTGTCACATAATCACATTGATCACAACGGAATTCAGCATCACTGTGTAAAATCATGTGCGTTTTCAAACATCGACTATTCATTAACCATTTACCGCATTCGGTGCATTGCAATTGACCTTTTTCTCGCGGCTGATGTATCGTTAGCATATGCTCATGTAGGCCAGTACGTGTTGAAAAAGTTTTTGCACAAATGTGACATACATTTGATTGTGACGGTTTTGCACCACTGTGAGCAAGCTTTTTGTGCGTTGATAATCCACCCGGTGTGTCGTACCTATTGAGCCATGAATAAATCAAATCAGTTGAATCATCATCTTAATAGCACATAAACTTAAAAATAATTTTCGATGACTTACGTTCGGTCACACACATGGCAAATATATTGACGACGCTCACTGGCCGGTTGATGGGAAATCATATGAATGCGAAGTGCACTCTTCCAGCAAAATCGCCGTGAGCATTCTGTGCATGCAAAAGGTTTTTGATCATCAGGTAAATGAGTAAGTTTATGACATTGGAGGAATCGTGGCCGCGTCACAATGTAACCACATTCATCGCACCTATTTTAATATACGAATGAAAATAATTACAAATTAATTTTGGTTTGGACATTATTTAAATCACTTTAAACAACAACTGTCTTTTTCAGTATTTAAATAGGTTGTGGTTAGTTTTAATAGTCAGAAACTGCTCATCAAAAAGCCGATTCCAGGTAGTTAATCGATTTTTGAGGAAAACATAAGAATATTCATTGTTTAATTCTTTTTTCGTACTTGAATGCGTCTGGTTGTAAATGTCGTGCCATATGCATTATAATGGCTGGATAACGAGAGAGTTTTGTCTGGCAGCATTCCACATAGCCCGGTTCATCGTGGATATTTCCATAGTGTTCAAAAAGTTCATTTAATTTTCTAAAAGAAAATCAAATTTTGTTTGTTACACTCATACAACAAAAGTTGATCCAAAAAAAAATCCAATTACTTACTTGAATCTTTGTTTTTTCTCGCATTGTTTGCATTCCAAATTGTAAAATCTAAAAGAATAAGATATCTTGAATTAAAAGTACAGTTTTTTGATTTCGTTGGATGGCAATTGAACATGCACCTGCAAATCATAGACATAAGCTCTTTGCCTTTGATCAAAAGCAAACCATCTTTCATAATTTGCTTGGGAAATTCGTCCAGCGTCTCCTGCGATGGCCAGTCTTCATTGTCCGAATCTCTAGCCGGAAATTCATTATCACTTTCACCTTCAGCGATTTCATCACAATCGACTTGCATCTCTTCAATGTCATAAGTCTCTCTGGTTTTCATCGTCATTGGATTTCGTTTCACTACAACTGACTCACTTTTTCTCTTTTCACGTTTAAACATTTGTACGGATTTTTGTAATTTGGCTGCTTGACGTGCACTTTTTCTTGTGCTTTGGATTTCGACTTTAATGTTTGGCTTTTGATTGCGTCGCAAATTGGTTTGATTTGATATTTTTTCTTTTTTCGCTGTATTTTCTATATTTTCAACGTTTTCTTCATTTTCAACGGTCAACGAGTCAATTGAATGGACATCCATTGCATCGATGGCAGGTGAATGATGCGTTTGAATGTCACTAGTTGTCTCATCTTTAGCCTCTTGAGGGTCAGTGATCGAATCCATATGGTCAACCTCCAACAATTCAAATTCTTCAAATTCATTATCCACTTCGGCTGTTTTTTCTTCAAAATCATCGGATATTACAACAATTTCGAATGTATTACCATCATCATCAATGAGCACATCCGATTTTTTCTCCTCATTTCGATCAGCAAGTGGTGTTTGAACTTTTAAATCATATTGAGGCTGTAAAATTATACTTTCATACATGTTTGTTGTCAATCGCTGCTTTTGGATTTCATTTATCTAAAGATTGGTTTTAATAACAAAAACATGAATCAATTTAAATATGTGAAAATTCAATTAAGCAAACCTGTCGGCTGTCATTTAATACCTTTTCATAGAATTTATGAAATGTTTCCAAATGCTGTGTACACATCCAGCATACTGTTTTGGGTAGTTCATCATTTTCGGATACCTGAACCAAAATAACATTTGAACATGTTTGGATGAGTTAGTCATTGTCAAATAAATTGGTTAAAAAAAAAAAGAAATCAAATCCAACTTTTAACCGAAAACATACCGAAAAGTACAAATACTTATTGATTTTACTGATATAGTTGAATGAGATTCCATCTTCACTGAATATATCGGTAGTATCGATTGTTTCGTAATAGCATAACCGGCACACTTCTTTCTTTTTTGTTGTCATTTTCAATTCACTGCACATTCGCCAAATCACTTGTAATTCAATGCAATCAAAATGTTTGTGTGAATGAAATTCAACATTGTATTAAAAATTGTTGCATTTTAGTTTTGTTGTTTATGTTGATGTTGCTTTCCACTATTATAATAGATGCTTGAAGTTTCAATTTGCGTTCCCCATCAAAGTGAGCAACTTAATTTATCGAAACGTCAAATTGAGCAACTCAAACGGTGGATATACAAATTGTGTGTTGAAACAACAAAACCAAAACAAACAAAAAATAACGACTTTCAATAGGAAACCAGATTTTGCGGGGGAAATCCATATGAGCTAAAAATTCGCTAGAATTATATTTCACCAATTATGATCACATCTTTTTTTCATTTTCCATAAGTTTGATTATTTTCTTCGTGACACTTCATGTAACACTTACTGAAATTAACTGGAACGAGAAAAAAAAACACACACACACACACGTCACCGAATAACTAATTAATGATTGATTTCCATATATTATTAATAGATAAGACATGTTAAAAAAAAAGGAAACTAATAGGTAGTATGGAAATTTTCTGTTGAGAGCGACAGGTCAAAGTAGCTACAGAAAACTCTTTGCGTTGAGTTATTGATATAAATAAACAAATGATTTATTTAAAGCTCTCTAATTTTCTTAATTGTAGGAGAATTGATTGATTTATGATATCAACACCACATAATAACGGTATAGTTATCATAATTATTATATAGGCTAACCTGTTACATAACTTATAAACGCGTTCGCTGTTTTTCAATTTAAAAAATATATATATAATTTTGTAATAAACAGCAGTTTATTTGTAAGCTCATTTCCATTGAGTCTTGGTCACAGTCCAACGTGATACTAATGCTCTTTTAATTTGTATTTATATCATATAATATATTTACTTGAAGTTGATATGCATTTAATCGAAAGAATCAGATGAGCAGAGACGAAGGAGAATCATATGCTTCGATTTGAAGCTGTAAATTCCTTGCTCGTTATTTCTTTCACCCAATTAAATACACATTAAATTTTACGGAAATAAAATCTCTGATTTAGATTTCCTTCATTTTTATTTTTGAACTACTCTTTTTTAACACAAACAAATATTGTTTCGGAGCTAAGAACTTAACCCTCTAGGGTGCATAACCATAACCACCCTTTTCTGATTTGGTCCTAAAATAGATAATTATTGGACTGGTTATGATTAATTGTATTCAGTAATTGGAACCTACTAACAAAATACCACATTATATCATAATTGTAAATTCATTTGAAAAGATGTAGGTTTTAATGGTGAGATTGTGGTCTCTCTAACTCATGCGTTTCTCAAAACAAAAACAAAAGCGGTCTTTATACATTTTTCTGAACAATGTAAACGTCACTTAAATTGCATCAGGGAAGGTTTAACGTTTCATTTGCCACTGATTGAGAATTTCTCATAAGATTGAGAATTAAGCAGTTATGAAATTGATAAACAAGAATGTGTGTGAAAAAATGGATTTCTTGGCATTTTATTCGCTTGAAATATGATATATAAGTATATTCATACAGGGCGAAAGCCTAGATGCTCACAATTCTCTAGAACTTCTATGCGCTAGTGTTGTTTCTGATGAGCGCCTAGGCTTTCGCCCATTTAATATCGAGCGCCTAAAATACCAACTCGGGGATGTGATAAAAAAAAATATTTATAGCCTCCAAAATTCTCAAATTTCAATAAATGGCTTTGTTCTCTGATGTTGGCCGAATACATTTTTTTTTAGTAAAACTATTTCGAACTCAGCATTTTGGCTATTTCTTAAATAATTTTAAAACTTTACCTCTGTGTTAGTCGAATATTTTAAGAGAATATATAAAATTGATTTGATCAACAGAATCAATTTGCATTCAATAGAGGTGATTTTGAAAAAGTCCGGTCCTCCCATCAAGGACCCCTTCAACAGGATCTCTTAAGATAATGCTTCCTCAAACATTGTGAATGAATTGACATAAATGTATTATTATACACTCTGTGGGAAGCATAGTTTGGTGTTTACAAAAAAAAAATCAAACTACATCGATTGCCATTAAGGTTACTTAAAAATCTAGAAGCAATCAGAAGTGCTTTGAACTGAAATGATTATGAAATATTACATGGTCTGCATCAAAATTGACACCATCAAAACACAATTGCAATTTGCAGAGAAGCAAACGAAAAAGGCGAATCGCTTCATAGATTTTGTACGAAATGATTATTGAAACCATGGCTGAAGTGTTCTTTTGTTTCGCATCAAATCCAGTTCAGTTGCTTCGTATGTGTGGCGAGTCTGATTTAAATATTCACTCTTTTTTCCCCAATGTTTATGAATTGTTTCAAGATCGAGTTGGTTTGTGCGCGTTACATATTTCTCTAGTGTTGTTGTTGTTTGTTTGGTTTTTTTTTGCCAATATGTATGCTGTGGTGCGGTACGGCATTACAAATGTATAATAAATCAGACGTGCATTCGGTACAGCGCACGTCCAACGATCTATGTTTTGTGGTTCGTCCAACAAACGTTCCAATGGAAAGGGAACTTCTTACGAACAGAACATATAAAGGAAGAGTATGCCGTGCGATTGACGCTAGTTTAACTGAATTGCGAGTACAAAACGCGGGGCTTTTAAAAGAACAAATTATAAAATAACGGTGCTGTGTACTGTTTTTGTTGTCATTTTTTTTCATTATACTGCAGTAAGCATTACGAAAAATTTGTTAATTGCATAAAATCGGGGTGCATTGATTTTATAACGATTAATTCAAATAAAATTCGGATTCAAATTTATTTTAACAATATTAACCATTAATAGTTCTGGATTGAAATGTGAGTGTGTTTTAAGAAGCAAAAATAAAATCAACTGTCAATCTTGTGGTCGATTTGCATTGATTTCTAATAAAAAAAAATCATTTATATCAATTGAATGAAATAAAGGAAATAAAAAAATAAAACTCTCGAATTTGTAATCAAACAAAAAATTCATCAAATGATGCTAAAAGACAATCTGTCACTTTTCCTCTTATACAGATGGTGAATGAATAGTATGAATTCAATTCTTTTTGATTGAGATTGACGGTTACATTTTTTTATGTTTATGAAGTGAGCATTTATAAGCCACGGGCTGTATTCTTCGAATTGTGCATCAGTTATACGATCGCCACTTGATCCAAAAAAAATATAGCATGCGTAAAATAGTTGGCATGAATTCTCCGAATTGGGTGTTTTAACATACATTTAAGACCAATAGATGAAACTGTTCACGGTCATTGCGCACTCTTCAGCAAGTGCGTCATTAAAAACGGAAATATTTGAAAAAAAAAAAAATAAAAGCCGTAAAATGATTCGAACGAAAAAACAAACAATTGCGGAGTTTACAAACGCATCAACTGCAATCTCCCATTCACAGTGATATTGTGATCAGATGAACCATATTTGATTACATTATGTGACTTAAACAATTGATGCATTATCGAATTAATTAACCGGACGTGCAACGTTCCTCTGCCTGATTTAATCGTCGTAAATGCTCTCTTTCTCTCTGCATAATACAATTTGTATTCGCTTAAATTGAATAATTTTTGTTTTTTATTTTAGAATCCAACTCAAAAACAATTTTCTCCAATTAGCAAATTGTTTATGTCAACAAGTCCGATCTAACATGATTAATCAACGTGATTTTAGATTCGGCATCTCTCTCTCTCTCTCTCTCCCTCTGTGTGTTTGCGGGTCCAGAGGTAAAATGAAACACACACGCACACACACACACACACACACACACAAAACTAGCATAAAACTATTTGTCCTTGATGATAGAATGCTTTGTTCTATTTAATTGATACCAATAAAATATTAAATTCCTAAAAAACATCCATTTCCTGTTCCAGAAAAGGCAAACTAAGTGGAGCATGTTTTCGTTAAATTTCAAAGGAGCAAAGAAACCAATCGCTTTTGTTCCCCCTCGCGCGCGCTCACTTTCAATTGTGTGTACTACAGATATGTAACACAAGTGTAGCCATTTGCTTCAAGAATCATAAAAATACCTTTGGCTTTAACACACTGTACCAAAAAAAAGCGCCGTATTTGTATAATGCTACAACCTTGACCACCAAATTGATGAATCGATGGATTGTGGATGGAAGTGCTCATTTGTAAGTGCTCATGCGCACGTTTAATTCACCATTCGGTCTATTTTAAACACATCTCTTGAAGGCCTACTCACGTGTACCTACAGCATAGATTATGCTGGATGTGATTGTTGTTTCTTTTTCTTTGTAAAATCAGTTTTACAAGGGCAACATAGAATAATTGAAGTTTCCTGACATTTGTTGCTCTGTTGCTGTTATTGATGCTGTTTTTTTGTGTGTGTCGTATTTGGATTTGAATGAACTCTAAACTAAGCTCTTCCGTAAAGTTGAGGAAATAAAATTGATTGGTTACCAATCGAATACCGTGTTATTTCATCGAAATGTGCTAAATCATTGTGATTTTTTGTTTTGTTTCGGATGATGTTGCCATAATGTTTCTATTTGCTTCGAAAACGAATATTTTATCATTTTGACTCAATTCACAATCAGAAGGTTCATCAAAGTTTTTTTTTTTTTTGAAAAGTAAATTGTATTGAATTCAAAATCGTTATTGAAGTGTGCAATGTGTGTCAAATATAATTCATGCTAGAACAATAATTATGCACTTAAATTGAATATTTCACCGACTAAATCATCTTTGTTTAATTTTATCATGGCTTGTTTTTACAAGTAATTAAGCAATATTTTAATGTTTGGTTGCAAATCAAATCATAGTAGATAATCGATGCAAAAATATGCGATAGAGATAAAAATAAAATAGTAATTAACGTCATGCAAAAGAAGACAATCGCCAATCTGACTAAACTTCTTGATTTTTGCCTTGTTAAATTACAACTCCGGTGATCTTTTACAAAACAAGATACAATTAATTCGTTCAACGAAAAAAACCAGCAGCAACAACAACAACAACAAGCACTCGAGCTTTAAGCATTTAGACTTCGCCAATCGACACTTGCTTCAATGTGTACAAAAACAATCAAACAAACCGAAACAGAATAATAAAACAAAACGAAAACAAAAAACTTGTTCAAAAGCATTTTTCTACCTCTTGTTGACTTTTTGAGGTTCAGCGACCGTTGAATCAATGGTGTTGATGCAATACTGTGTGGCTATTGCATGGTTGCAACTAGGTCCATAAAATGCAATTAGCTAGAGCTGAATTGCAATGGCATACCCGAGCGCAGGTATTACCGATTAAAATTCATCAATAGCAAAGATTGAATGTACAAATACATTAATGTAAAAAAAACGTGAACACAAAAAAAATGAATTGGAGTTTTTAATGTCTTGTTGTTGTTTTTTTTTATTCGTGTATGTTTATTTTACTATTGAATTTACAGTTGTATTTTAAAACTCCAACTCAATTTTTTATCCACTACTTACCATTTCATTTGACAGTTCAAATATGCTTTGGCCAAACACCCAATTATGGACGATTTTATACTTTGTTCATTCGCTATGGACTCGTCTCTACACTTGTAAAGATAATTTTGGTTAAGCGAAACAAATCGCAACATTTGTACAATTCACAATTTATGTGTGTGCGTGTGTGTGTATGTTTTTTATTGGTTTCTAACCGGAGTGGCTACAACTTATACAGTTTTAATTGATAAACAGCCTTGACACAAGAACTCCATCAACCATCGTTGCTTTAGAAGGAACATTGATTAACCAAACAACAAATTTCAACGTTCAAATACGTCATTAAACTTGTTTCTTTTTTTGGCTTCATTATTTGGGTGTCTTATGGAACGTCAATCCAAAAAAATAACCTTAAGTAAACTGCTTGATTTAACAAAAATATGATAAATTCAAAAAAACAGTTATTTACACGATAAAAATAGTAGATCGTGATTTGTCGCTATTTCAAATGTATCAAGCGATTGGAGATTTAAATAAAGAACCACATGATGATATTGTCACTGTGACTCACATACCATGACAATATGGTAATAATGATAACTGTAGTGAGAATCTGAAACGTTTGAAAAGGGGAATCAAACATATCAATCATTTGTAATGGCCCATTACTAATAGAACTATTTGCAGCCATGGGGTTTTTTCTGTGTCGATTGGGATTATATCGCATTATTGAAATGCACAAAATTAAATAGAATTATAAATATTTTTTTATTTCTTAAATTCACGATCACATACGATTCTACCGAAAATCGTGTGTGATTGCAATCGTGCATCTTGAAAAACGGTACCCTTTGGGAAAAACCAAAATCATGATTGAATAAATACACTATAAAATTGCTCAAAATTGTTCAAACGGTGTTTATAATAAATTACTAATTTAAAATTAGTCTTCAGATATGACACTTTTTTTTATTGCACATAATTGTTTGATTGTAAGTAATTGAATTCTTTTTACATGGAAAAATACGTTTAGCAATTTTCTAGTGATAATCTGTTTGCGCACAAAAACCAAGAGCATTGTAACGGTTGAACACGAAATTCATCAAAATTAAAGGCTAAAATACCATTTCAATGTAATTGTAGAGTCAAAAGTTTGTTTATCGTCCACTTTTTTTTTCTTCTTTTAAACAGAGCACAGAAAAAATAAACGCAATCGCATAGATAGTGTGTGCCCTTGAGTAAAAAAAGCATTGATTGCCTGTTTCTGTTAAAATGCAATTGAATGCGCAAAATGTTAAAACAACTGTTCCAGTTATAAATACTGACAATATTGTGTACTGCTTAATTAAAATGCAAAATGTAAATGTTTTATTTCTTTATGATTTGTAGAATCAGAGAAACGGCTTAAAAAAGACGAACAAAACAAAACAAAACAAAAACCGAGGAAAATGGGCTCAATACCAGAAGTATCGATCATAAAAGGTTTGAACCATGATAATCAGACGCAACAATTGCATCGAATTTTCGAGGCAAACTTGAATTCATCGAACTGTGGAAATAAACCAGCGATCATTTATAGTGATCGCATTGATGGTGACTATAAGCTCACCTACAATCAGCTCAACCATGCATCAAATCGTATTGCAGCCGTGCTAATCGATCAAATCAATACACGCAAATTGGAACCAAATCCAGATGGTGATTGGATTATTGCCGTGTGTATGCCACCAAGCAATGAACTCATTATAACATTGTTGGCTATTTTAAAAACGGGCGCTGCATATTTACCAATCGATACAACATTCCCAAAAAGTCGTATCGATCATATTCTACAGGAAGCAAAACCAGCTTTTGTTATTTACGATAACAATACGGTTGAGCGCAGCCTCTTTAGCAGCCCAACCGTATTATCATTCGCCGAGTGCAATGCATCATCATCGATGTGTGATTGTGGTAACATCACCGACGATCGAATGCTGCAATCAGACAGCGGCACACGTTTGGCTTTGGTACTGTATACATCTGGAAGTACTGGTGTACCAAAAGGTAGAACTAAATTGAAATCGAAATGTTCATTAAAATAGTTTAAAATCGATTCCACTATTTGTTTGTTTGTTTTTTTTTTTTTTTGTTTTTTTTTACTTGATCTGGCAGGTGTACGATTACCACATGCAGTAATTATGAATCGCTTGCAATGGCAATGGGAAACGTTTCCATACTCATCGACCGAACAAATTGGTGTATTCAAAACGGCTTTGACTTTTGTTGATTCCATTTCGGAAATTTGGGGCCCACTTTTAACCAGTAAGATGTCATTCAATTCTATAATTTACAATTTAGTATGATAATGGTAAACGGCGTTGAAGAACTGTAGAGTTCTAATCAACATACTTTGTGTGTGTTTTTCTTTGAAATAAACATTACAGAAAATGCGGTATTGATTGTGCCAAAATGTGTTACCAAGGATCCAACGCAATTGGTGGCAATTTTACAAAAATATGAGATTGAGCGTTTGGTTTTGGTACCAACACTACTCAAATCGCTCTTAATCTATTTGTCATTGAAGCAAGATGTTAATTTATTGAGTAAATTAAAACTGTGGGTTTGTTCGGGCGAAACACTTCCAGTGTCATTGGCAAACGAGTTCTACGACTACTTTCCCGAGAATGAGTATTTACTTTGTAATTTTTATGGATCCACCGAAATAATGGGCGATGTGACGTATTTTATATGCCGAGGAAAAGATCAATTATGCAATTATAATAATGTTCCAATCGGTTATCCCATATTTAATACCAATATTTACATACTGGATGCTGAAAGAAAGCCGGTCAAAGTTGGTGAAACGGGCGAATTATTTGTATCGGGTGCAAATCTGGCTCACGGTTATGTGAATGGTCGAGACAAAGAACGTTTCATTGAAAATGTCATGGCAGTTGATCCAAGTATGTATTGTGTGTGTGTGTGTTTTATTTATGTTTGATTTAACATTCAAATTGTTACAATGAACCTCTGTTGAATGGTTTTTATTTTTCAAATTGGATGAAAGAATTTACAGTTTTAAGTGTATTTTATACTATAGAATTCAGTCGCATGTATCAAACTGGTGACTATGCATCCGTACAAAAAGGTGGAATCATTCACTACGAAGGACGAACCGATTCTCAAGTGAAAATTCGAGGGCATCGCGTTGATTTGAGTGAGATTGAAAAGCAACTACTCGAAATAGATGGCGTTAAAAAGGGCATTGTCTTATGCTATCATGCTGGCCAAATGGATCAAGCAATTTTAGCATTTGCATCTGTCGAAACATCATCACAATTGCATGAATTACAAATTGAAAAAATGCTTCAAAATAAACTCCCCGAATATATGACACCGCAAGTGATAATAATCGATCAGGTACCACTTCTGGTCAATGGTAAAATCGATCGACAAACACTTTTGAAGATGTATGAGAATACAAATAACAATGGTAATAAGCTAGAAATAAATTTCATTCAAAAAAATAAGAAAAAAAAAATCAAATTGATCGACGTGGAATTGATTTATTCGTTAGATGATCCTGAACCAGCTATTGATTATGATTTTACTGGAGTTTCGCCAAATCAAATGCAAATTGCAACAATTCTATTTGAAACGATTGGCGATGTGATTGGACGATCAGCTCGTGCAACAATTTCATTGGAAAGTAATTTTTATGCATTGGGTGGAAATTCATTGAATTCAATTTACACAGTAGCAAAGTTACGTGATCGAGGCTATTCCATTGAGATCACCAATTTTATATCGGCAACAAATTTACGGGAAACATTGGATTATATGACTGAAATTGAACAAACCGAAGGCCAAAACATTCAACCAAGCGAAAATAAGGGGAATTTTACGGCATCACCACTTGAAATGGAGCATAAAAAACAAACGATTCAGTATGTTTAACAAATTGGATGTTGTGAAATACAGCATTGTTCTAAATTAACAAAATACATTTGGGATTTTTGTTGTTGTTGCAGCATAATTTCGCATAGCTTCTTGGAAAAGGCCGAATTGGAGCAACAATTAAAACCGAATATTAGGTATTCCGATTATGTAGAGCTGCTCGACGCCATTTGGCAACCGCTTGTCGAAAAGGCATACAGTTTCATCATTAAAGATGAACAAAATCGTATCGTTGGTGTTGCATTAAATTTCGATGCAAACGATGAACCAGAAGCACCATGCATTGGACCACTTTCAGTGATATTTGAATTTTTGGATTTTGTTGAAGTACCAATTAAGTAAATGGATTTTTTTTTTATTCATTTTTTTTATGCTTTTCATTCAATTTTTATACCAAATTCTAAACTAATAACAAATTATTTACTCATTTTTTTTTTGTTGTTGAAACAAAGGAATCAACTGCCAAACGATAAACCAATAATGCACTCGTTTATGATGGGAACACATGAAAGTTTAAATGCCCAAGAAAATATTGTGGCAATGACCTTTATGGAAAGTGAAGTGATTCGTTTGGCTAAAGAACGAAATTGTTGTGGCATTTTAACAACAAATACAAATGCATTGACCCAACAATTGGCACGCAATGTTTACGGCTATGAAACGTTACTTGATTATCAAGTAAATCAGTACATCAGTGATGGTAATAAACCATTTGGCACCGCACCCGATAACTATCGTGCATTAGTTCAATGGAAAAAATTGTAAAATGTTCAAAATATTGTGATATTTTTAAAACAAGAATTTGTAATTGTTAATCGGTTTTAGGTAAGAATTTGTAAGCTCAAATGAAAAAAAAAACAAAAACATTTAAATATTAAGGCAATCTATTGTTGCTACGAATCACTTTAATGTTAATGCCACCATCAATAATATTCAAATTTATGAAAATGAACAAACAAAAAAACACACACACATTTGACGAAATATTTTCTACAAGATCTACCTGATAAACATTTGATTGGCAATTTATCAAAATATTTAGAAATTAAGATGATACACTAAATTATTGCTACAAAAAAATGTGATCGTGGAAAAAACATACATAATCTAAATCTCTTTTATTAAAAAACAAACAAAAATTATTTATAAAACTTTAAAAAAAAATCCACTCGAATTTCAAACTTCATCGGCTTTCGACATTGAACTATCGAAACATGCATATTGTTTTTCTCATTTGTTTTTTGTTTTTTTAATTTAGTATAATGATACATTTGCACAAATTAAAAAAAAAAATCTATCAATTAATAAATTTAATTAATATGTTCGTTCTAAAGATTGAATTTGTTAATTTTTTACATGAATTTTCAAATGATAACCGAATATTTGGCGTTGAGTAAATGGTATGTGTTAAAATTTGATGACATTGAACAAAATCATTTTTTTTTTAAATAAACTGACCAACACCAAGTTTTTAAATGATAGATTTTTTGAGAAAAAAAAAACCTATCGATGTTCATTGCCAAATCTCAAACCGATGGATGATTTTTTCATTTTTTTCTTCATAAATCAAAAGTAGTGTCACTCCAACGATTGTAACTCAACCCGAAGTTTTTCAGACGACTACTGAATAAATGTTTCTCATTTAAAATTCTACTAAAATAAAGAATTATAGAGAATAAAATTAACCCAGAATTTAATTAATTTGACAAAATATGTTTTAAAAAAAAAGTCAAATGTTCATTTTTCAAGTTGAATTTAACCGAATGACAGCTGCATATAAAAGCGTTCGCAATGAAATGTTTTTCATAACCTCAAAAAAATGTCATCAACAGAGAAAGAATTGGAGAATATTTTTGATGCTAAAGATGTAGCGAAAACAAATCGAAAATTGTCCACTGGTGGGAAAATTCTGATTGGTTTGTCTGGTATGTTGAGGTGTTTTTTTTCTCATTCTTGTGTCAAAATTAAAATTTAACCACCGTCGATAAGATTTGGTTTGTTTTGAAATGTTACAGGCGGTGCAGCCATCGGTCTTAGTTTCATATGTGCACCATTTGTTGCGCCAGCATTTCGTAAATATTGTTTACCATATGTACCAGCTACAACAAGTCAATTGAATAATGTGATAAAATTGGTACAAAAAAATACAAATGAAAGACTACTTGACATTGGATCTGGGGATGGTCGAATAGTCATCGGTAAGTGTGTTCGATGGAGATAAGTTCGAATTCAATCAATCCAATATCAAAACCAAAAAAAAAAAAATTAAAAAATAATTGTTCCTGTTGAATGATTATAGCTGCTGCCAAAAATGGTCTACATGCTGATGGTGTTGAACTGAATACCTGGCTAGTTCAGTACTCACGTTTTTCTGCGCTATACAATGGTGTCTTTAAGCAAACCAAATTCTATCAAAAGGATTTATGGAAATTTGATGTTTCTCAATACAATTACATTGTTATATTTGGTGTTGAACAAATGGTATGTATTGACATTTGCTAACTTATTGATTTGCCAATCCAATTTCAACTAAAAAAAACCAATCTATTTACGATTTTAGATGACCGATTTAGAGAAGAAACTAATCTCCGAGGTGAATAAAGAAGCTAAAATAATTGCGTGTCGATTTCCATTGCCAAATCTCAAACCGAGCCGTGTGATTGGCGAAGGAATTGATACCGTTTGGTTATATTCATTAAAAGACAGCAATAGAATAAATTAGTAACCAGAAATAACAATTATTTCAATTAAAAATACTTGTTATTTTTAAATTAATTGGTTTTTAATTCAAATAAAACATTTGTCAAATTGATTGTTCTATAAAATTCAAATGATGTTCCAATTGTTTCTATCCATTGTTCATATTAAAATAATTCTTCAGCTGTAAAAGAAGTTAAGACATTCAAACAGAAGAGAGAAAAAAAAATACAAAAAATTATGAATAATGATACAGACCTGCAATAAAATAAATAAACACATAAATAATTCATACATTACAATCAATTTTAAATGAATTGTTTTTTTTATTAATTCTATGACATCCGATGAAATTTACATCAGTTTAATGTTCGCAATTAATTTGGTTTTGAGAAATAAATGAAAAATTGTTGCTTGAATACATTAAATTCACATAAATTCATTGATTTTTCCATTCACTGTCGTAAACAACACCATCCATTTAATTAAGTAATTTTTCTTCTCTTTCTCTCTCGCTCTCGCTCTATCTCTCTATCGCCTTCTCTGTCACTCTGTCCTGTAAACGTTTTCTAGCGTTTACCTTTATTTCTTGCATTCGATCACAAAACACAACAAGGATTTTTTTGCTTTGATGACAAAAATTAAAACATTAAATAGATATGTATAACATTCACATCTCTTTTTCTCTCTCATTCTCTCTCTCCATCTCTCCATCTCTCTATCTCTCTCTTTCTCTTTCTCTTTCTCTTTCTCTTTCTCTTTCTCTATCTCTTTTATACCATGAATTTTATCTAAAGCACTGCTTCTCTCAAAGTCATGGACATGTTTACGAACGGAATCGATGTGATAATAATATCATTTGATGTTGGTACTAAAAGTAAGTCAATAGTCCATCGTACTTATGATTTATATTAAACGAAATATATCGATTTGCATAACAACCAATGTCTTGTCTGCAAATTGAATTGTTTAAAATGTGGAAATATGTGGGGAGGTTTGAGGGGTTTAAAAGGGGATTGACGGGGGGGAGGGGACGGTGGCAGAAAAACCACTATTTAAATAATTAAAAATTTCGACCTAAATATACGCGACCATTGGTTGCATCTTCAAAAATATCGGTAAAACCGAGTTTTGAATAAAATTGATGCATAAATAGATCCGTTGAATTGATACAAACATGCACACCAAACGAACCATTCGAACGAAGTGCGGCCAATAAAACCGTAACCAAACGCTTTGGCAGTGATGTATCGTTATTGCATTGTTCCTTCAATACAGAACATACCATTATTGATGGATGTGAATTGAGCACTTCTTGTGGATAATCGTATTTAAAATTATGAAAATGATTAATCGATTCTTTAGCGGCTGGCATTAAATCCGGTGAATCGAGCAATGTTAATGGATATTTGAGACGCATTTCGGGAAACCAACACATTTCTTGATTCTGATAAAATTGTTTTGCATCAAGTGCAGCGCATGCATAACCAGCCAAATGATTATCACTATTTTGTAAAACTAAACACAATTCGGGATTTATTGTTACAAACGGTCCAACCAAACGATCGGCTGGTATCGATTGAAGATTATCGGGAAATAATTCCGAGCAATCGGAACCATCGCGACATGTTTTATGACAAATTTCATACACTTCGGTTTCATCCATGTGCGAATATGGGCGTATTGTGTAAAAATTGGATGTCGGTGTGTCGGGCAATTTATAAATGAATAAATCATTACCAGAATCAACTGGTATTAGTCTTTGTAAATCAGCAGTCAAACCACCACGAAACACCCATGGTTCTTGTTCACCAGACGAAAATGTTTCACGCCAACCTTTGCTAAACCCTATTATTTAAAGCAACAACAAACAGTTATTAGTGTTTGAAAATAATTGAATTTCATTGATAAAATCAAAAATGTCAAAATCTTATTTACATGTATAATTTCCCTGGGTGTATGAGTTTATGTTGGCAGGAAAGTATCCTAAGGCTGTAATTAGACAATTTTCCATTGTTAATTATATGTTTTATGTGTTTACGCTGTGTTTACTGTCAAAATAAATGCTTACAAAGCCATTTGATGAATGCACACAATAAGGTGATAACACCAGCTACATCCCAAACGTATGAGTACAAGTCATAGCAAAGCTCTTTATTAGCGCACAATGCAATTTTCTTTGCCAACACCATTACCGATTGACATATATTGTAGAATTTATCAGCACGTTGAAACCATTCTTGAACCTAAAAAAAAAACAACATTTAACACAAAATAGTTAACCATCAAATGCGATCAATTTCATTATTATGTGAATCTAAGACTAACCTCTGGTTTTGCACTTGATAAATCCTGTCCCTTTTTATATGAACTAACTATTACACTTGCATTCGTTTTCAACCAATAAAATTCGTTAATAATTTGTAGTGAACGTGATCCATGTTCAAACGGCAAATAAAATAAATCACACAACAAGTATAGATCATCAATAGTTATGTCTTTATCCTCATTTCTATAAATAAATAAAGAACCGTTCAGTTTGGGATGACTAAAGAAGAGATAACAAAAAAAAAATGTGAATGTCAATAATTTTACATACTTGTCCACTATGTCATGCATATCTGTATTTGATGTGAGCGATGTGTCGGAGCTTTCAACTTGCATACTTCCGGTGGATGACGTCTAACATTGGATGAAAAAAAATCAATCAAACATAAGCACAGAATTGACATTTCAGTCCAAAGATTAACACACATTGGTTAGTAACCAATGGTTAGTTTGAATGGAGAAACAATTGGGAAAAACAGATCAACGAATTCACATTTTACTAAAATGATTTTTGGCGCTCATCTAGGCATTCGAAAGTCAGTGTATCTGATACACTGTATCATCGCTATGTTATTTGGGTATTTGGGTGAAAGCATAGGTGCACGAGAAGTATAGAAGTTTTAGTGAATTTAACAAACGCCCAAGATGCGGGCTCGAGATGTTATTCTCTTTCGAACGAATATTTTATATTATAGCATTGACTTAGAATTTGAGTAAAGAATTGATCAAATTGCATACAAATTCCTTTTCAACCAGGAATTGTTACGGCGGAAAATAGCTGCTATCTTTAAGAAAGCGGCTATTTTTAAGATGGAAGCTATTTTCAGTAGTTATAGATTGGTTTTTCGCTGACAACCACCCCCTCCCCTCCGTTTTAAACTAACTTGGTTCAACATACCGAAACACTTTCAGCCATGATCACATCAGTTGCCATAGTGTATTTTGGTGATGCCATTGAATTAACACTAGCACATTCCATTGGTTCGGCTGAACTCAGATGATCGCCCATTGTATTTAGATCATCGCTTTTGTTAAGCGGCTGTTCAATGGTTAATGAATCTTCTGGTTTGATAATTTCCGTTAAAATTTCAATGGGTTCGGCAATTTCCGTTACTTCAACATCCGTTTCGCCAATATTCTCTTCAATTTTATGCGCCATTTCAATGATTGAATCGTCTTCAACGGGCATCAATTCATCCGATTTTTTTGTATCCGATAATTTTTCATCTTCTGTTTCAATTGCATCCAAATCATTGGATTTACAGTTAATTTTCAGTTCATCATCATTGTCAGTTTTTACATTCATAATTGGTATACCAATGCTTGTAACCGGCAACGATTGTGGCAATGTAATTGGATTAAGTGTCACAATTGGATTGGGTAGAACATCGTTGGTAATGACCTTTGTTGGTGAAACCAATGAATTCATCACAACATTTGGCACCGACAACGATTCAGCTCCTGCATAAAAAAAAAACAACCAGACCAGAAAACACAATGTTTAGAAATGATTGATTGTGGTGTGTCACACCGTGTGTGTGTCTATAATCCACAGACTCAGGATGATATTACCTGTTACACTGCTGCATACTTCAGCCAGAGCTTGCAATTGGGTTGTATTCACCTCAGGCACTTTGATTGTGCTAGAACTTGTTATAGTGCTTGTTGTTGTCGTTAAACTCATGCACGTATTAATTGACGGTAGAATTGGTATCACTGGCATCACCACTATTGTCAAAGAGGTAAACACAAAATGAGTTATGTATGGGCAAATATGTGAGATTAATTAAAACACGGTAGATGAATAGTACTCACTTGTTTGGATTGGATGCGGCTTAGTGATGGGGCCCCATGCTTCTTTATTCAAATAAAATTCCGGAAGCCAATCATTAATTGCATTTTTGAGCGCGACTCTTGGATGATAGACATTATCGGAGAGGCAAGTGGGTGCATCTTCACTGCAAATGCCTTCCTCATTTTCCGTTTCTAATCGAATATCCGCAGATATTGAATCTATTAATGTGTGGAATATGGAATCATTAGCAATCGATACAATCCATTAGGTGTTCCGAGTTTTTTTTTGCAAAATCTTACTATTTATTCGTGTATCTGAGCTGCATTTGGACCAATGTGCTAGAGTATGGATCGCAATTTGATTGGCATGATATTCACAATTTGGATTTGTGAGTACGCCACGTAGCATTGGAATTAATTCGGGCGAGCGGCCAGCATACGGGCCAAGAAAAACACGCTTTTGATCATAATCATTGGCATGTAAATTGTCCCAAATAACCGGTGGCCGACGCATCACTTCAGTCACCTCTTGAATCGATTCCACTGATAGATCTTTTGAAATTACTTTTGGTCCCGTCCACAGAATATCAATGTCCTAATTCACCAATAAAAGCATTTTTGATATATAAAAACCCATATTACAACAATATTATTTCAACTTAAAAAAAAAAAGCACGAAAAAAATTACCTGCGCCAATTTGCTGCCAATTGTATTCAAATACTCGGAATTAGCCACCGATGGTTGTGCTCTTGTGCTACAATATTGTGTTGGACAGAATAGAAATTGCGAACAATTTAAATGATTGAACACTTCATTTGTGACCGACACTTGAGCTTGGCCAAATGATTGAAACACTTCTTTGTCGGCTTTACTCATTTCCGGTTCGATATCATCAAATAGCAAAGCGAATGCATCACAACCAAACTGTGACACTTGATCTAATTTTCGTTTGAGCGTTGAAACTTCTTTTGGATTACTGTAAGTCATGTCCAGTCCCGGTGAAAGTGCATAATAAAAGACTATATTGTGTTCTTTTGCAGCGGCAATCAAACCTGAAGGGCAATGGAATTTAGAAAGAAAGAAAAAAAACACACACACACACAACTCATTGATTAAATTTGAACGACGGCGATTATATGCGGTCATCAATGACACATACTTGTTAAGTGATCAGCTTCTTCAACGGTGTACATTTCTCGCCAATAAGCTCGATGTTTGTAGTCATCTTTTGGTGCATAAACATACGAATCCATTCCCCATCGTTTCAATCTAATTTCAAATCAATCGAAACAGTTGCATTCAATTTGCATTCGGCAAAGAAAAAAAAAATTATGGATTCGGATCACTGAACAATTTTAATATCGTGAGAACAATTCTTACTTGCGAAACAGATCTTTGCGTTGTTCTGTTGTCCATGGCCTACCATAAAATCCCTCAACCACACCACAAATAAACTTCTTTTTTGGCTTTGATGAATTATCCTGATTAAAATCTTGTGCAGCATCTGATGTCATATCGAAAATAAATATGCCTCTTTTGTCGAATATATCACTTTTAAATGTATCACAAATGCCGTCGCAACCTCAAAAACCAACAAAAAAAAAGAAACCGAAACAATTTCGCACGAATCTTGAAACACACAGAGTAAATTTCCACACAACAAATTTACTGCGGCGCTACCAACAATACGAAATGTCACACACAATCAATGGAGAGAAGAGAAAAAAAAAACACCATAGAGCCTATTCGATCGAACCAAAGGAAATATTGCAAATTGTGCGACAAATCAAACAATTCCGATTTTTCATGAAATGTTTTTTTTTTGTTTGTTGTTGACTCTGAAACGTAAAATAAATTGAGGCAGAAAATGTTAGAGTGTGAAAACAAAACAAAAAAAAAATTTCTCAAACTCAAACGATTTCGAGCAAATTGAAGAAGCGATGTACTCGATATACGGTGCCGACTACCACCACAATATACCCATAACAAAACACATAAATGAATGTGGCGTTTTGTGCATATATGTGTGCATGGACGAGAGATGAGATTTTTTTGTTGTTGTTGTCAAATAACATTTTAAAGACAAATACAACGCGTAAACGCGTTTAGACGCTTATTTCATACATTCAAATTTCCACAAAACGATAGTCAGTAACATTTGAGAGGAATAAAGATTCCATTCATTTGTAATCTGCGTAGTTAATATTTGAAAAGATGAAGAAAAACAACCAAACGTTTCAAATATATGTCATAAATATGGAATCATCAATATAATTTAATTCAGTTCAATGGTTGTGCACTCATCAAAACGATGTCAGTTCATTTATGAGGAACAAAAAAACCTTTGGATTCGGTTTTTGCAGTGCAGAAGTTTCTATTTGCTAGATTTCAGTACAATTGAAAATCATTTAAAATCAACCTAAACGCCATCTAATCGTCAAATAGTGACTCATTAATTCCGAACTGATGAATTCTTGATATTTTAATATAAATTGGCAATAATTGCACAGAATGCATGCTAAAAAACTCTCAATTTAACATTCATCGATAAATTGAAACAAAAACAAAATAATTAATTTTAGTCGTAGTTGTTATTGCGTTCGATTCCGATTGATATGCATATTCTGAATATATCGATATGGTCTGAAGTTGTCTGAAGTTGTCTTTACACCGATGATGCGTTCATCATCTGTTTGTGAGAGGTTGTGTGCATTTGTATGGGTGGACCGTTTGTCAAGTAATATGGTGTATGTGTGTGTATGTGCTGTTTTGAAGAAAGGTTGACTGAATCTTGAAATTGAAATTTTAGTTGAAAAATGGCAGCGAATCGGGATAGCGACACATCTTTGTGGCTACATAATAAACTCGGCACATCCAGCGAATGGACGAGCGGTTCGATTTGTTCTCAGCTAAACAAGGAAGTTTTAAGGAACATCAAAGATTGTTTTTCGGATTTGCAAACACAAGTGAAATTAAAACTATTGCTCAGTTTTTTTCATATACCGCGTCGCCTTGTCGAAGAGGTAAAAAAAAAATCGTCCATATTGAAAAAGATTACTAAATGTGTATATACGACGTGTGTGCAACGCGAGTGAATGAAATAGAAAAAAAAAATTACATCCATCTGTGTGTGCGAATGTTATTGTATTTTTTTTTTCTCGCGAGAATTCAATTTCATTTTCAATTCTCATAAATAATGCTATTTTATCAGCATGAATTTGATTTGAATTGTTTCTTTAAAGTTAAATTTCGTATACTCCTATCGATTGTTCAACGCATCACTGTGTGTCGCACTACAAAATTCGTCGAATACACTATGTGTTGTAGCTGTCATTTTTATGGCGCTTCTTTTGTTTATTATTGTTGTTGTAATTTCATTCAAGTGGGCTATGTTTATTTCGAAAGGCCTATATTATGTTGTTCATTTCGCTAAATTGCGTACAAAATCAATCGATGAAAATTAAAAACACAATTACAATTCAAATGAATGGAAATTAAAGCATCAAATTCCACATCATTTCGATTTTAAATTTTTAATAATAATATGTTTTGAATATATATAAATCAATATCAACTGGTTTAATGACAGTTCGGTCGTTTGGTATTCGTTTTTAGTGGAAAACCGAGCTAGATGAAGTTATCGAAGTTGCTGCACTAGATTCAGAATTATGGGTATCGATGATTGCCGAAACAATCAAAACGTTTCCAGCTACTGGATCGTTGAATACAGAAATTTCCGATTACGAAGAAACTCGACCAATTTTCACCGATATGGTCAATGAGCTTCGAAAATATGTAAACAAGCACAGTGATTTGGGAATGTTGCCATTGGAATGTCAATACCTCAATAAAATGGCATTAACATCAGTGGTGAGTCAAATGAATGCATATTGATGGACATACATATTGTGACAAATGGTGTTTTTGGATCAAATTGTTCATACATTTTTTGTGTGTGTTTTGTTTGCAGGTCGGTCAACAGCCACCAACAACCAAGCATTTTACATTGAAACGAAAGCCAAAAAGTGCTGCTTTGCGAACCGAACTATTGCAAAAGTCTTCCGATGCACAGTCTAGTCTCAAAAAATCGTCAGCACCAATTATACCACTTCGAACGCGCGGCATACCTCGCAAAATGACTGACACAACACCATTGCGGGGCATTCCAACGCCTCGAATTCCAACAAGTGGCTTTCGTTCGCCAACAACAGCCCAAGGACCAAGTAGTAGACCGAATATGCCACGTATGCAGGCTGGCAGAAAAGATGGTGGTATTAAAATTTTGGATATCACCGAGCAACCGCTCGGCTATGTGGCAGCCAAAAAACGAAAACGACAACAAGAACTGGAAGAACAACAGAAACGTGCACTTGAAGCTCAGTCTAGTCCACCAGTTAAATCAGAACCAGAAACGCCTGTCACCACAACGCCCGACTATGCGGTTGGATTGAACGCAACATCAGTGTATACACAGCCAGCCACACCAGCACCAAATATTGTTAAAGAAACACCCTCGAATACGACCAGTGATTTTATCAAAACTGAAACAGGTAATTGTCGATTACTTTTCTTTTTCAAACGATCAAATCAAATTCGTCCATCTGAAATATGCAATTGAATTCTATTTACAGTACCTGTCACAAGTTCCACATCAAATATTATACAAAGCCAAGTGCAAGCTGTCAGTCAGCCAACTGTGACATCGAATAACAATCATTTAGTGTTTTCAATTAAAAATGATGGAAATGTTGTATCTTCGTCAATGGGAGCATCATCGGCACCACTTCTGGTCACCGTATCAAATGCTTCATCCGTAAATACGATAAAATCCGATGGTCCACGGTTGATATCATCGACAACAATCAAACCAGCCACCACACAAGTGCAGGTAAATCAAACTGAACCATTTGATATTGGCATTATGTCCATTGAATATCTGTACGTGTTAAATTTATTCATTATAGAAGTATACACCGATTCAGTCAACGAAAACCACACCACCGGCTCTCGTAACAATTTCCTCACCGGCAAATATGCCATCGCTAGCAGCATTGTCAAATCCACATCAACAACAACAGCAGCAGCAGCAGCAGCAGCAACAACAACAACAACAACAACAACAGCAGCAACAACAACTGCAACAGCATCAACAACAACAAATACAACAGCAGCTCCAACAACAGCAGCAGGCTGAATCAATACAAGTTCCTCAACAAATTGGAGCGACAAAAATTGTGCAAATTAAAACAGCGCCCACCATTCAAGTGATGCCATCAAATCGGCCAACAATTCAAAATATACCGCCATTAATTCCAACACAACAGCCAACATTTTTGAACATACAACAAAATGTGGCAAATCGACAGCCAACGATACAGACAAATGTATCGACGATACAGACACCATCAAATATATCATACATAACAACGAATCAAACGGATGCAAAATCAATTGGTCAAACATTTCAAGCGGCCCAACAACAGCAACAGCAAAAATATTCACCAGTCGTTGTGTCATCGCCAAATGTTAAAGGTAAAACCATTATATTGGCAAATCCAAATACATCGCAACAAAAGACGATCATCTTGCGTTCCGTTGGAGCTGATGGTAATACGATTTTACAACAAGTACCTATAAGTAGTGTATCAGGTCTTCAAAATATCACCGGCGGTACGAATAATATAGTGCTGACACAAGGGACAGCCGGTAATTTAGTTAAAACATCAACGGCAAATCAACAACCTCAATTCCAACAAATCCAAAGCACATCAACGCAACAACAGCAACAGATACCTGCCCTTGTACCAACCACATACACCCAAATCATAACCAATTTGCAACAACCTCAAAATCAACAGCAACAACAAACACGTTTAGTGCTCACGAATTCGGGACAAAATCAAGTGATTTTACCTCAAGGCTTAACGCTTATCCAAAGGTTAGTGAAAATCATATTTTCATCGAAAATTCAATTCAACCCCATTCACAATTTTACAATGATCAAACTCCGTGATTGATTCAACCCTTTTAGACCTGGACAGCAACCGCAATTGGTTCAAACCATTCAACAAAATCCACAAATTGTACAGATTCAACCGCAACAAAATCAACAAAGTCAACCCGTTCAAATGCAACAAGTTACTGTACAGCAACAGCCTCAGGCACAGCCACAACAAAGAAAAGGACTCACGCTATCGGTATGTGTTTAATGTGTCAAAATTTGAAACAAAAAAACAAATTCATAGAAACATATACAGAACTCAATAGGAGGACAAAATGCAAGATTTTTGTCTCCATGGAGGAATAAATACAATGTTTGACATTTGGGCACAAGCATTGTGAGTTGTGTTAATATACAAACATTATGAGCAACTGTCAAAAATGGAATTTCATCCTCCAAAGAGACGAAATGCATTTGGTCCCTCACAGGCACAAAGTAACGATTTTTGACCTCTGGAGAAAAAATAATTTACCAATTTTTTTTTATTGAGTATACACTATTCATCACTGATCCAATTGCACTTTTATTTTCCGTAACAGAATGAGCATGTGGCTAAATTGAACGAAATCTTCAGTCAGGCGAACCGAGTGACTCGTCGTGATAAAGCATTGATTCTTGGTTTCATGGGTGGTTGCCGTGAAAATCCAATGCCAAGCCCTGAAAATTATATTGTTATCAAATTAGGTGAAACTGAGGTTTGTATGGCTATTTTTGAGACAGAGAAATCACATTTTCCCATACACAAAAAATCCCTGAAATTAATTTTTAATCCGATGATAATTGAAATAGGAACATGTTAAACAAGACGATGGCACCGTTGTACCAATGCTGGTTGAGTCGCTGATTAAATTGGATTATAATACTGGTGAATGGAAGAAGCTTCAGCATCTGCGTCGTATCGATAAGAAAAGTGATACAAAAAAAATAACATCGCAAAATTCAGTGGTTATATAGAATCACCTGAATATCCATAGCTAAACAACGCTCAAATGGATATATCAAATGAAAAAGTTCTCAGGCTTGCAGGCCTCCAACATTTTATCCCATTGTTATAGTATATTATGCACACATCATTGCTGAAAAAAAAATCGTTGATCGAAACAAATCTTGCGATGTAATTTCACTTCTCTTTTGTTTGATGTGACGGTCACCAATCTGCAAAAAAAAAAAAAAATTACTACTCATCAAAATTCCACACACACACACACCCACACCACTTTCACCATTTTTCACCACTTCAACATTTCACATCGATGAAATTCGACAGCAAACAATCTGAAATATCTAAAGTTCAACATTTGGACAAAGAGTACAGTGAATTTAAATTAGCTTGAAATGAAACAAACAAAAAAAAGAATATATACATTTGCTGCAGATGAATTGAACGTGTTTGCAGTCAAGACTGGTAAAATTTTGCGTCAATTTGGAATAAAATAGCATTACAATCAAAATGCGCTTGGAAATAATTCATTTGGATTTTTGATTTTTACCCGAATTCTACTATATTCGATACCGATTTTCTTTTTTCTCTGTAAAATTTGACTGTACAAATCGCGTTGTTATACTCCCCCCCCCCTATTTTTTATGCAGATTATGATGCTTTGGTTTTTTTTTCAAAGCCGTTCAATTGTTGTTTATTCGATAGATCGAGTTGAAATTAACCGATTGATAACAAAATGATCGACGAAACAAAAAAAAATTATGAGTAGAAAATAAATTGTAACATGTAAATTATTTAATAACAATCGCGATAAATTTCATACAGTTAAGTTCATTAAGTAATAGTTTAAAGTGGATTTATTCGAAAAGAGCGCTTATTTTAAGGTGACTTTGTGTAATTGATTGAGACCATTTGTTGATTCATACACAAGGTTACAGATTCGAGAGATGAAAACAACAACAAAAAAAACTTATATCAAACGAATTAAGGTTAAAGCATACTTTTTCTTTCCTTTATTTCTCATTTCATTAAGTCCATCTTTGGTGAGAAAAAAAAAACAACAATGACAAACATTGAAATCAATGAATTCATGAATTTGGTTATATGCAATATAACTACATTAGAACACATTCACATTGTAATTGTGAACATGAAGAAATATATAGAAATTAACAACGCAAATACATGATTTTGGTTTTATTCAAATTCTATACAACAAATTAAATGGTAAGTTGAATTTGTGTACTTTTTTGGTTTATTATCAGATTTCATCTTGACCAGTAAACATACCATACTGTGAGACTCCGATTTTCATGTTCCTTGGGCCCAAATGCCAAAACACACATTTTTATTTAACAAAATTCATATTTGGGGTGGAAAATTCTGTGATCAATTCAGAGTCCCATGAATTGATCACAGAATTTTCCGGGCATTTTTTTTCCATCGCCATATGTCCCATACGGTGCGAAATTTAAAGTTTTTGCTTGAAGCAAACTTTTACGATTACGTTTCGAACGAAATTTTGGGCAATGGGTATACCCCTTAAATATCGCTACTTCAGGGTCAAATGTCACTCCTAATATGAGCGATTTTTGGGTTCACTTTACACTCTTAAAGAGTCCCTTGGGCACAAATCCATACCAACAAAGACCCTTCGGAACTGATGAGAACCTATAGACATATTGCACTTGATCAACTTCTACGGAACTTACAATACATGTATTCGTCAATTGCAGGAAGAATAAATTTTATCTCTTCATCAAGATCTATGATGAATGAAACACTTGGTGTTCATCTGATGAATTAATTGTCTTTGCAATTACTTGATATTTTTAGTTGTCCCCATTGGATATTTTTACAAACTACCAATATGAAATCCCATAAATAAATTAAAATGTGAGACTGTTACCATAAAATCCAATGCCCACGCAACGGATTTGGAGATCGACAAAACAATTATTATTATTGAAAGTCAATGTACCGAATAACTAAACATACACATTCAATTTACGTCAACAGTTTCAAGTCAAAATATTTGTTAACACCAATTGATGTAATACAAAATAAAAGTGAGAATGATATATTTACAATGAATTGGTTTCAATGGACTGAAAATAAGCGAATTAAACGCTTCACAATGCTTGAATTTCACGGTCAATTGGTGTAAAATATTTTCTAAATGCCAATTAAAAATAACCACTGCTTCCGTTGTTTTTATTTGATATTGGATTGATTGGTTTGTTGGCTCCTGTATGCAAAATATAGTTATTAGTTTGTATAAGGTTTTTCCAAAAATGGTTCATTGCTTTAGCACTTGTACTCGAAATACGAATTGAATATATTGACGAGCATAAACCGATTAGTTCCGATGTTTCAAACAATCCATCGCAAAAGTACACTTTAAATCATATAATCTGCAACATATGCGTGGTTCCACTTTACACACGGATGAATTCGAGTAATTTTTTTTTTAAACAAATGCAACGCCCGAATCCAAACTAGAAAAATGGATTTTCAAATGCTATTTGATCATTAATAAAAACAAAACAAAAATAAAAGAACATTAAAATAAAACAAATGCTACACATTCAGACATTGATTCATTTCCGCTACCAAAGAATGATGAATAATTGCTGTTCGATGTTCATAATAATCAGCTATTTAAAAAAAAAAAACAGGTAAATTTTTCAAAGTCGGATATCAAGACCACGGAAAATGTAGTTATTTCATCAGACAATATTCTAAAGAAATTGATCAACAAAAAACGTTTTATAGCCATTTTAAATTGTACAGTTTTTTTTCAATTTATCGACACGATAATCAGAGTAAGTAAAATTGATTTGTGTAACATAAATCGGAAGATATTTAAAGAAAGCAGTAAGGTGACTGAGCAATCGCACCATTTCGAATAAAATTTCCTTTGAAAAACAACAACAACAACAAAAACACATTCCGCTGACCATATTATTATTCAAAATAGTATATGTTTTCAATTCGTTTCAATTAAAAAAATTTATATATAAATAATAACAACAACAACAACAACAAAAAACTATGTTATGCGAAATAGGTATGCTATTGGATCGATCGAGAACCAAAACGGATATAAATTGCACACAATTGGCGTTCATTCACCCGATTGTATAAACTAAACACTCAAAAAGACATGTAAAGCAAAAGCTAAGCAATATTGGGGAAATTAAATTAAAGCGCACAATTTTATAGTAAAATTAATAACAATAATTAAAAAAATGTGCGGTGAAATTGCGGTTGGGTCGCGAAAAGGAAATACAAGAAGCTAAAAATGTGACGGTGCGGACAAACACACACATTTTGTCAAAATGTGTGCACTGTGCACCATTCACACAAACAGCCATAAATTCGATCATAATATGATTATTAAATGTGTGGACTTGGCAATCACTCTCTCAAAATTGAAATATGAAAATGCATCGCGCACAAGTTTTCATGTCATACTTTCGCTGAAATCAAGCAAATTGCTCAACATCAATTTACTTGAACGCTTCAATAGTGTCGAAACAGTTGGCAACATTCTGTTTCGTCTCGTTTTGATTTGTTTTTTTTTTTTGCTATCGAAAACAAGCCCAAACCCTGAGCTCAAAATAATTTTTACCGCCGTAAATGCAGCCAGCATTTTCTATTTTGTTGTTTTTGTTGTTGTTGTTGTTGTTTCTTTTTATCTTCGAGCCAAAATCGCCCGCCACACTTCCATGAGCATATGTGCATTTTGTTATACTTTTTGTTTTAACGATGCAACCACATTCAAAACCACACATTACATATTCGAATCAATATGTTTGCATAAGATATCAGGTGGAAAATATCCAGGCTTAACACTTTCATCCGTTTTCATGGTTATTATGCTCTTTAGCATGGATAATTTTACTTTTAATCTAAAATGATGATTTGGCATGTGTTAAGCTCGTCAAAATATCAAAGTTGCGATGCACGGTGCACGAAACGGTGAAAAGTGAATTTCCACTTGGATGTTCAATGGCTGACCATTTTTGTTAGACGGAATCAATTACCACCCCGACAAAATAAAGTGAAGCACCATTCAAGTGAGGCTCCATTGATCCCGCGTTTGCGTGTTCAACTTGAATCGTTCCAGGAACGATTTGGTTGTGTCAACCAGAGTGAAAACTATTCGTATGAATGATCTGTGGTTTGTGTGTGTGTCTGTGTTGTCTCTTCCATCTTTCCATTGTAATGGAAAATTCATTTTGGCCTGCATGCTTTCCGCTTGAATAGGTTTGCCAACGAATTTCGCGAATGGTAGGCAATAAAAAAAAAAATATGCGGTGGCCGCATATAAAATGTGGCTTGAGGGCTAAACCGTGTAACGAGCCCGCTCAATGTATATGTTACTGTTGCTGCCACATAAATTGCGCCCATTCACATTTTCGTTCTATTTAAATGGCCATATGAATTGAATGAGATGTACAACGTCATAGAGATATGTAATTGTATGTAGCAATGGTATTTAAAAAAAAAAGAAATATTATTTTCAAGTTGATGTTTTGGTTTTCTGTGTGTGTGTTTCTTGATATTTTTTTTTTCAATTTTATTTTTGCTTTTTTTTTCTTTTGTATTTCCATTTCTTCTCTAGTACATATGTGTGCTTAAAGTGGGCACGCGCTATAGACAAAACGAACGAGTGTGTGCGTGAGTGCGCGCGCGCGGATTACTTTTTTTTCTTTTCTGGTCTTTAGCTAAGTATAGTATTTGATTATGTTTTAAAAAATGAGAATAAGAGAGACAAAATAAAACCGTTAAAAGACGTAGCAAATGCAAGTTCACGGTCTGCATAAGCGGCGCAACGATTAGTTTATATCGAACAGTGAACAGTATCAGTTGTACGAGATAAACTGCGAGCACCCGGTAAAACAGTGCGAATATTAAATTCAATTGAATCGAATTTTGTGATTTCAGTGTCCATCCCATAGAAATTGACTGATTTGAGAGTGATAAAAATAACAATAAAAAGAAAATATAAAAAAAAAGTTGAGATAAAAAAAACCATGTTGAAGACTCTTGGCTGAGGAGAGACTCTGTGCAGTTATTCAAGATTCTTGGTTTTTTTTTTTGTTATTTGTTGTGCAAGTTGTGACATTCTAACATTGCAAATGGCCTATTTTAATGTGTGCTATTAACTGTCTTCCTTGAATAGCCATACCATAATTGCATTTGCTATAGATTTTCTGTTGTTGTCGACATTCAAACGCCATTTATCGGCATAAAGTACAATAAGTTTTGTGTATTTATCAGTTGGTTGATCATCTTGATTGAATTATCTGTGTGCTAACTGAAATTGATATCAAAATGTTTGGTATCACAAGTGTATCATCGGGTTTAGTAAGTATTCTAGATGAGAAAAGTCTTGTAAAAAAATTGTCCTATATAAAAATAAAATAAATAAATAAATAAATAAGTAAAAAAACCCAAACACAAAAAAAAAACCATATTCGTGACAAACCTCAACCAATCTCAGAATGGTAAAATCCAGTTTATGAAATGCGCATTGAAATGCGAATAAATCTATGCCAACGATGCAACTTGAATATTTAAATGGATCCGTTGAAATTGTGTGTACGCAGTCGGTGTGTGCACGATGTTCATTTATGTATTGTTGTGATTTCGCACGTTTTTCAACATGCATACTAATCTGTTCCAACGTCTGTATTCTAATTTTCTGTCGGATTTTACGTGAAATGAGAAATGTGAAATGTGTAATTGTTTACACAGAGAGAATTGGTTAATGCCAAATGGTCAATTGACTACGGTTTTCTCCACTACATCCATTACAATTGGTTTATTTTATTTATCTTTTTTTTTTCTTCATTATTATTTATGTATGTTTGCCGCAATTTCGTATTGAACGAAATAAAAAATAACAACCATTTTGCATTTTATATATAAAAAAAAAATTAAATGAAATGACCACAATTAGAAATTTCACTGAATCGGACGTGATAGATTTTGGAACGGAATTCCGAGCAAAGGGACACAAACGGTAAAATACAGTTCGATTTGGTATAAACTGCACGTTTTTACACTTCTTTTTTTTTGTTATTCTCTCTCATCCAAATTCAAATGTTAACACCGATTTCACTGAATTGGTATTTTATGGTTTTATTCAAAGAATAAAATCCTCGCGTTTGATTCGTTTATGAAATTTATAGCTTACATCCAGTTTTCTTTTCGCTGACTACAAATTCCGAATTTAAAATTCGGCTTGAATGTTTTGGATTCAATTCATTTAACTCTTCCATCATTTAACTCTATAAGCAATTTCAAATTACTTCACAGCAGACGAACCAAACAAACGTAATTGGACTTTTTTTTCTAAAAACACAATAAATGTTCAAACAAACAATGGTTATAAATTAAATACCCTGTAAATTATAAGTGATAATTGATTCGAATCAAAAAGAAATGCAATCCATTCAATTTTCACTATAGACGAATATAAAATCACAATTAATTCGAAAGGAACTACTAATTTTCTTCTGACAAAACAAAATCATTCAATTAGAACCACCGATTGAATCAAAAACAACAACAACAACGAAATTTCGAATAGAAAAAAACATTAAGCATTAAATGTTGCGTACGAATGTACATTTTTCGATGAGAGCATAGAATCCAGCGTAGCGTTTTGCCGTTGCGTGCAATTGTTTAATTATGTTAACAATTCTGTGCGATAGTCATTTTTTTTAATAGAAAACCGTTTTATGTAGGTAAACAGGTAAAATAAATAAATCAACAGCTACAGCAGAATCATCAACTGCCAATTATCAATACTAGTGTGTAGCATCGACGATTGCATTACAGCATTTTATCACTATAAATGGGTATACGTTTGTAATTTTTTGTAACTCAGGTTTTAATTACTCAATTCGATACAACGATGATGTTGTTGTTGTTGTTGTTGTTGTTGATGTTGTGACGACGCTGATGAACACAGCATATTTCTCTCTGGCTTAAGATATTAATTTGTCAATGCAAGAAGAAAAGAAAAAAAAAAACGGCAAAATGATTAGATAAACCTAGAACCGTGACTATCATCACGCGTCGATCTTAATCATGGTATATTCACATAATGACAAAGTGAAATGAAGTGCATGGTAACAAGTTCAACACATTTTGGCGACGTGACCGTGACAATACACGTCAAATTTGTCTTCACATTTGTACATTTCACTTTCTTTTCAACAAAGACAATAAAAAAATGATCAGAATTTATTTTTTTCTCGCATGAATTCAATTTTCTCTTGTCTCATTAACAACGAAAATAAAACATACAAAACGGTCAAAAACAGTCATTATATGTGTTTTTAAAAAATATATATATATATATATATATATGTTGACCGGTGAATTGGAAACTTAACCGAGTAATATTAAGATGTTGTGCGAATTGTGTATGAAAAAAATAAAAACGAATGTTTTATTAGCAAAACATGAAGTAAAACGTTGACATTCTATTTATTCCACACCGTGTGGACTTTAAAACCATCGATGCTATATTATTTTGCACATAAAGCAAACATATAAAATGGCAACATCAGAAAATATAAAATGAAACATTTAAATGTTTTCAATGATTTGGATTTTCTTTTGTTGTTCAGAAGATTGTTGTTTGGTCAGAGAGAAAGAGAGATAGAGATAGAAAAATAACAGAGTAAGTATAAACATGTAATCACGATTCGACAGACTAATATCGATCATATCGAATGCCATGGTCTCTTTTATAACCTACATGTTTATTCATCTTGAAAGCTCATCTGAACAAACACCATTCCAGTTAAAATACTTGTTAAACGGGCCCAAAGCTTTCAAATTCTCTCATACAAATGCAAACTAAAAAAAAAAAAAAAAAAACTAAAAACCTAAACTAAACTGAAAATATATGTATAACAACAAAAGAAACGAAACTGAAATAATGCGCACAAGAAGTAGCTAATTGAATGCACAACAAATTCCGTTTCATCTGCATGAATTGAAAGAAAGAAAGAAAGAAAGAAAGACCAACAAGACACACGCAACACACGAAAAAGTAAATAACAAAAATTGAAAAAAATTAAAATGAATCATTAAAATCAGAAATTGCTTGATTCATATATTTTGTTAAAAGCAAAATCAGGGTGCTACTTGAAATTTGGAAAATTGTTGCTGGACTTGAAAAATCGTATTGTATTTTATATATGTTTGAACATCAAAAACAACATCCATTGCAAGTATACGACGGGCATTTGCATTTTTATGCGCAAAACGAAACGCCTGCAGAACCCACAAATTTAGTGATGGTGTGAAATGACAGGGGAAGAGAAACTGAAACTAGCCATTTTACATTGAAT
Source organism: Aphidoletes aphidimyza (assembly GCA_030463065.1). Taxonomy (NCBI): domain Eukaryota; kingdom Metazoa; phylum Arthropoda; class Insecta; order Diptera; family Cecidomyiidae; genus Aphidoletes; species Aphidoletes aphidimyza. The sequence continues at coordinate 30,190,617 of CM059998.1, read as the reverse complement.
ATTTTAAATAACAAGTTAAAAACAAATTTTTTTTAAACGCTTTACGACCAATGATTCCCCATCCTCTCCCCCACATCATGGCAAATTATTCAATGCCAGGCGGCAATGTTCTTGCAGAATAATTACACCCATTTCACACTCGATATCTTTCAACTGCATCGTAAAAATGGTTAACTGTTAGTCTGTAGTGTTTTTTCTCTCTCTCTCTCCTTCTTTCTTTCTCTCTCTCTGCAACTTAATTGTTTTCCTTCATCGATCAAGTTTTACCCGGCGGCCAAAAACCAAAGCATTAAACATAGGTGCTAACATCATAATTCTGATTTGCATATATTTTCCTCGCGGCATTTTCGTTTCAACTTGTCTGCAGACCAACCCATTGCAGCATTAGATTATCTAATGGAAAATACCGTTATGCAGAAAACACTTGTTCGATCATTTAGCGACATTCAAACAGGTTCACAGCAATATAAACATTGACATTGTGCTGACGCGACACGTATGCAATAGAAGGAAATCAATTAACATTCCAATTTGAGAAAATAAAAATACAAATTGCCGTTTGAAGAAGCATAATAATTTTCGTGTGATCTTTACAAATGTGTGGATGCCGTGCATTTGAGAGAAGCGTTGTTTGCATGCAATGTGAAAATGAAAACATCCATTTCATTTAATTCCATTACATTATTCAATGGTATGGTTTCATGCACCATTTAAGCTCTGTCTTAAGAGACCGCACGATATCCACCAACATTTATTTGTTTTTTTTTTTCACCATATGTAAATATAATATGCCGAAATCAGACAATTTCAAAACATTTAAGAAAGTATAGAAAACCATGCGTTCCAAACAATAAATTGGACCCGATTCCAATGCATTCACTCTCATAGCAAAGAATCGAATGAAAAAGAAATTACAGTTTAAAATAACGGGAGATATTTAATCATAGGCATACAACCGAAAATGTATTTCATTCAATGTTCGCGGTAGGCTCAACATTATTCAAAAATTCCAGTTCCAGTGACAAAATATTCCCATTGTCTTATGAACAGAGTAGAGTTTTACATTCTCATTTGATAGAATTGATTTTTTTTTTAAATATTTTATATTAGATATAGTTTCAAGTCCGATATAAGTCCGAATTGACTCCACACACTTAAGTGATGGAGCTCCATACATGTCGCCAGCTGGTGAAGGAATATCCTACTGAGGACAGCGGTAAATTGAAACTGTTGTTTCAAATAAAATCAAGCTTCAATTTCGGATTTAAGGCCCATGTTTGATTTTTGTAATATTTTCGGAAAAATCATAAAATTTAATTTGAAACTATATCGCAGAGAGTATACTCTCTAGAGCTACGTACCGTAACAAAGTATTCAATAAAAATATTATTCGGTTAAATATGTTACACATTTTGATCAACAACTGATTAAAATGTTTAGTTTTCCCGTGTTTACAAACATAACATGATAAAGTAAACGAACAAAACTGGTCAATATTGAGTTCAAAATCGCAATGCCGTAGTCTGCGGAATACTTTTCAACGTTTCAATTTTTTTTGGATTCATTTTCGTTACACTTCGTATGCGAATAAGCAATATTTGTTTTGTGGGGAAATGAGCTACAACAGTATTTGCTTTAGTCTCCGATTTAAATAGAAGTCTTCAATTTGACTATTTCTGATTTCAACAGTTCCATTTTCAATTCAATATTTCAGTAATTGCTTATGTTTATCCTCTTGAGATGAATTATATTGCAATAAAATTGTTCATATTGAAGCTAATGAAGCTAACAACAAATCGTTCTTAAAATCTATGCAAACTGTAAAATTGCATATTGCATGTCGTTATAATTCGCCAAAGCAACGTATGTCGATGGTACATAAGGTTTGGTACAAAACTCTGCCAAAGCATACTTACCTGGCGTAGGAGAATCGTTGATCATCAAGGACGATCTCCCGGTGTGAGATTTGGCCATTGCACCTCGGCTGAATTGACCACTGCGATTAATCCTAATGCGATTAACTCGTGCGTACTATTTTTGGTAGCCGGGATAAGCGTTCGCGCTATCCCGAATAATTATTCCAACACTTTAAAAAAAATAAACAACCAACCAACCAAAGGACATCCGTCATTGTCGTTAGGGCTATTTGCTATGTATTTGATATATAACATATTCCATGGTAAATACACTATGTTTGGACCAATTAAATTGACAACTATACAAACTGCTTGTCGTCTGTATCAAATGTTTACATACCGTATTCATGCTTATAGTTATTGGAACTTCATTTAAATCTTTCTGCATGCCTTTTGTATTGAGTTTGTCAAACACGTTTTTCGTGTAATAATACATAATCACGAGGAAAAAATAGTGACGAAGTGATATAGTACTATTTGACCACTTGATAATAGTTGTTATTTTATACATTTTGGATTAAATCTATTACTAGATAGCGAAAATTTACATACAATTTGCTATGCACATGCACATACTGCTACAGTAATAATTATTCATTTAATTCCGTACGGGAATATTTCTTCAATAGATACTACTAGTAAGTACAAAAGTACAGTGGTAGTGGTTGCAAAACTGATTGTAAAAATACTCTCTTATATTTGTCAATGTGAAAACTCTTTTAACATTTATGTGATTATTATTATCATTACTTGCACATATGAGAAAACATACGCTCGAGATACCATAATAAAACTAAATGAATGACTATGAAGATATATCCTGTATACATAAAAGAAAAATACATTACCAAAGGCAAAACACTTTACTAATGCTATGTTTCCTCTGTTAAACACCATGTCGTGTGTTAAAAAAAAAACGTAATCATTTTTTTGCCAGGAGCACAATTCCTTATAAAATCAGAAGCTTATATGAGACAAAAAAAACACGTAAAAAAGGTTACGAAATATGTTTATTTTTGCTCGCAAAAATGCCAATGTATGAATAAAATCATCGGTCACGTTTCTTTGCCATTGTATGTCTGTATTAATCTTAATTTCGGTTCATTTGAAAAAAAAAAAAAATTAAAACTTTCAACAAATAATCACGTTCAAATATGAACAATTTTGTCCAATTTGGAAACAATTTCGTAGAGAAAATTATTCGCATACAAAAGTGATTGAAGCTTTATTTTCGCAATTTTACATAATTATTCTGTGTTTCATGAGTATTATGAATGTAAAATTCTCATTTATGAATGATTTTTGAGATTTTATTTAGATTTTTATTGGTAAAATACAAAAAGACAATTTACCTTTCGAATTATTATTTCAGCAAAAAGTAAATTTAATTCAATATTCATATTTCATGTCTCTTTCCATGAAATATTCTAGTGTTGGCATTTATGGACGACTTGGATTTTAATAATTTCCCCAATTTTTATTTGCAAACCAAAATATTTATGTATAATATTTAAAATTAAAAGAAATCATATCCTCTCTACCATGCTTTTAATCATCCGGAAAGAAGAATCCGAGTACAAAAATGAAACATTCGAATCGCCTTTGAAAGTGTATGCCACACAACATTTAAAATTGACGAACTCAACGTTTATCACTGCTTGGCTATACATTATACTTATGTATGAAGCGAACGTTGTTTCGTTCTATTTCAATAGTCGAACGCTGTGTGGTAGTCTGTACAATGTAGCACAGCACAGCACAGCAAAGAACAGTGGAAAATAGAATGTAAGAGCATATGCGTAGAGAACAGAACTATACAGCACCCAATGTGTGTAGAGTAAAATTTCATTTTGTATGTCGTTATAATTCGCTAGCGCAACGTATGACGATAGTACATAAGGTTTGGTACAAAACTCTGCCAAAGCATACTTACCTGGCGTAGGAGAATCGTTGATCATCAAGGACGATCTCCCGGTGTGAGATCTGGCCATTGCACATCGGCTAGATTGACCATCGCGATTGGCCCTAATGCGGCCAACTCGTGCGTACTATTTTTGGTAGCCGGGATAAGCGTTCGCGCTATCCCGAATAATTATTTCACACAATTAAAAAAAAAAAAAAATGGTATTATCTCGATTTTATGGAAAACTACACTTTGGATGGATTCACAAAGTATAGACAGAAACTATGGCTCGTGTTTTGCAACTGGATTAAAATCATTTGCATCATTTCAGCAGAAATAGCAAGCAAGCATATATTGTTATTTATTTTGCTGAAAATTGGAATATTAAGTAAACAAGCTAATCGTTCTGTTGACACACACGTTTTAATCATTTCAGATAGTGTTGTTGGCTGTGATTGGTGCATCATCGATAATGATAAATGAATCAGCGACAAAACCGCCTCTCATGTTTTCGAAATGGCCACCAGCATATCAAAATAATAAATCACCATCGCTGCGACAGCAAATCTTTCATCAGCTTCGTTCATCGGGACGCATTCCATCGTCAAGTATGATTGTCAAACGATATCCATCACCAATGCCATTTATGATGCGACCTATGAAATATGCACAATTAAAAAAGACACCACTTCCACAAATGCCACAGCCACAGCCATCATACTACAAGCCAACAATATCAACACCGCCACGATATCGTTTCCATAGTTCACCATCGGCACCAAATACCGGCGAATATATCTTTGAAAATCCATTCGGAAACATCGGAATCCCATCAGTTCGTATACCACTTGCACCTAGCAATTATACTAGCCTCTATACTAGAACTGCTATCTTATCTTTCCTTTTCTATTTTGTTGTTTTTTTTTCTTTTCAGAGTAAGAAAAAATTTAGCTTAACCGATGACACTAAGTATAATCCAATTCACACAGTGCCAGCGCCAAATTTGAATAAAAATCTTGCCTACTCCACTCACAACGAATACATCCATGAACCGGTTGACAATCAAATTTTCGATCAAAAGGATCCAACTTTCAATCAAATTACATTCAGACCGTTAACGGTAAAGTTTTGAATTCTGTATTTTTTTTTTTTTAATTGTTGAATAAATTTCAATTGAATTTTTTTCTTCAGATACCTCAATATCAAGTCACCGAACAGATTAACGATCACACAATACGAGTGGATCCATTTTCGGGTAAACAAAAATTCTACGCATCAGAACCAGATCAAACGGCACCCAGCTACAAAATTACACAAACATTTGATTCATTCAATCAACCATCACGGCCATTGCCAATTGAAATTAGTTTTGTACCAGCACAATCATCTCAATCACAATCAAATACAGCACCCGTTGCATCACCATTAATTCAGTTGTCCAATCAAGTGCCACAACAACAATTGCCCGACACATACGGATTGCCAATTGGGAATCAACCACAACTACAGCAACATCTGTTGCAACAACAGTCAATGCTTCAAAATATGCCAGTATCCGTGTACAATCCAACGTATTTGGTAACACAATCAAATAATTTATTGAAGCAACACCGTGAACAGCTCTTTAAACCGGCACCAGCCTATTTGGGAACAATAAATCAACCATCGATTGATTTGTCACCGGGAAATTCGCAACCATTGCAGGATGTTAATTCAGTTGCAAGTCCTGGCCAACTATTAACATCAGCCCAAAGTCAACAAAAGCAACTCACTCAACAGCCAACACAATCACAATCACCATCACAATCACCGCAATCCAATGCAATTCCATTGCGAACGGATTTCACATCGTCTCTACCACAAACCGATAATTCACCAACATTTCAACGATTTGTTGCTGATCGACCGCCAAGTATTGTATTTGCACAACAACCAGCGCTAACCGAATCAGAGCTAAATAATTTATTGAACATTGGACACCATGAGAATGATGATACAAACCGTTTTATTGCATCAACATACTATCAATCTCAACCGGATCCACAACTTGAAATTGAAAATCGTCAACGTCAACAGCTCAACGATCTTACGATAGCACAAGCAAATCAAGAGCTTAAAGATAAATTCATTTCACCAGAACCAATTAAAGTAAATGCACGCAAACCGACTGCACATCAAGAGCATCAACAAAAATTGGCCGAACAATTATCGAGTAAATCACCACTTCGAATCTATGTACCAGATGAAGAATATCAAAAGGTAAATGCATTTGAAATCTCAATAAAAAAAAATCCGTTGTTGGATTGTTTTGTTTTGTGTGGTTTTTTTTCCTATTTCGTGTCTTCTTTTTCGTTTTTTTCTTTTTGGTCGATAGAAAAACGAAGTCAGACGATCCGATTTCTTTCGTGCGGAAAACAAAAATGATTTCATATTATCGAAAAGTGAATACGCAATAGATAATCCATATATGAATGGCAATAATGAAGAACAAGACAACAATGACAATGATAATGATACAACAACCGATGGCAATGATGATTATTTGGCACATGACACCGAATCCGTTGATCGATTGTCACTGGATGGTGAAACCAGAGAACCAATTAATAGCAGCACAATTGGCGCATATAATTTTTAGATTACACATTTCGAATGCGTAAATAGTTTTGTTATTTTTTTTAGCAAGCATTTTATAAAGTTTATCGCAAGCGTTTAAAATTATTTACTATAATTTATAAATATTTGCCTATTGGGTATGTATGTATGTGTGTGTGAGCGTGTGTCTGTGCTGCAGCCGATGATTTAAAAAAAAAACACATCGAAATGATTTGATAAACTATCGCTCATAATAATGAGCGGCTTTAATGCTTTTCTGAATCTTAATACAGTTTTTTGTTTCTTTCTTTTAAATCTAAATTTATAACTGAAAATGATGAGAGAGAAGAAGAAGAAAAAAAAAAACAATTCGCATATTTGCAAATGGATTTTTCATTCGACTGTAAATTTATTCGCTGCAAAATTGTCAGTCTTTCAATCAGTATTAAGATTGAATTTTTGTTCGTAGCTAAAAACGTTAAAATCCAAACGAAAAAAAAACAATCCAAATACATTTATCTGTATGTATATATAAATAACGATAATTATTCAGCTCATGTATTTTTTTTACATTAGATTTTAAATTATAAAAAAAAAAACGAATTGTGTTAGTGAATCAATGAAATTTAATTTCAAACAAAAAAAAATAAAGGAAAAAAAATGTTCGTAGAGATGAAATCACTCACATTTTGATAAATTCAAGCTGGTGTTTAAAGTGTTTTTAAAACAAATCATTTTGCAAACTCAATAATATAGTATTTATATATATGATTTGGTCGCTAAATTAAACAAGAGAGAGGAAAAAAAAAATTGAAGAATTCAACAACTAAAATTTATCCATGAACCATGGGTTTCCATCGTTGGTTTGACGTTTGGTTAAGATTTCACAGCCAGTGTCTGTAACCAAAAGTGTTTGTTCGAATTGAGCTGAATACAGGCCATCTTGTGTAACAGCCGTCCAATTATCCGGCCATTGTTTATCACGCCATGAACCTTCCGATATCATGGGCTCAATGGTGAACACATTTCCAGCCCGCATAACACCTACGGCATTGTTTTCTATTCAATCACACACACACACACACAAAAAAAAACGGGGTCGATATTAAATTTTAGTGAAAAGAAAAAATAAAATGTTCAATGGGATTTCTAACAAAATCGACAACTCACTGGCATAATGTGGTACATTTGGTGCAGTGTGAAATAATCGATGGATACCATGTCCACAGTAGCTCTTGACCACACTGTATCCATGTGTTTGCACATGCTTCTGAATAACATTGCCAATTTCACGGTATCGTTCACCCGGCCGAACAATTGCAATGGCTTTTTGCAATGCTTCGTACGTCACTTTTACTAGATTCTTATGTTTATCGGATACATTTCCAACGAAAAACGTTTCATTCAAATCACCATGGAAACCTCGATGATAGACAGTGACATCAACGTTGCACAAATCGCCATCCTAAAATGGATATAAAAATTGGTTTGTTTATTTTCAATTTTTTACAAACAGCTTCGAGGTGTTTAGCGACCGATTAAAAGAGTGGTCAAATTAGATTTAGTTAATCAATTAAACTATAGCTAAAACTGAACAGAAAAGAATGAAAATCGACAAACAGTGTCAAAATCATATTTTTTTTTTAAACACACACCTGCAATGGTCTGGTGTCAGGAATACCATGGCAAATGACCTCATTGACCGATGTGCAACACGATTTTGGAAAATTGTAATAATTCAATGGACTTGGATAGCAATCACGTTCAATGCATGCCTCATGAACAACACGATCGATTTCATCCGTTGTAATGCCAACCTCAATTGCTTTGGCCGCTTCATCGAGTACCTCACGACCCAACCGGCATGATACACGCATCGCTTCAATTTCTTCATCGTCCAACACTTTAATGGTTGTGTTGCCACGAAACGCTTCTTCACTTAATGAACGACCATTCGGATGGTCAGCATAATCTGGTCGAGCTATACTTTCCAATACTGGACGCTTTGGTGTCTGTGGATATGGTCTTAATTTGCCCGTAAACGAATAGTAAGGCCATGGTTGATATTCACCACTGTTTGAATCACTGCCACCGGTTCCCTCTATTCAATTCCCCACGGTGCGAGAAAATAAAATATTCCAAACACACACACACACACGCAGAGAGAAACAAGCAAAACATAAGCATTTATATTGGACGAAAATGAATTAAAGACAGATAGTTACAACTCACTCGCCAGCATGTGAATAATTTTGTGTGTCTTCCAATATCCCTTGAAGCATTCTTGGCCACAAAAATACGATCCTTGAATCCCAATTTTCAGGCATGTTGGACATTGTAGCGTCGCTTTTTTGGCACATTCCGGTGTGGTACACGAAAATTCCGATGACATTTTTTTTCTTTCTTTACTGCAAATATTCATATAAATTACATGTTATTTAATGGCACCATTTTATCGAATCAACTCTTGAGCTAAACGTTTGTAAATTTGATTTCAAATGCCTTTTGATTGATTATTTTTGCAGTTTTTATTTGAATGGGAAAAGAAATATATAAAATTTAAATTTTACAGCTGTGTTTTACCTTTTGGCGAAAGTCTTAAAATGATGAGGTTATGGTATGCTTTTAAATGTGATTAACAATAAAAATATGACAAGTCAATTGTTGATTCGCAAACAACAGATGGAGCTGAACACTTTAAATTGTCTTCGTTATGCGAACATTTGTGTACAATTTTATTTTTTTGGTCAATTAATTGAAGATCCTTCAGATAAATTCAATTTTTTGTCTGTTAATTTCAAAAATTAATGATAATTGATTGCATCGAATTTGTTTATTTGTCGACTGACTTTGATACATCCAAAATGTACACTTGAACCATTTGAATCAAGTACAAATCGATTACAGAAGAACATATCGAGCAATAAAATTAATAAATGTAGGAAAAAATAGAAAAAAAAAAATGATCTTTATTGGCCTCTAATTTAAATCTGAATATAAACGTTGTGCGTCTGCCAATATGACAGTAATAAAAATAAAATCACAGGAAATAAATTGCAATTTTGTTTACATGATGCAAATCACCCGATGCATTTCCATATCAGTGTGCAGTATGCATTTATCGGTGTTGTCAAAATGATAAACAAAAAAAAAAACAAACAGAAAAATGATATAACTGCACACAAACACACACACACAGAGAGGACAGATAGATAGACACACATAGCACACCTAAACAAATTGAAAATGAAATATGTGAGCCGACTGTCGAGAGTGCTATCAGCGGGCGAAGAAGAGCACCCACATGTAAAACGCATACAGTCCGTATGAGAGATGTGTGACAAAGAATAGAATTCTTTATGAATCTTTGAGCGACGGGCAACGACAACGACTACATGGATGCTGTTGCTGTTTCGATTGCTACTACAGCTACTCGGGGAATGTCATAAACAGAGACGGACGGCCCATAAGATCTATGCATAGCGCACACCGAGTACACACTGTACACACAGTCGAGCATTCATACAATACAGAGATTGGTAATGAATGATTATAATGGCATATGGATGTAAATGCCAAGAATCAAAACATAAATGATATTTTTGGTGTTCGGTTGGTTGGTGCTGCTCTGCGAGTAGTCGAGCAGCCGAAGTTGCGTTTCTGCTGCTTCAATGCTGCTATTTACTCGATCTCAATACGATTTGATGTGTGTAGCCGTTTGATGCTGTTGCTGTTGTTGCCGCTTCATTTTGCCTCTCTCTCTCTCTCTCTCTGTCACTCTGTCTCTCTGTCTCTATGTCAGTACATTCGGAACGAATGTGTGTACACATTGTGCCGAAATGGATTCGCACCGATCCAGTAGACAAGTCAGTTTTAGAGCGTAACTCAATCGAAACGGTCGTGTGTTTATTTCCGTTTTGCACATTTTCAACTCGAATGTTTTTTGAGAGTGTGTTAACCGTTTCTCCCGTTCGAAAACTTCCTTCTGATTGCTCGTCGAGACAGAGAGAAAGAGAAAGAGAGAGAAAAAAAAGAGAACAAAAAATCAAATAAACAACAAACGATACAATAAGCACTGTACCATATTTTTTTGAGCCTTCTTCCATGCGTTTCGCTTTGTTTACCTTTGTACCCTATTGGATTGACAAAACAGTTGCATTTTGTTTTTGTTTTTTGAGAAAGAAGCATAAGGACATACCGTTTTATTTTCGACTTATTGTTCGATTCATCCATTGAAACGATATTATCCGATTCATGTCATAACATTTAATTTAGTTCTCTTTTCCGAAACGATTTGTCACGTTTTTTTTAGTTAGTTGTTGTTGTTGTTTTTTTTTATTCATTCTATAGTTTAAATGAGTCCACTTATTTGTATTTTAAGTTATACGTTATTAGCTACGATTTTCCAACGTTTATAGCAGTTGCCGCGTTTTTGTATATAAATGAAAATGTGAAATTATTAAATGTTTAAACCAAAAAAGAAAAAAAAAATTATGAAATTGAAATTATACCGATAAAGTCGCAAATGATTCTGAATCCCTCGATTTGAATGACACAACAATCAATGTTGTGACAAATTAAAATCAACTACATATTTCGAACGAAGCAATTGAAAGCAATCAATAGAAAAGAATATAGATTTTGTTTTTGTTATTCGAATTGGAATAACGACGTTCAAGAAGAAAAACAAGTGAAAACGGTCAGTGATTATAAGAAGAAAAAACCAAATATCGTGGCAAACGATGTGGCTATACGATTTAACACATTTATTGAGACTCAAAACTCGATTTACAAACATGGAACCGAATCGTCAACGTGAATATCAAAAATTAGCAACGCATTGGCTGTGGTGTACAGCGTTTGTAATGATCTTTCATTTGCCAAATAGCCAAATCGATGCACATTTTACGAATACAACACGGCTTACCACACCAATACACTTCTATAAAGGTAGCAAATACACAATTGATGAGTTAATCAACGGAAAATTTACGTATAAAGTGTCCAACGACATTGACATGGATCCATGCAAAGCAAGTACGTATTCAAATGTTTCCTTTTTACCAAACACACTGAGAGAAAGAATGAAAAAGATAGAACAGATAGAGAAAGAGAGAGAGAGACAGAGTGAGAAAAGTCCTTTTGTGTTTTTTCCATTTAGTTTAAAATAAATCGCGCGCGCGTGTGTGTGTTTGTGTTTGTGCTCCAGCATCAGCGGGGGGATAAATGATGAAAGAAGATGGGCGAAGGCTGTGCACTCCTCAAACATGCGTAGGTCAAGATTTTCAACAGTTATATATTATATTACTTACATTAGTCAAGAGAGCACAACAATACCATGCCGATAATTAAGAAAGTTCCTTTTGCGGAAATTCATTTGAATAAAGTTTATCGCCGTTTTTCTTTATCATTTGGCCCTCATTACGACAACTTTCCGACAGCAACGGGATCAACGCAGTAAGCACGAGAAAGCGCAAAAATCAATTTTTATCTGAATTGTGTGGCCACATTGTTGTTTTTGTGAATTGCCAATTTTCCTATTTTTATCCCCATATTTGATGTTGGATTGGTTCATTGGGCTCATTGGGTCTGGTTGTACGGCAACACACACATGTCACTCAAACACTCACACACTTATAAAGCCAGATGCTATTCTCCACCGAACGAAATGAAGATGTTATTTTGTTATCACATCGAATATTTTTAGCGAATCAAAAATTAATTATACGTTTCCATATCATTGAAGCGCGGTAGGTCCTGTAAAAAGGTCAATCATCAGACGCTAAATTGAATGTTAAAAAAAACAATGGTAGTACGGATAGATAAGGTTTTTTTTCTTCGGTTTTTTAAATTGACAGATAACGACAAATAATAGCCTTAATATAGCAAAAATTGAATACTTGGCGAAAATGAAACGAAAATGCATCAAACGAAGTGTAGAGAAATGTGAATATGTTTTCAACGTGATTGAACACACGCACAGGCACATGCATACGCACAGAATAAAAATATGTGTGCACACACGGAAAAAAACACTGCGAAATCAATACATCATTATCTGAGATTAGCGAAAAACAACAAATGTTACAGAAATGTGTTTTTTCTTTCCTTTTGTGTGTCGAACACAAGCACATTTTAAATGTCTATTGAATTTGCCAGTTTTGCGCAGCAAAATTTCATCATGCCATTCAATTTTTCAACATATTATAAATCCTCTGGAAATGAAATGGAATGTTTCCATTGTAAATTGCCAAATTTTAGATCTATTCTATGTTGTTGTTGTTGTTGTTGTTCGGCGAACGAAATGTAAACTACGTGTAGACAGAGAAAAGTGGTCAAGGGACAGAGGCAAACGTTAGAAATTAAAGAGGTTGAAGGTTCAAAATGAAATTGAGTCATTTCAAAAAGGGCTTTCCCTCATTCTTTTATCATTCTTTTGCACTCACACACACACACAGAGTCTATGGACCATTTTGACAAAGCATTTATTCAAGCTTAAAGATAACGCTCCTAATTTGTATATAAATATTTTGAACAATGAACAATTTGACTGATACGTCAATATTTGTTGTGGTTGTGGTGGCGGTAATGCTGGGTGATGGGATTGAAAAATCGACAATTTTGTGGCGCATTCTTTGTCATAATGCTCCAATTGTGGTACATTTTATGTTTTCCTATCTGTGTCCAGTTGCCTATTGATTTGTTGGCCGTTTACTTATCCGAACCTCGCCACCAGCAACTGTTATCGCTTCTCTCTCTCCCCTTCACCACCTCCTCTCTCTCTCTCTCTCTCTCTCTCTCTCTCTCTCTCTTTCTCCCTCTCTTTCTCTCAACAAAACAAACAATATAAATTCATAAATCATGAATATGATAAACTTTTGATTGAAAAACCGTCAGTTTTTTCTTCTCATCTTCACTATAAAGAAGGGCACCCAAAAGGTATTAAAAAAGGGCAATGTTCAATGAACCATATAATTTTCAAGCCATAGAAATTATTCAATTCAACTAGCACAGGACTTAAGTCTTCTTTTAAAATGGTCTCAATTTATTTTATCATAAAACCATTTAGCTGATTGTAAATTGTCATTTGTTGATAACGGATTTTATTTTCTCTAAATTCAAAAACTTATTTAATTATTTTCAAATTCTGTAAATCTAATTGTTGCAATTTTAAAAAGAATGCAACCGTCAGCATAAACACAATGCGATTGAAACACAACTATATTGGTTTCTTTTTGTTGCGGAAAGCTTTGCATCTAAGTGATGCTATGAGATAAAGCTGTCACATGAAAACAGCCGTAAACTAAACGAAAAAAAAAAAAAAAATGCGGAATTTGTAGGTATTGTAATTTGAATATTTGATAGCACACATTGAAATGTTCTTTCAACACAACCTAGAACATCTTCTTCTTGCAACGAAGAATCATAATAATTCTATTTCGAAATCTCTGGAATAAATCAAATGGCTGTACAGTTTCAAAATTACGAAATATTACGAGTTTTTTTTGTTTGTAAATATTCAAAGTGTTTGCATGTGGACGAGTGATGTTATTTGTCAGGCTGAAGATAAAAATGAAAAATAGAAAATGAAGCGTATTGCCACATAGAGAAAAAAAAACAAATCTTCAACAAAAGCATCATTCATGTACAATTGCAGTCAATGAAAGGATTTGGAATGTAATTTCCATAACAACTCGAATGTGTGATGTGAGTTGTTTTTTTTTTCATTCACTTACAACTGTTTACATGTTATATGGCAGTTATTTCGTCTAATAATTCTGTATGCATTGAAACGGCCGTTCGTGCTAAAGACATCGTCTTTCTTTTGTTAAGCTAAGTTCACAACATATGAAAGAATGCATATAACTCTTGTACTTACGTGATAAAAAAAATGAGCCAAATGCACAACTCATACTTTCCAGTGCGACACTTGACAGCAAAACCAAATTTTCAATCAAATGAATACATAAATGGCTACATTTAGCTGCTTGGTCTTTGCAAGAATAAGATCATTGACCTTAATTCAATAACAATATCAGCGAAAGATTTGTATAGCAGCTCACTACATCTTCTCCTCAACGGCCTCCAGAGAGGAGGCTATTTTTTCGGAAGCAAGTGACATGGCTGTAACGCAAGAGATATAAGAAGCGAATCATGTAAGCTACCCAGAGTTCAAGCCATCCGGTACATTCATAATCTCTTTCTGGGAGAGAACTCTTTTTGGTTGCAACTGCTTCTTAATGGGAGATACAACCTCTGAGGTAGCAACCAGATAAAGTATAAAAGCCTAGATAAAAGCGACCTTTCATGATTTGTCTTCAAAATTACCGTGATTTAAAAAAAAATCCAACTCTTTTATATTTTGTGTATCTGGTTGCTAAGCCCCCCTGGCTTAACAGGGGGTTAAGTAGGAGTGCTCCAACCAGCAAGAGTTTGATATTTTTTTCCCATATTCAATTTGATCTGCAAATGCAATCGTAATACTATTAATAATCTTTGACATTTTAAATCGCTGTTTGGGAAAAAAAATCCCTTATTATGTCATGTGAGAATATGTGTCGCACAATAACGTAATAAAAGCAAAATTATTGAAAATATGACAAAATATCGTATTCAACTATCCGCAACTCCCAAATCATACAGTTAAATACACTGCTACTCATGCGCCCATAGAGTTCATATGCTAGATTGCTACCCCCTCAGTTGGAATGAATCACTGAACCCACTTTTCGACATAAAATTTTTCATCCAATTGACATCTGAAATGGAAAAAGAAATATTATTATATGTACTCTTTTATTAGGTAATGGTCATAGTGTTAGCATGGGCTACATGTGACCACTTGAAAATCTTATCGAGTCCTTTTATATCAAAGATTAGCAGATTTTTATTTGTAGTCATTCTGTAACAAGCTTAAAACTTTTGTGTATCCATGCACACTTGAGGTGCATCAAACACAAATCAATTGTTCGGCCTTTGCCGTTGAATATAGAACATGAGCATTTTTTCTATGTATCAATAAAATATTTAAAATATATTGTTGAAAAAAATATTCAAATAAGAAAGCAAATAGCCTCATTCTCTATTTAAGAATAGTTGTGTCTCATTTTCAATATATATTTTTGTGTGCATTTAATTTTGTGTTAAAGCTTGAATGATAATTATTTCAATACAACAATATTATATAATAAATGGGATGGATATTGATGGAATAAAGATATTCAAACAGAAAATCAAAGAAAAATATTTTTTTGTTTCGTTTTGTTTTTTTTTTGGAGAAGAATAACAAAATGTGCGCTTATTAAATCGTCATAAGGATAACATTATCATACTTTTCCTCCGATGATTCGTCAACACCGGAGAAATCTATTTCTTAAGGTTAGCGATGTTTGTCAAACATTCGAAAAACCAAAATCCGAGGAGGATTTAACTATTTGTGAATGTCAGGTTATTCGCAGAAAAGCCTACATTTGGTACATAATTCGCAACTTACTATACAAAAGAACGTTGATTTGTAAGGAGAACACAGCATTCGCACACAATATTAGAAATTCACAAATCCGTAAATGCAGGTTTGTATGCATTGTTCGCAGGCATTCATGAACATTCACCAGAGCTAATTAGAATTCGCTTAAAAATTGAAGAACTGACATGAATTCGCCAGCATACGCGACCATTGGCTTTGGGATTCCCAATCATTCCCCCTGTTCTAAAATCACACAACGTATTTTATAATACACAATTTTATCGGTCGATCTTTATAAGAAATACAATCGCCTCAATCAATGTCAACCTATTCCTATATTTGCTATCTATTTTCTGATCACTCTCAAGTCATAGACAGTGGTGGCATCGAGTGTGTGTAACTTATGCGTATAAAATAAGAAAATAAAAACACACGTGAATTTCATTCGATTTGGTATGGAATCGTTGACATATACAATGATCCTTCCCAGTACACATTTCGATTATTCAAAAGGAGTTAATTTACTGGCAACAAAAGTTAAGTTCAATTTCATTCATGACAAAACTTTGTTTCTAAATCGAATTTTAGTTGCTATAAAGTTGGATGCTCCTAAATAAACATTTGAGGCACACATTTGTTTTTCCATAGCAGCACCCAAAAAAAAAATGAGCACTTAATTGATAAATCTATTGAAAAACGATTCCAGTGACAAGTGTCGCACTGGAAAATGTCAACCAAAATGAACTAGTGAAATAATTTCGGTTTCATAAAACTATATAACAATATACGGAATGCGATTCAGATGGCAAAAGCGAGCGCTCACTCAACGAATACACATAATTACACTTGAATCCCTCCACTTAGCCATTGCTATAATGATAAATAAAACAAAAGCAAAGCAAAACACAGCATAGTTGAAGCAAAGCATATTACACAAAAACTCACAAGATGAAATGTTAACACTACTTGGAGCACACAGTAGCCCTTTCATGTTCACTCTTTCTCTTTCCATCTATCTATCTTTCTATCTCTCTTTTACCTCTTTATCTCTTTGCCAGTATCATTCCAGCTCACTCATTCCAGCTGGATATGGGTGGCCCATGCATCGAGCATCATCTATATATGTTCGTTGCGATACAATTTTTAATTAATTTAAATCATAATAAAAGAAGGATTACCGTCTAAGGACCGATTCCGTTTTGTTCAAGTAGAATTGGTATGCTGTGGCTTCGGGTTTTGGTTGTGTGCTCTGTTTCGCCTCGCATGTTGTTTCCACTATAGCTACTAATTTGTTGGGATTTGGTGTATATATATAAATGTGATTTTACTTAGATTGTTTTCAGTAATAAAATGAAAATCTCGGCGAATTTTGTTGTCTTTATTTTCTAATTTAGTGTGAATGTTTATATGGATATAGTGTATAGTGTGCACCACTTTAATTCAGGCTTTTGTGCATATGGATTGCTGTTGGAGAATGCTCGTGTTCACGCTTTAATGGTTTATTTTATTTTATTTTACATAAAACGAAAATAGTTGCGTATTGAAGTGTATCCACTACTTCCCTCACTCTGCCCGCTAACACCCGTTTCTCGTCTCTCACTCTGCCTCGCTCGTTCGGAATTTCGGATGATAGTGATCATTCTTTTATTTTGGCTTTGACACCATATGATTCGAAATGTGGCTGCTGCTGCCGCTGCCGCCGCCGCCGCCGTCGGCTACCATCCAACTATTTATGAAGAAATATATGAGTCTTTGGGCTGGAAAAGGAGCCACAGCATTTAATGCTGGTTGCTCGGCTGGTTGATAATTAAGAGCTATATCGAAAAGGAGAAAGCATTATCATGTTTTGGGTGAAGTGAATTATACAATGAACTGAATGAATAAAACATCAATGGCACATTGTCTTGTGTGTTTGGTCGCATATAAGTTCAGTTCTGTGGCTTTTCAGTCGAAAAATATGAAACGCATTTGGTCGATGCACACAGTTTTTGGTATATTGACTGCAATATTTAGATTAAGATAAACCTTTTACGCACATCATTGGCTGTTCACATGCATAATTAGTACGGCAACAAAACGAAATGTACGAGAAAGGGACGAAGCGACTTCGTCCGCAAATTATTATTATTATCAGCGATCTATTTTAAAATTTTTACATAAATTTGCACATTTATAAACATTTATTCATCTTTGTGCCTCTGTTTTTTGTTTTGTTTTTGTTGTTTGCCATACGATTTCGACTTGCCAGTTTCGAATGATAATAATTGTTCTGGCAATGCAATGCATTTACAGCAGAAATGTTCAATTTATTAAAATCGCTGTCGATGTGGCCAAGGCAATTGTGTGATGCCTCGCTTGCATGTACCGTCCGTATCTGTCTGTGCACAATTCAACACAACACAACACAACACAGAAAAAAAAAATTCACAATTCGATGCACAATGCACACATGCACTAACACACACCACCGACAAATGTTGGTCACGTCTGACCTTATGTCTGCGGGTATCACCACCCAAATTCATTGTTATTCACTAATGAATCACTAATCATTGTTATAGTAAATTCGGTTGCGTTCTATTTGCTAAATATTCGCCATTAAATTGCTTGATGCATTTTATATCACACATATGGCCTATTGATTCATTTTCACTACCACCACCCATTGGCGCACAGCTTAAACTCTCTCTCTCTCTCTCGCTCTATCTGCTGTTGCTGCGTTGTTGTTGTGCTATCGTGTGAAAAACCTATCGCCCTTTTCACACTAAATGCTATTTGAATACGACACACACGCAAAAAAAAAACGGAAATCCGGTGGGCAATGTTTGGCTAAACGAATTCCATAGTGAATTTTCATGAATTTATTGGGCACAAAACTCAATTGCAGTTTGGCCAGAGGGTTGCAACCGTAGCGCACACCCAATAACTCACCAACTTTCGCACGATAATTATATATCGGGAAAATGTGCGTGGTCATAATATATCGGTTTGTTTTATTAATAGATGCCATTAACGCTGTTGTCGAACCACATTATTATCATTCGAACGAGAGCACGACAGATAGAGAGAGAGTGAGAGAAAAGACGATATTTTGGCTGATATTATTAGATGGTTCATTATCAATGTACATTATTCATTAGTGGTAAATCGTGATGATTTACCAGTTTCAACAACCATTTCGATACTCTTTTATGTGGTGTGTGTGTGTGTGTATGTGTGTGTGGAGGTTTCGCTTCATCACTTTGCTTTACCATTTTGCATCATCATTCTCATCTAGTCGACCAATAAACGGAATAATAATAACAACAATGCAACAGTCTTTTGATTCATTTAAATAGTTGTCTAATCGCTTGGGGGCGAAATGACGTGCTGAACTTGAACCAATTAATTAGTTGATTTGTAATCAAAATCATTTTACATGAATCTAATCATTGTGTTCACATTGTATTTTGTCTGGTTTGTTGTTGTTGTTGTGTTTTTATTTTATGTTTGTGTACGAATTGAGGTCATCAACAAGCACGTCAAATATGTGGTAGCATTTAAATGGCACTTTTCATTGATTTATACTAGATCTTGCAATGTACAACCGAAAAACAACAAAACACTCATATTGATGGTAGCCAAGATAGATGAAACTATAGAGACTTTCCTCCACACAGAGGAAATCATCATAAATCAAATCACGTGGTGCTAGTGGCAGCCAACAATGAACACCAAAAAGAGATATCGCCGAAGGGATAAATCAAATATCTACTCCTTGTGCACTGCTATTCACTGCTCTGCCATCCTTTTGCTCCACATTTCATATTTACCTCCCTCCCGACTATGAACATTTCAACACTATATTTAATTTGCGTACATGATTTTATATATTTTCAAATAGCCAAATATTTTCTTCTTCGCATTAACGATGTGAAATTATTCATGTGACAATCAAATATCAAGCACAAAAAAAATAAAAACGATTCATAGAATGAAGAATAGAGGCAAAAGTGACAAAAAAATGGCAATATATTCAAGCAAATATTTATTGATTAATCTGCGGTATTTAATGTTACCATGCATTTTTTTTTGTTATGAATTATTTAATAAATTCAGATAAAACCGAATTTTTTTGGGGGTTAATTCTTTGAATGAAAACGGGGACGGACCACGGCGCACGATTTTATCAAGTGATGACACAATAGCCCGTTGAGGGGGAAATTGTGTGACATGGCATTAATAGAAAATCAATTACAGTTGTTTTCTTTTTTGTTCAATGGATTTTGAAATTGTCAAACTGGAATAAAATCGTCTAGTGTGACACACATCTCTTGGATGATATTTATTTTGATATTGATGATGGTATTCACCATTTAGCATTGGCCCAGCCGTCACCGGATCACAAGTGGATGAAAAACGGATGTAATATTGAAGTGACTTTGAGTCTATATGAGTGTGTTTGTGCGCGTGGCCCAGTCAAAGATGTATTTTTTGTCATTTTTTGTTTGTTTGTAATTATTTTCTGTGTTTCGAGCATAGTTTGCAAAATTGCACAATTTCAATTTGCAATTTATTCTCGTTGTTGTTGTTGCCACCGACATCGTAACCAATTAGCATCGATATTGTTATCACAGTCAATGTGAAAACAATTTTACATGCTCAACACGTAAATAACACTCCAAACCATTGAAATATAGGATGCAATACCGATGTGGATAAATGCCATTAAACACAACACACACTCAATTCGATGCCACTGCTTAATTCATGAATGAAGAGAGTACCATTGAAGGTTGAAACAGGCGTTGAATAACAACAGAGCATGGGACCTATTGACTATTTGACTGAATAAATAATTTGGCTCGTTACCTGTGCGACATCATTCACACATTACACTAGAATTTTGGAATGGGATATTCTATTTGAAATTTTGGATAATGTGAAGAGAGACAAGTGTGAGAGAGGGTGAAAAAAAGCGATTTAACAAATCAATAAACGATTTTTTTTGTGTTCGAATACATTCACACCGAGGATGTTTGAAATTAAAACAACTGATATATATATATAGCTTGGTATTTTTTTGTTCATCAGTTTGGAGTTCTTTTATTATTAAAAACATTTTAATTGTTCGTGGCATGTTACTTTTTATTATTAAAATATTCATGGGAATTATTTAAATTTATTTTATTTGATCGTGTGTTTTTCATCTCGGATCTGCTGCTATATAAACAGTAAAATGTGATATTTGTCAACATTTATTTTGAAATACGCTTGATTATATTGCGTATTCTCTTTCTCATTTCTCACTCTCTTTATCTCTTTTTCCCTTCAATTTATGTTGATCTGTTGGCCGTACATTTTCCCAATTTATCAATTATTATAGCAATGTAGAGAGTTGGTGAAATGCAATGCATACGACAGGATCTTTCGGCGGGGGTAGAAAATGAAGAATTTCACTTTAAAATTCATGAAAAACCATTTGGCAATCAGCAATGCAGCTGTGCATATTTTATTTAGCCGAAAAGAGCAAATGATCATGGGTCTCTTTTATATTCAATGGACGAACAAAAAAGTACACTCTGTTAAAATAGCAGAGTATAACTCATGTTCAATGGCCTTTTATGAGCCTCGAGTGATATATCAGGTCAAAAGACAATGTTCTTCAATATTGAATTTGAATTATTGATGCGCCATAAGTCGCCGTTGATTTAATCGACATCAATCGTATTTTCGTGTTTAATGTATTTTCTATTCAAATTATATTAAAATTTTATGTGTATGCTTTTGTCGCTTATATACAATGGTATTAAGCATGATTTTCTGACTTTATTTTTTTCCCTGTTTTTTATTCAAATGTTTGTTTTAGTGAGTGCAATGTATTTAGTCAAGTACTATTTACCTGTACGATAAATCGCGAACCCATTTGAAAACATTGATCGTATGAAATCCGATGACAACAATGTCATCGTCGATCCAATAAACTATATGCCATTTCGTAGCACATGAACCAGGTGACAAAAATGAAGTAAAATAGAATGGAGATAAGTCCATTTCATTGAAATGAAATTTAATGAGTTCGTCGCAATTTCGTTGTTTTGCAACACATTTTGATAAGAATTTTTTTTTTTATGTCACTTTATAAAATTCCATAGGAACGATGATGACAGGCAGTTGCGTATACTGGGTACGTGTGTACGCTTGAATTTTGTATGTATGTTTGCAATGCAAACGAGCCAAACTTGAGCTCCTCGAAAAATGCAAATGTCCTTTGATTTTTGCATCTTATACAACAGTAAACGCGGCATTGCAATACGATGTGTTTGCATATATCATACACACAGCCACTTGAATGACTTTAAAAAGATAATATCCATTTGCATGCGTTCGAGTGTTGCTGCTGCTGCTGAAGTATTTACCTTATTTGTAACACTTTGCCCCTATTTACACACACAAACGCACACACGCACAACATGGAAAATACGAACGTTCCATCGTAATTCGTCTGAAAAATATTGTGTCTTGGTTTTTCGTTTGCTTTTGTTGAATATTTAAATCCATTGCATTTAGTTGGCATTGATGCTTGATGATTTCATGAAATCACACTCGCAATATCCATCTAGGAGACCGAAGTGCATCTTATTTTTCTTTATAATTGCTTTTCCCAACTATGACAACGGTTGCTTTTCGTACACACACACACACACAGAGAGAGAGAGAGAGAGAGAGAGAGAGAGAGAGGGAGAGAGAGAGAGAGAGAGAGAGAGAGAGAGAGAGAGAGGCATCAACATTGGCTCGACCAGTGCTACATTCAACGCCATACGATGGAATCACAACAAAATAACATAAACTTTTAAATATAATCATTTTATTATATTTTCCTTCCAAAAAAAAAAACACGTGAAAAGTGATGGAAGACGTTAAAGGCAGACGACAGCATAACTTCCATAACGATAAGAACAGCCACGTTCTATTCATTCTTTTCAAGTGAAGCGGTCTCATTCTCACCCCCCCCCCTCTCTCTCGCTCTCTCTCTCGCTCTCGCTCTCGCTCTCGCTCTCGCTCTCGCTCTCGCTCTCGCTCTCGCTCTCGCTCTCGCTCTCGCTCTCTTTTATTGTATGTTATTGCTTTTCAATGTTCAATCAACATCAAGCCGCTGTAGTTAGATGCCTTTGCATAGCCATATTTGCTGTTTTATATACCAACAAAATATGATTGTGTGATTATTATAACTGTCGTTACTATTCTGCATTGAAATTTGAAATGTTGATGGCTTTAATTTAATGTAGCACAGCTGAAGATATGGGACAATATCGCTTGATATTCTTGTCATCATCGTTGTTGTCGGCGGCGGCGGCGGCGGCAACATCGTCGGCATCGATGTCAACGATGCAAAAGCTTTTCACACAGATGCTGCACTCCATTCATGTTAATCATCTGAGACATTCAAATATGATGGCTAAATGTAACCACTTTCGTTTCTTTTTTAAATTTTTCCACAAGATTTCCAGCAGCCTGTTAATACTGGATTCGTAATAAGCTGAAATGGATATTCTGACGAAAATATACAATTGTTGCGAATGAAATGTTGAATCTTACAGTTAAAATACACTAAAACCAGATTAAAATCTTGGGCCAGATTCATTTGGTTGGTTTTCAATTTTATCTCTGCGACGTTCAAAATTTTAGTATAATTTTCCTGTTTATCGCCATGAATGTCGCATCACACGAAATGCAATCATCTCATTGGAGGGGCAACAAGTCATTGATGCCATTTATTCTTGTTTTTTGTTTTTGTTTTTTTTTTTCACTGATTTTGTGTAACGCACTCTCTTGATGCAATTAATGGCGGCAGTTTTGATGTCAAACCAATTTTAATGAACATGTTTATTTGATTATGATTCCAAATTAAATTAATAAATTACAAACAATCGTTTAACCTTTAAGCAAAGATAAACAAATGTTCAAAATAGAATCTCAACAGTATGATGTGTGCTCTTCAGTTTTCATTTGCCTTTTTTTTGTTTTGTTTTAAACTGGATTTTATTTTGTTTGTTGTCATACTCAGAATATATGAAATGAAAATACTCGTTTGTTTATTTAACTATTTACTCATTATAAAATGTAAAGAATAGGAGAAATGCCTGAATGCTTTCACTAAACAATCAAAGTGAATCACACATACATGTCATGTGAATTTATGTTTGTTAAATGTAGTCAATAACAATTCAAGGATATTAGTTTATAGTATTGTCATTTGAAAGTTTTCAATCGTGCCTCCGTTCGCTTATTTATCCACATTCATAACATCATATTTTGCCAGCTAACCAAATTCCAAAACAAATACACGACGAATATACAAAAAAAAACAAAAAAAAACACACACACATTTATTTCAGTTTAATTGAACCTCATTCACAGCGAGTGAAGCAAACATCAAATTCAAATATAAATATATACACTATAATGTACATGTATATGTAATGCAATTGTTCAACAAAATTAGCTTCTGTTCTATTCTGTGGTGCGTTCCGTGTGTTTGGTGTGTTTATGAATTCATCATTTTCATTAATAATTAGCATTAGAAATTTGCTTGACTTTAGCATACAACGATTTGCATTTATCTGATGAATGGTTCATAATTGATCGGATTTATTAAGTGTATATGCATTGGGTTAGGCATCTGTTTGTGTCGACAAACATAGACCCACACACACACACACATACTCACAGAAAAAGAACATCACGAGCATGAAACACTCTTTTCACAAAAACTCTCATCTAGGGGGATTTAACAGTTTACGAATGCCAGGTTATTCGAAGAAAAGCCTGCATTCGGTGCATAATTCGCAACATACTACATAACGCAGCGTTAATTCGTGAGAAATACACAGCATTCGTCCAAAACACCAACAATTCGCAAGTCCCTAAATGCCCGAATGTACGGAGGCATTCTTGAATAATGAGCTTGCTGTTCATACACAAACACACTTATTTGAATTGGTTGTGACTGACGTCATTGTTCAGAATTCGCCAAAGCATGTGCATTTGCTGGAAAAATGAGGAATACACACGCATTCGCAAGTATTCGCAACCATATTTGTTCATTCGCTTTAATATTCGTAATTATTCGATAGCATTCGAACGAGTTAAATACCCCTAGACTATCATACAATTTGTGATGATACAAAGATATCTTGGCAGCATTCACAGCAATCGATGTTATTTTGGTGCATTGAAAATTATCCGGGAAAATAATCGAAATTCAAACAAAACGTTGGTTTGATAATAGTAACAATGTATTTATTATAAAATTTAAGACCCGTATTTGGTTTGCCAAAAAGTGTTTTTTTTTTTAAATGCCCAAACAAAAGATTCTTACCAGGAAAAACTCATAATTGGCGGATTTGGCTACAGCCAAACTAATTTATTGATAAAGTGGAAACACTTTAGTGTTTTTTCGTTTTTCTTAAATTCTTTTTCAGGAGGATTCTGTGCCGTTTGAGTTTCCTCACCAACAACCATTTAGTTTTAGTTAGTAACGAATAGTTTGTGACAATTCTTCAAATATGATTTTGATAGAATTTGAGCCATTTATTCAATTCACCCGAAACAAAAACGAAAAAAAAAATCAACAGAAGAATAGACAAACATTAGTTTAAACTGGGCCCTAAATGATGAATTTTTCCTAGAGACGACGGATATTGTAATTGATGATTTTTTTTTTCTGTGTTTTACAAATCGGTCAGACCCGAACAACCCATGACTATAGTTGAAAAATGAACCGAAACTTTAACTAGAACAATCAAGTTATTTATTTCATGTGTGTGTGTGAGTGTATTTGGTTGGTCATATTTTCAAATCACGCTCGCACATTTCAGACACTTCGACATTATAGACAGTACGATATGTAAAATAAATGATGATAAACTGTGCTCATTTTGGCAAGATTTCGGGTCTAACTTTGGACTTGAGGCGATTTCACTTGTTAGAAGAATTGGAGCAAATACATGCGATCACATGAACCAAAATTGACTCCTAATCGATGCTATAGACATTGCTA
This sequence comes from Aphidoletes aphidimyza, assembly GCA_030463065.1. Taxonomy (NCBI): domain Eukaryota; kingdom Metazoa; phylum Arthropoda; class Insecta; order Diptera; family Cecidomyiidae; genus Aphidoletes; species Aphidoletes aphidimyza. Next base: position 30,164,695 of record CM059998.1, on the reverse strand, counting down.
GCATTTGTTGTGGCCGCTACACTATTGACGCTATTGATGTTATTGAATTGGGGCTTGTGTGCACGATGAGATTTAAAAATTGCTTGTGATCAGACAAATTTGAGTTTCTCTCATTTTATTAATGCCTCAATCATTTTATATTCATATTTATCAAATATTGTTGCCTGCCATTTAGTTTGTTTGTTGTCTTTATTTTAACCAGCAGCATTCTGTACGGTTTTAAATAGAGATATTGCAAAATGAATCCAATGAGCAAATGTTAAAAATGATGATAGTGCAATGGTATCAACACAACAACAAAAAATGCAAGAAAACTTGCTGTTTGTATCTGTATCTTGCCTCATGAATGGATGAGATAAATTGAGACCGAGAGAGAGAGAAAGAATGAAAAAGACAGAGAGATGGAGTGAAAATAATCACTGTGACGGGGTCATTTACATGTTTGTTTATCACGCCATGAATTACGGATGAAATGAAATGAAAATTTCACTTTAAGAAAGATCAACGTCTTAAAAATATCGTCCAAAAACAAAAATATGCAATCGACATTTAAATATTTCATGATAGTCATTGTCATAAAATCGACGAGGTTCAGTAGAACAATAGCTATTTAAGAAAAAAAAATCTATTCCAAGCCAACAATCGACCATCAATCATTTAACCAATCAAAACTTATTCTATCAATTCAAGGAATTGATGAGTGCATTTTTGTGTTGATTCGATATTAATTACGATTACACTCCACATCGTTTTCTAATTCAACGAACAATTTCTTAATCATTTACAGGCGATTTCATGGGTGATATAGCACTGCCAAATATAAACTATGAACATCAATGGCAACAACAAAAATTGAATAAGACATTTCAACAAGAGCTGGAGCAATTGAAGCAGGAAGTGTATCATGAGGGTTTGCAGGTTGAAGAGGAGGGCCTAACGGATATCATTCGAAAAAAGACAAAATTACCGCCAGACACAAATCCCATATCAAATAACAACGAACCGGGCAAAAATGATGCCATTATTGTGGTAATGTATTCAACATTTGAGCTTAGAATTGGTTTTATTGAGATTTCACACACACAAACACACACACACACTTAAACACATTGCTTGTTGGCATTTATTCATTCACAATACCCTATATAAATACGTTCATGTATTCATTTGTTTTTGGTTTTGTTTTGTTTTTTTTTTTTTTTGGAAATTTCTATCAATTAGGAGCCAAACCATGTGCCAATAATACCGTATGCAAAAGAATCGTCAAAATCATTGAATGGAAGTTTAAGTGCGAATAACGATACCATACTTCAATCAAATGCAAATGAATCCATTGAGAGAAATATTGAACCAGATACTCTGAATAAAACGTATGCCGAAAACCAGGCAACAATTACCGATGAAAAGCCCGTAAAAAATCTTAGCAACGTATTTCGTGATATTGATGCGAAAAAAATTCAATCAAATGCCAAAGATATTGAAGATGAATCGACAAATATTTTACAAACGAGACGAAACACACCAACTAATTCAGGCCCAATAACGGTATCAACGACGACAACAACAACAACAACAACAACAACAACAACGACGACAACGACACCAGCAGCATCCGCACCAACAACAAATCAAATGCCAGATTCAATTTCGTTGTCAGTTAACGATGTAACGACAACGGAGCAAACGATTTTACCTCAAGCAAATCAGACGAATGTTACAAATATTAAAGGCGATGCTGTGTCACAAAAACGACATCGAAGACATCGTCAACAAAGGTAATCATATGGCATTTCTCTCTCTCTCTCTCTGATTCTCTCTATTATTTTTTCCGCCAACTGATTTCAGTGCCGAAATCAATTCGGTGCACAATAACTACTGAGTATCTAACAATGTACATAAAAACGACACTATGTCGCTTCCTCTTTTATTATTTTTTTCTTCTTCTTCTTTCGCTTCCATCGTATTATCGTATTCGATTCGTTTAGACGTGAGGCAGCCGTGTATGGTGGAAATTCACATTCAAAAATTGTTGACAACACATATGAAGCACGTTTGAAACGTTTAAAAGAGGAATTGAATGGTCCAACTGTTACGGAAATCATTGAAATGCATAAATTCTCTGAAAAAAATCAAACACTCAACAATGGCCAAGATGAAGATGAGATTTTAGAAGAAACACCCATGCAACTACAGCCAAATTTTACAATAAAACCATCTAATTCCGATACAATGCCGTTGGATACGCAATCATTCAATCGCGATAGGTAATTTGGTTTTTGGTTTTTGGTTGGGTCAACCAATACAAATTCACAATTTTGTATTTGATATTTAAAAAACAAAAAACAAAAACAAACAAACAAATCTCAACATAATTAAATAAAAAGGTTGAAAGAGCTCCATCATCATCATCGTGTTACAAGAGCAGCAACCGCAAAAAAAGAACGAGTCTGGGACTATGGTGTCATTCCGTATGAAATTGATGCAAATTTTAGCGGAGCTCACAAGGCTTTATTCAAGCAAGCAATGAAACATTGGGAGAATTTTACATGCATTAAATTTGTTGAACGTAATCCAAACGATCATATGAACTATATTATTTTCACGATTCGACCGTGCGGGTGAGATATTTAAACATTTCCCGAATCATTTACAATTTAAATAAACAATTAAGCATTTTTGGATTTTGTAATTTAGTTGCTGTTCATTTGTTGGAAAGCGTGGAAATGGTGGACAAGCCATATCGATTGGAAAGAATTGCGATAAATTTGGTATTGTCGTACATGAACTTGGTCATGTAGGTAAGTGCACATCAATTATTTTATGCTTTGTTAACAACAATTCTACACAGATACGATTTTCATATCAAAATCTATACCTAAACGTAAAATGATTAATTGTTGATTTTCAGTGGTAAATTTCAAAAATTGTTTGTCAAATCCTTTATTCAAATCTTTACATATTACAGAGTCGTCTTTTAATCACTAAACCGACAATTACGTTTTTTTCTATTCTTTTCCAAAACAAACAAAAAAATTTTAACATAAATATTTAATTATATGATTCACAGTTGGTTTTTGGCACGAACATACTCGACCGGATAGAGAAAATCACGTTGTTATTGAACGTGCCAACATTTTAACCGGCCAAGAATATAATTTCAATAAACTTACTGCCGAAGAAGTAAATTCACTGGGACTGCCATATGACTATGATTCGATTATGCATTATGCAAGAAATACATTCTCGAAAGGCACTTACCTTGATACCATTTTTCCGGTTGAAGTTAAAGGACGCAAACGGCCGGAAATTGGACAACGCTTGCGTTTAAGTGAAGGCGATATTGCTCAAGCCAATTTACTTTATAAATGTCCAAGTAAGAGAAACAAAGCCTTAATTTAAATGTGTGTGTGTGTGTGTGTGTGTGATTGAGTTTGCAACTATTCTCACTGGAATGCTAGAAATTAAATATACTACTTCATTTGCATTGATACTAACGATCAGAGTTCGCAGTCGAACACAATTTCAGAGTCCGAGTCGTTTAAAATCATGTCCGTTCGTCCGGAGTTGGTGTGTGAAACGAAAATGCTTGACAATATCTGAAATGTCTCAAAAAATCACTTCAGTGTTTTAACAACAAATTCGATTTTTTGTTTTTAATTTATCCGACTGTGACCTCTGGTAAACGTTTACACTGGAATTTATATGTGATACAATATTCACATCATACGATGTATTGCATATAATTTCTATTCTCTAGTGACTTGTTTGTAATTACTATTCAAATCATAAACTCATGTGAAATAACTGCAATAATTTCAATCGTATCTGTTTTTTTGGTTTTTAATTTTGTAATTTAAAAATAGAATGTGGTAGAACATTTCAAGAAAATTCAGCATCATTCACATCACCGAGCTATTTTTCAAGTACACCATCAGCAGAACCAGAGTCCTGTGAATGGCGTATAACGGCTACGCATGGTGAAAAAATCGTGTTAAATATCACCGATTTGGTGCGTATGAATAAAACAAAACAAAAAATCACTAGGGACCTGTTCATTTAACATGAAAATAAATCGTATTTTTTTTCAGGATATATTCAAATCGAACGATTGCCGCACGGATTATTTAGAGATTCGTGATGGATACTGGCATAAATCACCGGTGATGGGACGATATTGTGGGTCCGGTAGGATTATGGAATTGATTAAATCGAGCAGCAGTCGAATGCTGCTTACGCTCGTCACAACACATCGACAGGCTGGCTTACGTGGCTTTGCAGCTAGCTATGAAGGTATGTTTAGGCTTTTTGTTTTCGGTTATCTGCCTCGACAATTTCATCGTCAATAAATATCACATATATGTTTTGAATGCAATTTGCAATAGCGGTGTGTGGTGGTGATTTAACGCTTGAAAGTGGAAATCAACTCGAATCACCCAACTATCCATTGGAATATTTACCAAATAAAGAATGCATTTGGCGTATAACGGTGCAGGAGGACTTTCAAGTAGCATTAAAATTTCAATCGTTTGAAGTGGAAAATCATGACAACTGTGTATACGATTATGTTGAAGTTCGTGATGGCGATAGTCCGGATTCACGATTGATTGGGGTTTTCTGTGGTTATAAAGTTCCGCCCGATATGAGGTATAAGATCAAAATCGTGGAATTAAAGCTGAAATAAAAACTCAACACACACTGTTTTTTTTTTCTTTACACTCGCCTCACATTCAGATCGACCACAAATAAAATGTTCGTGAAATTTGTATCAGATGGTTCTGTACAAAAAGCCGGATTTTCAGCAACATTCATCAAAGAACTGGACGAATGTGAATTGAAAGATCATGGTTGTGAACACAATTGTATCAACACATTGGGTGGATACCAATGCTCTTGTCACATTGGATACGAATTGCACAGTGATAAGAAAACATGCGAAAGTAAATAGTATACAGACACACAACAATTAATTGCATGGCATTTTAGTTTATTGCTGTCGTCAATTTTATTTTCGTGTTTTTTTTTGTTTTTGTTTTTTTTTTGAAGAATTTGAACACACGACCACTTATGGTTTTCCGTATATTTTCAATTGCAGATGCTTGCGGTGGAATCATTGAAGCTTTAAACGGATCGATTACATCACCATCTTTCCCCGATGTGTATCCGGTCTCAAAAGATTGCACATGGGAAATTGTCGCACCGGAACAGTATCGCATCACATTGAATTTTACGCATTTCGATTTGGAGGGAAATCATTTCCATCAGCAAGAGTGTGACTATGATTCATTGACCGTGTATTCGAAATTCGATGATAACAACTTAAAGAAGCATGGGATATTTTGTGGTGAACGTATACCACCGTTGGTAACATCCGAAGGGAATGTAATGCGCATTGAATTCCGTTCCGATAATACGGTACAGAAGAGTGGCTTTGCGGCCGTTTTCTTTACCGATATCGATGAATGCGGTGTGAATAATGGTGGCTGTATGCATGAATGCAAAAATACAATCGGTTCATATGTCTGCTCATGTCACAATGGCTATGTGCTACATCATAACGGTTTAGATTGCAAAGAAGGTGGCTGCAAATATGAAATCACTGCACCGTACGGTACAATCATGAGCCCAAACTATCCGGATCATTATCCACGGAAAAAAGATTGTGTATGGCATTTTACAACAACGCCCGGCCATCGCATTCGATTGCATTTCAATACATTTGAAATTGAACCGCATCAAGAATGTGCATACGATTATGTGGCCATTTATAATGGTGATTCGGTTGATAGCTATACGCTGGGCAAATACTGCGGTTCAAAATTACCACATCCGATTTCGGCTTCATCGAATGAAATGTTTATGGTATTCAAATCGGATGCAAGCGTTCAACGGCAAGGATTTACCGCAACACATTCAACAGCTTGCGGTGGCCATTTGAAAGCTACAACACGTGTCAAACATTTCTATTCGCATGCAAAATTCGCTGATAACAATTATGATCATAATGCCGATTGTGATTGGACCATAGAAGCTGAGACAGGCAGAAATGTGCATTTGAGATTTATGACATTCGATGTAAGTAAACAAGATAGGTTTTTTTTGTTGTTGTTGCATGTTATAATATTGCTTTATGGACAGCATTCAAATCATTCGATTGACCACATTATTTTAGATTAAAGATACTTGTTTTATTTTATTGACAAATATTTTGCTTTTGTAAATGAAAAAAAAAATGACTGTCAGCCAGACGACTGTTAGATGACTATAGTCGTTGATTTGGGACAATAGACGCCTGAAACCGTTTTTGAAATTATTTTTATGTAATTTTTCAATTGACTGGTAATCAATTGCCAGTCGTTTGTTAGTCGATCCCGTTTTTTGCCCCAATTTTGTCCCGTCTGCCAAACGACTGGCTGCTCAATCGTTTTATTTTAACAAGGCAATTGTCAGTAAATTCAAAAGTAAAACATATTTGAAATTATACGAAAATCTTTTAAATATTTAGATTGAAGATGAAAAATCGTGTTCTTATGATTACGTTGATATTTATGGCGGTCTTGAGGATAACAGTGGACCTTTGTATGGCAGATATTGCGGCCTTAATGTAAGTCAAATAGTTTTGTGTGCGTGTGTATGATTCTATAACAACAACAAAAAAACAAACAATAATTTGATGATATTCTTTGGTACACAGCAACCTCCGGATGTTATTTCGATGAATGAAGCACTGTTGGTTCGATTCCGTTCCGATAGTACAATGAATAAAAAAGGTTTTTCAGCATGCTATGTAGCTGTTGATCCATTCGAAGGCAGCGAAGAGGAAATTAGTTCAGATAGCTCTGAAATGTCAACACCATTCCCAGGATACATCTATGGAAATAGTAATCAATTGGGCCGTCGCAACAGTGAAACTATTGACACATTGGACAACACTGATGACCGAGATAATGACGAAGAGGTGTGGGATGATTATAATTCGATTAAGTCAAATAATAAAAATAAGAAAACCGAACCATCGGAAAACGGTTTAATTGATTAAAATAAAAAAAAAAAGAAAAAACCTGTTCAATATGACGCACACAATAATTTAAAAGAAAACAAATGAAGCGATGAGTCAATGACCGAACCATTACGACGAAAAAAATAATCTCATTAGATCTAAAAATCTAGATTAATAAACAAATCAAAACAATATCATCTCTACACATACACACACACACACTCACACATATGAAACCACAGCTTTTTTTTTGACGTGACACATGTTAATTTTTTATTTAATCGAAAAACAAAACACAAATTGCAAAAATGCAATCTTATTTTGCATACATGTTGAGAATTGGCATAAGGCATTAATCGCAAAAATCATTCATTCATTTTACACCATAAACCATTAGAAATGCTTTAGCAATCATTACAGACACAAGAGATTTAAAAAGAGATTCATACAATTTGTTCACTTCAGTTAGGCATTTCAATACTATATGATTTTGCAGTGCAAAAACGAAGGCCAAAAATTTATTAATTCGTAATTACCTTAAGTTGATTTCACTTGCTGAAAATCTACTTGATTTTTTTTTCGCTTTGCCAAATATAAAATACCAAATAAAAAAAAAGCTTAACACTTAACAAATGTGAAACCTACAAACAAACAAAAAATGATTTATGAGAAAAAAAAATATATTTATTGAAATTGACAACGAATTTCGTGTTTCGTTTCTATATGGGGTAAATCATTATTTTGAGTGAAATTCCTAGCATTTTTCACGATTTTTTTTTTCTCTCTCGTTATTTTGAGATTTATGTGTCATGGTAAATACACGTTTTGAGTTTTTGAAATTTCACATTGGACATGAAAGTCAAATGCACCCATCGGTGGACAGCAACCAATGGTTGATATTATGAACATTTTTTTATTTTGACATAAAATATTCAAAATTTAACATTCGATATTTGAACGAATACTATGTGCAAGGTGTAAAACAGTGGCCCAAATAATATTTCAAATGTCGAATATCGAATGTCGTATAACTCCACTGTATGTACAATTCATCTATTATGTTGACTTTCCTTTTGTTTTTGTTTTTTTGCAAATTGAACCATTTTACACAAAGTAAATAAAGCAATAAAATGTGGCATAGATCAGGTCAAACAATATAATTTAGTATGCCACAATCGTTTAATTTGAACAAAAGTAGAATGTTTTTATACAATCATTTTATTAAATTGTAAGCGAACACAAATTTCGATTTTTATTTATATATTTAGTTTTGGGATTTTCTTTCGAAAATATTATAGAAGAAAAGACCAAAAGAAACATAACAAAAAAAAATACTCATCAATAAATTCAATATGGTTTTTTTTTCTTCATATCAATCCAAATGCAATCGTAAAATGTTTTCGATTTATTTTGAGAGAGCACATATGATGAAAATGGCAAAAATGATGTAAACAGTCTTGTTGTTAGTGCAATCTCCGAATTTAAGGAAAATTATTAGGAGTCAAATAAAAACTTCAGAATCTGGACATTTTTTTTCTTGACGCTTTCTCATCGTTAAATGTCATATAGTCCTTCAAGTACCAAACAAATTCTCTTATTTTTTTTTCTATTTATCTTTTAGGCCATTGATAATGGTGATACAAAATTATTGAATTTTTTTAAATTATTTTTTTCACACGTGGTTTTTGATTGAAAATAACGTCTCAAATTGATGCCATGATTGTTTGTTTAAAATCATGCATAAATGTTCAGGTCATCCGATTAGCCTAATTCAAGATCTTAGCCTGTGTGAGAATGAAGTGATTGAGCCTAAGGGGATTCAATTGTTTGTGAATGTCCGGTTATTCGAAGAAAAGATCGTTATTTCGTGAGAAACACACAGCATTCGTCCCAAACACCACATTCGCAAGTCTCTAAATGCCCGATTGTACGGAGAATTCTGTTCATACACAAGCATACTTATTTGAATGTGTTCCCGGGACGGATCGGTACATGGTTAAAATGGTGTGTACAATGTATTTTACACGCTTTGTATGAACGGTGTACAGATACACGAGTTTCCATAAGTTGCTGTTACACCGTGTATACGGTTCAGTTGGAACCTGTGAGATATAATACTCATGTCAATGTGTAATTTTTGTATCTCACATGCTCTGGCAACTGATGGAAACCTTAATTTCTTTTTTTTTAAATCCATTTTTATAATTCCAAATTATTCGATTTAAAATGTTAATTTATTATTTGCCAACAAATAGTATCAACACCAGCAATAATTTCATGATTTTCATGATTTTCCTTGCATTTTTTGTCTTCGTACGATGAAATCATAAAACAAAGAGAAGAATGTGGAACGAAAATCATTGGGAACGGAATGGCTCTTTGATATTTAAAAAGAAAAATAGCAAATTGTCATTTTGTAGTAGAATTCAAGACGAATTGAAACAAATGAACAAACAAAGGAATCGTCAAATGAACATTATCTTGCCAAAGTGTTTTTCTGATTTTATTTTCACAACCAAATTAAAGCGTTTTATCCGAATAGACACCCGAAATTCAAAAATCGAATAAAAAAAATCAATCGTGGTTGAGGCATCTTGATTGAAGGAATACGTCGTTTAAATGTTTTTACAATGATTTCCATATCTGTAACCAAAGTATTAAGCATAAACAAATTAAACACATCTTTTTTGAAAATACAGCCGTATTTACTTATTTAGAAATAGAAATAACTCTATTACAATTACGAGGCAAAAAAAAATTATAAAATACAAAATACAAAAAAAAATAATATACACACAATTAGATTACGAACTAGTGACAAATTTGAGCGAAAAAAAATAAAAACCCAAAATATTTACAGACATTGAATATATCAAACATTCACAAATTTAAAGGAAAAAAAAATACTGAATACACAAAAAAAAAAAATTCAATTCATTTTTTTCTTCCAAAATTGTTTGCGTTAAGATCATTTAGAACAAGTGATGTTTCTATAGTGCATTGAATTCGATTTAAGAGGATAGAGCCAACATAAGAGGAATGAAATCAAATAAAAACAATTTTAAAACGGAACTGTGTGTGAATAAGAATTATGAAACAACATTTCTGTGGGCACAGCACGTGAGAAGAATCTCTCTCTCTCTCTCCCTCTTTCTCTCTAACTCTCTCTCCTTGTTTAGCCTTTTTATTTTTTCTTTGCATATTTATTGCGTCCTTTTCGTCGTTTACCACCTGTTGATTTTTGTGTGGTCTTTTTATATGAGATTTTATTTCCACGATTGCCATTTCCACTGAGGCTATTTACGGATTTTCGTGGGGCTGGCAATTGTTGTGCTACTAATTCAGCGAGTATTCCACTTTGGGCAAGCATCGACAAGAATGTGCAAATAAATTCATCATAATTATGAGTACGTCGGCAATCATCAACCTAAAATAAAAACAACAAAAATAAATTATCATTTTAAATAATCAACATTTCAATTGATGAACAATCATTTTGTTTTTTGTCCTTTCTTTTGTGGCGAACGTTACTGCTGCTGTTACTCACTTTGAACATATAACGTTTATCATTTTCATCATTTAAATGCTGTTCGTTGAGTGCAATTTCTGCTTCTAGATTTTTCAACAATGAACTTAAATCTTTTATTGTAAATGCATTGTCTAATGATTGTTTGGGTGACAGTGGTGTTTCTTCCGTTGCAGTTTCGTCTAGTGTATTCGATGGCTCCTGTCCACTCTGTAAATAATTCAACCGAAAAATATTTGTTGTTTGTCGTCAATATGTTGACAGTTGAAATTTAAGAGTTTCATTACCGCTGAATCATTTTGAAGTGACAGTTGTTGTAGGATATTAATGTCCGTTGAATTTTTAACATCTGATTTCACATCACCATCCAGTCCATCCGATTCCTTTTTAACAACATCTAATGATAACATTTTACTGTCTTTTTTCACGTCATCTGAATCGCATGGCTCCTTTTTCACATCAACACTGCTCGTCGATGGAGTTAAATGTGGTGATTTGGCTGTTATTAACTTTTCTAATGCGGCTGTTACGATCGTTTTATTTGTTCGTAGCATTTTTAATTTATGTGTTATTGCTATTCGTCGATCTGGCACAACGGCCATCAAATTAAAACGAATATCTTGTTCACCGGTCGATATACCAAGACGCTCTTCCATTGTACAACGAAATTTATCCGTCCAATCTTCACCCTCCTTCCATGGCCCATGATTCATTGGAAATGGCTTTAAACCGTCTAATTCAAATAAATGGCCATCGATTGGTACAAAGCTAACAAAATGAAATGCTTCACCAGTAAAACGGCCTGTACTTATGCCACTACTCTTATCTAAACGACGTTTTGCCTGTGACATTGCATGTGAATTATGGGCACATGCCAATTCCGGTGTATTACCGATGGCCCAACCTTTATTTTCGGGGCTCATTCCTTTTGTGTGGGTTTTTAAACGGCTCAATGTTTCACCCAAATGTAATTCGGGGCAATTCAACAACACCGATAACAAGGCATGCGTTGCACAACTGTTTGGAACTTGGAAATGAAACAAATGAAACAAAAAAAAACGCGTGTCACAACAACTGAAAATCAGTTTTTGTATAGCATTTGCTGGAATTTGAACATACCGACTTGTTGTGCAAAGAAAATACTGTTTACTTTTTCTTCATCTTTGACAAAAATCTCAGCCGCATTTTCTACCACTTTTCGACGTGCTCTTCGTTCCTCCGTCCAACGGAATAGAAAAATAAATCTGAAAATGTGAAATTTCCAATGCAATAAACAAATACCAATCATATCAATGGATTTTGGGGAAATTGATGGCAAACAGTTTGCTTTACCCATAAACAGGACCTTCGATAGCCTTATGCAAATCATAAATCTCCTCAACTTGAACACTTTTTACACCAAAATCTTCGAGCAACAGAGTAAATAGGCCCGGATCACTTTCCAATTCAAGCCAACCATCTGTTAATCGATTTATATCGGTTGGCATTTTACAATTATCTTACACACGAAAAAAAATAATATAATAACACACAAATTCGATTGATTTGTATCGAAACAAAAATTTATATGCACACTTGTCAACAATAAAGGTATCTTAACTCGAAACACTGAAACACTTTGACAGATTGTTCCATTGTATACAAGACTTTACGCAATGAATTTATTAAGTCCTAGCCGATGTATTTGTACTCAAATTTTTGTTATGGAGTTAATTGAAACGCGCAATCAATTGCTTTTAATTATTTATTTTAATGTTTTATCATGAATAAAATATCCAAATCAACCACATCAAAGCACAAGATTATTTTATTTTTGTCTCAATAAAACCGAATCGAATATTTGATATGTTTTCAATCATTCGATTCGTCTCTAACTGAATGTAGGTTCATCTCATGAAGCGACAGATGGCAGTGCGGACAAAAACATCATTTCACACAACATTTTCAGCATGAAGTTGGCCACTTGTGTGTCGCATCAGTATTTGGCTTTTAAAATGGTTTGAAACATTGAATACAATAAACCGTCATTTCAGTGAAACGTTCGTTCAACGCATTCAACATTTGTTCGTCATTTGCTAACAGTTTTTTTTTTGTTTTTTGGTTGTTTATCTCAATTTTTGTTTTGTTCATTTTACATTTTCGTTATAAAAAAAATCGACCAATTCACTTGATTTGTTTAGTTTTAGTGTGACAACCCGTCTTTGTTTTTATTGTACTGAAAAAAAAAAAACAAATTATTAGATTCAAAGTTGAAACAAGTACAAATTAGATAGGATGAGCGCCTTCGAGGTAAGCAATACTCAATTCAATCTTTTCGATGATTTGAAATTTGGGATTTCATTCGGTTTGTTGGCATTGATTTGCAATTGATAAATTGTAGAATTTCTAAACGATTTTCGCTTCTTGTTGATATTTCGATGAAATTCTTCCGACAAAATGTTCAGTGGATTAAAAAAAAATGTCAGCAATTTGAAGTAACTGCATTCACAACATTCTATTTGCCATCGACATTAAATGTACATTGTTTAACATTTTGCCATAGCACCACACATATTTTTGTTTTGTCGTGCCAAAAATCAATTAATAATTGAGAATTACGAGACAAATGGAAAAAAAATGTGGTTTTTGTTTTTGTTTATGTTCCTGTTAGATCTGAATCGGAATTCATTGAATGAGAAGCGTTTTGTTTTTTTTCTTTCTACAATTTCATTTGTTATTTCACAATTATTTATTTCATATGTTTTTTTTTGCATATGCTTCGATTGGCTCTTTGAACTTCATTTGGTGTTTTTATTTTCTTGTGTACGTTTGTATGTATCTGTTTATGTGTGTATACAATTATGTGTACATGTCTGTACATGCGAAAAACAACGAAAATTTAGGTTGCAGTCACGCCACCACGCATTAAGAATGCACGAAAGGTATCGGCGTCTCGTGAGCCAACGGATGTGGTGCTTGGATTGTTTTCAGCCAAATCGATAGTCACATTTGAGGACATACCCATCACAAAGACAGCACGTCGCACTCTGCACATTCATAATCCAACCGATAATGTATTAAAGGTAACAATCAATTGGCCATTTTCTCTCACAATGATCTGTACACGGGATTCGATTTTGAAACTGTATTTCATCTCCACTGTTCTCATCACATTTATGTATTCCAATAATTCAAATAGGTGCTGGTAACAAAAACATTAAATCCAATAGCAAATGCTCAACTTGAATGGACATCCAACGAGATACCAGCACGTGGTTATCTGTCAATGGATATCGTATGGAATCCGACAATTGCATGGTCAACACGAGAAATCATTCAATTCACTGACAATCGTAATTTTAAGAAAGATGTAGCTGTTATATTAAAATCCATTGATAAGACACAGAGCTCAAAAGTGGCCATAAAAAAGACATTAGGTATTAAATCACATTCAACCGAGCATCGTGTTATTACAAAGAAATTGGCATTAAAATCACCATCACCACGTTCAAAACTGCAACAAAGAAATCGACTGAGTACATTGGCCGCTTTGAATGGCATTAATGGTCACAATAAAAAAGATGCATCGATGAGTGTAAAAACACAATCGAAAAAAGTGCTTGGCACAAATAACCAATCGAATGGTTGTCCAACACTATCAATGTTTATGTCAACGCCACAATTACATGAAAAGGAAAATTACAAGCCACAATCACCGCCAAATATGTCTGTAATGTTGGATGCATTAAATTTTACACCAGCCGCCAAAACCACCAAACTAGATACATCAAGTGTGGAATATTTGGCCTCACTACCGACACCCAACACCCACTTACAAAAGAATCAATCAGTATTGGATTTTGGTCCAGCCGATGTATCGCATATTTATCGAAATTTAAATGAAACTGAAACATTAATTACAACACCATTCAAATTGAATGATCAAACAACAATTCTGGGCAGCTTTCAAACACCAATGGATCGATCGGAAGTAGATAATTCACGGTATTTCAATGATATAAATGATCGTAATCAGTTTGCAATGCAAAAAACGCCAGCATTCAATGACACAAATACGGGTGCGCCGACAAAACGATGTGATATGTTAGCAATGCCAGGTCGCAAATTAAATCTGGACGATCCAAATGTTTCACCACTTGGAAAAATAAATGCTGAAATGAAAGACAACGATATATCGTTTGGTATAAATCGTACGCAAACACTGTCCTCACCCATCGGTTTGCCAAAATTATCCATTATTGAAGAAGAACAATCGAAAATTGAATTAAGCGAAACATACATAAAACAAAGTGTAAGCGAAATCACTTACAATGTTATGGAAACGGTAACTGTAAAAGTAACCGAATCCGAAACGCCACCAAACGCATCAAAAAATCTAGTTCGAGATGTTCAACTAATTGCAACACCATTGAGTAAAAAATATTTATCGATGAAAGAGTTAACCGATAATAATAGTAATTTAAGTTTGGAGCAAAAAATCTTAAAAATGAACCAAGGTTCAATGCCCAATTTACATAAACTTGACAAAGTCAAATCAATCGAAAATAATCGCTATTTCTATCAAAGCATTGAAAAAGATTTACAAGAAACGGAAAATGCTCAACATAACGAAGAGGATATGAATGAAAATGTGTGCGACACAAGTATTTGTTCAGTTCAAAGCACAGTCAGCACACAATCAGTTGCGTTCAATGAGCATGAAATTTTGGCACAATCCAGTCGGCTCAATTTAAATGAAATCGGACAAAATAAACCGACAAAACCAGCCAATTTGTGTTTTACAATTGACAAACCAAAAAAACCAGTAAAAACCATGAATCGAATAACATCCACAAAATATTTATCCGCATCGTCACCATCCGTAAACAAACCAACATTTGAAAAACCAAAATTGTCACAATCCATCCGTGATATTAGTACAACATCGAAAAATCGTCCATCAGTGATTTCGTATGCCAGCAGCCGTAGCATACCAAATAGTTCAGTGTCGTTGAAAAAACGAGGTCGTGACGATACATTGGATTCATCGAAAAAATCACTGAACAAAGTCTCACCGCCGAAACGCGTTTGCATTGAACCTGAATCACCGAAATCCACCCGAGGCCAAGCATTTCGCACAAAGACATGGGGCGGTGTAATGCCAAAGAAATTCCGTATACCAAGCATACCACCGCAACGCTTACAATTGAAACGACCCGAAGAAGAGCGTGTCATTTTATATGACCCGGAATTGCATTTACGAAGTAAGTGAAAAATACACATCACAATTTTGACCTAACTCAAGAATTTCATTCGTGGAAATTCTTTTGTTTATGATAACGACAAAAGGGGGGAAAAATTCCATCTGGTAAAAATGAGTTGTTTGCACGAACATTTTTGTTGATTTGTTACGAAGTTTAGAGGTTTAAACGGGGTTTCAGGAGTTTTGTTGGAATCGTTGTCATGAAGAAGCAATTTGAAAATTTCAATTCAAGAACCTTGATTGACATAGCGAATTTGATTCGTTGTTATGCTTATTCCATTTAATACTCGTTCACAAGTTGTCACGAAATCAGTTCAACATGATGTTGACATGAAAAGCGTTAAAACATTTGACTATTCAAATTCGTCGCAATTTTTTCTATTTCGTTCGCTTGTGTTTTGGAATTTTATTAAATCGATTTAACATTGAAAGTGGGGTGCACATCAAATTCAAATTGTACTACACCGTTTTTTGTTGTTGTATTGGTTTTATCGTATCGTGTGCGTTTCGTGCGGTTGCGATAACTCTGAATATTGGAATAAACACAGAGATATAAAGGATGTTTGATTTATTTTGAGTGCTGACCTAACGCACATTTTCATTTGGATACATTTATTCAACATTTATTTTTAATTGCATATATTTCAGGTGTAATCAATCCGGATCCATTTGCTGCAACAACAACATTCGATCCATTTTTATCGGCAACCATGTATTTGGACGAGCGTGCTGTTGACAAGCATGAAATTCAATTCAAAAAATGGTTAAATGCATTGGTTACAATACCGGGTGAATTGGATGAAACAGCCATTCAAACGGCCGATGTAGCAAAACTATTTCATGAAGTGCAAAAAAATAAAGACTGTACATTGGCACCGACCAAGGAAACCGTATCATCCAATTATTTAACAAAATATCGTTTGGCCAGTCTACGTTCGGCTGCCATCCAATTGATACTGAGCCCAGAAATGCAAGTTGGTCTCAGCAAATTGACCGTTCATGTGGAAAAAAAACTCATACAAATTCGTCAAGATCGTAATTTACACTTGGATGTGGTGTTGCAACGGTCAATTTTAGAATTACTATTGAAATTCAATCCATTGTGGTTGCGTATCGGTTTGGAAGTGGTGTTTGGTGAAACAATTCCAATGCACAATAATCATGATATGATTGCGTTGAGTACATTTATTTTGAATCGGCTGTTTCGTGATCGATATTTGGAATCAAAACATCCCAAAGTCTATGCACAAGGTGACGTTTATGCGGATCACATAAAAAAACATACGCTCAAAAAGTTTTTGAGTCTGTTGTATTTTTTGGATGTTGCCAAAACGAAGAAAATCATCAAACATAATCCGTGCCTATTTTTAAAATCGTCCGAATTCAAAGAGACCAAAGAGATTTTATTGCGTTTTTCATCGTCATTGTTGGGCAATATCGGTGATGTGCAACGTGATTTGCGGCGCATTGGCATCGTTTTAACACACAAACAAACATTTATCGATGAATTTGATTATGCATTTCGTAATTTGGCAATTGATTTACGTGATGGCGTTCGTTTGACCAAAGTCATGGAAATCATTTTGTTGCGCGATGATTTGACATGTCAACTGCGTGTACCAGCCATTTCCCGAACTCAACGTATACACAACGTTGGTCTTGCATTGAAGGCACTTGAACAAGCCAACTTTGACTTAACTGGTAATTTAATTTTCTGATTTCTATTCTTACATTTGTTGAAAAAATGCATTTTGTTTTGAATTTCATCAAATGTCATTTACTTATTTCCCCGAAAATACCCGTAGGTAAAATCACTCCAGCCGACATTGCTGATGGACATCGTGAGAAGACATTATCACTGCTTTGGCAAATCATTTATCGATTTCGAGCGCCAAAATTCAATGCGGCCGCAGCGGTCATTCAAAATTGGTGGCGAAAAAATTGGCTCAATGTATGCATTCGCCGTAGAATTCGGGCAAAAATTGAAAAAGCACAAAATCATGCGGCAACTGTAATACAAGCAGTGTATCGTGGTTATTGTGATCGAAAATATGCCAAACAATTTCGAATCGAGCGTACAATGGCTGCTATTACAATTCAACGATATGTTCGACGATTCCTTGCCATTCAAGAATCACTGATGCGTTTGCATTGTATCATTTTCATTCAACGTTGGTATCGTAATCAAAAATTGGCCGAAACACAACGCCACAATTTCATGCGGCTGAGAAATTGTACGGTCACCATTCAAAAATGGTATCGCAAAATCCTTTTGGCCCGGAAAATTGAACGTTTAATTCCAATTGCACGGCAAATGCGTGAAGAGACTCAAATTACCTTCAAAAGTGCTATCGTTATTCAGAAAACATTCCGTGGTTACTTACAAATGAAACAAATGCGTTCCGAATTTTTACAGCTAAAACAATCGACAATTGTAATCCAGCGACGATTCCGGGCTGTGATTGAAATGCGTAAACAAAGAGCGCAATATCAAAAAGAAATGCGTTCAATTGTGACCATTCAACGAATGTATCGAGCAAATATGCAAATGAAAATGGAAAGACAATCATTTTTGGCCATGAAATCGGCAACCGTACGGATTCAGGATTGGTATCGTGCTTGCCGATTGAGAAATGCACAACGAAATATATATCTCAAACTCAAACAATGCACTGTGACCATTCAACGACATTTCAAAGCAATTTCTTTGATGCGAAACGAACGCAAACAATACTTACGTACACGACAGGCAGCATACACCATTCAGACGCAATTTAGAGCATTAAAGTTGATGCAACAGCAACGTACTTCATATTTGAAGTTAAGAACATCGACCATTTCCATTCAAACACGATACAGAGCGCTCATTGCAATGCAAGTTCAACGTGAAAAATATCTCATTTTAAAAGGATCAGTGATAGCAATGCAACGCCGGTACAGAGCTAATTTGTTGGCTAAATCGGTACAAAGTGATTATCAGGCAAAGAAAATGGCTACGATATGCATTCAACAGCGATTCCGGGCACAAAAAGCCATGCAAAAGCAACGCCAACACTATTTACATTTGCGTCAATGTGTGATTGTCATTCAACGAAAACTACGGGCAACAATCGAAATGAAGAATACTCGTACTGAATATCAGCGATTAGTTGTGTCTACAATTGCTATGCAGCGTCGATTCCGTGCTAATCGTTTGGCACATAAAACACAACTATCGTATCAACAGCTGAAGATCGCTACCGTTAAAATACAACACAGATTCCGAGCAAATCGCGCTACAAAACAGGCCAAAGGTGAATTTGATCGCCTAAAATCAGCGGCAATTTGTTTGCAACGACATTTCCGTGCAAAACGTTTGATGAAAATGTGCACCGGTGAATTTGTTCATTTGAAATGGGCAGCCATTGTGATCCAACGAAGATTCCGTGCTCAAAAAGCCAAAAACATTCAGCAACTGGAGTATAGAATGAAACGTCAAGCCGTTATCAAAATTCAGCAATACTTCCGTGGATATGTTTTAATGAAACATCAACGTGAGAATTATCTGAAAATGAAACAGGCAACAATTGATATTCAAGTGCGTTGGCGAGCAACACTTCAGATGCGCGATGATCGTGCTACATTCTTGTTAAAACGATCCAGTGTCATTTATATTCAGCAACGTTTCCGTGACCTTATTCTGACCCGACATCAACGTGTCAAATACTTAATGACACGCCGTTCAATTGTGACCATTCAACGGTTTTTCCGTGGCTATTTGGAAATGAAACGGCAACGTCAACAATTTTTACGGCTACGTGCAGCGGCCATTGTAATTCAACGGCAATTTATTGCACATAAGAAAATGTTATGCGCTCGAGATCAATACCAACGGATATTAACATCAACAATTAAAATTCAAACATATTTCCGGTCGTATGTATTGATGAAGTGCCAACGTGAACAATTTATTAAATTGCATAGAGCCACCGTGTGTCTGCAACAACGCTACCGTGCACAATTGCTAATGCGACAACAGCGCATCAAATATATGGAATTTCAGTATTATGTGATTTGTATGCAACGACGATATCGTGCAAAATTACTCCAGAAAAAGATTCAGGCTCAATACAAATTATTACGGTGTCTTGTGATTTGTATACAACGAAAATTCCGTGCAAATATTGCTATGCGGGAAGAGCGTGCACAATTTTTACGCTTGAAATCGACCGCATGTTTCATTCAACAAAAATATCGTGCTAAACTAATGGCACGACATGAACAACAGAAATTCCAACACTTGAAAATCGTTACGTTTAAATTACAAACGCGAATTCGTGGCTATTTGGCACGTCAACGGCTCAAAGCATTAATGACACCGGAATTTATTGAGAAACGTCGTCAAAATAAAGCAGCGAAAAAAATTCAAGCATTCTGGCGTGGCTATCGCATTCGTAAAACGCGATCGCCCATGTTGCGTGCCATTTGTGAAAAAGCCAAGTACCTACAGAAACATGCTCAACACAAAAATACGGTGGGTCAACGTGTCAAAGGAATTGTTTACTTTTTGAAATCACGTTTCAATGCTAAGGATGCCTTTTCAATACTCAGAGAGCTGGGTAAGTACTCATTGCATTTCGAGCATACATACATTGCTACATTGCATTACGATGAATCACAATCAACAATTTTAATCAAATTGTTTCAATTGGTTTCGTTTTTATGTTCTTTTTTTTAGAGATTATTTCGTTGACCATACCGCACACGTTGATATTCGATTCAACGTTTATCGGTAACTTTTGCTATGGAATCATGTCGCAGGCGATACGATCGGAAGTCGACAAACAGATAATCAGCCTATGTTGTCGTGTTCTACTGAATCTAGCACGATACAAACCAACACAGCAAAATATATTCCAAGTAAGAAAACGTTCATTTTTTTTCACAAGTAAAAAATTGTCTATATTTTAAGCTCCAATATCATTGTGATGGTTTTTGACATTTAAACGGATTTTTTTCTCCATCAAATAGATTCATCATTTTGAGACTGTTGCACAAATTTTGTATCGATGGTGCGACAAGGACTGTGATATTTTCAACGTTCTCTGCACACTTCTCTATGTATTTATTCAGTGCCCAACGATAAACCAGGTAAGGTTGAATTTTCATATTCATCAGAAAAATTCAATAGAAAAAAAACCTCGAGTTTGAAACAAAATGAATGCATTTTTCGATTATTTTCAGCAAATGCGTGATTTTATGGTGACAAAAGAGGCGATATTTTTGATGCGTGAAGCTAAAAAATTGGTTGCACGTAAAGAACGAATGAGATGTATTACACCACCAGTTTGGATGCCGGTTTTAACATCAAAAGAGAAACGCACATTGCCAATGCTCGAGACGAATTTCGGTGTTCGTACACCAAAAAATTACATATTCAATTGTTCCGTGTTTGGTTTAGACACAATCCTATCGCGTATGAATATAATCACTTAAGGAAAATGTTGCTCTGCGAGATGAATTGAGAATTACAAATGATAAAGAGCCCGGCTGATTTGATTTCAATTTCACAATTTGATTTAATCATACCTAAATTTAAGACCAATAGCATTTTAGCTTCTGTTGAAGCATAATTTTTTTTTTTTTTTTAGATTTAAGATATTTTTTTGTGTGGATTCAATACAGCAATACAATTAGTTGAATTATGAATTCTTCCTTTCAAAAAAAAAAAAAAAAACATTTAAAAAAATATTAAGCAAACCGTAAACAAAACACAAAGAAACGGTGATTTAAAGACAACCGCATTTGAGCTTTTACACCCACGACACATTCATATTATTTGCCATAAATAAAAGATTTTTTTTGGTTTGTTTTTTTTATATCGATCAATTTACAAAGAAATAAAATGAATTTTGCATATAATAATTTGTTTCGTCATCATTTGTTTGTTGTTGTTATGTCCAGTATTGGATAGTTAAAAATGATTGAATTTCAAAATGAACTCAAGACACAACTGAAACATTTAATTTTACACAAATCGTTTAATCCATATATTAATATACATTTGACGAGAAATTAAATCAATAAAAATGTGTTTTCAATTAAAAAAAAAAAAACAAATCATATTTAATCAATGGTCTATTCGATATTCTCTCTCTCTCTCTGTCTCTCTCTCCCTCTTTCTCTGAATATGAAAAAACTAAAATAAAATGTTTAATGGAATTTATGCTTTAAATCTGCAATGTTTATTATTACATTTAATTTTTAGAAATATTGACTTTTTAAGTAGATAATTTGTTCTTCCTTTTTTTTGAGTGGGGTGGGGGGTTAAAATTTCATTCATTAAAACAAAAATTGTTTGTTTTTCTTTGACATATGAATTATGATATTTGGTTGTAGTTTAACGAGTGCTTCCTCTCTCTCCCTCTTATTCTCACCTACATCTGCCACTTTCACTGCCATATCCGTCCATTTGAAGCTAGATTCCACAGCGCTTGCCGTCGCTTTATTTTGTTGTTCTCTCTTTCTCTTTCTCTTTTTCTCTCTTTCCCTCCCTCTCTCTCTCTCTCTCTCTCTCTCTCCTTCTCGACATTTTCAATCGTTTGCAACTTCAATCCATTCTTCAGATCCATGTCGTTAAATAAGTGATTAGTGATAAATTTGTATGTTTTACATTGAATCATGCATTACAACTAATTTGATTTTCGGTTGTGTTAATTTTTTTTTTTTTTTGGTAATCAACTTTTTTGATTTTCTGATTTTTGAGCATTTTATATCCAGGTTGTTCCATAGCTGTCCTTAGATTTTCACAAATAATTTAGTTTACCTTTTTTTGTTTGTTTTTGTATGAGTGATTTAATAAGATAGATTTTATTATCTAAAAATTGTCTTTTAAATAGATTTTTTTGTTTTGTTTGTTTTGAATTCAGATACATATGCTTATTTTTTTTATACATTTACAATTTCCAACATGTTAAATTCATATAAAATGTGAATGAGCCGATTTATTGCATGACAAATGAATTTCAGAATAATGTGTATAAATAACATAATAGTGGTGAAAAAAAATCGTGTCGGTAGCAAAATATTATATGATTTGATTAATAGGCGATTCTATATAAGAATCTTCTTTTTTTTTAATTAACTACAGTTAAATGGATAACTTATAAAAAACCAAAATGAACTTGTTCTTTTCACAATTTTTGGCATACATTTTGAGTTGATTTTCAAATTTTAATGGGAAAGATTTTATTTCACACTATGAATTTTTTTTTATTCAAAATTAAATGCACACTTGTGTTTTTTTCTTCTTATTAAAATATTTGTTTGTGATAAATTAATTTGAAAAAGAAAGAAAAAAACAAAGAAAAAAATGCTTAAATTAAAAATCTGCTGAAGAGAAAATACATTCTGGAAATTAAAAATAGCTCATACACCAAAAAAAACAACACATAAAAATATGCTTTAACGTTGGATGGAAAACGATGGCCATTCAAAGTAATTTTAAATTTGCATGTTGAAAATGTTGGGCGCCAAAAAAATGACTATTTGGAATCAATTTAAAAAAAAACAGATTAACTTAAACGGAAACAAATTCGATTCGTTCATTGTGTTTCATGGACGAGCCACTCATTTCCATTTTCTTTCTTTCTCTCTCTGTCTCAATTTCTCAGTTCGTATATCCTACTAATCATGTTTGATTCAATTTTCATCTCAATTAACGACCCAAACCAAAATTATAGCGTTGTGCACCCGATCTTCTTTCAACGTTTTCTTCCTGCAGCAAACGTTTTCCAAGTCCAATCGATAATGCTCCCCGTGATGCACGAACTGAAAATGTGACAAACATGACAAATAAATTCCAAATTCGATTGAATTTTCAAATGTTTCTTTTTTTGTTTTGGTCTTTCTTGGTTGGTTTGACCAAATACCTACCACGGTCATAACCATTATAGTTTTGTTGATCAATTGGCACCGGTGTCGAAGAGTCTTCTTCGATGGTATTTGCATCACGTTTCCCTAAACCAAATCCATACAAGCTACACAAATACATTTGGTTTATTTGAAAATTGTTTTGATTGAAATTTGGTAACGCATGTTAAATGTTTGTTTACCGTTCAGGGGGCGATCGTCTTTCCACATTTTCAGTTTGCGATAATCGTTTGCCAAGACCCATGTTGTATCTGGATCTTGTATCTATTTATGAATAAAAAAAAATTTAAAGTGGAGAAAAAAACCGCAAATGGTAACAAATCCATTATGATTAGATTAAGCAAATTGATAAAAGGGAGCTCATCTTGAATTCCATTCAAATATGAATATACAAACCTCTTTCATACACCCACGGTCTCCAATTTTGCTGATCAGGAAGAACTTCCACATCGTCATATTCCATATCATCGGATCGTTTTCCCAAACCAAATCGGTATGGCCTACTTTTTATTGATATTCAAACATACAATTATACACATTGATTAGTTGCTCTTAAGCAGTTAAAAAAAATAACCGCAAAAGATTTTCATCATGCATCATTCGAAAAACAAAAACAAAAAACCAAAAAAATAATTGCAAAACGAAAAACTGAAAATCTGAAATCCACTTTCATACCTGGCTCGTTTTCCTAACCCAAAATTATAGTTGGGAAGTCGCTTACTGCCCGGAATACCGGTCATATATGTGTACGCTCGCCGTTCCATTCGCTTAAGAAAACTATCTTTGTCAATATCCGTAGCTAAATCATCAAAACCGACCGCATTTGTTTCGTATGACTGTTCACATTTGCTAACCGCTACAATATAACCCAGTAAAATAATTGAAATGGCAATTGAACGCATTTTGTTTGTTTTGTTGTTGTTGTTGTGTGTGTGTATGTTGTAAATTGATATTATGCCGGTAAAGTCCGTTTGATGTATTCGATCAAATGTAGTTGTCCTCTGTTTGTTTTTCTGTCTCTGAAATTTCATGAAGAAAATGAAACAAATCATTATATAAATCGAATAGAATTGCCCGAGTAAATCAATTAAAGAGTTTTATTGTAGGGAACTAATTTCCCCGTGTTATGTTGATGTTTTGCGTTTGCAACTGGAAATTTGGTTTTCGTTGAAACCCATTTTTCGGGGGTTTGATTTGAAATTCAATAGACGTGCATCGATAATTTCGATTGATCCTTGGCTTGATGTCATTAAGACGTTTTTCAAAGTTTCGTTTCGATTCAATTCACCGCGTATTGACTTTTATTTCAATTGCCCCACAACGCACCGAATATCATATGTATACGGGTGAAATACGTGCAGCAGAAACGGGCCGCCTACAAAACTTTACTTTCACGCCAATACTTTTCGTTTACAGTTTCCATTCAGTAAGCAAGAAATGGAGATATGTGTTGTACAAATCAATTATTAGTTTAATAAAACTTTTTCGTCCTTTATTTGGGTAGGCATAAAAAGCGTCTCATGATGTGTGTGTGTGTGTGTGTGTTGATGTTATACCAATTCCTATCCTCTTATGCTGATTTAGCGATGTCTTGTCATCGTTGAATTACTTCTATTCTATTTAATAACATATTCAAAAAGCGATTGCGTCACAGTCTTTATTTACTATCGATATTGACATTGATATCTGTCAACTCATTTTTGCCATTCATATTCATTTGTGCCGCAGAAAAAAATCGTTGTCTGCATAAAATGTTTATGCCACCAACATGTAAGCTCTTTGACGCTTGTAAGTGGTGTCAAATTTTTTTCCCGCTCTCTCTCTCTCTCTCTCTCTCCCTCTCTCTCTTCCAAAATTTTAATTCCAAACCCGTTTCACTCACATGTTCTTGCATTCGTGAAGTCAAATTATAAATTTGTTGACGGGAATTTTGTTTGAAAGGACAACAGAAGAGATCGTAGATACGTCAGCAATTTGACGCATAATCATTGTTCGCACATATCACGCGACAGCACATCGTGTTGATTATTTTCTTTTGAAAGAAAAAAAAAACTACCCCATTTCAATGAAAAGGATACGCAATGAAGAGTATCGCACGTTTCTGTTCTCTTTATGAAATTCATTCAATATGCATTTGCTCAGTACACAAAATGAAATGTTACCCCCGTGTTTAGATTGAACAACAGTACGTGGCACAGAAGAGATAAAAATAACCAAAGGAATTGAAAGTAAAAAAATAGTAACAAATTCGCCAGGGAATAAAGTTACGGCTTGTTTTTTATTCTAGAATATTTATTATTAGGCTGTCCATTTCTCTTTTTTTTTTGGACGAAGCGTTAGCAACACTTTCAATATTTTACGATACACACGAGTGTGATACGAACATAATCGAAATGCAATTGACTTGATATTTATCTTGTTGAATTAAAATAAAGATCCCTTAGCATCACTCCCCCTCCCGCCCCTTAACGATGCGTTCGGTGAATGTACACAATTTCGTTCATTGATTTTGTGATATTGGTGAAATGAATTACGATACAGCAATTTATTTTCCAATCAAACAATTATCATTCGTCCGTTGACGGAGTCAATATTCTTTCGTTTATTTAATGATAAAATCTAATAACAAAATAAAGAAATAGTTTCAATTCGTTCCAATTGATGTTCAAGTTTGATATGGATTACGCAATAACGTTGTTCCATCAGATGATGATCAATTGGTCCAATGGACTGTAATATGCTTCGTAATTCTAAAAAATTCGATTTTCATTTTGCAACACATCAAAGTGATATCTTTTCCGTGAACTGTCAAGCGTTTCAATTGGATAACCTACGCTGGCCTACGCTTAAACACACAATCCATTCCTCTGTTAAAATGTAAAAGTTGTTGACGTGACGAAAAAGTTTTTCATCAGTCGAAATCGAATTTATTCCTGGCGAAAGTGGATTTTGCTCAGCAAAGAATCTGAATTAGTGCATGAAATGTGTTCGCTAGAAAATCCTTAACTGAATTACATTACAACTGATTGTTACATAATATTATGTAAATTTTAACATCACATCAATATATTTTTTTAGTTCAACATTTGCCCAGATAATTCTGTTTTGTAGTTTCGTTAAATCTAACACGAAACTCGGATAAGAAGTTTTAATGACGTGAAAAAAAAGAATAATTGTAAAACATTGTACGAGACAAATATGTCATCCGAGGACTGAACTTGAATGAGTATCTCTTTACCTGCTCAAATCAATATCATATTTTTGTCAAGCATCCGAGTAAATCGAACATATATGAACTGCTGGCTGAGCCACAAAATTGACCAAAAACCTATTAGAACTCTTCTAATACTTTACCACCCATTCGGCAGCCCGTTCTTTCTTTTTTTTTGCTCGCTTATTTTCGTCGTGGGTGTTGAGCACAGTCATTGTCACAACTGAACTGTTGAAGCCCAAGTTGCTTTTATTACCAATTAGTGTTAAAGTATCGTTTGTAATAAATTTCCGTGCAGAAAAACTCATGTAACTTTCATTGACTCTGTGTGACTGAATTCTTTTCGTTTTTGTTGTTGTTCACGCTGACGAAGCATGTGAATATGGTTCCATAACGCTGGATTGAATTGAGACACCAGTTGGAGTTGATATTTAATCAAATAATTTTCCAAGCATGGCAATTCATTTAGTGGGGATTTTTATGCGGTTGAAAATGGTTTTACGCTCACTTGCATTAGCTCTCAGACATGGTAAATTCTTTCTCTCTCTCTCTCTCTCTCTCTCTCTCTCTCTCTCTTTCAATACATGCCGTGACCGAGTGTACCGAGGGGTTAGACACTATTTGAAATCAGAGCTTACTAGATCATTATTAGGCGTTACTAGGTCTTACTAGATAGGAATATGTGGGCATTGTATTTGTTATGTATGAAAGTTTCGTTAGTCTTTACCACGGATAAGTATTAAGCGATATTTGAATCGATGTCTCTTGCAGTGTACACACCCCTTCGCTCCATATTTGACAATAGTAATCATTACCATAAAAAACTTTAGTGTTTAATATTGTCATGAAATCTGCTCTCCAACGCAACTTCTTTGATGTGCTTCGTTTGAAACGTTAACAATAGGTTAGTATGTTTTGCACGTTTATGCGTTCCATTTATTTGCCATATTTTGTGGGGGCCGTACATAAACTTGTTTTGAAAATTTTCGCAAAACTTCTAAAAACTTCCTAGTCAACGCATTTCAACGATAACAAAGTTTGCCAAACAGTAATTAAATACGGTGTAAAAGACACAAATTTATTACCGAAGAGAAAAGTGGCGAGAGAAATATTTACAAAATTGGAAGCGGATATAAGATGAAAGTCAAATAAATATGTATTGTGTCGCCCGTCATTGGCCGGACCTGGAACAAAAAGTCATGAGAATAAAATACAGTTGTTACACGAACCCAACCGGAAAATTTTTACCCCCGTTCAGCAAACAAAACCAGATAAAGGATAAAGCTTAGCCGCTAAGCTATCATTATCGAGTGGAAATGTTGAAAAAAAAATAACTTTAACCTTACGAACGGTTGTGATAAATGAAGGTGGTGGTCAAAAATTGGCAAACCGTGAAACCATTTTTTGAGGCCATAATGAAAGAGCCCGACGAAAACGAAGAGCATGACAGAGTAAATGAAGGCAATGTAATCCATATGTTATGAGCACACATTTTATACGTGTGTATTGAGATTGAAAAACTTGACTCGACTCAACCCCGACCCACATACACTAAGCACACATACTGTTTCAAAAGAACAGATTGACATTATATGGACCGGATGCTGTTGTGCAAATTTACATTTTGTCAAATCATTTTTAATAGCCTTTTCATCTGAACCAGATTATGCTCAGTGTCGGTATTCCGATGTTTAGAATCTCAAATTCTAACAATTTTGTGGCAACACCACAAACAAATTTGGTTAGTTATTGGTAATACACACACACACATATTCTGTGCATAAATGTAACGGTTAGCATAAGTTGTTAGTCCAATTGTTTGCCATTTGAATTGTAATTACAATTAAATGTTAGATTGTATTGTCACTGATTGATGTGATGTTGAAATGAAGAGGTAAATTTTTTTTAACAGAATTGGCCCCAATTTAGGCCACATATTCGAGTGATGTTTTTTTATTGAAGATTTACCTTAAAACTGAAAACAGCTGAACTCCTTGGTTAAATATATTTCATTTTATATTATTGTTTGTTCCGTATTCAGTTTAAATCGATCAAACAAATGTTTGTTGTATCACTGTAAAACACCGAACGACGAACGTAACATATATATCCGATGTTCAAATGTGCGACGCTTCGTAAATATACATACATATCAAGTCTTTGCTGGAAAGATAACGAGTCTATTCAGAATAAATGCCAAAAAATAAGTGCCCACTCAACGACAATAAGGAATGATGTAATTGCAAAAGTCGTCTCTATTGGGATTTCGCTTGGTTTTGTTTTGTTTTTTTTTTCGTTCGCTCTATCTTCGGTTTGTTTATTTCCATTTCATTTCGTCAATATAAACGGAACACAATGCAAACATCCGGTAAAGTATATAAATCACAATAACACACATGCATTGTGACCATGTGACTTGTAATCTGTAAAATTGTATGTGCTGTGGAAATTGTGACGACGAAGATGTCGTTCCATTCTTTTGCCATTCAATCATTTCTCGGTGGCTTTCAGAACAAAATAGACTGACGGATTTTCGATCATAACCCGAATGACGAATTTCCTATTGAAAGCTTTCTCTTCTGTTTTCTACACCGACCAGTGACTATGTAAAAGTTGTGCGCTTTCAGAATTTCAATAGACACACATTTTTATGGCATTTGCCACACTTGTACACACATTTTAAATAGGGCAAAAGTCCAGACTCTGAGAAGAAAAATTGCGAAAAATGTGTGTAATCATCATTTTTACCCATGAACTGATTTTAATTTGAATTGAAGCGTGAGCGATAACTGTGTTCTATCCCTGGGATTGAGTGAAACGACAACACATTTTTTTTGTTCAAAGCCTCAAGCCCTAGAAGTGATTTCTGTGCAAATGTTAACTTGGTGTGCATCAACATGATGTTGCCAAACAATTTGAAGCCACTTATTCAAATATATTTGAACGACAAGGCAATCATTTTGAGGAATTGCCGTTGAGCGATTCTTCGATTGGTAAGTAACTTGGTTTGCCGGTTTACACATTTGACGATCGCTTACTTACACATTGCCCGTTGCTATCGTTTATATATTTTTCAGTTCGAACTCATTGCAATACATTAATTACACACAGCGATAGCAAAAACTCATTTTCAACAACACAAACAACAACAAAGATGGAAATATAGATCTGCATCTATCCATCTCTTTTTGTACGGACAAAAAAAAACAGTGTGACTAATTGAATTAAATGTCTTAAATTTTCCACGAAATTAATTGGCGATTGACTGAAATAAATCAGCACGTTTGCCGCTATTTGAACTGTTTGAATCATGGGGACGTTCATTCATCTAGCCTTTGCTAGCCTCAGCTAGCCTTTGCTAGCCTATATATGTATTTTACAACAGGAACGAAGAACATCCGAACAAAAGAGAATACAAAAACTGTGAAAAATCATATAGCAGTGTACTGAAATTTTTGCTAGCCTTTGCTAGCTTCTGCTAGCTTTCATAGTATGACTGTCCCCATGGTTTGAATACCATACAACACCCGAAAATGAGCCTATTTAATGAAAATGATTCACTCAAAGCTCAATCTCACTTTAAACATCTAACGTTTGAATTTTAGCTTAATTCTCAGCATCGTTTGCATCGCATATTTCTGAAGTACTGCAATCAATTACTCTAGTGAATGGTTATGATTTAGATTTTAAACCATTTTAAATGAACAGGCAAAAAAAAAACACGAGAAAATCACATTGATTGTGAGAACAAAGGGCGAGCATTGAGTATATTACTTTATACTATACGAACCTTACCTCGTTTACCGAACAAAACCAATTCAATTGTTCAGCCACGAGAAAATGCGTCAACGAACTGACATTGAGTTTATGATTCTCGTAAATGACTACATTGTCGTTCACAATTTTTCAATAAAATCATGCATATTTTTAAAACGTGCTCACGCCCAATAAATGGCTTTGTTGTTTGATTTTTGCATACAGTTTTCTACAATCTTAAAAGATTGCATCAAATTCCAGAAAACACGTTGATACCTTGAATTTTCTTCTGATTTTAATCATCACATGGTTGCACCACCCCGTTAAAAATGCTATCACAGGTGTGATACAGGTGTGTAAGAATCCAAGTCAATGCAAATTGTGTGCACCCTGTGCATGTTCCTTCACAAACTTAGTCCATAATTGTTGTTTATGTAAAATTCTAATTACTTTTACCACTTTTAACACGGTATTGACCGTTAAAAGAATCTATTGTTAATTGGCTGTGTGTTATGTGAACATAACTAGCAAAAATGTACAAAAAATGTACAAAAATAGTTTGGAAAAGGCGTTAGAATAAATGTTGTCAACGCAACCGACGATGTGGTCGACAAAACGTGATTCAATTTAATTCAGGAAAAAAACAATGAACACAGTGGCACATGAAGTGACACGATGTATCCGCATGAATGTTCAATAAAGCTGTTATTGATTCTTTTCTGAATGTTGCAATGTTCTCAATGTACATGTGCGTCTCAAATCGTTCGATTGCAATAGTACTTTCGCCATGGTACTTGATTTTTGGTATGTGATTTATTGAAAGAGCATTGACTTGGTTCATCTAAAAATGTCCCAGCAACGCTTTCATCAGCAACCAAAAGCAATGACTGTTTGTTGTTTTGAATGGGGCGCGCACGAACACGGACGTAGTAAACTGTAAAGAGGCTTGATTTACGTAGGTTTCAATCTGTATAAAATTTGACATTCAAATGAGCCAAACATTTTATTGATCTTGATGAATTTGAATTGTGAAATGCGCCTGCACTTGACCCTTTTATTTCTCCGTCATGAAACCATTCCAGTTTTTTGTGTCAACACCAAATCCCCAAAATGGTAATCATAACAAACACCGAAAATACGAGTTGGCGTACAATTTCCATTTGTTTTTCGATTTAAATTCGGTGTGCAATGATTTTTCCAACCCTCCTTTGTACGATGATGAGATAAGGTGATTTTTCTTATTCGGTGAGTTAAACGTGAACGACGCGTTTTGACGTGTGAGAATTTTAGTTAAAATGAAACACACCCACACATGGTGAGTGTTCATTCAGTTCAACCGGGTACAATGGCACGGCTCAAATCGAACGGCTCAGCAATAACGGGTTTAACATGTTCGTTCTTCAAATTCGATATGAACTTTGAAACCAACGGACGAACATTGACCATTGAGAATTGACTGTCAACGGTTCAAAATTGCAAATTAAACATCACTGTGACACTTGTCAATGTTTCGAATGATTTGGCTATTCATTGAAATTTACTGTAATGTATTCGATTTAATTAACATTTACATTTACATTGATAATTTTGTATAGTGAAAACTCAATTCAATCAATCTGGGTGTAGGTTAGAGACATTCTAGACATTCATTGCATCTCGGTGTGGCAGTGATACAAATTTACGTATCGCTACAGGCGATGCCAACCAATTGACACCATTCCATATCGAAATTATAATACATTTTATGCTGTAATCAGTTCAAATGTAACAAGACATCTGAATGATGAGCATACAATTTAACCCGAAAAAAACGTCTTATTGTTTTGGCTTCTGACAGTTTTCTTGATGGATTCTAGCAACATGTTTGGTCTTTAGAAAAAATAAAATTTGATCGAACATATTTTCTATTTATATTATTATTGTATGTGGAAATATAATTACGATTCATTCAGTTGGATTCCTAAATAAACAATCAAAAATACACACACTTTTTATTGCTACAGAATTCTGTGTATTTTGATGAGGCGAAAAAAATTCAATGGTAAAAAAAACGGAATGATCTGTTTTGAGTTGAGGCATTTTTTGCCTCAAAATGTATGCGAAAATTCATTCAAATGTGTTTTATTTTATTGGCACATTTCGTTTAAATTAAATTTTGAATCGTGTGTGTGTGAGCGTGTTCTTCTGTTTCAATATACATTGTGTAATTCATGAGCTTTGATAGCTTATTGTTGCGCTCCATGGGGAAGACACTCGAAATTAAAATCAACAGATTCGCATTTCTTTGATGAACGCGTTCTCTTGCAGTGGATCGATTTTATATCCTTATCTTGAGTAGTATTGCATGAAGTCTTTGACTTACGTGATGGTTATAAATAATAACCCCCTCCCAGATCCACATACATCCATTCATTTGCATTATGGATTTGTCGTCTTCGCCGTCTTCCATCATTTTGTGAGTACAAACATGCTGTGACATTTTTTGTCAAACGAATTGTACAAAACGGATATCAAAAACACAATCTTTGACTTAACACTCTGACATTCCTACGTGTTCATAAACTGAAGTGGATTATATAAAAGCATGCATCGCTAGCATGAATGCGTTTAGTG
Organism: Aphidoletes aphidimyza; assembly: GCA_030463065.1. Taxonomy (NCBI): domain Eukaryota; kingdom Metazoa; phylum Arthropoda; class Insecta; order Diptera; family Cecidomyiidae; genus Aphidoletes; species Aphidoletes aphidimyza. Next base: position 30,131,439 of record CM059998.1, on the reverse strand, counting down.
TTATGCAAACAATTTATTATTTTTGTGAGCACATATATCATCGATCTGGCTTTTGTCATGTGGATATTTTTCAAGAATCACAACCAAAAACTTTAATTTCAATTTATTTTTTTTTTCGTAAAATTTCGTTAAAAAGTCATTTTTCAATTAAAAAAATGCAAACTCCACTAAACAAAACGCACTCATCAGTTTGGTTGTTTACATCTAACCCCCAGGTTACCCTAAAAATGATGTGTATGTTGTACAAGCAATTTCATTAACAGTTGTTTTATTTCCTGATCCTGATACAATGGAAAATATTTCGGACAGACAGAGAGAAAATAAAAATTTTATTATTTAAAATCGAGAAAGCATTTTATTGCGTAAAAATGATGGTAACTCTTGAAAACAGACAGAATACAGATTATGGATGCGACAGCAACAACATTCAATGACCGTCCTAATTGATTTTTATGCACACACACACACACGCTAGCACACACGTATCAAGCATCAATTTTCTGTGAAATCGGCAAATATTTTTAGAGTTTGTTTCACCTCAGCCGTTTGATCCATCAATATGCGGTGTGTTCAATAAAATAATCTCAAGGAAAACAATCGTTATCCGGATTTATGGTTTTCTTACAAATTCAAAATGTGAATAAAACTGTTTTCCCCCCTCTCTCTTTCTTCATTCATAAAGGTTCTTCACTCGAATATTATCCACAATTCCAATGCACTAAATGTACTTGTGTACAATGCTTTTTTTTTGTTCTTTATAAGCCGAAAATGGTTGAAAGCTTGTCTTGTGCCATTTCCATAAACTGAACACGAAGAAAAAGAAATGCAACACCGTCATGAAATGTGTTGGTCGCGCATCAAACTAACATAAATTTCGATAGCAGAAAAAAAAAACACACACACACACACACAGTAAGATGAAAAGTGAATATTTACCCCTAAACCAAAAAATTCCATAGAATTTATGGGCTATAAAATGAAAATCATGTTCTCAGATCATGTGAATATGAAATTAATACAAAATGGCAACGTCATTATGGTTCGAAAATAGAACATTGCAACATCATTTTGATCAATGACTGTTACAAACAAAAGCCAGATTCTTATGTTGACTGGCTTTATTGCCAATATCACTTAAGTGATTTTATCTGCACATGAAAATATTTCAATTATTTTGCAATTTACTGATTGCAGCGATTACATCGGATGGAAAAAAAGTGTATGTGCAACAAGTAATTGCATTCGGCCAGAGTTGATTGTGTTGCGTTCGACAGTGAAAACTGAAAACATGTCAAGTCAGATTTTAAAGTAAAACAAAGTCTCAATTAAGTGAAATTGAAATGCCGATGAATCATTTGCAATGAGAATATTTGCTTCTTTTCACTATCCAAACTGAATATTTGACAGTGGAAAAAGAAAACACACCGCACTGACTTAAATATCCATCCATGATTTATAGATCCCATTTCGATTGTCAGTGTTGGGTTTTTTTTTTGTTGAACGCACAAATCAGAGCGATTTCAACACGAAACAGTTGTTTTGAAGTTTTGTCTTTTTGTTGTTTTGGGGGTTAAATACTAAGCACATATTCAACGCGATTGTAGTTGATACATTTGATATCGTGATATTCCATTGCTCTCACTCTCGTTCGTTCCCTTGGCAATTCTTATTTCGTAGCATTTCGTATATGTTTTTGCTGTTGGTTTTTATGGCATTTTATCCTTATTCGGATGTTCTGCTGTTTTCGTTTACACACAAATTGGATTCAGGAATTTTTCACAATTTTTTTTCTCTCTCTCTCTCGCTCTCTCTCAAATGAATGAATGAATGAAAACAGCAATGGCAACACAAAAAACCGAGGGAATAGAAAATTGTGTATCGTTGAAATGTCACTTTAACCTACTACTAAATGATCCGTATGCATTCCAACACATTTCACAATATGTGTTCCGCTCTTTCTTCGCCCAAGCATTCAACAACCGAGTATTTAAACCGAACGAAGAACAATTTTCTAGTCTTTACACACATACACATCAAACACATACATGAATATGGTGTGTTATTTTCTTTAATAGTCGTTAAATGATGAACAATAACAATTGCAACCGAAAAAAAGCTCAGAGAGAAAAATAAAATAGCAAACAAAACACTCACACACAGAATGAGAGAGAGGGAGAGAGAGAAAATGCAAGAATCGGGGTTCATGTGTGACATCATTGGCATACTAGTTCAATTATGTGAAAACAGAAGAAATACCATGAAAACATACGATTCGTATCTGATAAATACGTTGCTGTGTCGTCTTCAGGATATTTGTTTATCTTATGGCTTTTATGATTGCAAATCAAGGCCGAATGTGTATGAAATTTGTAAATTACTCTTCATGCGAATGTTTGAATAATTGAAATTACGACAATTGCGTACATCTTTTAATTTTGTCCATTTATTCGAACAATTGAATTAAATTGCGTTGATGGTTGAAGTAAACAAAATCATGATCGAGCTACAGGTTTGTTCAGTTGGTTGCTCGAAAACAACACACATTTTTTTTTATTTCGATCAGATTACTTCGGTACAAATGACAGAATTGTCATTATAAAACAGGCTCATTAAAAAGATCATCTCGTTTTGATCGTTTGAGCTTTTTTTCCCCCGGAATTTTGCTTCTGAATCAGTGTTTTCATGTGTGTGTGTTTTTTTTTGGTCGAAAATTTAAAACATTCAGTCATGACTTTAAATGCAATCAATAAACACAACTTTGAGGACACAATTCAAAGACATCAGAGTGCAAACGTCACTGATATACAATGTTACGATGTGAGCTAGTGAGTTAGTCCGCTAGCTAAAACGAGTAAACGTCACGTCATTTTTATTTGATTTTGGTTGTTGTTTATTTCAAATATTTTATTTCACATGAATACCGCTGTTTATACGTATCGGACATGAGTGTTTATTTGTTCTTCACCCCTTTTTTGTGGTGTATTGTGTTATATTTTGTTGTTTTATATTCTCTTCTTTGCTCATTGTGGCTTATTTGTGGCTAGGCTTTTTTATTATTGTTGTCATTGGAATTTCATTCCTTTTTTACAATCATAAAATAACACACAAAACCGCATGGTTTTTTTTCCTTTCTTTTCAACTATTCTCAATATTTTATGCGCATATATTGATCTGTGGTTGTTATTTACCCGGTCGTCGATTGCCTTTCAATGGAATTTACCACCACCACCACCACCACCAGTCGGTTAACAGATGTGAAGAAGAATTCGACCCAAATGTAAAACATTTTCCGAATTCTAAAGCGTATTTTTCAATTGTTTTCAATATCATTCTGACGGTTATTACAGTACTTGGTTATTGACATTTAAAGAAACGGATGGGAAGATTGTTGCCGCTCGATAGAATTTTGCGTTTGATAAAATGAAACCTCGTCTATCACATTTTCCAATAAATACACACAAAATCGGGAAAAAAAAACATCGTATGTTCACTGGTAAACAGATTCTTTTTGCGTGGTAAAATTGAAAAGCCAAAAATATTTCATGCAATCCAATGAGGAGGCCGTTATGTTTACCGTTAAAACCGAAATGTATGAGGGGGGGAGGCTCAGATGAATCGTCTTCTATTGTTTCGGCATTAAACCGATGCCACACATCACGATTCGATTACCAATTGATTTGAAATACTTTAAATAAAAATCGCTCAATGAATTTCGCTCAATTGTTTAAATGTGATACGGCATAGGCCGCAGGGACTAACAACCAAAATCCAAACATTCAAAACGATCAAGAATAAAAAAGCAACAAATTTAACGGTATATTTGTGGTTATGCATTACATTTGGAGTTAGGCTTTTAGCCTGTTCTGTTTGCTACGCATCTCTCACATACATTCACTGACATTTCATTGCGGAAATTCTTGGCTTGATTTGCTGCTATGAAACCAAAAAATCGGAGAAAACAAAAAGAGACAATACGGTTTCAAATTTATTGTGCAAAAGAGTCTTAAACTCTGTGTAGACGTTAATAAATCAAAATAATGTGCGTGTTTGCATATGTTTTTCGGTGTGTATGTGCGTCAGCTTCACAAATAAATGCTTCACAAATGAACGTATCAACTGAAAATGGCTTTAAAAATGACAATATTTGTTTTTTTGTTGTTGTTGTGTGAGACAAGTTGAAAGATTGCCGCTGGACTACAGTGCGTTCAATTGCTCTGCAAATGTTATATTCGATGGGCGAATTCTTTTTTCCCTGCAGCCTTTTTATATATATATATGCTGGATTGTCTTCAACAAGTGACCTAAACACCCAGCCACCCAGTTACGTGGTTAGTGGGCAAATGAAAAGCTTACAACTTCGATCACAAGTTGATTCAGACCACAATAAAATGGTTTGGCCAAAAGGCCAAAAGCATATGAAAAGATTCATTGATTTTGGCACGTTTCAATCCAAAATTCATTTAAACACATGCACACACAACATACAGTGCGATAATCGTCAAAATCATTCGACTGAATGTGCAAATATATAAAATCGATAACAATTTATTATGATAGAGATGAAAAGCTTAGAAGTGCGAGTTGCAGTTTTGTTTGCAAAGTGAATTTAATGAATTTTGTGCTAAACTAAACGATGGAGAACAAAAATACACACACACACACACACACACACACAATCGGATCGATTTGATTGACACATTTGGATGTTGAGTGTTTAAAGGTTGTTTGGGAGGCCGCAATGCCATAGATCCGAAGCGATAGTTGCAGTGTAGTTGATCGAGCACGTAGAATCTCGTCTGTTTGATGGACCATAGACGAGCAAAACAAAACTGTCCGGCTACCGTAGCCAATCGAAAAATAGTAAACGTGATTTTGTACACGTGTCTTAATCATTTCACTGAATGTTGCGCTATCCGTATTTTTGGGGGGGCGTTTTGATGACGGTACATTTCCATTATCCAATTGAACATCCAACGGGATCAATTTTAATGATACTGGTCATTAGTTTATCGCACTTGTTGTCGTTTTCAATCGTAAATATTATTCGAGAATATCCAAAAATTTATATCAAATGATTTATGTTCTGACAGGTTTTGTGCAAAATGGTGTGTGTGTATTTTTTTTTTATTTTATTTTTGCGTCACATTTCCGTTTTGAAATTGTTGCATGCGTCTAGCGACCAGTCACGCAAGTGCCCAAAAAACCATTTACATTAGCTCGGGGAATAATCGTTTAAATGTATTACGATATCGAAATGATGGAAAAAAACCGTTGGCACAACGAAAAATATAAAAAATCATAAAGAAAATGTATTAAGCACTTACTATGTAAAGTGGTGAAATGGTAAACGGATAAAATGGTTTATTCAATGACGTGCATCAGCTAGCTATGATTCTCTCAACCCGCCATTCAAGTCAGGAACTTGTTATCGGTTTTTGTAGACATTAATTAACATTACAACACAACCATATTGCAGCCTCCAAAAGCTTCAACCAATTGGTTGAAACATTTCATAGAACTCTTGACCACATTGTACACTGCTATGATGTTAGCATGAATACTATGAACAATGGACTGGTGGCTTTTCAAAAAGAGTAATTGAATTTGTTTCTTTTTTTTTCGTCTCAAGCTGCATTCTGGGAATAATATGACAGTCAGTTTTGTGTGTGTGTGTGTGTGTGTGTGTGTTGAAACTAAGCCATTATATTGTAAAATCATGAGCTACATAATCCACAACGACAAAAAAAAGAAACGTCAAATATTAACCATGTTTAATTTTGCAGTTGATTAATTATTTATTATTTTGTCCCTTTCAAAATCGATGCAAATTCATTTGACAGGGACACATTTCGAAATGGGTTCGTTTGGGGACATGGCAACAACAACAATATCGTTCATATAATTTGAAAATTCAGATATTGACTTCGTATTTTCGAAACAGAAATTTTGGTCGAATCACAATTTAACCGCATCAATAAAAGAGTTTAACTCCAACTGTTTTAGAGCTAAATACTTATATAATAAAATATGTGTTTCTATATCAAAAGAAGGGTTTATTGTTCATGCCGCAGACGTCATTCAAGAAGTGCAACCAATTAATTCAACTGAATTATAATATGAAAATGTTTATAGTTGATTTAATAAGCAAACATGTTAACGCAGCTAACATTCCAAAAAAAAAACTGAATGAACAACTCATACGTTAAGAGTATATGGAAAATGTATTCATTTATTATATTGATATTTAAATATAACTCAATGCTCATGAAAACGGTCCAATTAGTCATACAAGATGTGTAATTTCATGAAATAATTAATTGAAATGGCTACAAAATCGTATTTTTTTCAATCCGATTAAATCAGACAGACTCATTTATGTTTAATATCCAATTACATCACAACAGCGCGATAAGTTGACAATTTTTGATTCCAGTAAATTGGTTGAGTGTCACACAGCCATGAACACAGCCAGTTGTTCATCAAATTGTTGGCACGTGTTTGTTCATAATTTTTGGTACTTGACCAATGTAAATCATGTGTTTGGGTGTTTCTTGGCAACAAACAAATTCATGTCATCAATTTTTCAACTGAATCCATGTCAATGTAAATTTACTCACAAGCCACTTGAAATAAATGATCCTCTGTATGCATATGATAAATGATGCATGGAAAGAAAAACAAAAAAAAAAACAAAAGAAAATAGCGAAGATGAGCTCATATCCAAAGGAATTTTCCCGCCCGCGCATATCGTACGCAATCTAGATGCAAGACAGTGTGCACCAAAAGCGGAATGCAAAACAACTGTTGCCTTTGTCTATTCGACGGGCAAACTTTTCATTAGCATATTTTGAAGCTAATGTGCTTAATTTTTCCTTAATATGCGGCGCTAAAATGCACATCGCGTGCCTAGCCCCGTTGGCTCAGGGTTTGGTGTTGTTTTTTGTTGTTGTTGTTTCCTTTGAATTCTCGCCACTTCACTTGACTCTATTTGACAGAAAACACATGTATTCTGATACCTCTGCATTCATTCATCATTTGTATTTGAAGTCGGTTGTCGCGGTTCGTGCTTGTAATAGTTAAACGAAAATGGCATTTGTTTCACTGATGAGCACCTGTTTGCCGCAAAATTTATTGCACTTGTTGAACTCAAGGTGCCAAAAAATACGAATTCTTTTAGCTAACAAACACCAATTGAAACACCGGATGGCAATGTCTTACTCGATGGAAAAATTGTTTAAATTATCTGCACCATCGAACAGACAAATATAATAAAGCACTAGCAAAAGCTATTCAAAAATTCTCTACTCTAGCTAGTCTTTTTGTCTTTTTTTTAAATTCAGACAACAACAACAACAAAAGAACGCAATGACAGAAAGAATTATTAACAGAGGTGTTGATCTGTGTGCGATAAGTTTTCCCTTCATTCCATTTTTAGGTCGGTTAATTTTTTTTTTCCTTCTCATGTTTGTATCAAATTGTTTATCCCAATTATAATTTATGGTATGAAAAAGTGAACTAAGGCAAATCGTCTGCAAAGAGTGCAGAGCGAAGAGTTGGATGGTGTAAGAAATGGTGTTTTAAAATTTAGTGCAAACGAAACAACATTCTTGGCTTTCTCATGTCAGTCGATGTGCTTCGCATTTCAATGGGATTTTAACGGTGCCAAGTAATGCGACAGATTAGCTGCTCATCGTTACATGGAGCCCGTTATGTTGAGACTGTAAATAAGAGCTTTTCTTTTCATTCTTTCTTTCTTTTCTTCTTCTTCTTCTTCTTCTTCTTCTTCTTCTTCTCTCTATCTCATCTGCAGTGCATCAAGTCACGAGATAATTGCTTAATTCTATATTCACAAGGAATAAATTAACCAAATTAGATGCGATGCTGTGAAAAAGAAAGCCACTGGTGAAGTATCATTTTAACATAGCCATGCTCATTTCGCGGGCACAATGCGTACGGAGCAGAAAACAACGATTGAGATGGGAAGGGGTAAAAATGTACCGAGTACAAAATTCCCACCCCGATGCCCATTTGTATGTTAACTGTTGACTTTTCTTTCGTCATCATTTACTGCATCCATATCTCTGCCCCTAACGCCGGTTACACCACACTTTATGTTCATAACACACACTCTCCTTCACTTACTTACGAACGCCAACATAAAGTTTTCAGTAGCACTATTCGACGAAACAATAAATAGGATACACATTATACACAACGTGGGGTTTCTATTGAATACGCTCACAAATATGCTAACGAAAGAGTGAAGCAAAAAAAAAAGCAACGTGAAAGAAGAGAGAAATAATGAGACATAATTAAGTGAATATATTCATCTTTATGAGTTCGTATGTGTGTAACCAAATAATGACACAGAATATTAGACACGAAGAAAGGAAGGAAAACCCGGAGTAAAAAAAAAACACACACACACACACACACATACACAAACACCACCACCAACAACAAAATCAACAAATGGCATGGCGAAAAAGAAAAGCTGAAACATATGAAACAGCATTTTTCATGCAAAAAACACAAAATATTACGATCAAAATTACGATTGCCATAATCATAACCATGTGTAGCATTTTGATGGCATATTCATGTGAATTCCATTGATTTGGTCCATGATGATTATGAAAGTGGGCTTCATGTTATAAATTGCATGCTAATTTTTTTTTTTTTTAGCAGCGACAAAACACCGCAATTATTTGATGGCATTTTTTTTTCACTTAAATTATATCATATTTTGGATTCAATGAACGAGCACATACACATCATTTGTCATCAGTTCTGGGAATTTAAGCATGTGGGCCACACATTTTTGTATGGGAATTTTTATTGCACGCATAATAAATGGGAATTTTGCTTTGCTAATCATTCTGAGTTTCTAGCATTGGGCCAGTATCGACCATTTTTATTATACAAAATAAAACAAGCTTAACACGATAGACCATGATGTTCTTTCTATCTTTAGATTCGTTTTATCCTTCAAATTGCACAACAGCATTATTTTTAAGCCCAGTGCAGTGCTCCACAATTAGCCTACGTAAGGCAGTGGAAACTTTGTTGTTCTACTTTTTTTCAAATTCTTTTTAAGTGCTTTTGTGTAAAACGTTTAATCCCTAGGTTAGAGATTGATTTGGTTGATTTTTTTCTGTTGTTGTTGTTGTTATTTGCATTGATCAATATCCGATTTTCTTGTAAGTTTCCGCGTTAATCATGTTGCAACAAAAGAATTGGAACAAACAAGCGGTAAAGCGGCGGCTTTATGTTGTGGCTTTATCTTTGCACCAAATGATTGTTATGACGAATAATGAATGGCATTTGTCGCATATCACTTTATGCAAATCAATCATTATTCTTTTGAATTCTAATTGATTTCTTATGTAACAAATCAATACGAAGTCAATCAGCGCCGTCAATCAGAACCGCCAATCTCACCCCCATCTGCTATTACCGCCCATCATAATTGCGCGCGTACAGCCAACATATACGTTTACATATGGCCTACATCGTACGTCATTTGAACATTGAAAAATGAATTCATGTTTGCGCTACAGATCCAATTCTTTTCCAAAATTATGAAGAGTTTTTTTTTATGAAAAAATGTTATAAATGTCGTCGTTAAAAGATGATATCAAGTCACATGCCATCTTCTTTTTGTTGCATGTCGAACTGAATTTCGACACACATTTTTTTTCAATTTTACATACAGGGTGTCACCATATGAGTCGAACGTTTTAAATTTCAATGAATTGTCCATTTTTCAATCCACCTCCAGTGTTAGGCTCTCAAAATAGTTTTGGTCACTTATGGCCTTAAAACCCCAAAGGCCTCAAAGTGAGTGAAAAAATTGTCTTGTTTTGGACAAAACAAAGCCAAATCATGTATATGCATTCACCTTGTATATTCTACGCACAATAATGGATGATAAAGAACTCAAAGGAGAAAAAATACATTTGGTGTGCGGAAAAGCAAGTAATAACAATTAGTATAACGGATGTTGTGGGAAAAAATGCAGTAACCCACTACTTTCATTGAAAAAAAAAAATAATCAAAATTGGTGTAAGATCAAAGATTCCACAATTATTTATCCTCGTATGTCAAATCGTTGCTTTTTTATCAAAATGTTTAACCTTTTCAATGTTGAGTGATACTTTACCAGTGACAGACACTTCATCTGCTGTACCCGTAGGAAGTAATTCAATTGGCTGTAGATGGCCATGGAAATTCCATTGTAATCAATGTGAAAGTGTTTGTTTTTGCGCACGAAAATATCACCATTTCAGAATCATTTTTTTCAGACTGAATTGAAACGATCTATTGATTTTATAAAATTGTACTCATCGAATTTAACAAAATCGACAACAATCGTTTACAAACTTAATGAAATCTAATTAAACTGAGATTTTAAAATCGATGAACTTGGCTCGATTTGGACAGCAAATAAGTTTGCAAATCGGACTTGTTGGAGCGTCACAAAGTCATTGTTGGAAATTGTTCAATTAATTTAAATTGAAGCAGTTTTTCTTTCGATTCTTTCATTCAAATTGATAGATGCTGCCGAGTCAATGCAGATTGGAGAAAATGAAAATATTGTGTGCATAAGACATCCCCACCAACATTAAATATTTGCTGTTAGTGCACGCTAGTAGTGAAATATTTGGGAAATAACAATTCAACAATTTCCTTGTGCCAAATACAAATGCAATTTTGGCTACAGCAGTCACCCAACAAAAACAGCATCAGAATGAATAAATAAAAATATAATTTAAACCGAACCAAATTTTGCACAACAATGCAAATAAATTTGGTGGAATGTAATAGCTATCAGAATTTCAAGTGTATGAAGTGTATGGCCGAAATGAATGTGTACAGTTTTGCTTTCACTCAGCCCCCCCCCAAGCATCACACGAAAATATGTGAACCAGAATTTTCCATTATATTCCATCAACTTGAGCAGATGAAAGAAAATTTTTCGTTTATTTTGTATTATGCTAATGAATTGAAACGCATCGCGTTCGAAGGCAAAAACAAAAATGAGATTGAACAACACGAACGGTATTGCGAGTGACGATGCATGTGAAAGCGACTGACGGTTACAGACAAAAGATCCCATTGGATTTAATCATTTCGGTGTATGGATGTGAGAGTGTGTGTGACGCTCATAGCCAATTTTGGTGCATCTTTTGGAATAACAGCCTCATCAGCGCTTCTAATGATTCTTGCTAAACACCACTTTATTCACGACATCTATTCCAATTGCAGCATATCGCTTTATCGTCATAAAATCCAACCCCGAACATTTAACCCATCGTTTAATGTAACAATAACGATAAATGTGTTACGATAATAACATTGACGACGATGAAAATTAGGAGAGAGAGAGAGAGAAAAAAATCAACAAAATACCCAGCAAAACAAAACAAAAAAAAAATGACCGAGAAGAACATAGAAGGAAGAATGCTACACACTTCAATATTGCTGTTGCTGCTGCTGCTACTGCAACAAAAGCACAACATTTTAAATTGAATGTAAGCGAAACGCTTTTTGAATTAACTTTAAGCATGGCATTTTGTTAGAGTACATTCCATTTGGGGATCCTTTCAAGTGGTTTTTTCTTCGGCCAAAAATTATGAACTGTGTGTGTGTGTGAGTGTGTGTGTTGATAGTTTAGTGCTTTGCTTATTCGCTTTATGTTGGCTCCGACGAAAACTTTACGAATATCCCAAAATTAAAATATGGAAATATGAAAATGTACGGAGAGCGACAAGTCAAAACAAAAAACTCAAGTGAAATTACACATTTTAATTGTTTCGTTGAGTAATTTCAATTATACACTAACAGAAAACTATTGCGATTGTATTTAACCGTAAAGCTATGCCAATTGTAAACTATAAAATGTTATTAAATCTGTTGATAAATTCATATTCAAATTTGGTTCGGATTAATTTGGATTCGGTGAAAACTTGTTGACCAATTTTGTTTTTCTTTTATTTTGTTTGTAAGCTAAACTGATGTGTTGATCGTTTTTCATTTTTAAACTGTTACATTTCAATGAAAAATCATAACTGTCAATAAATTTGTGGGTGTTTTCATAGATTAATAGTAATTACCTGGAATTCCACAAGGATCTTGTGTGTGTGTGTGTGTGTGTGTGTGTATAAATCGAATGACTATACTTTTGATGACAATTTGGGATGTTTCAGCTTGTCAAAGAAACAAAATGAATCGCTCGAAATAGGAGCAAAAATTGCATGAAAAAAATGTTCACAGGATCGTTTTGATTTGTAACACCGAAAAAAAAAATCGTTTACTTCAAGATTCAGTCTCACTGCTTTGCGTTGTCAAATTCGAAAAAGTATTTAATTTAACGTATGGATTGGAGTTTTTTTAAATTTGTTTTGTTTTATTCTTTTTATCACAAATGCACTTAAACAAACTCTTTGAATAAAAATTACACTCACGATGGATGTGCAATCTTCATCAAACAAAATAAATTGCTGCGCAAAATTGTGATCAAAATTTGATTTGAAAATTGTTGGGTGATTATCATTTGTTTAAGAATCGATAAATGTTCATACAAATTTTGGTTTGTGTGTGTGTGTCAAACAACTTGTTGCTGATCGCAAATTATCTATATGAATTTCGCCTCGTTTTTGTACCGTATCAAAAATCAATGTATTTACGGATTTGTTTTGTTCTTCTTTTTTTGGTTTGTTTGCTTATTGTTTCCGCGGGCGGATAAAATGAAAGAAAAAAATCAAACGGAAGGCTAATTGTGATTTGGTGAAATTGTTTTCCAAAAAAAAGCTCGAACTAAATTCATCGCCGAAAAACCGAATAAATGAATATTATGTGTGTGTGGTGAAATTGCTGTAGTGCTCACTTTTGTCGGTGCTCAAAATTGTGTATGTTGTGCAAGACTACTGTTTTGTTTTTTTTTTTTGGGTGCCTGTACTCCACTTCTGCAAATCCAAACACTTTGAGTTGTAAAGAACGTTTAAAATGTAAGAACCAATCGGTATTCCTTTTATATTATTTATTTCAACGTTGTATCGCTTGCCACTTATACGATAGCCGTACTTGCTAGCGCGTAGCACATTTCGATGCTGGAAATATAACGGTAAATGTGTGGCTGGTTTCGTTTAGCGCGTGCGTCCTTTCCACCGTACGCTCACTTCACATTTCAAACACACACACAAAAAAAAATTGGCATTATTTTCCCAATTATGTGCGAAAGTGCCAGTTTTGAGAGCAATACGCACCCATTGCAAATTCAAAAGCAGATTTTGTGTTGGCAAACAACAATAGCAAACTGAAAGTAACGAACAAACCCAACACACAACAACAAAAAATGATATATATTTTTAATTGATACACCGAAATAACTGTTGAATCATGGAAATCATTTGAATTGACAGTGTTCACCATGAATTCTATTCATACGTCACAATTTTTTTGCACATTGATAAATTTTATTTATAAATGGATCTTTGGCTGATAAAAGCCCGTATGCGAACTACGTCAAATGTATTGGAACATGTTTAAATATGCTACTGGAGTTATTCCAAGTATTGCACTCAATACAATGTTAATCAAATAGAGTTTCCAAAAACAAAACAAAAAAACTGCTCTTTTGAGCAATGCATGCTGCAAGAAACAATTCGCAAGTCTCAGATGCGTACAAAAATAAAATGACTCATGTAATCAGTTGATTAAATCGATGTCATCTTAACCCCTATTCAATATTTTATATTGGGATCACATCTGTGAAGTTCCGGTCGGAATGTAAGCGGGTATCATTTATTGCATTGATTATGACATAAATGTTGAATGACTTGAAACTATCGTAATGCCTTGACGAGCCCCTTTGAAGTACAGTCCATTTTCTGTAAAATCCATTCCAAATGCGTACCTCATTTTGACGGAATCAATTTAAAATTAGATCATTTGTACATGTTTGATAACAGCCAACGCAAACATTGTCATGATTTACAGCCAACGTGCAGTTTATAACACACAAACTGAGTCATAACAAGCGTTCGGAAAAATGCATTTGTGTGTCGTAGTCAAGTGGTGCAGAACTTCAACTCGGCCTCACACTGAAAATTTAACTTCATTCATAATATAAAATGAATAATTGATTGGGTTGTTGTGTGGCATTCGAGCCCCTGGTTCAACACCACCCCGTACCGTACAAATGAAAGTGACGATATTAATTTTGATTTGGAATTTCTTTAGTTGGCTTACAATAGATAAATAAATCATTCGAACACACACAGCAACGGCGTACATGTTGAATATAATCATTTTTGGTTTTTATCGTACTTGGTCGTTTGTCGTCGTTGTGTTTGAAAAACGGTTGTATGCAGCGCAAAAGTGTGGTGTGCTCTCTCGTTTCAAAATTGCTGAAATGAATGGCTAACGCAAAAATGGCTAAAACACCATTTGATTTGTTGTGGATGGTGTGGCATGTGATTCTCGCACATTCTCAACACACACCACCAAGTTAAGTGAGCCAAAGACAATGGAACAATAAATTTTCATTTAAGATTCAGGTGGAAAGTGGTGACATTTGATTTCATTTGCAATGAATTTCACCGGGTTTTGATAAAATGCACATAGTTGCAGTTATGGCTCTATTAGAGAATCATTCAAGATGAGGTGCCATTTGGTGTTTTTGTTTTTTTATCTCCATCTCTCTATCTCTTTCTCTCTTGTTATCTCCTTTTTCTGTTTCTGTGCTCATGATGGTGGTTATTGCGTCACTCAGCTTATTTTCAAATGAATGGAAGAACTCTTCGAAAGAGTTTAAAATACAACAACAACAATAAAACTCGATGAAATTTGTATAACTGACTCATCGCGTTCAAGTTGAACACACAAACTGATTCTATCACAGCTATGTACGCGAACAAGTTGCTCGTTGCTTACAATTTCTTACGATGGTTTATAGACAAAGTGATTGCTTTTGAAATGATGATCTATGTTCTATGAGTCATAGACTGTGTTGACATGTTGTCTGAAGTTGGGGTCTGAGGGGTCTCAGTCACCCCTTTCTCTCTGGGTTGTTACCACTCCCAAAACGACACTGAGGAACCTGTTGGTGATAACATTCAATTATTTTTGAACGAATCTTTCACATTTTCCAAAATACCACCTTAAAATGTGTTCGTCATTACGTATACAGTACGATGTACGCAATTGTTGATTTAAACCGTCGCCACATTTTTTCAACGTTGCGTTAAAAAAAAAAAAAAAAAAAAAAAAAAAAAAAAAAACATTAAAGAGACTTTTCAGAGAGTTTATTTTTCAACCAAAAATGAGATTATAATCTGTCTAGAATAATATTTACAAAGGGATTTCTTTCGATTGCTATTCAGATATTCAGTGTCCCTGTTCAGTGACCAGCGTGCATTGTCGTTTGAATTTTAAGCACTTTCTTCACACACACACACACACATACATTAACACGACATTTCATTCTGTTCAGCATTTCGGTGTTCACACCTTGCATCAATAAAGTTTTAATGAGTTTATCTTTAATAAAGGAAGTTTCATTTCCGTATCCTCATTATAAATCAATTTCATTTGAATTTGGAATGTCATTAATTGAAGGTTACAACAGCAACCGGAGTCTCGCACGTAAATCTCTCCCTAACATTTAATTGAATAGTCAAAATGGTAAAGTAAAATCCAATTTCCAACTGAGCTTTTATAGATCATAATTGTTGAACCGCAATTTTACTTTGTCAAAAAGGATTCACGGTATTATTTTCAATCTTGGACTCATTTTCCACATTCTTTGAGTGCAACATTTTCACACGCATAGAAAATTGGCGGGTATTTTAAACAAAACCGCGCATACAATTTGCTATTTTTGTTTATTTACTTTACATTCATTCATTTTATAGTATTTAGTTGTATACAATTGACGAGTGTTTCGCCTACCTTTTGTTATAAATTGGATTAAATTTGGCCAACAAGTGTTTCAGTATAATCGAAAAAGCACAAGCAACCATCTTGTAATGATTTAAAAACATTCAAAGACAATTTTACACTGTTATTTATTTATTTATTATGAATCCTCCATTTCGACAGACTTCCCATGCGTGGCAAGCAGAGAACATGATGGGCAAAGACCCAATACAGTCATACCTCCCTTGACTACATTGGCATTAAAGTTTTTGAGAAAAACCAGTCTGATTTTAGACGGTCAGAGGGAGAGAAACAGTAATAATTGTTCACAGTTAAATTACACTAACATCATTGAAAAAAGCAAATGTTAAAATTAACTTATATTTACCGGTGTTTGAGTGTTCCAAAGGACCTGTGGCAATCTGTCAAAGTGTCTGTATCTATCTCTTTTTCTCACATTGAAAATCGCATTCAATTTTTAACGTTTCTGAGGTTGTATGCAACATTTGCCACAAGTTTTTTGTCAAAACACAAACATGTGATCGGATTCGTATGGAATTTGTTAAATCTCACTGAACCAATCACATTGATTAAGCAATTCAACCCTTCTCATTTGTGTTGATCTATTCAGATTGAAAATACATTAACTTTAGCTGTTCTCTATTTGACAGTGTATCAATGTTTATAAAGAAGGACGAAAACAAAAGACGTGCTCATCTTTATCAAATGTATAATTTTTCATTCAATGTATTGTATTCATTCACTGTATTGCGGCTGAATGCACTCTATTAAAAGGCATTAAAGGCCGTAAGTTCTTTGATATTTGACTGAAATACACTGACAATGTCATTTCATCGGAAAATTCTTGTACACGTTCCGGTTTACATGATATTTTGTATTGAAATATTTGCGATATTGAAATGTTAAAGACATTGCCAAATTTACCACGATATTGCACGTGCTCGTCTTCAATAATTTCACGTCACCTTGAAATTTCGTCATTTTACCAGTGCAGCAAACAATGTAATGTGTATAAAATAATTTATTGTTATTGATATGCAGAGGGCAAAGATTAAAATGTAATTTTCTAAATGTATTAAGTAAATAAATGGCATTCGTTCTATTGTTATTTTCGAAAATCAATTGAATGAATTAATTTCATGATCAAGCAGATGATCGAGTGTTCACCAAGTTGAGTCAAGTTGATGTTGGCTACGTGTCAAAAGGCTTGTAAACATTATGGAGCAGTTAGTTTGTGCGTCATCAGGGCTGCCTCCAAACACCATTGATAAATGTTCTTTTTCGAACAATAAAGTTCCACCCACAATGCTTGATATTTGTATGCCGCAGTAAACAGACGAACGCTTCACTTGTTCCGTTCATTTAACGGATGTCTTGTTCAGCTGTTTATGTACATCGCACCACTCTCCCTCACTTCCTCTGTCTCTCTTTTCCAAATGTAAGCCAACAAACCAGGAATATTTAAAAGCCGAGTAAAATTGGTGGTTGATATAGTCAGTGTGTTTGGTGCCGATGCTTTCCAACCTGTGACGTCATCCATGCACCAACAATGAAACGTTTGGCCAATAAATTATGCTGAAACAACAATTTAAAGCGCGCGCATTTGAGGAATTTACCATACGAAATTGCACACAATGAACAACGGTTGCTGCGATTTGATTTTTTTTTTGCATCGTACTTTACGTCACATCAGCGTTTTAGTAGTAACGTAATTTTTCCGATTTGATTTCCATATAAAAGTACAGTTGAAATGAAAAATGACGCTGCGTATGAGCGACAAATGAGAAAAATACGATATGAGTTCGTGGCTAACAGCGGCGGTGCCGTCCACAGGGAAATTCTTTCAGGAAGAAAACCATCTTTTTGCACTCACCACACTCTCGATAAATCGTTAGTTTTCAGATTCAATTTATTTGACAATAAATAAACAGTTTTGTTATGTAAAGCGCATGGAATATACTGTTGTTTGCTGTGTAAACAAAAGGTGCATTTCCTATTAACGGTTTGCGCAAGAGTGATTGCATAAGATGGTCTCAAAGGAATGAAAATAATTTCAAAGTAAACCAGTTCAAGTTGAGTGGATTTAAGTTGGTTCCGGTTGAAAAGCACGTTTCCATGAAAATTAAGCTTTGTAATATCCAACATACATGGAAACTCATCCAAAACAACGATTAATGCCTTTTACACCGTTTTGAAGTGATATATTTGTTGTCAAACACTTGAGTTGCATGATGATATGAACTATTTTGATGTTATCTTTTGTTTTTGGTTCAACAACAATTAAAAGTATATGAATTAATTCCAGGTGCATTCATCGTTAAATTTAACGCAATTTTATTTCAAAAATCAAATGACAAGGTGGTATTTTCTTGTCATTTGCACTGTTTTAGTGTTTTCAAAGCCAGGGGCTTCACTTGACGTTACACAATCATTGACGTAACAATGATCGTTTTATTAACTTCAATATTTGAGTTTGTGTTATTCGATTAAAACAAAACATGAAAATTGGATTTTGTGCTTAAAAAAACAAGCAACACAGTGGAAGAGTTGCATCAGCATCTGTAAAAGCTTCTAAAAATGTCGCGAGGATCCACTGCCGTCATAATACTGACATAATTTGGAGTAGATGGCGATTTATGTGCAGCACGAACACACACACGTTCGAATATTACCATCATTAATATTGATGTTTTAGATCGACAGACCTACCGTCTCAACCAATCATTGGAAAACTTTTCTGATTATTGAAAAAAAACTCCCTGATTAATCCATACTGAGGCTCGATGTCTCATTCGTTAGAAGATCGATTCTCCGACAGTAATTTGCCAGCTTTTGCTTTACATCCATATTACATGCTGAAAGCCAGCGCGTATCAACGACGTTTCAAATCGACATGTTCAAAGACTTCCAATTTTTACAATTTGGATCTGGAGAGTGAAAGTGAACAATTGAAAGATGATGAACTCAAACATTTGGAGATTATTGAAGTGCTCCAAGTAGCAGATATGTTTTTTGTTTCCTTCAGCGAAAGCTCAGATTTGTGGAACATCTACTATAGAGCGATCGTTCAGCACATTGAGAAGAGTAAATTGAATTTTATATATTCATTGCAGGTTTATGAAGAAAAAATCTACAGGAAAAAGTATTGAATAGATTTTCTGTGGATCCAGGAAAATTAGTTTTTTAAAATAATATTCAATAAAGACTAATGACCGCGTATTTTACAACAATTGTTCACGTTTTTCATAGGAAAATTTCCTCGTTTTTTCGTTGAATTCGATCTCGAATCTCCACTCCTTTAGCAAATTCCTCCGTACGCCCATGCATATGGCGGCAACTACCACCCGATTATAGCGCCATATAACTTAACATTGCTGTCAATGTCGTGTTTTATGCTCTTCTTCTTCTCTGTATATAAACACAGAGATGTCAAACGAGAAATATTAAAGTGTGCGTTTTGCTACTGAGCTGCGTACGCCGTAACGGCACTTGCGTTTGTATGCGTGTGTCATTTTTTGAAGAAGAAGCACATAAATGCTAACATTGAACTAGCGCCCTTTGGCAACTACTGTGTATGACATGTCACCCTTAGGAGCTTAGGCTCGTCGAAATGTTTGGAATAATAAGTTGCGGTGCATTGATTTTCAATGGATAGTTCGAATTATTATCGCGGTGCTGTCACGGGACGATGAGATATTTTCCAAATGTTTTCCGACGTTTGTTGAAAAGTATATCTGGTTCATAAAAGATGATTAACAATTATTAATAGTAGCACATTTCAGAAATAAAAGTAATGACGATGAACGATAGAAGAACAAAAACAGTTAAAATTCCATTTCATACAATTCGTGGAATAGTTATATGATAGTTATAGTTCAGTGCCATTTGACGGCAATTCAATTTGAGAGCATTTTATATAGCCATTAAGCCAAGCGAATAAAGCTCGTTAGAAACTAATATTATTGGAATAACTTCAAGTAATATTGAAAAGCAATTAAATCAATTTGCGTGCAATTATCAGTTTATTTCCGATAAATGGCATTTAAGAGTGTTTTTAGAGTGGCGACGGAGTCGACCACTTATATTCCCTCGACGTTTTTTTTTATCTTCTCATTCCTATTTTTATAACTTTTGTTTTTTTTTTTGTTCATTCATCATCCAATATAATATAAGTATTGATGGACATAAATGAATACCTTATATTCATTGATGAAGAGGCGGCCTACATGTCGATGCAATGGGATCCGATTTGATCGCTGTCGTTGTGATTGCTCTGCTAACTTTCCATTAATAATGTTGTCTTGGCGATTAATATTGTTCTCTCAACAAAATAAATACCATTAATCTATTCTAAAAAAAAAAATCCGACGACGACGACGACGACGACAACTTTCGTAAGTTTTTCCATCAAACGTTGTAATTGCGATTTCATCCAATTCATTTAAGCATCAATAAATTAACGACAATTTAATCTGTAAGAAAAGCATAAAACTTTAACTTTCGCATGTTCGTTGGTTGCTCAAGTAATTGAGATTTTATTGCCTATGAATTTGTTTGTTGTTGTTGTTTTGTTTTGTTGGTGACAAACAATCGAGCCGTAGCATTTTCAGTGGCAGGATGGCGGCACTGCACTTAATCCTCGACGGCTTTTGATTGTGTGTGTGTGTGTGGTTGCCGCCACGCAACACATTCATCTCATATGGTGCTGTTGTACATCATCCAGCTTTTTCCCAGCTTTGTTATCTGGCTGTTTTGTTTATTTGCGTCAGTGTGTGTGTATTGTTTTTTCGACGCTCGTTAATTATTTTTTAAATGTCATAATTGCATTGCGATGTATGTTTTGTTGTAAATCAGATGACGTTTATCGGTTGGATGGCCAAAGTGCAATTTTAAGGTTAAAATGTAGTTGATTAACGTTAAATTGGAATTAAATGATTTGGCCATAATCTGAATAAAATTAAAGTTTTTTTTTAAGAAGAACAGCTTTTGGTTCACATAATATAGAAATTTCATCGAAATACCGACACACAAACTGGAAGAATCCGAAGAAATGGTTGTAAACTCGATGAGCTAAGCGTTGATTTTTTGTGTGTGTGTTATGCATATATTCTATAGAAGATGGAAAACGACAAACTTATATTGAATAGATGTCGTGTTGACGGATGAAAAAAAAAAGTTCACGTTTTGCTCTGGTTTAAATCATTTGTTGCTGTGAATGTGTGTATGACAATTGTTAAATATGCTGTGAGCTTGAATGAAAAGTCATACATCATGACGAAGCCAAATTCATAACCATGCGTATCTAATACGGTTTGAATGTGATAGATCTAACGTCGGCACAGATACTTGTTGATAACAAAAATGAATCAACGCAAAATATCAAGTTCTTAACATTAAAATAGCTTATAGAAAAGCGTCTCACAGTGAGAACGGTGTGCGACAGATCTGCAACCGTGGGTGAATATTGAGTGGTGAACTCTTGATTGTAAGCATTATCATTTTAATACGGCACATCAATGTGGGAACGATGTGAAGGTTCGTGACTTTTGCTTGCCATATCCACCCCTCTCCGTGTCTTATTCAGCCAATATAAACTGGTTGTGCAGAACAGCACAACACAAAACAAAACAAAACAACAACAACAAAACATCTTGAATATGTTTTATATGAACACAATGGATTACTTCACAGCAACCACTTTCCGTACACAAAAATCTCTTAACAGATATTTTCATTGCGTGATCGCAATGGCTGTTTTTCCTTATACGAAGCAAACAACATCTGTGTCCGCAACTCTTTTTAAATTAAAATGCATCAAAAATATAACTTACATCTTTGAATTTCTTCTTTTGAAATTTGCCCATATTTTTGTTGTTGTCCCTTAGATCATCTACATAGTAAAGGACTATCCGTATTCATTTTGTATTTTGGTAAATGGGTAAATGGAACTAGAGTTTAAATGATGAAAGAAGAAAAATAGCACTTGACATTTTCCAAACACAGGAGATTTAAATTTCTTGATGACAAAAGTCGATATCTAAAATCTGCTGATGAAAACGCATACATTCTACCGATTCGTTGCGAGTACTTACTCCAAATAAGTACTTGCGAATTTGAGATAAAAGTTAATCATTCTCCAATTTTACGACAACGTTTGAAGCAACAAGGAAATCGAATAAAATTTTGAATAACAACAACAGGAGTGCACAGTGTACACCCACATCCAAACCATGTTTTAGTGCTAGACACCATAGACAACAATCTAACATCTGAATATTGGGAATATGGATTAAAAAAAAAAATAAAGAAATTGAAAAATAAAACAACAACAAAAAATCAGGTTAAAGAACACAACGAATCGATATCATCCCATTGACGTCTTTGGCATCGTTTATATCTTGTGTTAGCAAACTCAACGGGTCACTTACATACCAATGACTGCAATGTAAATTGATCCAAAAATAAAATGGTCGTACTTAAGTAAGACGAATTATTCTTCAATGAATTTCAAAGAGATTTTAAGGAATGTTTTTTCAATCGAACCATCGAGCATTTATCAATGACTCAATTGACCAGAGGGTGCAATCGAGGCCTAGTTTGGCCCAAATCCATACGCAATTCAGGCCAAGAGGAATAAACAAAATGTTCAGGACGTTTGAAATTTTGAATTCCCGAACAAAAATTATTTCCTCTCGACATCAATAGTATTGATGAATTTTGCTTCAATTTCACATGGAAAATGTTTAAGCTTATGGGAAAGCAATACTAGTTCCATACGCACTTTGTGCACGGAAAAGTAATAATATAAATTGATTTTCTCTCAAAATTGATAGGAATTTGAGTTAGGAGATTTATATCCATTCTAATACAAACATGTTAGCAGTGTGCTACCATTTGAGAATCAATAACGTGGCCTAATTTAAATTTGAATTGTTACTATGTTACGTGCCCTTAACTGGATTTAGGAAAATGAATCATCATGAGCAGATGATTCTCTCTTCTGGGAGCAGCAATCAACGCAATTTCCAAAAAGTTAGTAAACACTTCAATTGTTTAGATGGTGTGTGTTTTTTTTTATATTTCAACTTGCTATTCTTTTTCTCATGATAAACACATTTTTTGTGTTGATTCATTTGGAAATGCTTTTTTTTACAATGTTACATCGAACAGTGCTTGAAAAATAAAAATGAAAGTCAACAATTGGTACAATTTGTTTTGATGACATAAGTTAAACACTTAAACCACCTACTCAGATTAGTTTAAATCATGTTTCTATAGAACACATTTTTTTGATATCGAATTATGACATTATATTGTGATTGTGTCTGGTGTGCTAGGCTCCTTTGACGGGTTTTTAATTATTTTCGTGGCTAAATGGACATAAATTTCTCATTAAATGGAGGGTGAACGAGGTTTTTTTATGCAACATTACAACACGAACTATCCCGTAACGACTTGACCAATATTTGAGAAATTATCGGCCTACACAAAACCACCCACAACACCAATCCAAATATTTGTGGTTTGTGTTTAATGTTCGGATTCAGGCTTATCTGTTTGCAATCAGTGACCATACCATTTAAGAAGCTTTGACGAGTAATGTTAAAAATATTTGACACGCATTCTTTAATCTAACGCCTGTTATTGCATGTACAATTTGTGTGTTTTAAATTGATTTATTGCCAAGGTTTCATATACTGACTTTTTTTGCGTCATCAACTCATTAGAAAGATAAATGAATGATAGAATCCCTCAAACCTAGAATATTTTATAATATTTCATGTATAATGTTAGCCGTTTTCTAGTAGTGAATGAACATTTGCTTAAAATTGAATGCCAATTTTTATGTTCATTCTGTATTGGGTAATGGTGATTTGGTTGCAAAGGTCAACAACCTCAAGACATCCAAAATCGTTTAAAACAAAAACAAAAAATACCTCAATTACTAATATTTCAGCGACAGACAGTATAAATTACTCAAAACATCTGGATGTATAGATGCTTTCGGTAATTATTATTTTTCCCATTTTAACTATGAATAGTGCACCTAACATGGTCTAAAACTTCAACAATAACTGACAGAAGTTATTGGTCACAGAGGATAGTTTCCAACTTCGTTTGTTGAAATTCATATATTACTGGTTAGGAATATTTGAATTGTGAAGCTAAAAAGACAATTGACCGTTTACTAAATACACGGTCACTATAGTAACTAGGTGTCAGTAAAAACCAAACACCAATTTGGATGGGGAGTTTGAGGTTGTGACAGATCTGATGCAAGCATGCTGAAAATGTCCGTTCATTTCAAATAAATTCCACATTCTGTTCAATTTGATGGAATTTTAATTAAATTGAATACGCAAATCTCGAATTTGTACGTGTTTTTATTTTTATTATTGTCGTTGGCCGAGTATTCAATTTGTGGAGAACAAATGTTATCTATGTGTAGCAGAGTCATAACGGCCTCCAGTCTTTGCTATGCTTTATGGAATACATTTCGATGTGCACAGCCAATCGTATTAAAATTTGCGTGGCACTTTTCAATTGCAAGTTCATTTCAATTGTCAATTGTCAACGATATTTCGTTTGTTATTTTCGTTTATTTATTTACATTTGCGTTTCATGCACTGATTCATATATTCCATTGGGATGTATATTGCTGATGTTGATTCGATTTGGAGGAGAGAAGAAAAAGAGAGAGAGAGAGAGAGAGAGAGAGAGAGAGATTAAACGAGAAAAAGAAGAAAAAGAAAAAAATCACCAAATGCTTCTTCTTGGTGTTGTGAATTGTGATAATTTCCTCACAACGATAACAATGGAAAACCAACAAAGTGATTCTTCAAAATTGCTACTAATTTTGTGTGTTTTTTCATTTTTGGTAAACATGTCAAACATATAATTCAGTTCAAATTACACTAAAAATAAATCACGAAAACGATTTACAACGAAGACATGCTCAGTTACCGTAAAATTGAAGCATTAAAAAAAATCGCAATCAAAAACGAATTGAATACCAAAAATATAATCGACACACATGTATCTGGATATCACTAAGTGCAGGTGGGTGGCTCAAAAGGAACCACTTCAACTGTGAGCTGTTCTTAAGTATATCTGGTTTATTTCATGTGTGAATGTTGCAATGATTGCAAACAGATAAACAAAGAAAAAAAAAACAGAGACGACGAAGCATTGAGGAAGCACTCTAGCGAAAAAAGATAATTTTGTTTTGGGCTGGTTTGTTGTTGATTTGAAATACGTTTAGCGTAGAGATTTAAAAGTCAGACCGTATTTGCAAAACTTTCAACATCGATCGACTTCGAATGCCTTAGCAACAGGATTACAATGATAATATGCTATGGTCAAATAAGGTCAATTATACAAGAACCATACTATAATTGACTGATTGAATAGCATAGTTTGTGGTTAATCAAGAGTTCAAGTTAAGCTATGCGGCTCAAAATAACAACAACAACAAAAAAACAAGAAAACGAATGAATCAAATTCCAGGCAACCAATGGGTGTATGTGTGTGTGTGTGTGTAAAACAATAAGCAATTCATCAGTAGAGAATTGGGATTTTACTGTTTAAGAGAAGCCAATCGATCCATTCACTGTGTAATAATGAATAAGTGTTGACGTAAATCGAATCCACTTATGCCGAAATCAATGAATTGCCTATACATTTATACAAATCCACAAATACAAACACGATTGATTTTGTATACGCCACTGTGCATTGCAGCACCGAATAAACAAGAATGAATCCAAATCGAAGACGATCGGCGTTGAAAAGAATATGAAGAAGAAAAACACACTCTGCACGAAGAACGCGGATATATTTAAATGCAATGCATACCATTCCGATTTCATTTGTAAGAAATTAATAATGCATTTGATGTGGTCTATCAGTGTGGCTGCGTGTATTGCATGTTGTTAACACACTGAACGAAACGAACAAGAATGGAGCGGCTTGAGAAGTACCAACAACAACAACAACAACAAAAAGAACGAGAGAAAAAGAAGAAGAAACAACAACAAGAAAAATAAAACCAGATAATTATTTATATCGATGTGTCTGACTGACACACTTCTGGAATCCTCAGATCTATGCAAGTAGGTCTCTCTTTTACTTTATAACCATTCTGGTTGAGCAACTTCTTCAGTTATTTGCCCGTTAGTGTGCTGGCACGTCACACTACCATCCACACAAACGTAAACACACACACAGACGCGCACACCTCGAACACACTCACACCACATGGAAAACATAAAATGAAATAAGACCGAATGGACAAAAACAGACACACAAAAATAAATAATAAAATAAAGAGAGGAAAAATAAACACAAACCGAAGCACAAGCAACAAATTTAAGTGACTTTACATTTATACGGAACACTTCTGAAGAGAGAGAGATATTCGATGTGTACGGAAAAGCATGTTGGTGGATACAATACATAAATGTCACTTTGGCTATCTCATCGAATTTGCTCAATGTCTTCGTATTCGCATGCGATTCCTTAGTCTCGCTATGTACGTTTGTTTTATTTGAATACACGGAACTTGGAAGAGACAAAGATGGAAAGGGAGAGAGCGAGATAGAGAGAGAGTGTGTGTGGAGAGAGAGAAGCAGCCCAAGAAAATCATAGATCAAATCGAAATAAAGAAATAATGAATCGCGCAAAGCATTGTCACCGATCGAGCTGCAAGCAAATCAAGAAATATTCTCATTGCAAGCAACATCAAACAGCCGAACGCGAAGAAGAGGAAGCGTCACAGAAATCGTTCATTGCTTTGTTATGGCTTTTAATAACACGCATAACTAACTCATTTCAAGCTGCCGGCATAAAGAATGTTGGTGTGTATTGGTTTTTTTTTTCGTTTGATTCGCGGCTGTTGAATGGTTTACACTGGGTTTTTGCAGATAATATTTGTGTCGATGCGGAAAACATCTCATTAGGAGATTGGCCTGTGAGTCAGTTTGGCCGCATAAATCTCGGCAATCATATTCTCTTATTTGAGAAGAAAAAAAAAGAAACAAACACACTCACACACAAATGTTTTCGCGGTTGATTTGATTCAATTTATTAAACGAAGAGAAACTATTAAACACTGGTTATGGTGTGTATCGTTTGGAATTGCTGAAGAAATCCATGGCATCTGTGTTGTTTATTTAGTTGTTGTTGTGTTTTCTTCTCTCTCTCTTTCCATCGTTTGGCCTGTCATTGTATGCTGGCTGGCTGGTGACTGTTGTTGCTCTTGTGACCCAATTTCGATAATTTACGAATATTTAAAGAATCGTTGGCACACCGAAAGCGCACATCGAAACAAAAAACTCAAATGGCTTGACACATCACCGAATTCGTGTGCACGAATTCAGTTTTACTGAATCTGGTGCCTGTTGTTTTTGTTGTTATTGCTCATTCATTCGTTTCGTTTGGTGGCAATCAAACAATTAAGTGTTGTTCTTAAGCCAATTATGGATTGCAGAATTTTTGTGTATGTTTTCGATGCTTTGGTGCGCGTTTTCAATCGCGATTTTAAATTGCGCGTACATTATCAGAAAGTACCATCATCGACACAAACGTGCCTGCGAAGTCGAATGAATGTACTCTGGCTCGTTTTGCTGGCTCATTCTCGCTCTCTTTTTTTTGTTACATTCGCTCTCTCTCTCTCTCTCTCTCTTTCTCTCTGCCTTTTTCTCTCTCGCTCTCTTCCTTACTCGCTCTCTCACTAACTCGTAAGCAATAAGCACACAGACAACAGTCAGTCGGGCCGCACTCTCACATATCAACACAGCAACAGCAGCCAATACATGAACATCGTCAACACCAAAATATACCTCTCATGCGATTGTAAAATGTAAGTCAAGTGAACAGACTGAAGCACTGGTACACATTTATAGTAGATTTTAATCCGAGTAAAAAGGTGAATCAACTTTTGTGAATAGATTTGTTTTTTTATTTTTTTTTTGTTTTTGGTGTGTTTTTCGATGTTTTTGTTTGTGTGTGTGCGTTTTTTTCCCTCAACTCGTTCACTCACATTTCTTTATTAGTATTTTTTGGTTGTTGCGGTGGTGCTGTTATGTCTCCAAGCTTCAAGAGCTTTGAATCCAGCTGAAAATTATACAAAAAAAATTGAATAAACGGGCTATAAAATTGTGTGTATAGAACAATATACGGATTTCGAGGTTGAATTCTTCGATCATCGTGCTCTGTCTGACCGAAATTTCAGCTAAATTCGAATGAAACGAATGAACGAACGAACGAACGAACGAACGACCAACCAAATAAAAAAAAGAGAAACAGATTCCGTTATATTTTTGTTTGAGCCCACGGTTGAGAATCTCGGTCTGACTCGAACTGTTAATGACGTTGCTTGACGAACACAACACAATTTTTGTTTTTTTGTTTGTTTGTTGGTTTGTATGATTTGTTCGAAGACGCTGTATGTTATGATAATTGCAAACGGTGAGACGACATTTATAACAATCGTTTGCCAAATATAGGCGAGAATTTAGTCTCCTTTCCGAGTGATGTGTTCATTGAGCATGTAAATGTGTGTTACACGATTGATAGCCAAAAAAATTGAATTCGATTGAGTGCGAAATGTATAATGTGATTTCCAGTGAAATTATATCGATATAACTTGTGTGTCACCAATTGATATTTTATTGTTGTTGTTGTCGTTGTTGTTTTTTTTTTCGATTCGAAATTAATTGCGTCAACTGTGAATGTGTGTGTGTGATCTTTGGTGTCTTATGTGTATGTGTGGTTTATGTGTATATGATAAAATACGATGAACGTATGGCCATTCCATCAAAATATTCGGGTCGCATCAGTGTTTGTTATATGTTAAATAGCATAGATTCAGACGAATTTTTTTTTTCGCTCGATCAAATCTCATTTAATGTACGCAAATTGATTATGTGCGCTTTCAGGCGGTTATGTGATTAAATGATGGCTGAATGGGCCATAGTACGAAAGAGTTGCATATTGATCATAGTCGGTCATAGCCAAAATTGACGCGGAAACTCAAGCTGATATATTGTTTTTTGTTTTCTGATATATATACAAATACATATACAACGTTTCTGTTGTTGTTGTTGTTTTGTTTTTAATTTCTTGCTCGCAGTTTGGTCAGTCAACGTTTTGTTTCTTACTGGTTACTGGCCGCCATCCAATGCAAGCCAATTCTGTTCTGTGTTGGAAACGATATTGAAACGTGAATCGACCGTCAATGACAGTGTAATTACAACAAATCGTTCGTTCATTCGGTCAAGTCCAAAAACATCTCGAAAACCGTGCATTTTTTTTTTAACTTGAAACTGTTTCAATTTTTTTTTATTTGGTGTTCTTGTGTTAGTGTCACTGACACACTGTTACTTGTAACCGTTTCTGTGGTCGGGGTCTTGTATTTGCGAGACTGATTAAAATTGAATTTGGTGTGTGCTGCGTCTGCTGCTGTTGCTGTTACTGTCAATTTTTATCAGTGTATTCAACGCTTTTCAATAATTTAAAAAAAAAAAAACAATTGCGTTCGACCGTTTTTTCTCTGGCACCTACGAAGCGAACGAAAAATTTTCCATTCAAGTTGAATTTTTGTGGAATTGAATTAAAACGCACTGGCCAACCAACAATGTCGAACCAATGCCGTAACTGTGGTCGGGATGTTAACAACAATTACACTCCGTACACCAATGCCTATGGGAATAAAACCAATGCCAAAAACGATTCGTCAAGTTCAAAAATATCGAATTCCATTTCATCCACGTCGTCCACGTCGCTGTCTCAGCCATCATCTGTATCGGCTACCACGTCAGCCACTGCAACAATTGCAACAGGTAACGAAACCAAACCAAACCAAACCAAAATCAAAACACACACACATTTTACTTTAACGTTTTTATTCACCATCGATGCTCGTGTATTCATTGTTCGGTGTGCTGTGGCAACACATATGTTACTGATTGCACCAGTAAACAGGCACATTGGTGGAAATCAGCGAATCCTATAGCACAAAATCAACAACGCAACAAACAATATTTCAATGCACTTTCTTATCGCTGTATATTTTGGTTTTTGTTTGTTTTTCTTTTGTTGTTGCTTAAATACTAAGTTAAATTTAATTTATGGTTTTTTGTCTTCATCACTTGATATCGTTGTTGGTTTTTTTTTCCTGTAGCTAAAGTGATGTTTGGTACTGTAGGTGCCATCAATGAACTCAGAGAAAAGGAACAGGCTGAGAAGAATAGTGCTGCACGAGCTGGTCGACGACAATGATTTTCAGGTTTTTAGCCATCCATTTTTAATAATTATTTTTTTTTTTTAAATTAAAATTCATGTTTATTAAAAAATGGGTTGGTTATTTACAATCATGATCTTGATTTTTAGCCATCAAATTATCGTTATTGTTTAGATTTAGAGGATATTTTTTGGGGTTTTTTGTTGTTGTTGTGGTAATGAGCTAAGAGCCAAATGGCCTCTTCAGCCGTTGTTGTTGAAGCACAGTAATTCAATTGTACAGTAGAGTAAAATTAGGGCAACAGAATAATGTCAGAGTAAGAGACGAGAGAGAGAATTAGAGAAATGAAGCCGAATTGAGCTGAAACGTATATTATGATTAGAATTCATTCACATTCATTCTTACGAATTGGCCTCTAAAAAATCCATTAAGATGCATGAAACTTTTTTTTAGCTTGGTTATTTTTGCATATTTCATCGTTCACACGTTATGGTGTTGTGACTGTATCGTATCAGTGTCTCTATCTCTGTCTCTATCTCAATGAGTGAGTGTGTGTGTATAGCGCGTGTGTTCAAAAAATCATCGCCCAACATCGTCAAAGTGAATCGAAGATGGTGCTATTTGTTGTTCGTATCCAACACACAAATTTATTAATTTGCATGGAATTAACAAGAGGATTGTAACACGCCAACTCAAGTATAGCTCGTTTGGCACCCACTTTGATGCTCATAAACGTTGTCATGTAATGCATTAACCAAAATGCATTAAACCAACAAAAAAAAAACGAAAAAATTGTGAGAGACAGAGATCGAAATAACAAGAGTCAAATATATCTGCTGGTGTGGTGTGGTGCTCAAGAATGGTACGTCCGCATGGTATGCGCGCGGGTCAATTATATGCCCTTAATTTTGTTTAATTAACTTTTTGCTTTTGATTACTTATTCACAACGTGACAGAAATGTTCAATGCGTGCTACTGTTGCCACCTTTTTACGTTTTTTGTTGTTTTTGTTGTTTTTTTTTTTTGGTAGCGCGTTTTTTGGGCATTTCATACCAAATCATAATAATAAATTATAAGAAAAACGTACTGTATGCACTACGACGGTAAGAGTAGCCTGGGCTATAAAATGTAAATTTTAACATTTCGATTCAGGGCCTCTGCAAATGAAATGCATTGGCCCAGACTATTGGCCACTTTCCATGATGATTAAGTATAGATTAAACCAACGGGCTTGGCCGAATTCTTAGAGACCGAACACACACTCTTCTACACTGTGTACGCATAATATCGTGTTTGGTTAAATCTAGCTACGGACAATACATTAGCACACGTAATTCACGAGGCTATCAAGGATTTCAAACGAAATACCTGACTTTTAACTGAAACCATTTTGAAATAAGCTTGATTAGCAATTCGTGCTGCAAATTTCAAAGACATCGTTTCGTCGTCGTTGTTATATTGACTTTTCCATTTTACGTTCATTCAATGATAATCTACTTCTCTCTCTCTCTCTCTCTCTCTCTCTCTCTCTCTCTCTCTCGCTCTTTCACTTATTAAAGAATCTTTTCCATTTCGGTCATGGTTTTCATCAATATTCAAAAATCATGATGAAAGTAATGAAAATTGAACGAAAACGAATGAATTTTATGTGTGTGTGTGTTGGCCATTCATTGGCTTGATATTTGATTTCATTTCAATTGCAAAAATTGAAATGGGAAATCGACAACAATCACTGGTTATTCCACTTCATATTTATATGAGCTCTTTTTGGTTTTATTTTGAGAGTGAAGTATAAAAAAGATTCAAATGAAAAGAAAATATTAAAATCTTAAGCATGTGCACTTCCACTCATCACCATTAAGTGATTGTCATGTAAATGGTGTTATAGCCAATTGTTTGTGTATCAACATTTAAACTTTCGCATATCTAACGCATATGTTTAATGATCACGTTCTTTTATCTTGTCTTCCATTGAAATCAATGTTGTTTCGTTCATTTATACATTCAAATATATTTAAAAAAAAAAGTGAACACTAATCTTGAATGTTTGCGGCAAATGAGCTCTTCAATCATGATCATGTTTTTTTCTTCGTATACAATTTACTGAATTGACCATTTCACTCTTTTACACATTGTATTTGAGTTTTTTTTTATATATATATGTATATATTGTTGGAATGCCTTCATATATGTGTATTTGCCACCTCGATGGTCTTTTTAGAGATTAAAACCAGAGAGTCTGATTTGTTTTCCTTCTAACAACAACATTCACTTTGTATGCTCATTGATTGCGCTTGTATTTCACTTTGACTTAACCATCAATGTTGTTGCTGATATGTGTTGTGTTGTGTTCTTTTTTTTCACCATCATCGTCATCATCATACTTGGCCACTTCAATATCGCCTCATCCGGTTTATGGTGGCTATATGTCTTTTTTGAGCGATAATTTAATGCGAAATGAAAAAAAAATGATTCTAGAGAAAGACAGAAATGCAAACATGCCGCCTCTTTAAAATATGCTGGCGATACGATATCTCCATATCAGTTATTACTTAGATCAAGCCAGATTCGAACGCGTCTTAATTAGAGACAGTAAAAAAGTAACAGAGGAACATTGAACAGACAGCAACAACAACAACAAAGACGACGACCAAAACTCACACAACAAACGCACATTTAACGGATATCAATACGTTGTTGCTGTTTCTGATTTTATGATAACGTTCTGATATATATTGTGTGTGTGTGTTTTTTTTTTGGAAGTGATTACGGTTCTTTTTGTTCAACGATTCGCATATTCTTGATTGGGATTGTTGCGATTCTTTTGGTCGAATGTCATGTATCCAGATGGTTGAGTGTTTGCTACCAACGAATAAAAACCAACAGCCAAAAAAAACACAAAATTAAATTATCCAAACGAAAATATCTACACAGAGAGAAAATTTAGAGACTCAATTAAATTACAATTTCCAAAAAAAAAAAATGTAACTTTTCACTTTTGCAGCAAAAATGTACGGTTTGTGACAAATAGTCTTTAGTTTTTTTTTTGTATGGTTCTCTAATTGATTCCTTCAAACGGAAATTACTTGATTTATATAAGTTTTGATTAGTTTTTTTTTTTGTGGTTGTTATAGTTAATTCAGTCAAAATTATGGTGAAACAATGCAATTGAGCTTTTGGTTTGAAAACTTGAAAGTCAAAAATAGCAAAGTGAATCATTCAAGACGTTCATTTTATTACTTTTGTTCAGAAGATTGTGTTCAGTTTTGGTTTAATTTTCGTCAATTGTGAATGAATCATCGAAAAAACTGGAGAAATTATCATCCATTTGTTATTTGGCCTAATGAGACGTAATTTATATCTCTTGGCGATTGTTTTTTTTTTTTTTTTTTTGTTGACACTCATTAAATACACCGGAAATGTGCACCTCAAACCAAAGGAGCTGTATAAATTGATATTTCCCATTGTCACATTGTGAATCGTATGAGCCATCAATTGCATGCCATACATTTCTAAATTGATAGAAATTCTGTAAATCGAGTAAACATGTAAATGTGAAGAAAAAAAAATCTACAAAACTTTCCACTCATTAACGTTTACTAATGAGTTTTTGTTGTTGTTGTTGTTGCATGGACTACATATGCGGTTGTTATTTTCGTGTGCAATTTTCCTCACGGTCATGGTGATGTTTCGTGCAATGGGCAAAATATGCCCGCATTCAATTGCTTTCAATTGATGTTCATCGCATCACATCACGGGCAGTGTGTTTGTTTGTCTATTATCTTATGAAGATTTTGTGTCCATACATTAAAATCGTATGTGATACGTTGTGCACACAACGGTGATTGACTGAAAACTTGATGATATTTGTTCGTTTGTTTGTATCAGATTAAGATGGGGCCATTGTGGTTTTCATACTAAGATCAACTTTGTAAGATGAATCTAAGTGGATGTGTCACGGTAGTTTTGTTAAATGTTGGAACATTAGATGCAAAAACGTTTGTTTTGAGAGTTGCCTGTTAGCTATTTGTGAATCGACAATTATGCTGCTTTCCATTTCGATTGGGATGATAATTTCTATGTGTGTGTGTGTTGTGTGTCTGTGCAATATTCCATTCTTCTTCATCCAAATCTCATCCATTTTCATCTCGATTTAAGTGTGCACCAATCATATTCAAAATGGTTAGAAAAGTAAAATAACTTTGATTGGAGAAATGGGAGAAAGAAAAGTGTATAGAAAAAAAAGAGATTGATTGAATGCAATAAGAAAATTGACGCTCAATTTTAAATTATGTTATATGAATGCATAAATGCGGCAAGCGCAATCAATAACCACACCAAAAACAAAACACACACACAAATAAAACAGACCAAATAAATATAATAATAATTTATTATGAACACTTTCAATTCTGAATCTAAATCGAAAGCTCTAAATACTGAACTAATCAAAATCCAATCAGCCGCGATTTTTATGCGATGGTCAAGCCAATTGCATGATTATCAATATATACAAGCAATTATTCAACAGAAAGTAAACAACAATCAAAACAATGTTGAAATTAATAATTTTTTATTGCATTAGAAATGAGAGAGTGAGAGAGAGAGAGAGAGAGAGAGAGAGAGAAAAATAGAGAAAAAGAGTAGCCGCCTAGAAATAATGTGTTGGAACAAAAGCATTAGCGGCAACAAAAAAAAATACTAAAGAATAAAAGTACATGATTATGCCAATGAAACAGTAAATTGGCTATGGATTCATATGCATTTCGATTCGGGGCATTTTTGTTGTTGTTGTTTAACTGTTGAAAGACAAATCAAAAACAAATCATTTACGTCTCGATAAGCTTTTATGCTCACTGCGCACACGAAATTGAAAAAAAAAACAACAAAATAGCAAAACTGCAAAAAGTACAACAGTATGAAGAAAGCCAACCACACATAATGTGCTCTACTTCTGGCATGAAGAGAACCTAGTTATCGCATTGCGGACTATTTCATAATTGTAAAAATTGCATGCGAAAGCGCATTTCGTTTCGATTTGACATGTAAAGAAGAAAACGATTTTCCAGAATATGCACTTCGTTTCGCATCGATGTATGAGGACAAATAAAAGTGCACAAAAGCATTTCATCTCAATTTCATTTTCGGTTGAATTTTTCTCGTTCTCTCTCTCTCTCTCTCTTGCTCTCTCTCATTCTCTCTTTACGCTCGCTTAAAGATTCGTCTGGATTTCTGCGCAATGTTCTTATCTAATCAAAAGTTGTATGTAAGCAGCAAAGAATGCAGACCAAACCATGCATAGCATGACATTAGAGAGTAGCACACAACACGAATAAATAAACAAACAAAAAATAACAGAGAGTAAATTAAGCAAATTATGTGCTGGAATTTTAGCTTTAAATACTCTCGCAGCTCTTGTGCTGTTGGGCTTTAGTTCCATCTTTGCCATTCTAAATGATCCAACGAAAAACCTTAATTATTTCGATGGGTTGAGTGAGTGAGCGAGTGAGTGTGTACCAGCTCACATGAATTCCGTGCACTTGTTGACATCAATTTCAAAATGCTTACAGTTTCACGGCATTACGATTGGCACGATTGTGATGCGATTTGCACAACAGAATTAGAAACTTAGACACGTGTCGATCGTGCCATAGCGTAACGTCAATTTTTCAATTTTGATGAAATCGGAATATAACTATTCACATTTAGATTTGCACTACAGTGTGTGCTTTATTTCTAAGCGCCAATTCTCGATTTCGTTCGAAGCTCTAGACCACAGCATAAAATTATGTGCAATGCGTTTTAATTATTTTACTTTTGCGCGCTCGCATTAAAATAACAAAAAAAAAACAAATAAAAAATAAATGAAATGGCGGTGAAGAAAGAAATGTACAGACATTTCCCAAATGTTGTGCATTTGTAATTCGATAGATCGTTTGGTTTGCTTTGCTTACTTGTGGCAATAGTAAATTGCATCGTTTATGATGGGTTTGGTCGATATGAGTGGTCTGTGATGCGTGTGTGGGCCTAGTTGTTTTTTTTCCTTTTTTAATTTATTTATTTATTGATGGTGTTGTTATGTGGCTACCGTGTGCCGTGTGTATTGTAAGCGCGTCTCATTCAACACCCATAATCATAATGGTCAGTCATTTGAAAATTGACTCAAAGCGCAATTTTGCAATGCGACGCATTTTAGGGCAACAACACTTCGCACATCAATACGCACATTGGAATACGCAATTTTTTTGTTATTTTTCTTGCATTTCGTGATTGATTTTCTCTTTAGATCTCGTTAAGGTTTAACTTTTTTCAATTCGCATCACAACCAATTTAAACCCGATATAAATTTATCGGCGTTGGCACTGATGAATCATTGCAATGATATATGATGGAACGTGGTCACAACGAGCGCGGGCGCTATATATAGCTGTTGCACGGTAGCGTATGCCAAGTAGCTTCGATTGCATAAGTGTTATCAAAAATTATTATTCATCACTCGTGATCATAACGAACAGCTTTAACCAGACAATCAAATTTTGTTTATCAAGACCAGCATAGACAAAATGGTAATTGGATGAGCGTCTTGTTTATTATACGTATCGCATCGATGTGACGCTTTGATACCGATTATGATGTAATTTTCGACTAATTCTCATAAACGATAGACAAATCGAAATGTTGACCATAAACGAAAAAAAAAATTAATCACATCGCATTGATTGTGCGCACAATGTGCGTTAGAGCTCATCCATTCAGAGCGTTTCACCTTGCTCCAACTTTTGATTTTTAGTTTGTTTGTTTTTGTTTCTTTTCAAATTCAAATATACAATCGAGATTGTAACATTTAAACGCAAACCATTTCGAAAACATTAAAATTAACAAATGTCGAATTTATTCAGTGCCAATCATCTAGATTAAGGTTAAGTTTTGGTGTGTGTGTGTGCGTCTTTTGTGTCTCGACCCAGTGCCCTGGAATAACTAATTTTGATCAAATTATTTCGGAAAAAAGTCTTTTCAAAAGACACACCGCAAAATGCAAATGCGTTTAAAAAAGTGCCCAATGCAAATAAAATGTGTCGTATGCGTAAAATTGCCTTTTGACACGCATTTACACAAAATTTGACCAAAAATATTGATTTTGGCAACAACAACAAAAAACAACCGCAGAATAGTTTTTTATGAGAACTTACGTACATCATAGCATAGGACGAAGCGGGCTAGATATTCAACTGTGCACAAAGATGAACACACTCAAAAGAGTATAGATATAAAGTATTTGGTGTTTCAACTTATTGAATCCATTTCAATACTGTTTCTATGGTCATTCGATTGAATGGAAAAGTAAAAAAAATATGCGTGTGTCATTCGTTATCATTGAAAATATCGAGCAATTTCTTTATTGACCCTATCTTTGTCTATTTATGCTAATCAAAAGCGCACATTTCATAAAATTTAACAGAAAACCCCGAAAACGATTAACTTGACATTTTATTGGCATAGATTTTGATTATGTGTTTTATATATATTTGCTAAATTTGTTATTCTCTTTCTTTCTGCCTCACAGGAGTGGCTTATTTACAGATATTCTTCTAGTTTTAATAATATCAATCACATGCGTACAAACCAAAGAGATAAAAGATTCATCCGTTTTTCAACAAATTTCTGACACAAATCACTCATCAATAGAAACATCATCGACATCAATTCCCCGTATTCATGCATTCAACAATTCCACTTGGCCACATCAAACCATCAACATTTTTGATATTCCATTAAATAAAAGCATACTGATTAATCATATACAAAATATTACAACACAAACAAATAACAATACAAATCAAACAGATGCACTGCACCTCAATACAAATGATTATTCAATTGATCAAAATGACAGCATTTTATTAAATAATGAATTGGCACAATCCGAATTGCCAACGAACAGCGATGGTAAATTTTTGTCAGCTAAAAACGTCCAAAACGAACAAAACCACTCCAGAAATGGCAAAGAATCAAACATTTTAAGATCAGCACTACGAGTGGCGGCTCGTCAAGGTTTAGAGGCTATGGTTGAACTGTACGATAAAAAAGAACCGAATCTCATAAATAGAGGTGAGTGCCGAAAATTGGAATAATGAAAATTGCATTGAAAGTTTTCAGAATTTAAAAATCAAGCATCAACAAATGAACTGAATATTTTGCTTGTTTTCATTTGACATGAGTGATTCAGATAAATAGATAAGATCCATTCAATATTAATTAATTTACAGGTTTATTTTTGCCATCCAATCATCCTGGTGCGATGCTATCGCAATTCAGTTCACCTATATCAGATGAGGCTCAAAATAGTTCTAAGGCCGCATATGCTGCTCTCTTTACCGCTAAAAAGCTAAAAAACAAGTAAGTCAGTTGACTTGAAAAGAGTTCTTTTATGAAAAATATTGAATATGCAAAAAAAAATTGTTTATCAAATCAAATCACTGAAAATTGATTTTCCACCTTGTTAAATTAAATGAAGTTTAATTGAAACCAATATCGTACGAATTAATCACACAAAAACGTAAATAAACAGGTACATTTCGTACATTCGATACGTGGTAGACTCGTGTTGATAAATTTGTTGTTGTTGTTGTTCAAGAAATGCTTCAATGGTTTTCATCCGTACTCAAAAATCCGACAAGGAATGAAATCCAATCGGTTTTTTAGCTTTGCTTCAGTTGATTTCGGGAAACATGCAATAAGAAGATCAAAAAACAATGCGTAAAATCAAAGTGAAAGTCAAAATTCAAGTCCACGTTTTCCCGTCGGTTTAATCTTTTTTTTTTGACAAGATTAATATGTAAGCAATTCAAAAGCAAAAATCGTCATGAAAATGAATAAAAAAAAAACTACACATGTCGAATTATAAACGGAATTAGAAAACTATCACTTTCAATATGTATGGAATAAAAAAAAACGAAAGGCACGACATAAAAAGAAACCATCTGCAAATGGAAATAACAATCAATAGACTACGAATCACTCAAAGTCACCGAAATCATATATCTGCATATCATTTGACATTCACGTATTTCAGTAGAATCGTAGATAACAACAACAATAACAGAAAAACAACCGTCAACAATAATGGTATTTTTATCAGTTGATCAGCACATCAATGAAGCTATATCCGAAGTCATGATTTGAATATGGTTTTTGAACAGACGGTTACTCTAAAAAACATTCGCTCGCAAATGATTTGCCTGAATTGATCGGTGCATGCCAAAATTGAAACGTAACGTCGTCCATGATGGAGATTCAGCGTATGTGTTAATAGAACGCGAGTTTTCATGTGATTTTTTTTATTTTGTTTTACAATAAAATCACGTTAAGTGAAAATGTTGGCTTAAAATGTTGGTGGGCTATTATCGTCTGTAGTAATGGCGTGAATCACAAAGTGTGAGCAAAATGTTCATTATGCACACGATTTTATCTGTTCGAATCACATAGAAAAAGTGCCCCCGTTGGCAATGTTTTTTTTTTTAGAGAGTTGCGCTCGTCAATTTTCCTATAATATGCTGCTATGTGCCCATTTCCACTTCGAAAAGATCACTTATAAATATGAACAATTTGGAATGATAAATATTGCCCATGGAATGAATGAACTCGTGCAACGAACGAAACAATAAAATCGCACAATCCGTCATTTGTGAGCGTCATTTCGCGTAGTGCACGCGATAGACCATATCGTTGCTGTGCAAAAGAAGGAGACCACGATTTTACCGAATCTCAATGGAAATATAGTATAAATTTTGTATGAGAAATTTGACTGAAATTGGACCGATTACTGTGAAAGATGCGAACAAGTAAAGGTGTCCAAAATCCATGATAAAGGATAGGAGAAGAGGAAAAGCCAAAACATGGATCAATGAAACCGTCAACGAGAATATATGTATATCGTTAATGTCGTCATCATCATCAGCATCGTCATCACCAACATACGATGGAGTCGCATGAATAGAAAGTCAATGATGGCAAAACGACACCTCTCACATTCTCTTTTTTCTCATCATTTCATTTCGGCTTCGGCTCTCTTTCTCTCACTATTCAGTTTGTCGGTATTTAAAAAATCCCTTTAACCAAATTGTGGATACCGTTTTCAGCTTACGTCGCCCCAAAAGTGTCAAGAAAAAAACCATTCAAGTTAATTTAAATATTCACGCTTGTGTCATCTTATACGGGCATAACCAAACCATCCGAGTTCGATACTCTCTGTGATAATCAATTAATAACGGTTAATTCTATGCAAAAATATATCCTTCTTTCACACATACACACAAGAAAAAAAGTGTGTGGAATGTCTTAATGAAATTCCATTGAAGTTTTTTTTTTGTGGGGAGGCGATTGAAAACAGCTCAATCAATACACATATAAAAATTATAGTTACTTTGGAATGGAAT
Organism: Aphidoletes aphidimyza; assembly: GCA_030463065.1. Lineage (NCBI taxonomy): Eukaryota > Metazoa > Arthropoda > Insecta > Diptera > Cecidomyiidae > Aphidoletes > Aphidoletes aphidimyza. Next base: position 30,090,819 of record CM059998.1, on the reverse strand, counting down.
TTCAAATGGTTGTGACAGTTGGTCTTTTTTTCGTCGATTTCCGCATAATCAAATGAAAATATCTTCGAAAGAGAAAAATCTATTCGATATACAAAAATGGCCCTAATTGACAGACTCTTACCAATATACAATGTGCCGCAAAATTATGCGTATTTACATTGTCTTTTGTAAAATCATGTCATCTGTTCCGTTGAGTCACGAACACACATACACACACACACGATCCGGTACTATTTATGGTAAGAAATGACAACATATACATTTTTTCGGTTTGAAATTGAATCCAAAACAATGTGGCCAGTGGCAATACATGTGGTGTATATTTGGCTCATATTTGTCGCACACAATGCCACAAAAAGAAATGCGTTTTACATTTCAGTGAATCAGTTTCCATAAGTGGGCCTTTCTTTTTCGTATGCAAACATTTAAATAAACTGTTGACGATTCGAACCGATTTCCATTTCCATTTTTATATTTTTTTTTTTTTTTATTGTTGAGCGATTTGAGTACACACAATTTCGATAACTTAGACAAAAAAAATAACATTTGCATGTGGAAAAGAAACAAAAAATTGAAAATCCAAAAACTAAACACCACAACTATTGTCATTTGAAACTAAAATCGCGAAAAAAATAAATGCTTTCGCAAATGCCTGCTCAATTTCTCGCATTTATTGATAATCATCATATTCACGTGAATAATGACGACGAAATAGAAGAGAAGATAAAATAAAACAGCAAAAACAATTGAAATCGCTTCCCATCTGACATATGGCTTACTTGCTCATTTCGGTCGTTCAACTTCGAACTGAAATTTATATGGTGTTTTAGTTATTTGTGTGTGTGTGTGTGTGTGAGTGTTTCATATGTGTGTTTAGCATGAATGAAAATGGCTATTTTCCCATCAATATCACCTTGTGATTGAAACAATCGTACCATTAAATCAAGTGAAAAAAGGAAAGCATATATACATTAATTTAAATGATTTCATGCACTGAGGCATCAAAACCATCGATCGATTGTGTTATTGAAATGACATCATGAATCAGCTTCGAAATTTCACAATATATTCAATTTTTGTTTATGGTCATGAATTTATGAATTCAAGCTCTTAGCGACACACACACACACACACACACACACATACAAACAGCAAATGTGAGAAACACATGAGCAAGCGCCACAATTCTGACGATTTTTTTTTAGCTCAAAGAAATGCAAATTGATCGGAATGAAATTGAAAATAAAATCAAAAGCGAAAGTTTTTGATGGGGACTCTCATGCTTTACCTCAGCTGTTTTTTTTTGTTTGCTTCTCTGTATGATGACGAATACAATACAGATGAATATAAAATAAAAGCGACGGGTGCTTCAGACGCTTTGTTCACAAAGCAACTGAAAATAAAGAAAGAGCCACCATTGTTTGCATGCAGACTGACTAATTAGCGGACTATCTTTTGATTATTTTTGTTATGGATTTCGTGATTTAAAATATTTTATTCGCTTTAAATTCTCACAATGTTAACATAATGAATGCATTCAAGCGTCTCAATGTTCCATCATTTTATCAGATACACATCAAGATAGTGAAAAACACACACACTCAAACTACGATCTTATCGAGTTTAGTTTTATAGTCCAATCAATAGAATCTTGAACATAAATTGTGTGTATCTACACAATTCCCCTGGTCATTTTCGATTCACCAGCTCACCGATATTTGAATATTAATTATAATCGGAATGTGTGTATTTGTTGTTTTGTTTCAAGTTTGCGATTCAACGATATGATATGGATAGCAACAAACAAATTACATGGCCATATAATGCGTAAGCGTATTGCAAATGCTACAAATCAAGGGAAAACAAATATTCGATATTAAAAAAAGTATACGTTCTTTCATGGATTGGACTATGAGCCATGAAATTATACAACAAAAACAGTTTTTAATGCAATTAACGCCAAATCAAATATGAGGATTGAATCAATATCAATTTAAACAGGTTAAGCATTGAGGTCTGATTTTAGCTTGATATCAGTCCGAATGGATTTCAGTGCGATTTGGATATCAGTGCAACTTTCAACTGACACACACAAAAAAAAAATCTGTTGAAGTCACTTGTTGCCAATATTCAACTTCATTTCTGATTTGTTTTATTTTCAATGGTGAAAATATACATTTGCAATGTTACTTCTAGTTTTCTCTTCAACAAGTCAACGGAAACCGAATAATTAATATCAATTCGTAAGTCTTTTTCGAGTATGTTGAGTATTAAAATGCCAGAAGAACATGGTCCATGGATTGCAAAGTGAGAGACAGACAGACAGACACACAGAGAGAGACACAGAGAGAAAACGAAAGAGAAATGTGAACTTGTTCATCTTGTAATTGTCAAGATGCAAATGAAATATATTCTTTTACCATTGGGTGTATCAATGGACAAATGTGGTGGAACAAGGTTCATGTAATTCATGGCATAAACTTGCAATGAATTTCATCGCACGCCGAAATTCACTTTCTCTATTTCTGTCTCTGTCTCACTCAATTTTCATGCAAACAATTCGCATCGTTTCGCCAATTTCAGCTCTGGCTTTGGGATCTGGAAATTCCGAAAAACAAGCCATATCACATACACAACACTTGTTCGTTTTGTTCTTCAGCTGTGTTCACTTTTACGCTCAATTTCACTTGCACCATATTTTGTTGCTGTTCGTTAGTTCACTTTAGCCTGCTTTCTGCTACGCTTTTCGTGCTGAATTTTGCGTTTTGTTTCTTTGTCAGGCCACGAAAACAAGTTGACGCCGAAAAAAAGAAGAGAAAAAAAAAACGAAAGTTCCTAATTCGATTCACCAATTCCAATGCATGCTCATGTGATAAGCTAGGTTTTTTTTTCGTGGCGCTAATTTGTATCAATCAACAATATTCTCTTGCTCATATTCAGTCGGCTGATCAAATTTCCCGACACACACACACACACATACACATACACACACCAAAAAAAACTTTCTTTGTCCAAAAATCGAATTAAATGTTGACCGAAATGCTTCATTCCTTTCATTTTTAGACACGAAACAAAGTTGCGGCGCGTGATAGTTTTTTTATTTTGTTCATTTGATCCATGTTGTGTTTGCCACTTAGTTTCATTCCATATACAATTTTTATGCTTGAAGATGTTGTCTATTTCGACTGTTGGATTTATTGGCTGCTTGAAAATGCAGAACGCATTTTAAATGGAATTCATCTGAATGAAAAACAATGATCACATCGATGTCAAAAAATAAACAAATAAATAGCAAACAACAAAATTAAATGACAAATATTTTAATGGAATCGTTGATAGAATTGCAATTGAACGCATTGGCACATGGTTAAGGTATTTGCACAATGTACAATGTACATTTGCTACACAGAGAACAGTTTGTTCAACTTTGCGGGCAACGCACGCATGCGAATGAAGTGTACACACACAGTCGACTTGGGAATACAAGAAAATTCAAAGTCAATTTGCAAATATTAAAAATTAACATAATGATATGATAGAGCTAATCGACAAACACTTGAAGCCGATACAAGTGGGAATGAGATGAAAGACACCATTTGATGGGTTCCGTTCCGTTGAAAATGGCAATGACGACGTTGAGTGCAATCGTGCTGAAATGAACAACCGCAACACCAACACCGACAACAACAACAACAACAACAAAAATGGAAAGAGACAAGAGGAAAACAAAGAAAGAAACTCTATCATCTGTTGTTAAAACATCCGAATTGTCAATGAATCATTTCAATATTTATTGTTTATGAATCTGGTTGTGTACATTTTCATTTTGGAATCGATGTTTCGAAGTTCATATGATATCAGATCATGTAAATAGATTGACTTTCTACAAGCTGTTGAGCTCAGGCGTGTGCGCTCACTCGCACGCTCGCGCCCACATACTTCAACTCGACACACACAGACACACACACAAAAACCAATTGCCGCGTATTTTATTTCTCTCCTGTGCGCTCGTCGGTGCTCTCACTTAATTCGGTTTGTTCGGTGTTTTCGATTTAATTTAATTTGTATGTTTGTCTTATGCGCCACCATTAATCGCTTCGGTAAGCGAAAGTTGTTTTTATTATTTTAATAATCTTCATTTTCATTTTCTCATTGTGGTTTCGATTCATTTTTATTTTTTTAGTTTTGACTTTGGCGTGTTACTATTGCCTGTTGTCGTCGTTTGTTATAATACATTCGGTTCATCCAGTTAGTGATGCTGGTGAGCACTAATTCACGATTCCCGTGTAAGGTCAGATGACATTACATCGTGTGGATGCCTCGATGTTATTGCACTTAGTATCTAGAGAAAGTGTTTTATGAATGACAAAAACAAAAACAAAAGATCAACACAAATAACAACAACAACAACAACATTGAATGGAAGCAACAAACATACAATCATATTATATTTGCGTGGAAAACAGCAGCTGTTACCATTTAAACTCTTGCATTCGCACAAACGGTGCTTGATTGGCGCCGCGTATTAATTTTTATTGGTGTTTTTGAAATCGAGGAAAGAGACATAAACAACAAACACTTACACACTCAACCGATGGCAATCGCAAAATGTACATTAAATGTTTAAAACAAAAACAAAAACAAAAAAAACACTACAAAAAGTTAATGAAATAATGAAAATTGTTCCAGTACATGCAGCACGTACATTTTTCTATAAATACGCACACTGATTTTAATCAGTTCACTTTGGTTGGTTTAAGCTTAAACTCGTCTCCATTACATATTTTAATTGTGATCTGTATCTCTTTGGTCGACAGCTCATGCATTTGCCCAATGTGTAAATGGCATTTGACAACAATAGAGTGATTCACACACATAGACACAATGCATCGCCAGTTTGCCTGTTCCGTTTTGTTCACATGTCCAATTGCCCGCTGAATATGCTACAAATACGCAAAATGTAACATACAACATGTAAAAACAACACCAACAACACTGGAGATTCCGTTTAATTAAATTTAATCAAAATTGAAAGAAAGTGCTTTCGAAATGGATAGTGGTCAAAAGTGGTGATGGGGAAATTGGCTTTTGATATTAATCGCATTTGGCTGTGCTTGGTTTGATGTCAAATTTTATCTATGAATGGTTTCCATTTCATGCATAATTCAAATTACACCAACCAGAAAATTCAACCACGTGCAACACGTATTAGTTGTGTTTTTCATGTTTCTTAACACAAATCAACAATGCGAACAAGCAAATATTCGAAACAATCCAAGAATCCAAATAGAGAAGAGGAAATCTCTCGTTAATGTTAATATGGATGCCAAAATGCATACTGCCGGAGTATTGTATGTGTTTGTTTGTGTGTATGCGCTCTCACTCGCACTCATTTGTGCACCATTTTTTTTTTTTTTTTAAAATGAGTGCGCACTGCGATTGTTCCACCCCAATGACGATCGTGCTCAAATCGTAGGTTTCCACTATTTCATGGTCAGATGTTCATATTCATGCACTACAATGCATAAACACAATTCGATTTTAATCGAAATTAGTGAACATGAAGCACAAATCTCAAGCAAATCAACAACAAAAAAAAAACTCGGTTGGTGTGCCAAATATGTTCCAATTCATTTTTAGATTTTAATGTGGCGATAAACATTTAGAGCGCATAAGCGCTCTTTGTAGTCAATTTTTCGGCATTTGTTTTTATTATTGTTTGTTTGATTTTTTGTGGGTTTTGTTGTTGTTGTTGTTCTTGTTGTTGTTTTGGTTTTGGTTCAGTTTCAGTTTAATCAATTTCTTTGTTATTCAATTTTATTGAACAAAAGAAACAACCAAACAAATTGATGATTTTGGTATATGGTTGAATAATAGCATGAGATAAACGTCATCGGTGTGGAACCAATTGAGAAGATTCAAATATGCGACTTCTTTCCTCTTACCTCAACACATCTGAAGGACTTAATTCCATTCTTCCGTGAGAAGCAATTGTGCAGGGTTTTTCAATTCAAATTGAATTGAAATTTTATGTGCACCAGTCACAAAAGTGAAAGCTTTGCATTTGGGAAATATACAATTGATGTCATCAAGATTAGATTACATTTTGAAAGCAGATTATTTCATCTTTATACGATCAATTAAGATACCCAATAATACCACTATTATTAATAGATAATAGACTATTAAGATGATTAATGTATCGATCAACTGGCCAATTTTTGGAGCCACAATTACCAAAACAGAATAGCTATTAGCTGTATATGTACCACTATTAGCTATACGATACGAGGTGGTTTGGCGGTATTGTGTTCACTACCGCTCAATTTGAAAAACGCTCGCACAGCACGTCGGTAACAAAAGCGTGGTTTAAAAAAAAAAGCTAGTCACCCAAATGATTTTCTAGAATATATGCGTTTCAATCAGAGGTATTATGAATGGTTTTTGCCTCGGGTTCGTTGAAAATACTGGCTATATCTGACAACTATCACTATTTAAAAGTGTTGAAGTATTCCCTCAAAACAAATGTACATTTATTATCATTGGCATAGTTCTACATTTGGAAAACCCTATGCATTTCAATGCAAAACGAGCAGATAAGAAGAAGTTGAAAACACACACACATCTTTGCTAATTAAAAACTGAATGTAATCTAATGCTCAAATATGTAACAATATTTACCCGCAAAAGCTAACAATCAAATTAACCATAATGCATTCTTCATTGAAGTTTTACGTAAATTTGTTTCCTTGTCGATATCACTGGCTTTGTGATTGACTTCTCACGGAAACCGTGTATATTCCGAACGCATAATATCTCAATGGAAACAACAACAAAAATGAAAAAAAAACACACACAAAACAACAGAAATATAACAAGAGAGAAGAAAAAAAAAATAACTAAAAAAAAAAAATAAAATCATAGCAAGGAATTATATAGACATAATAATGGAAAATCGAGAATTGTAAAACAATACTTTACATGTTCATGTTCGACATTTTGATTTTGGGTAATGTCATTTCCTCATTTCTCACGGTTGTAATTTTTTTTCTCTCTTTTAAAACCATCATTGACGAGCAAATGGTGTGTTATTCATATCGTTTGTGCGCGCCCCGTCTGTTCGATTTATTACATTTCAATGATACAGCATTTCACCGAAACCGTTGTCTAAAGATGGTAAAGACTGTATTTCTTTTACTATTATTTTATTTTTATTTTTTATTTCGTTGAACATTTGGCTGGCACCGCAAGTTTGCTTCTTCTTTCACAGTGTTTTTCTTGTTTTGGGCAATTCGATTTTCGGAATATATTGGCCACTTTCCAGCTATTTATGGCGAAAGGCGCAAACCTGTTGCTTTTAAGCCAATGTAATAATTACCAGCGACATTCATACACAAAAGTATTTTGATTGTGAGATGGATTGTTTTTTGTTGTTCATTTTCGGTGCTGAAAGCCAGCTGGCTTGATGAATTGGCTACGATGTGATCGCATATGGTTGTAAACCATCCAGCCCAAAGGAGAAAGCTTTGCATCAAGCGGTGTTCGTTGGTCGCGTTTTTTCTTCTTTTTGGTTTTTGATTATTCAGTATTGCCTTTTGAAATTCGAAAAGTGCAAGTATCCAACCGAAATTCATTTGACACCCGTGGTACATCACGTATATGACCATAACCATTTATCATTTATTCACGTCGAGTGAATTCTCTACTAACAAACAATATGAATGACGATGTCATAAATCATTGGCAGATTTAAAGCAACACTCTTCAACTGCAATCACATTAAAAGAAACATATATATCGAAAAATTAATATTTACTTGGAGATATATAAATCTCCAAGTGAGTGTAAAAAGTGGCAACAGCAGCGCTCAAAACAAAACCATTTAGCGGTACAATGATGGGATGTTAAAATGAAAGGGGAACAAAAATTTATAATAAACCGGAGTAGTTGTTGTTGTTGCTGCTGCGGCAGCAGTCAGTTTTGTGTTGTTTTTTTTTCGTCATCATCATACAATCATTAAGAGAGCATTAGTAAGAGTATCACGAAAATCGACTAATTTTTGAATAATAATTAGACTTGAATGAAAGTGATGTACTTGAGTTTCTGTAAAGTGACCCCAAACACCACATTAGCGTTAAGATGAGAAAAAAAAACACTTTCTCCATCGCCAAAGACGACCCAACTGTTTCACACATCAGGCAGCAACAGTTGCAGCCACAATCGTCGCACAAACCGTATGCAATAACTGTATAAATCCATCATAAACAGAAACAATCGAAATAATCCTCTTTCGGTTTTTCGCATGAAAATCTCCCATTGCCCATCAAATACTCAACGGTTATAACTTTGCCATTATCTTTTCTTCTTATTTTTGTTTTCTATTTTTCCACGCTTATTGTTGTTGTTTGTATGTGTGTGTGAGAGATAGAGAGCTAATGAGCACATCATATTCCGTTTGTTCGTGATTTTTATTTCTAGACATCGTTGTTGACATCAACACTTGCAATGTCTGCATTGCCATTTGATAAATTCAATTCAAAAATAACATGGCTTCATTTTACGGTCATTAGCAAGCAAAGATTCTTGTACAAAAAGTACACTTCTAAGCATATCACAAGAGACTACCCAAAGACTGATGAGATCGTTGCGTGATCTTTTTGTTCGTTGTGTTTCATTTCATTCGGAAAATCCCGACCAAAAAAAAAACCTGCCGGTTTACTGGAAATGAAAATGAAAATGTTTAAGCCTCGAAATGAAGTGGCTGTTGTCTTCCATCTCCCCACCAACCACCTCCCAATCTTCTATGCGATTGTGGTGTGTCAGTGAAGTGTGGCTTATACAAAGGTCGACCGAACCAACACCGCTGGTTGCTGTGTGTGAGCTGTGTGTTTGCGTTTTTTTTCTTCTTCAATATAACAAAGCTACCGATTCCACTTTCACTCATACTTTATAAATAAGAGCGCGCAAACAGCGTATAGTTTTAAACCGTTTTTAACTGTTAGTTCAGTCAGTTGTGCTTCTAACGTTGAAATAAAATGAACGAAAAATACGCAACAGCAATACCGACCAAACGAAAGTGAAAATGAAGTGGCTTCTGGTTGACTCCTTACCTAGCTAGAATTTGGTGTTTTTTTTGTGTGTGTCTCAATCTCGTATTATGAAAAGTGAGTTTTTTTTTTGTAATGTGCACTATTGCTTATGAGAGGTGGCCGAAATGAGTGTGCTTGTTCTCTGATCTTACCACATCGCCAATGGCATGAATGTGTTGTTTTTTTTTGTTCTTTTCATTTCATTTTTCACTTTTGAAAAAAAAAACCAATACATATTTTAGACACATGGAATTGTGATTTAATGCAGTGATTCACTTGATTTGTGTTCAACAATTGGTTTTAATCTTTTCAGTTGTTTTTTTGTAGTAGATTTTCTTATTTTGGAGCAATGCACTTCATTTAAACGTTGTGTTGAATTTTTTAAAAATTAAAATCAAGAAAAAAAAACTGTTTCCTAATTTTGTGCTCTGTTTGTTACAGTCTAAACATAGACTTTTCGGAAAAAAGCCGTGAGACATCGCCAAAAATCTCTTTACGTCGAACATCGCTTGAAGCATTTTGTCCACCGCGTGATCAACCATTTTGTTCGCCAACATCACAACGTTATCGTACACATGATGGTACATGCAATAATGCACGAAAAGGGCGATGGGGTGCAGCTCAAATGCCATTCAATCGTTTTCAACCGCCCGCCTATTCAGATGGCATCGAAGAGTTAAGAGATTCCGTTTTGGGCGGTACGCTACCATCACCGCGATTCATAAGTCTGTTGGTGCACGGTTCAAGAGAGAGTGAATCACCTGTCACATTAATGCTAGCACAGTGGGGACAGTTTATCGATCATGATTTAACGGCTACATTACAACCAAGGTAACTTTTATTCACACCAAGTTTATATAAATTGCAATTTCGTGCAATTTGTTTTTCTCTTTTTCAAAGAATAAAACGAGAGAGAGAGAGAGAGAGAGAGAGAGAGAGAGAGAGAGAGAGAGAGAGAGAGAGAGAGAGAGAAAACAAAATCACTTGACAAAGATTCTAATTTATCCAGGTCAGTTAATGGTTCCGTTCCACAATGCTGTGGTGTTAGTGAGTTACATCCAAATTGTGCCCCGATTCGTGTTCCAAGTGATGATCCATGGCTTGCACAGCTTGGTATTCGGTGTTTGGAATTTTTACGATCAGCACCAGCACAACGGCGTGATTGTTTATTGTCGTGGCGAGAGCAAACCAATCAAGTGACTTCATTTTTGGACGCATCAACCATTTACTCGAGCAGTGAACGAAGTTCGGATCGTTCACGTCTATTTTCAAATGGTTTGCTACTGTATGGACGTGGACCACCGCGTGATGATGTATGCTTGCGTGGTGCATTTGACAATCAATGCATCCGTGCGGGTGACACACGAAGTGGTGAACAGCCCGGTCTATTGGCAATGCATCACACATGGGTGTTGGAGCACAATCGCATTGCTACCGAATTGGCTGACATGAATTTACATTGGAGCGATGAAAAATTGTATCAAGAAACACGACGCATTGTTGGCGCGATGGTGCAACATATAACATATCGTGAATTTTTACCGCTGGTTTTGGGCCGTGAAGTGTGCAAACTATTCGATTTGGAATTGCAAAGCACGGGCTATTTCATGCAATACGATATTCGTGTCAATCCAACTGTGGCCAATTCATTTGCAGCGGCTGCATTTCGTTTTGGACATTCACTCATACAAAATACTTACATGCGAAGCACACGAAATCACGAATTCTTAGACAATAGTAAGTGTTTAAAATTCATTCAGTTGTAGTTTTGTTGTTGTTGCTCAAATTGAACTGTTTTGTTTTTTAAATTCGGAATCTTTTCGTTTAGATGTAACACTGCACGAGGAAAATTTTAAAGGTGACATTGGCAGCCCAGGGTCGTTACATCGCCTTCTCAGAGGATTATCGATTCAACGAGCACAAAAACGAGATGAATTTATTACCGCTGAGCTAACAAATCATCTATTTCAATCGGGCTGTACGTGTAATTCGGGCGTCAAAAATCATTGTTCATTTTTTTGTTTTTGTTTTTTTTTTTTTTGCTAAACAAATTATAATTCTTGGAAAATCAATTTATTTACTGAATTAATTTGGTGTGGTTTGTGATTTTGTAGCATTTCCATTTGGATTGGATTTGGCAGCAATAAACATTCAAAGAGGTAGAGATCACGGTTTGCCTGCATACACACAATGGCGCGAACCATGCGGTTTAACACCAATCATCAATTGGGATGATATGGAGCGTGTGGTTGGACCAAAATCGGCACGTCGCATGCAATTGGCCTATAAAAGTGTGGACGATGTGGATTTATTTGTTGGTGGTTTGGCTGAACGGCCAGTCGTTGGTGGTTTAGTTGGCCCCGTATTTGCTTGTATCATTGCCCAACAATTCAGTAATTTACGTAAAGGCGATCGATTTTGGTATGAAAATGGTGATTTTGAATCATCATTTACACCTGCCCAGCTTCAATCCATACGACAAGTGAATTTGGCACAAGTGATATGCCGTTCACTTGGCAGTGGTACGTTACAGCCGCACATCTTTTTGCCATACACCGTTACGACCAATGAACGTGTACCGTGTGGTACAGGTAGCTTAACATCAATCGATCTCAGACCGTGGTTGGAACGAGATCCATTCTCGAAAAATACACAGCGATTGAATGGAACAGCGATGAAGGGAAACGATGGCCGAGCAACGGAGCCACCAATCATCCAAAAGATTGACAACAAAATTATTATCCATTTAGACAATTTACCAACACAAAACCCAATTGACATACGAAAACAAGACGACGATGTATTTAGCGTAAACGCAACGATCATCAACAATAAAATTGACTTAGACGCCACCAGAAGCCATTTCACATTGACAACCAAAAATGACACTGGACGAAAGACTGAACTGAATCAAACACCGACAAAAAAACCCAAATCAAGAACTACATCGACAACAAAACGACCAATGACTACAAAACGAACCAAAAAACGTACAAACAAAAATCACAATCAAAGACACAAACACAAACGAGACATAACGAACGACAATCATGAACAAGGACGAAGTTCAATTTTAATAAAAATTGACAAAGACACCGAAGATGGAAGTACGGCACGAACACCACTTAGTGACTTGACTAATCGAAAACGTACGGACAAAAACAAAGTAGAACATTTACCGCACAAAGAATACGTAATTGTGACACCCGATCAAAATGCATATGACATTGAAATTAAAATTAAACACAAGCGAAAACCGCAAACCAATGAAAAAATTGTCGTCGACAAAATTCAAGAAAATTCTTATTACGATACGATTCGGACAACAACGAAACGACCATTACAATATTATCAAGTTGCACAGCCATCACTTTCAGATGGTGGACAATACAATATGCAAGACGATTTTTTAAAACCACAAAAACCGACTGTTACTTATGACACATATCGACCAATTTTACTTGTCAAACGTACAACAACAACAACAACCATGACACCGACAACGACACCCAGACGACCCTATATTTATAATATTGCACAAGACGAACAGACATCAAAGCCATACTATACGACAAAGCGTCCATTTTTTGGATATGGCTCAAGTGAGCCGGACTTAGTTAACGATGACAAACCATACTATACATTTCCAACGGTTCAAAATACAGACACTTCTAGCTACTATACAGCAACTAACACCAATGACAATAATGATGATCATAATGACGAATTTATTTCAATTATTCAAAATTCAAAACCATCACAAAATACACCTTACTTAGACCGGCCAAGTGCCACAATTCCATCACTATCAAATAACAATTACGGACAAACGGCCGACGAGCGACCAACGTATACACAAAGTGTTCGACCACAATTGACAAATATCCAAAACAATGAATATGGACCGACCTATTTAGATGATTTTGTTACAACAATAAAACCACCGGACAAATTAACAACAACTTATGCCGTCTATTCGGACGATGACGACTATGATGACACCGTTCAAAATGGATATGGCTCATTTACGACAAACAAACCCCATGACTTGACGACATTTTACACGGTACAGACAACAAAAAAGAGAAAACAAACCATACGAACAACACGACCGACACGGCCTATCACACAGCGACCAATTTACGGTCAAAATGACGATGATATTGACAACGACGACGACGACAACGACGATGATGACGACGACGACGACGACGATGATGACGATGACAATCTCAATATTGGATACTTTAATCCAAGCTCGGTTTTTTCAAACATTGTCAACACATTCAATGGATATTTTGGCTCAACAACAACCACTCGTAAACCGTACATAACACAACAGGACGAACAACAGGATGAATTCTATGCTCATCCATCAATACCGGCAAATGATTTTCCATATTCACGTCATCGTCACATTGAAATCATTAAAAAACCACATAAAAGAAGTGCCAGAAGCAGTGACTTTAATGACGATTACGAACAAACTACATATCCGGCTGCATTAAATGTTAATTTTAACGATGACATTCTCGACGATGACGACAACAACAACCACGACAACAACAACAACAACAACCACAACCACAACAACAATGACGATGACGACGATACAAAAGTCATTGCATTCGATCGCGATGGCTATTTACGACCCGAATACATGAACTATGATTCAAAACAACCGAATATTAATACAAAATTATACTTTGATGTGAATTCAAAAGTTGACATTCGACCTACGCACATGACTTCAATGCACGCCATTTCGACCAATGTAACGACATATCACCAACCATACGATAATGTTCATGTACATCATTTGCTTAATGGACGTTTTCACAATGGTCAAAGAACAAGACATCACAAGCAATTCACCACACTGACCGACAACGACCAAAACAATGCACATTCCGTTCACATCGGAGCTAATCCGACAATGCGTCCATTTGGTTTAGTTCCATTAAATGTTCTGACCAAACCGGAAAGGTAAACATCTCCATTTCAGTTTCGAGTTTTTGCTCAATGCTTTTAACATACACACACACACACAAACATAAAAAATGACCGCTTTAATAATGCATATTTTTTTTTTTTGTTGTCCTAAGAACTTAACGTGTTTTTTTTTTCTTTCTGAATGAAAAAAAAAAAACCAACTAACTCAAAGCCATTTAATATTTTATTTATCTTTTAGACCAGACAACTGGGTTATGTACGATGCTGAACACAAAACGCCTTTGCCAAGAATGCCACAAATCCTAACCGAATATGAGGAGAATAGCAATGAAATGCCGAAACCAATAGTTGTTCGTCAAATAAAAAAATCCTAGACAATAAGCCAATCACCCTCCCCCATTTCAGATTGCATTGTTTCATTTCCAATTTGAGTTCTCTTGTTTGTCCATATTTTTTATCTCTACTCAATTATTTAAACAAACAAAAAAATACACCGTTAACATGCACAATATTATTATAATGTATTCTTTATTTTTTTTAATCAATTTGTGTTAAATTATAATATTATTTTCCTATGAGAGAAATGCATTATTCGTTCTATTTGCGTTTGTATTTAGAAAAAAAAAACACACACATTATCCACATAATGAACAACAACAACAACATAAAAAATGGAAACTGCGATTTAAAATTATTATATTTAATTTGTTTTTTTTAATATATTATTGTCATTAATTTATTAAATAAATCAAAATGCATACTTTTTTCAATATCAAAACGACATTTCTTTGATTTGTTAATATTTTAAAACCCAGTTAAACAGTAAATCAATTTAATTTAACCGCAATATCATTTGCAAATTGGAGTTTCGAAATCGAAAATGGCGGCAAAGTTTCGAATAAGCACACTTGACAGCTGGCTGACAGTAGAGCGCGAATTGTGATTCAAAGTGATGGATGGCGATGGATAGTTCAATTTATTTATTTTGCTTATAGAAAAAAAAAAAAAAAACAAAAAAACATTTCATCAATCATGAATCCGAAATGTAATTACGAACAGGATCTATTGGATGTAACGTTGGGCTTGTCAGAAAGAGTTCAATTGATAATGGCCGGAAGTAAGTGTTAATTTACGTTGCAATCCATAAAGAACATTTTTTATTCCAATCGCGGTTGGGATTTCGTTTGCTTTTAGAAAATTTAACGACCGTTGACAAAGTGTTGAGAACATCAAATGTTGATCTAATTTCATTCGGACTGACTCCTGAAGAAATCGATTTACTTAAAACAGCTGTTTCAACCCTTGTACCTAGTGCAACGTACATGACAGGTTAGATCACATGCAACGCATTCACATTTTTTACATTACGAACGCCAACATCAACGGTAATTCGATTTACTATTTCGCATTGAAAAAGCGCTAGAGTATTCGTCTATTTTGGCCACAAAATGGTGGCACATCACATTTGGATGCTCAGCATTGGATAAAATCACACAAAATGGCCTTCCAATTCGTGGAATTACGGAAATTGTTGGAGAATCTGGCTGTGGTAAATCACAAATTTGTTTGCAGCTTGCATTAAATGTACAATTACCACTGGCACATGGCGGTTTAGATAAATCAGCCGTTTATATTTGCACTGAAGATGCATTCCCATCGAAACGTTTAGTTCAAATGGCCAATTGCTATAGCAAAACATTTCAATGTGATAAATGGCTTGACAACATTTTTATTGAACATTGTACTGATGCGGTAAAACAGCAACATATTCAATTATTTCACATGAAAATTAATAATTTCCCACACAAAAACTAAAATAATATTTTCGCGATCATTTTATAAAAATTCTAGGAAAAACTCATGAGCTGTGTTTGTAATCGATTGTCTATACTGATGATGCGACATTCAATTGGATTGATTGTAATTGATTCAGTGGCTGGTGCTTTTCGTGTTGAAAGTGATGCTATCACTCGGGCTGATAATATGCGAAAAATGGTATTAACATTGCAAACCCTAGCTGATGATCATGAATGTGCTGTGATTTGTGTTAATCAGGTATTGAATTAAAAATTCAAGTATAGTTTGTTTTGGTTTTCTTCATCAACATTCTTCAATTGCATAAAAATTCCATTTGGTAAATTTTTTTTAGGTGACGGCTTCAATGAGTGGGAATATGCGTGATAATTGTGTTCCAAGTTTAGGTCTTGCATGGAGTAATCTGGTTTCAACACAATTCAAAATTCGGAAGCTACACAAGCAAGTAATCAATCGCAGTGCTATAAGCCAATCGTCAAACAGTTCGAGTTCGAATTCATCATCGTTCCATGTACGAAGTTTTGAAATTGGCTTCTCACCTGAGCTACCAAATAAATGTGCCGAATTTATTATTACAGAAAAAGGCATTTGTGATGTCCATGTCTCATAGATTTATTCAAAATACAACTCAGTTGATAAAAATCATTCGATTTTTTTCTTCATAACCATGCAATTGCCGCCTTTTTGTATTTTATTACATTATTTAAATAACCAGCACCATTTTGCGAATTAGATTCTCTGCCATGCATATTAACTGGTTAAAGCTTTGTACCATTTTTTGCTTTCATAACACCGTGGATTGACACAGTGCGGGCATCGCATCGTGAATTTTGGTGTGAGTGGTTCATTTGATTTGAGATGTTTTGAAACGATATCAGACAAAGCATTAATAAATAATGGATGATCGTTGGGTGCAGCTGCTCTACGAACTGTCTCAGCTCCAACCTGTAAACCGACAATTGATCAATTTTTTGTTATAGTTTGTTTTATATTTTTTTGATTTGAACAATTTGAACTGTAGTATTTAATTACCTCTTTGGCTAGTTCATCGCAATATTCAATGTCCAATTCATGCAAAGTTTCAATATGCTCATTAACAAATGCAATTGGTACGACAACAAAATTCTTTCTTCCCTGCTTCACATAACCCTGAAAAAGTAATGATAACACACACACACCAAATATTTGAATAAATCATTCAAAACAGAAAAGTCACCGATGAATGTCTTACTTTGATTGCATCATCAGTGAATGGCTCCAGCCAAGGTAATGGTCCAACTTTTGATTGCCATACTAAACTGTATGGATTGCACATTTTTAACTCATCCATCACAAGGGCAACAGTTGCACCGACTTCGGATGGATATGCATCACCTCGTCTCACGGCCTAGAATTTTCAAGTAGTTATTTTGTTTGGATTAGAACATTTTTGCAAATAGATATCAAATCAACATCTGTCGAATAAAATTGATGTTTAGGTGGATTACTTTGAGTGGCAGCGAATGAGCCGAAAACAGAATGATAACATCATTTCGTTTGTCTTCTGGAAATTGATTTAACTCCTTTCGAATATTATCGGCAAATGTTTTGACAAGAAGTGGATTCGTTGCCCATCTATCGATAACACTCCATTTGATCTGTTTCGGTAATTCCCTACGAACAAAAATAAAAATCGCCATTTGAACATTTCATACACAATTTAGCCGCCGAATTTACTCTCATTTACCTTTTGCGATAGTGATAGTAGATTGAATTGAAACTTGAACCAGATGTTGCACAACTGTACTGTGGATATTGTGAAAAAATGACAACACGTTCAGGTGCATCTTTTTCAATTTGCTCAAGAGTTTGTTCAGTCAATGGATTCACATAACGAAAACCAACATAATGCTTATGCGGTGCAGTTTCTTTGGATATTTTATCCAATTCCTTGCACATTAATTCACCCTGAAGATTTGTCCATTTAAGAATTGGTGAACCACCACCAATTTCCTTATATTTCTTTTGTACTTCTGGTGTACGACGTTTCGCAATCCATGGTCCTAATTTACTTTGGAATGGCAATTGAATCATATCGCGGTCAGTCATTATACGATGCAAATAATCATGAACTTGATCCGTTGTTTGTGGGCCACCCATATTCAAGAGTAATACACCGGTTTTTGGTTTGACAACACCAGTACTGTAACATCGTGACAGCATACTTACACTTCCTGCAATGCAAACAAAATTTAAAAAAAAAAAACAATCAATTCCATCGATCGTTGCGATTAATATGCAATTAAATGCAATTGGATTTTAAATGCTTACGCGATAAATTACTAAAATGCGAATTCATTGTGTCTCAGAAATTCCTTCTTTTTTCTTCCACACCAAAATACCTCTTTCCAATTTAAAGGTTGATGGCAAATTTCGGTCTTCGATAAAGATACTAAACATGATGACATATGACATAATTTTGTGTCCCAAAACTAGACATTTTGTCCCAGAATATGTGTGGCATACGAACTGCACTCGATTTTCGAACTTAAGTGACGTGTGTCATAAGGTATAATTTTGCAAACCGTGTGCACATTTAGCGCCAAAATCATTTCAACAAATTGTAAATCATAGGTTAAGCGGTTAAGCATTTTACTTTGATTTATTGATTATCATTATTGATTATTTTAATCGGTCGGCAGGAGAAAAAAAATGCTTTAATGATTTGTCGTGACTAATAATTAACATCACCATTTCAAGTGGCCTACTTTGAATAAAAAATCGAAAAACCTGAACGTTATTGATTCATGTTCACCTTTTCTTGAATGATTTAAAATATTGAAAAAAAAATGTGTTTTTTTATTCCGAAATTCAAGAGATTTTTTTTTCGAAGTGTTGAAATGATTCTTTGACCTAAATGTTGCCGACAGTATGTCGGTAAGAGTAACTTTGAAGAAAAACAACAAGATGCTGTTAACTATTGAATTTCAGTCGCTAAAATATTTCATAATAATACATATGGTTTTGAATAGTGTTTTAAACAAACGACACACTGATCGATATTTTAAAAACGTTCTCAAATTGACTGAACCATTTAAAATAGAATCTATTTTCGAATGTGTTGCAAATGCTGATTGTTCCGTCAAACAGTTATTTCCATAAGTATCGTTTCAGTTCCAATTGAATGGAATGAAACGTGTCTTTCGCAACGACGATTTAAATATCATTATGGGAACTTTACCAAATGTGTCTCAAGGCAATGTGGATTGTAGACAGTAAATGATGTTCATGATTTGTGTTTTTGTTTATTAAATGCATTTGCACTTTATGCTTCTTTATGTTGTGAGAATACAATTTTAAACCATATTTACTGAGTGAATGTTTCCACTTAAGTGATTCTATTAAGACGTCCAATTTAAAATGCAAACAATTGAAATTGAACAGCATGTGTCAATTTATTGACTTCCTGGATGCAATGTATCCGTATTACTATCCTACTTCGAGGTGATATCGATGTGATCTTTAGCAGGTCAATATTTCGGATCATTCTCGCCAATTTCTTATCGAATGATGAGATTGACACAGGACCATGGCAAATCACAATGAAAACAAAAATTGCACCAATAACCCAAAATAAATTAAAAAAAATACGATGCCATAAATGTCGCGACAATATGTCGCTCCTTTTTTTTCATACGAAATTCGGTTACACATGGAGCTCATTCACAGTTATCCTCTTCAAAAAAATCGAAATACAAATGCATGATATGCATAATCATTTACAATTCTTTCTCTTCCACATTCGG
Organism: Aphidoletes aphidimyza; assembly: GCA_030463065.1. Taxonomy (NCBI): domain Eukaryota; kingdom Metazoa; phylum Arthropoda; class Insecta; order Diptera; family Cecidomyiidae; genus Aphidoletes; species Aphidoletes aphidimyza. Next base: position 30,071,177 of record CM059998.1, on the reverse strand, counting down.
AAAATTACGAATTGTTGACCCACTCGGATGAAGTGATATGAAGACCTATCTTTCTACAGATAGACAAAAAAAAGTCATAATTTGTAAAATAAATAAAATGCATCAATGATTAATAAGAAAAGTGGTTGAAGTATATCGTCATTGGCCAATTACCATTTCTGTATGGATTGGCATAAATTGATTATAAAAAACGATGACAGGCGGTGCACTATTTGTTTACGTCGATAAAAATTTTCATGTGAAAAAAAAAGCGCAAACATTTGCATTCGTGGGCTCTGACATGCAGCAATTTTGAAATACTATTTCTTTGTTCAAGAAAAAGGGAATGCAAGTTTTGTTTAATTGCTTTATCTGAATTTACTGGAGAAAAAAAAAATTATTCTCTCATTTCAGACAGATGATTGAACTGCCTACGAACACAAAACGAGTGAAAGACATTTTCAATTATATATAGAGCGTCTTTATTTTTAACATTTATCAAAATCAACAATGCATTGTGAAATGATTTGTAAGTGTCTTTGAACTGAAACCATGAACAACAACAACAACAACACCAACAACAAAAAGTTCATGCGAAATGAAGAAAATGAGCATACACACATACACACACACAAAGCCAACAATTTTCTATTTTATATTGAAAAAGTCGACAGTGAAATGGCTCATTCCAATCGACACTCTTCAATGCAAAGCAATCAAAAAAAAGAAAAGAGAAGAAAAAAAAATCATAATTAATTCATGCACATGTACATTGTACTGTACTTATAGTGGCTATTGTTGTACATGCGAACCGAAGTGTAAACGATATAATTCAGTTTGTCGTTGAATTTTCTCATTATTGTTTAAAACGCGTTTAATAGCACATGCTATAAGTATACTGAAAGAGAGAGAGATATGATGGTTTCTGTTTCGTTTTTTTTTGGGTGGATTGAGTATGTAGATTAAACCGTTAGATGTGTGTATTGTGACGTGAAGAGAAAAAAAAATTTATTTCATTCTGGCCGAACACATGGTCATCGTCCCATAACTGAGTAAAAGAAATGTCGATAGAGTACGCAAATGCAAACATATAACATACGACAAAATCGCGTGATGGGCTCGCTTTTAGGGTGCTTACATGTTCATTTACGCTCTTATGATTGTGTATCGCTGTTGTTTTAATATTTAGGTTTGAAAAATTGGCACACATTCACCTTTTGAATCACATGGGGCAAATGTATACGTTATTTCATCAAAATGAAACATTTTAAAACAATCGATGATTGTGTTCCACATGATGCAAACAATTAGAGACCTTTCACTACTGCAAAAACTCAAACCCAGTAATAAAATCCCACTTCCATGTAATTTTTTTGTTTCTCAACGAAAAACTCATTCGTTCAAGCAAATGACTGTGTAATGAAAGTTTTTGCAATATTTAGAAATAGATATAGAAATAGATTCATTTTGTTTATTTGAAATCCTAAGATAAAAAACAGAAAATGAGACATAGAGAGATAGATCTAATATTCGGTACACTCTAACGTTCATATAGTCATACAACTGTGTCGCACCGTTTGCGCATTCCCAAACATGTGTCATTCGACGCGTACTGAACGAACACTTGCGTGCATGTATTGATGTATGTATGGCGCTTTTTTGTTGTGCGTGTACATGTGGTTGTGTGTCTGGTCTTTGCCGACACTGTGATAACAAATGTGTTCGCTTCGTTTCACTCCGTCCCGATTGAAAATTCATTCCACTCTTGTCATTCTTATACATTCAGTCGTTTCGCTCCAAGATTTTGATTTTTTTGTTTTTTTTTTTTTTAAGAAAATGTCATTCTTCCTATAGGTTTTGAAATGGGAGGTCTTCAGGGGATAAGCAATAAAATTTATTGGGGTACCTAAAGGACCTAAAACAAAGTTCTTCATAACAGCGTGAGCAAGGGGTAACGATCGGTCAAATGTAGCGAGACCCCTTGGATCCCTGGTAAGAGCCTATGTCACCACCTACTAGGATAGCTATGTAATTGATGCAAGTAAATTCAAAAAGTTGCAACCAACTTATGAATAGGTGAACGACACACAAATATGCCACTACATTTCAAGTAGTGCATAAAAATGGTTTTCATTGAAATGATATATCTGTTGTTGGATCGGCAGTACATTTAACGTGCTTCACGTGTGTACTAAGTGTGTGTTTCTATAACAATCAGACCATGTTGAGGTTTTCTTTCCGATAGGCATTCGACTACAGTCATTTCATTTTCGTATAATAGGTCAGACGTGTTTGAACAATACACTTTAAGATACGTAGAAAACGCACGACAACGACTATCTTTCTCGTTCAGTTTGGTTTTCGAGTTCAATCACTGTTCGTTTGTTTACACAAATAGATCAAAAAATCATTCGCAACGTTTTTTTTAGTTATTGGGTGAAACATTTCAACGAGCAACATTTTCCGAGTGTTAAGAAGCCGAACAAGCTATGATGAAATAAATACTCAAAACACACGAGGAATTCACCGCTTTTTTTAAATTTCAATTTTTTGTGTTTATTTTGAAAGTTCTGGTTCGATGTTTGAGCATTTTAACGAAATGAAAACAGTTGTGAATGAAGTTTTTTAGAAAGAAATAAAAAAAAAATTAACAATGATTCTTCAAAAAAGAAAATAGAAAAAAGACTATGTACATGTGTGTGATACTGATATCGGATTCAAACAAGGCTTAAAAATAAATAAACGGACAAACACGTATTGCACATACTAGAAGTACACGTAGTTAGTGATTTTACCCTTGATTGAGTGAAACATAGCGGGTGTTTTTTGTAACATTCAGATAAAATACCAATTGAAGACAATTTGAAGGTGGAAAAACAAACAAACAAAAAATGGCCTACGAGGATATATTCAAACATATTGGTGACTTTGGTCGCTATCAGAAGCGCATCTATTTTCTGTTATGTTTGACCGCAATTCCATGCGGTTTTCATAAATTGGCTGGCGTCTTTTTGATGGCACGTCCCGATTATCGATGTCAACTTCCATATGAAACAAACAATGCATCGTACAAACTGACCAACGAAACACTACGGATGACATATCCAATTGACACATTTACGAATACATATTCAACATGCAGTCATTTGAATGCCAATTTTTCCGATGAATATTTCGAATCGAGTGTACCGGCCACCGAATCGGTGTCATGTGATTCATACATTTATGATGACACAAAGTTTCAAAGTTCAACGGTTATCGAATGGACAATGATCTGTGGACGAGCCTGGTTGCGTGCCACATCCGATGCACTGTTTATGTTGGGCGTTTTACTTGGCAGCATCATTTTCGGTCAAATGTCCGATAATTATGGACGAAAGCCAGTATTCTTTGCATCGCTTGTGCTACAGGTGATATTTGGTGTGATAGCGGGCATTGCACCCGATTATCTAACATTTACGATATCGCGGTTGATAATCGGTGCAACAACATCCGGTGTTTTTCTGGTCGCCTATGTATTGGCAATGGAAATGGTTGGACCATCGTATCGTTTATTTGCCGGTGTTGCTGTAATGATGTTCTTTACATTTGGTTACATTTTAACGGCCGGTTTTGCATTCTTTTTTCCAAATTGGCGTGAATTTCAAATTGCAATCACATTACCCGGGCTGGCATTTATGTGCTACTATTGGTTTATACCCGAATCATCACGTTGGTTATTATCGAAAAATCGCAAAAATGATGCAATCAAAGTGATTGAAGCGGTTGCCAAAGAGAATAAAGTGACCATACCAAAAGATGTGCTCGACAGTATCGATGACGATCAAAAAGTAACGGCCAAAAATCCAGATGTTAAAGAACCATCACTGATTGATCTATTTCGGTATCCAAATTTACGAAAAAAAACGCTCATCATTTTCATGGATTGGTTTGTAAATAGCGCCACATACTATGGCTTGTCATGGAATACAAACAGTTTGGGTGATAATTATTTAAAGAATTTTATCATCTCGGGTGCCGTTGAATATCCAGCCTATATATTTTTATTGTTTACATTGAATCGATGGGGACGACGCAGCATTTTATGTGGCAGTATGTTAGTGGCGGGTGGTGCACTTTTAGCAACAATGATTGTTCCCGATGGTTATAATGATGTGAAAATTTCATTGGCCATGTTTGGTAAGATGGCAATCACCGCTAGCTACAGTACAATTTATGTGTTCACAACCGAACAATTTCCAACGCCGGTGCGTAGTGTTGGTTTGGGTGCATCATCGATGATGGCACGTTTGGGTGGTGTTTTAGCACCGTATGTCAATATTTTAGCCGATTATTGGAAACCACTTCCGCTTATTGTACTCGGTACACTTTCATTCATCAGTGGCCTTTTATCATTATTCCTACCGGAAACATTAAATAAAAAATTACCCGAAACCATCGAAGATGGTGAACGATTTGGTAAAAAACATCATGATGTTGAAAGTGAACTAGCCAATGCAGAGGAATTGAAAAAATTAAATCAAACCGATAAAACGAATGAAACAAATGGTAGTGTTGTTAATAAACCGACTGAACCAAATGGATATGCAAAGGCCGATAATTAGAATTAGATGTTTAAAATCAAGTTTTTCAATGGCATTGTTCTATGGCTGACAGTTAAAGTGAGCTTTCATCAATTGATTTCAAATCGATAAAAAAAATTATGTAAACCAACCATTTAAGCACAATAGAATACGTTCCATTCTATTAAGCCGCTAAAGGATTTATAAATACACTGTATACAGCACATTTATGTTGCACATTTTCTTTTGTTACTATCACTTGAAATAACCATGTTTATGATAGCTCAGTTTAATTGTTCAAATTGTTCTAATCATACATCTCTACGGAACCAAAACAAATAAAAAGAGAAAGAAAACAATTAGAGAATCGACTTCATTCCAGGCACTGTTCCTCAGAGGAGGAAGCAATATGAATATGAAGAGGCCATTGAGGGAGAGGAGAGGACTGAGGAAGTCCTTCCTCTCCTTCCTCCCCAATTGAGAAGGAGAGATTTCCTCAGTTTTCTCCTCCTCCTCCTCAATGGCCTCTTCATATTTCCTCTTCCTTTGAGGAACAGTGCCTGCTTCATTCACAGAATTTTCATATTTTTATTGTATACACATAAGAACATCCATTTTTACTTTTAATTTAGTTTTAATTAATAAAAGTAACAAAATGAAAAAAAAAAACAAATAAATAAATAAAAAAATACTTATTCACGAAACGGAACATCGTACGAAAGTCAATTGACCTCAATCAAACCTGGATACACGAAAGGGCTAAGCAGACACAATAATTGAATCGAAGATATATATTATTATATATTTTAGAGATTAAATTCCAAATAAAATCTAAAGTATAAAGAACAAAGAAGAAATACCATTTACTACAAAACGAAAAAAATCGATCATTTAAACACAGAGAAAATAGAAAGAGTTTTAAAAAATTTTGTTAACAATGTTAAATTGTACATTTTAGTTTATGTCATTTTCAACTGTACAATAGATCATTATTCCGATAAATAATTGTAATTTACTGTATTTTTGTTTTGTTTTGTACAATAACAGCTATGCGCTGCTTTTTATTTAAGCATTGAATGTTCAAGCAAATTTTCAAATGAAATGAAACAAATTAAGATGCAAATAATAAAAAGTGAGCTTCATCAGACTATGTCGAGAAAAAAAAATTCAATCTTTTCGTTTTGTATTCAATCATAACAATATCCACACACAAATTCGCTAACTTGTTTTCCTGCAAACTGTACAAATTGTTTAGCCAGAACTTGGCGGTGACAAAAAAAAATAAAATAAAAATAAACCGTTAAAATCAAGGCACTGGAATGTGATCGGATGTTACAAATAAGCGCCAAAAATGGGAGGAGAAGGTCATATAACAGTCAATTTAATGTCGATAGTCACATGTGGATGTTGATGTTAATGTGTCAATCGTGGTTTTTTTCACAGTTTTTTTTTTTTAAATTCCAGACAGTGATATTCTAATATTTCTTATCTTAATTCGATACGAGCAATATTCGTTTGGACACAAATTGGCCATATTTGCATTTGGATTTGCATAATCAAGTTGTAAAATGATATTACTGGTCAATAGACATCAAATAAACGATAGGTGTCAGACTATTTATTGAAATGTAAGCCACTGAGTTCGTAAAATCGATACGATGAAATGCAAACCTCTAAACCATTAAATAGCCCATTTATATACGTAAATCTAGTTTTATTAATCATTATATTCATCATTTCTGATGAAACAAGTGAAACACATGAATTGAACACCAGACTCAACCCTCTCATATCGAATGCATTCAATGCATTAGACACAAATCTCAACCTCACATTACATTTATTTTACGTGTTTTCTCTTCTCGTAATAACATGCATTACACGCCTAGTATTGTCCATAATTAATTTGAGTCATTTCTTGGTATTTTGAACATTCCGCGGCATTTATTTTTTTTAATGATGCGATAAGTGGTTGACAGTTAAATCAGCCTTAAAAAACCAATTCAAAGAGAAATAATTGCCCAAAAATAAAATGTCACCGAAACGAAAAGAAAAAATGGAGTTAGTTTGTTGCTGGTTTCCGATAAGCAGGAACATTATCAACATTTCAAGTATTTGGTGAGTATTTCAATAAATCAAAGGAAAAACCACATATACATATTTGAGTATCAGTGATAAGGTCATTTGAGTGCGCTTTTTGTTGTTCTCCAAGGCTAATGAATTTTTATCGCTATTCAAATCGATATTGGTGATGTGTACTACTAGCAACAAGAAAAACTTACAACGATTCTGCTTCGAAAATCAAAGAATCAGATTCAAAGTCCGTATCCAATGTCTTCTTATCCCGCCTCAGCATGGAGTATGTTGTTTGATCAACAAAACCAAACGATCATGTCATTTGATAACCCAAAATATTTCGAGTGTAGATTTTTTACGCTACAAACATTATAAAGTGTCCTGTACAAGCCCTTTTCCGGATTATCAGATGACGTTATCTTTTAAGATAAGACATTCTCTTAAATTGATGTTTACTTTTATCTCATTCGACTGCTTTCCTATCATTTATATACTGTCAACATGTCGCTTACGATCTCATCGTAAATATGCGATTGGTTGATGAAAAACAATGGGAATGTATCATCGAAACGTTTAATGAAATTGCATCTAAGGGTAAGGTAAGATGCTGAAATTCGAATCGAAACTCAAATTACGATGGAACTGCCAAAGTGAACCGTATTGCGTGTATGTTATTAATGTCTTGGCTTGAAATTAGATTCGCTAAAAGTGATTGGTTCGTATATGGAATTTTACCCTTAGATTATAAATAAATTGATTCGTATCCGTTCGAATCGAATCGAATCGAATCGATGAATGGAAAATTCATTGTGGCTGATTGAGAAGGAACGTAAACGAAAATCGACATAACAAATTGCATTTGTTATGATAACTGATTGAATTATTGAAACAATGAACTGTAGCTAGTGATATTGGTACACACAAAAAAATGTATAGCATTTGTAATATGATTTTGAATCATCAACAAATTATCACATTGTGATTTCATTTTAACTACAATTTTACTGCTTTTGTTCGTAAACTGTGTTGGCTTTTCGTTTCAATCATTATGCATTTGCGTGGTTTATCGCATGCATTCACTGCCCACATTTATGCGTACGCACGCGCGTTCACTATTAATCGCACTCGATCATTCAATGAAACATTTGTTGATGTACAATGAATAAATATTTATATTAAAACCTCACACGGTATAAAATCACTCTCTATTTCACTCAATTAATCCTACTATGTTTGTTGACAAACAACATATTTATTGTTTATCTAATCAATCAATCTAAGCTGCCATGGATATTTTTAAACAGCATATATGTTTATCAAAAACATAAACACTACACGTGTGATGTGTTGTTGTTTTTTTGAGGTTTGTAATTTTGTCAACAAAACACAATCTTAAAAATAAATAAATTTTTAGTCGATACATTTTATCGCATAAAATTTAAAACCGAAATCATTTTTAAATGTATACGATTTTGGTTACATTGATTTTGGTATTCCACAAACGTTTATCATTTTCAGGGTGACCCAATTTAGGTAATGTTGCTTGTGTGCAAACCAGGGATTACTATGGGCTGACAATATCAGCCTATCTGAAAATAGCAGATAGTTTCCAAATAAAACAATGGAATCCATTGATAGTCACACTGAATCTTTGAGATCTCACTGGGATCTCACTAGATAACTCAAGGATTCAGTGTGACTATCAATGGATTCCATTGTTTTATTTGGAAAATATCTGCTATTTTCAGCCGCTATTTTGCAATATCACCTATTTTCAGCTGCTATTTTCAGCCCATAGTAATCCCTGGTGCAAATACATTTGATTATACTTTTGATACGCGCATAGGAACGGTAAGTTATAAAAATAAATGCAAATAAGCAAATGTATAGCGAATATATAAACGATTAATTCGCACTTCCTACCGTAATCAGTTTTATAGTTTGTGTCTTATAGAGTCTTTATCAGAAGCACCAGTAAAACCGATAATATCCTTTCAACCAGAGACTATTCCTCAGAGGTGGAAGAACTTTGAGGAGGTGATATTGAGGATTATGAGGTGAGAATTCTCTTCCACAATGAAGAGGATTTTTTTTTAAATGTTATGGTCAATTTTTTCCTCCTCATTCCACCTCACCTCATCTTCATTAATACCACTTCCTCAAAGTTCTACCTCCTCTGCTGAACAGTCTCTGCTTTCAACCTGCTTAATTTGTTTTTGTTCATTCGATAAATAAACGATTAGGACTCTTGCTTTGAATGTATACATGGCGTTGGCTATCAATCGCAGTTCGTTGATATAAAAACGTATCTACACACACACACACACCCACACACACTTCACACAATGTATAGCCATCCGGTATATTGCCAAATGTGATAAAAAAAAACGCAGAGACACAAAGCGAGTTGAAAATAAATAACAAATAACAACAACTGTCAACCAACCATTTCCGTACCATACAAATCACACAATTTAAATATTAACTACGACAAGAAATTCACGAAACATGTTGAGAATATCTTGCAAGTACATGTGAACGATTGCTTTCCTCAGAATATTTGGTGTTTTTTTATTTTTTTTTATTTGTCAATTCTTGTTTTCATTTGATTGATCTCGTATTTTACATCACCGTAGATACCCAGCAGGTATCGACAAAAGATCAATTGATAACATTTCAGTGGCTAGGTCTTCTATTCAAAATGTTTATTTATATTGATTTGAATATTCACATAACAGCTATTTTGCAACCAGTACAAAGCTATGCGTTGTTTTGTTGACAAATCAAATTCCGACCATTTCACACAACGATGTGCTTGACTCTATTGTTTTTCGATTAATTGAATTAATGTTTGTATTTGTGCCTCAATCTCTCGAATCTGAAATTAAACAAACAATTGAATAAATTATGTTATTTGTATTTTTTATATTTAAAAATTCGACCAAAAACAGTGAATTGATTGAAATCTATCACCTGAGCTAAATCTCTTTCTTTTGTATGTGGTTTGGCCTTTTTACGATATTTATCGGTTAATATTTTATTCTGCATTTCACTTAAATTCTCTTGCAATTTGGCTAATTTCTTTTTATTACGCTCTTGAATATCAATCAATTGAACTGGAACATCCGTTGAAATGGCAATTGAACATTTTTCATTAAAAATTGAGCTTAAAATCAATTGTTCACGTTTATCAAATGTGTCCATTTGTATTGGCAGAATATTCGTTTCCAATGAAAATGTTAACGAATTGATGGGCGTTTGGTATTCAGACAATATTTTCAGCATTTTTGAATCAGTTGAAAATAAATAACCTTTAAATTAAAATTGAATGAGAAATAAATTTGAAAATTCCACATTTATCATCTAAATTATAAAACTCGTGTCGTAAATCATTTTGAAATTGAAAACTCACTTCGGGGACTGTGTTTTTTTAGAATAATTTGATCCCTTTTAATCTTTCGTATTTCTGAGCACACCTCAAGCACTTCATTTACTTCGTTCTCTCGTGTATCGTCTATCCATTTTTCTGGCTATAAAAGACAACAAAAGTAACATCCAAATAATTAATAGCTAAATGAATTGCATATTTTTCTGAATTTTATCAATACTGAATAACAAAATTGCACCTGAAATTCCATTTGATGTGGTAAATAGGTGAGTAATTCATTGGATAGAAATGGTGTAAAAATGCCCATATTACGTAGTCCAATTGTTAAACATGTTTTCAAAATTTCACACTGAATTTGCGATTCATGTATCATTTGATTTTGAAAGTTGTATTTAGCGGCCTCGACATACACATCACAAAGATTTTCGTAAAAAAATGTTTTCCATAATGATGCACAGCCAACATTTAATGAATCCAATGAAGCGCTTGTTTCCATAATTGTATTCGATAGACGGCTTAAAATCCATTTATCCATCGATGATAGTTGATCGGATTCAATTACGGGATTTGACATTGAATTTACCGAAAATGCATTACAATTTGTTAAGGTGAATTTTGTTGCATTCCAAATTTTATTGAGAAAACGATGTATTTTTTCACAATCATTTGGATCGAATTTAATGAAATGCTCACGAACATCTGAAAAACAAAGTGTAAATCGAAGAGCATCGATGCCACACAATGGAATCCCCTTTGGATACGATTGCTCTTTTGTTTGCAATGACTTGGTGAGCTCTTTCGCCGATAAAATACCCTCTTGATGTAATTTTTTTAAATCATCTTTTAGTTCCTGGAAAATTGAGGTTAAAAAAGGTTAAAAAAAATCACCAAGTATGACATTTTTCATATTAATTGGAAATCAATCAAGAGTACCTTCAATGAAGCTCCATTGATTACTTGATCTGGTGTCACCACATTTCCACGACTTTTTGACATTTTTTTACCTTGATCATCGCAAATGATTCCATGCAAAAATGCCGTTCGAAATGGCACATCGTTTTGAAAGTGTATTGAAAGCATCACCATCCGGGCAATCCAAAACAATAAAATGTCATGGCCGGAAACAAGAACATCCAGCGGATAACCTGATGTTATATTCTCAATTTTTGGCCATCCGTGCAGTGAAAATGGTAAAATGCCGGATGAAAACCATGTATCAAGTACATCTTCATCTTGTTTAATTTGAATTTTTTCGCTGTCCATGTTTGAAGTGATACCAAATTGTTTGGCGGCTTTGTTTCGTGCCTCTTGCATTGTATGCGCAGCAATCCAAATTGATTGATTTTCATTGGTACAATGATAAGCTGGTATTTGATGTCCCCACCAAATTTGTCTCGATAGACACCAATCGATTGTGTTTTCAAACCATCGATTCCATTCATGTTCGAATCGTGATGGTTCGATGACCAAACGACCAGATTTAACGGCGTCAATTGCTTGCGTTGACATTTTATCACTTTTTAAGAACCATTGTGGTTTCGCAATCAATTCAATAATATCCTTTGAACGGGAACATATCGGTAGATCTAATTTATGATTTGCTTTTGATAGAAATAGATTCATGTTGGCTAAAGTATCGAGAATTCGTTCACGAGCTATAAATCGAGGAAGTTTTGCAAATTCATTGAATTGACCGTGAATCAGGCCATTTTGATCGATGACTGGAATTAAAGGTAGATTATGGCGTTGGGCAATTTCAAAGTCCGTTTTACTATGAGCTGGCGTTACTTTAACAGCACCTGTACCAAATTCAGCATTCACACTTTCATCCGGTATTAATGGAATCCATTCATTTCGAAATGGATGCCAAAGTCGTGTATTTTTACACAGCAAATGCGCATATCGTTCATCATTTGGATTTACAGCAACTGCTGTATCACCCAATATCGTTTCAGGACGTGTCGTTGCAACAGTTATAAACTCATTTTCATTTGAGGTTTGATATGATATATTATAAATTTCACCAAATAAAATCTCCTTTTCATAACCAGGTACTGGAATTTTGGTTGGCCCATTTATTTCAATGTTATCAACTTCAATATCCGATATCGTTGATTTTAGTGCAAATGACCAATTCACCAATGCTTCGGTTCGATAAATTACCCCCTCGTCAAAGAGTCGAATAAATGCTTCGGCTACGGCAAAAGATTGACGCTGTTTGAAAAGTGAACTCAATTTATCATCGTTGAATTTCCACAGAATCAATGATCACAACTCACTTTATCCATGGTAAAGTATTCCTTTTCCCAATTAAAAATGGTTCCCATTTTGAGAATATCTGCTTTAATTCCACCACCTAAAAAGAATATGTTAAAATATTCAATAAAATGACAACACCATGTTAGAAATGGAAATAAATGGCTAAACAAAAACCTTTTTCATCTTTCCACTTTAAAACCTTTTCGACAAATTCCGCTTTGCCGATGTCAAATCGTGACAAACCCGTTTCTCTCTTGAGCTGCTGTTCAACAACTACCTGCGTTGCAATACCAGCATGATCAAGACCTGGCACTAATTCAACATTATAACCGTTTAAATGTTTCCAACGGCAAATCACATCCAAAACCGTAATCATCATTGCATGGCCTAGATGAAGATTACCGGTCACATTTGGCGGCGGTAAAATTGTGTTAAATTTGATTTCGTTCAATTGTTGTTTGACATTTGGAAATAATTTTTTATTCGTTCGATCGAATGCCCCAACATCGGACTCCACTTCTTTTGTATTGTATTTAGCACAAAAGCCTATCAAGATTAGTTTTCAAGAAAAAAAAACATTAAATTGAGAATGAATTTCGAGTTTCGAATTTAATAAACAAATATTTAAAGTAAAAAAATTGTTACTTTTATATCTTTTCACATAAACAATTGGCAAACGACACCTGAATTCCTTAATAATAAATATTCTACTCATTGTAATGGTCAATTTTTTTTATCCCATTTGATAAATATTCATAAAACAATTATTTAAAATAAATAAAACCGATTTTCGTTGGTTATAAACAGCTAAACTCTTGTCTGCTTCAACATATGTTTTGTTGACAGCCGAAATGTCACTCCATTAATTCTAGTATTGTGATAGAGATGGCGTTACAAATCTGATTGGCTATTAATTTTGTCACAAAATATCCCATTCCAATGGAATACTCAACCAATCAACAAATAGAACGAAAACAATCGAATTGGTATTCGTTAGTCGATTATACAAACAAAACAAAAAAAATCCAAAAGGATATTAACGCTCTTTATAATCGAATCCTTCGAATGTTCAAGCACGTATTTAAGCACCCTTTCACACCAAGAAACTAATGTCTAGAAAATTTGTGACACCAAGTTGGTCAACAAATAAGTTGTTTGGTCAATCGATCGGCATCACAATAGAAAACACGAACACAAATATTAACAATTAGAAACAAATGTGGCATTTTTGGTGGAAAAATGGAAAAAATTTCCAAAAAACTAAGGAAGCTCAATAATGTTGAATTATTTTAAATACTTAAACAACAATTGGTTAAGCATTTGAATATAAACCATTGCAAACACAAAGTCAACGTCTAACTGTTGCTTGTTCAATTCGATTGGATATGAATGCAACAGAATAAAACAGATTCAAAATAATGTTTGGTTTTGAAATCAACCACAGAAAAAAAACAGAAAGAAAGAAAGTTTGTCGACTATTGCAATTTCGATGAAAGTTAAAGGAATAAGTTTTCTACAATGAATTATAAGACTGTGATACTAAGGCACATGCAATCGTAAAGTCTAAGGCAAGTATCTCAAAACACACACGTACGCAAAATAACAGTGCCATTCCAGAAGGCCTCAAGAAATTCAACGTCAAAAATTTCGAAGAAACTCAAAGCTTTCTAAGTACTTCCTTTATGGAAAATCTTTTAACGAATTATTGCTTGCAAAACTGTTTGAAGTTGTCCAAATGGATATGTTGCTTGATCTTTGGAATATGTACGGTCAAAATGTTTACGAACAGCGTGTCGTCTGTTCAATGTAAACAACATGCGTTGTGTACAAGTGTACATACAAAATGTAGAATGTTTTGTCAATGGAATGTATTCATTTTCAAAGACAAGCTTTTTCGATCGAATAACTCTCTGATTGACAATTTTATGGCATTTGAAAGCCACATGTTGCGATCTTGAAAAATGCATGTGCTTTCCATATTTATATTAAATCCATTCATTTTACTTGACTGACTGTAAAAGGCCTCCGTACAAGGAATTAAACCACATTTGAAATTTATTTTGTGACATTTGATTCTTTGATCTTGACATTCGGCTCATTTCGTTGATGAATAAAACATGGGAATAGGCAATAATTAGGCAGGTTTTTCAATTTCAGTCAACTTTGTGTGGAAATGGAAACAGCTATGTTTATAGCAATGAATGTGGAATCATTACTTTTCAATCTTTTATTTATAATTGGTGCATATGCGCCGTTTTTATAGACACATGCTCCAAAGTAATTTTATTGATAAACATGAAAATTGGCATTTAAACTCAAAATATCCTATTCAATAATGTGTCTTATTTATTTTATTACGACTGTTTGTATCATCAAAGTATTTTCTTTTTTAAGGACATAAAAATATCCATCATTCATGCACGAATTCGAATACTTCTAAGAGGGTGTAAGATTTACTTTAGGAATTATATAATTTATAGAATACAGAATAATAAAATAAGCCAAGATTTTAGCTATTTTCTACGTTAAAGCATTATTATGAACTGAAACAATTCATTACAGTTTTAGAGTTAACAATATTCCCACATATAAATAATCCAAAGTTTGAGAGGAAATTTTAAATTTTAATGGCAGTGCTTGAACTCGAAAAATCTCGGATCGATTGAAATAAAAACCTACATTTAGATCATGGGCGTGCTTGTTTTACAGTTAGTTTCCAAAAAAAATATCTGTGCAAAGCTTTGTTCATTTGTAAACACTTTTGAGATGATTGACTAGACCAAAAGTTTGACTTAGTTTAACCAATATTGATCAAACTTGACGGAGTTATTTCTAGTAAAACCAAGTTGATTATGCATTTTTAATGGATGGTTTGTTAGAAAAATTTCAGATCAACTTTTGCTAGCAATGGCAAAATTTGGCCGTGTTTTTTTTTTTCTATAAACGTATGTTGTCTTTCCACCCAGATTTTTGTTGATTCAGAGTAAGAGCTGTGAAAAAAAAATCTGTTTTTCTTCATTCAAAATTATTGTTGTTGTGCACAGTCAAAATTATCTTCAATTAAAAACTAATTTCAAAGGAAATAATTTGTCTTGCATGCATAAGAAAAACAAATCCGCGGTTCTGTTTTTTTTTTTATTTCGAGAATTATTGGTAATAAAATAAAAATATTTGAGAAAATGTACATATATTTGTTTATTTATGTTTGGTGAAACATAAAATATTGAGACTTTCTTAAATTTGTGGACGCCCAAACAATTTCATAATTTTTTTTGTCTAACTTTTGAAGCAATTTTGTTTGTGGCAAAATATGCCATCTTCCACTTTAATTGTGAAGACGCACCCAGTGACCATGGTCAAAAGTTTGTGGTCGAATTAAATTTATCGTGCAATCAAATATAAGTTGTTGAATAAAGAAACCCATGCTGTCTGGATACTCCAACGCTTATTTGAGACTATCCTCTCTTTTATATGCTCTTTTTGAAGTTGTTCTATGGTTATTTATTTGATTGACTGAGATGAAATATATAAAATAATTTGTGTCGGAAAACATAAACAATTCCGGTCAGTACTACCAAACTCATCATTAAATGTTTGCATTGGAGACGACTGTGTGCTTAGCTACAATCTGTGTGCAGTATAAATATACACTGGACAGCGCATTGGCATATATATTTTCTCTATAAAGAGTAATGAATTTCGGAAACATTTACAGCACATTAAACAGCCTGTGGTTGAACACCCGAAAGATCTGGAACACACAAAAATCCTAACAAAATGGCTAAGTCCGTTACTAAAAATCTCGAAAATGGTTAGAAGTATGACGAAACAGTTTCGGTGAGGTTCTAGACAGTGTTGAGAACTTGACTGTATTTTATACCGACACGGTATATACCCTTGTGAAAATAAAACGATTGAACAGACAGTCGTTTGGCAAACGGCTAAATTGGGACAAAAAACGACTGGCAATCGATTGGAAATCGATTAAAAACGACTGACAATCGATTGAAAACGATTGGCAATCGACTGTCAATCGATTAGCAATCGACTGAAACTGTCTAAAGTACATAAAAATTTGTTTCAGACGTCTATTGTCCCAAATTAATCGACTATAGTCGTCTGACAGTCGACTGGCTGGCAATCGTTTTTTTTCACAAGAGTACCATAGTAGACCATTGACAATTTACAGCGTCAATCACATGCGCTGCAAGCTGAACGGAGTAAGCGGGATGTGACAAAGCTGTATATTAAATTGCCGCTGACGCATGCGGTTGACGCTGTACATTGACTGGTATATACAGTTCCGTGATATATACAATGTCTATGGTATGCGTTGGTCAATCCAATCCCATCACTGGTTCTAGATCTTGTTAATGGGTTCAAATTCTCTGAAAAGGTTTGGTCATATCATCTACCCCGAAAATTATAACCCTGTAATCATTTTCACGGAATTTTGTCATGAATTTAATTTTGTTGAAAAATATTTCTATTGCTAAACAACAATTTACACTACTATCACATTTTATTTCCTTCAATTGAAAATCCAGTAACTGTAAAATAAATTTGCTCACTGTTCAATTTACAAATCCAAACTGCTTCGTTTGCTTCTTGAAATACATTGACGTGGGAATGAGATGTACGCTTATCCATTTTACAATAAGATTGAAGGAGTCGAACACTTGAGACATTTTGTGGACTAACTTTTAATTTCAAGTACGTTTTAAAGCTAAAATTAAAAAATGAACAAAGAATCTAAAGAATACTACTGTATTATATTCAATTGTTCATTTGTCTGTTTCTGGATTACTTATAGAGATTAAAAAGAAGAAAACCGATTTTACAATTTCAATCAAATGAAAATCGGTTCCGTACACATTTCAAGTGATATGGTGAAACTTTTACATTACATACATTAATTAATGTGCCAAATAGGCACATTTTACGTGTCTACAATTTTGTCGCTTCGCTAATAATCATGTATAAAATTCATATGGAAACTTTAACTTATTTTGTTTGAAAATTCTTCATCGAAATATTTAAAATTGGTGGTGTTGTTGCCTCTGTTGGTGCCGTTACCATTGCCACTATTTCCACACACACACACACACACACATGTATGTCTTGCCAAATCCGAAGATAACAGCATCTCGTTTGTGATTTAATGGCATACGCTAGCTCATCTTTATTCAGATAATATTTCAATCGAAAATTTTAAATGAAGAAAATCCGAAGGAAGTGCTTCGGGTGTGCATTTTCAAACTTTTGCACATGCATAAATGGTGCGTCGCAAGCCAATTTTGTCGGTAGTTTGACTTCTCCACAACTGCTCAATTATTTGAGTTTGTGGCAACCAAAGTTGATACTTCATTGTTTTGTGCTACATTTGTTACGGTGCGCTTTATAAGAGCAAAGCGAACTGCGATGCATTTGCAATTTAATAGAAGATATTTCGAAATATGTTTACATTCATTTGGTTGAATGCGCGCTGCACGACCAATTGCCGATCAATAAAATATGTTGGATTATTCAGGTTTTTTGTCCAATACGTGCAATCCGAAAATTGGCCCCAGCAAAACGTGCATTTCGTGAATTTACCGAAATCACAACAATTGTATTTGCATACGATAAATTTAAACAATTGATACGTGAAATGCGATTCGATAATTGTATACGATTAAATATTAAGATGATGGCAACCAAACTTTTCGAACAATTTAATGTTCAACATTACTTTTTACAGTGTCCAAACCGCAAACTTTCAGCTTCATAGCATTAATCATCATAATTCATATACTATTTGTGAATGTGTTGAGGTTGGATCGAGGATGTTTTGGTAGCTTTTCAATAAATCCACTTGATCAGGGACTTTTTTGCTTTTAACTTTGATTTTGTTTTATTATAAGTTGCATGATAATAACGATCACAAAATTCTAACTTTTTACTACAGTACCGTCTCGATAATGGAAACATCCTATAATTGGAAACGCTCCAATAATGGAAACGTTTTGAGCCAATGCATTAGTGTCTCTGCAATGGAAATACCACTTGATTCGCTAACGGAAACGATTTTCGTTCGGCACCAGCAAATCAGACCAAGCTGAATCAGATGATTTATCCAAAATGCAATCGAATTCAATCGAATTCAGAGTAATATGAAGTAAGACACAAGAGCATTTTCAGTGTAGTAAATATTCATATGAGTTGTATTTCACAATTTCTCTGCTCTTTCTAACAGACTGGAGTAAAATCTTTGTTGGCGAAGGTATCCATCGGATACTATTTAATGATGAAATATCAAGCGTAGATATCATGGACTGGTTGAACGATGCAGGACTTGAGTAATGTGTACTCGATTCTGAAGAAGGTTAAAGTGAACCCGAAGACGATGATGTTGTGGCTATTGAAGAACCGAAAACATCGCACAACGAATGTTAAGATACAGTGCACGTATGCATGAACTGGGCAAGCTGTTATGACAACGTAGGCGACTTGAAAATGCTGAAACAATTTGCAGATAAAGTATTGACAAACGCAATGAAATTGTGTAAATACATAAAAAAAACCGAATTTCCTTTTTTTCTACTGTGACTTTCTAAGCATGATATTTCAACTTCAAATGTGTGGCATCGCGCTAGAGAGATGACGTTCCAGCAGCTGCTGGAGTCATTGAATGAACATGAAGACATGCTTTTTCAAGTTCAATTTTATGATGAACACGAGCAAGCATGGTTTGCAGTGCACGAGCTAGTTTCTGATCATGAAAAAGAAAATAGTGATGCTGCTGCAAGCCGGTGATGAGGACGATGGTGTTTAAAATATTGTTGCTGTTGCTGATTCTGATGATCTTATTTAATCAATTCAATTCCTTTCAATATTATCGAAAACGTTATTGAATCCGAAGATCAAGATAATATTGTGTTATAAAACTGAACCGAATTCAGCGCGCACGCATGGATTTTCATATTATGTGCACGAGTTTTTATAATAGTTTGTTAGTCTCCATCTTTTTGCAAATGTTTTATAAAATAAATGTTTAAAATGAGAGAAGGCGAGTGTGTATGAAACAATACGACTGGCTACTATATTGAGAACGTTTTCTTCGTTCTGCTGAATTGTTTTGAAGATATCATCATTTTTTGGGGCGTTGTGAATTGTGACAGACAATTTTTGGATTTCTATCTTCAATTTGAATGTGTTTTGAAAGCTAAGGACTGGTAAAAGAAAAATGACTGTCAGTAATTGATTGTATGGATGTAATAATTGTCATTTAAAGTCTGTAGCCTTTGGGTATTTGAAGCCTTGAACGAGTTGAAAGTATCATTGAACTTACAGCAGGTTGAGTAATTCAACGGTGAGTTTTATCCAGCTTAAGCTGTATATTTTTCGGATCTTTCGGTGAATGTTGTTTGTGTTTAAATTATTCACCGTATTGTTGTGGGCGTCCAAATTCCAATTTCAAATTTTTCTTATTTCGTTTGTTATAATGTCTATGGGAGAGGTGTCATTATTCATTGTAAGTCATGATAGCAAAATGGCAAATCAACAGCACATTTTGGATAGTTCACGTGAGTGTTAGAGTTAATATCGACCGAAACAGACACCGTAAAATAGACATATCACACACAAATAAAAGTGTAAACAAATTATGGATGACATTTGAAGGCTGTGGGAATATTCTCTCGATGATAAAATTGATATTCATGCAAATTTGTTTGCACGCAACCGTCTGTTCTGTTTGATCTGTTTTGGAATAAATATGGCCAGCGGCCATGGAATGTCATTAGCGTGGAACTTCAGTCAAGCGTCAAATTCATCGCCATCGGAAGATGAATGAGTTTTGATTGGTTTTTGTATCGGTCATTGGGTGTGAACGTGCAAATCAAAAGGCATTATATTAAATTCGATTAAATTCAACAACATTTCAAGCATCTAGTAGCACTTCAACGGTTTGCACTCTGTATTCCAACTCGCTATCACTCAATTTTACTGGTTATTTTGTGGTAACTTGTGCATCATGTATGAAATTTGTACATTGTATCACACTCACCAAACGAGTATGCGAGTGCAATAAACCATAGAACAATCCATCATATAAAAGCAAAACAACAACTAAAACACAAAAAAAAACACACGTAGATGAATAACTATATTTTGGTTTTGATGAAATATTTTTCCGACATTTATCCGATTTTAAATTTAAAATTTATCACATTTTCACTCGTTGTGCTATTTTTTTTATACTGAGCACATTCTCTTATTCTTTTCTCTTTCGGAACGGGGTGTAAAGACCAAGATTACGTCAAGTAAGATGTTTGGTTTGTGGCAAATGCGAGAAAGAAGAATCATCATCACTCAAATAACAGCATTACATTGCTAACGTTCCATGTTTTACAAGACGGTATACAAACGAGACGGAAAGAGCATATTGTGTGAAATGGTTGACTGGTATATATATATATATATATATATATATATATATATATATGTGTGTGTGTTACAGTATCGCCATCACCATCACCATCACCATCATTACCACCAATCTCTAGCCATCGCAGGCGAAAACTGCAAAAATCTTGGCGCAACGTTCTTTCATGTGCAGAAGTGCGACGAGACGAATAAATGATCTTCTATGATTTATTACATCATATTTTTATATATGTGTATAGTGGGAACACAGCATTTTTGTTTTTCTTGGGTCGTTTCATGTGCGGAACATGACATATTGACGACTATCAGAAAAATATTCGCAAACTTTTCAAAGGATTTTCTGCTCTCTTCTTCCCTCCCCCTGCCTCTCCCTCTCTCTCTTTCACTCTCACTTTCTCCGTCTCTCGTTTATGCTTGAAATCTCATTTATAGAATTTAGCCATGAAAAAGCATTTCATGCACTCAATGAAATGGAATGCACATGAAATTCAAATTGTACCGTTATTTAATGATGGAAAATATCAAAATTAAAAATAACAGAAAAAAAAATTGTAATCGGTATTCGTCATGCATCGGTAAATGTCCTTGTATCCAAGCATGCCAAACCGATTTCATGCGATGAATAAATTGCACTGTCTTAATCCATTCAAAGAGTTTGGGCCTTTGTCAATATATACAGAAAATATGAAATATATTATTAATATTACTTTCAATTCAAATGCACACTGCAAACCGAAAATTCGATCTGAATCAAATGACCGAACGAAAATCGAAAGAGAGATAGAGAGAAAAGAAAACAATCCTGAAAATAGTGGCTAGTCAGACTGGTTTGTATGACATCGAAATCTGTTTGTGCACAGTACACAGAGTGCTGAATAAGCTTGAGAACTTAAATTAAATATAGTCAACAAGTTAAATTCGTCAGCAGCCCTTACCTCTTCTGTGGTATACAAGGTGGCCCCGTTTTTTTTTCTCCCCCCATCACATTTTTGTTGACTAAACTATTTCAATATTTCGATGCAAAATGAGACACAAATAACCCGTCGATAGCAATCGGCAGACGATTACATTGCTTCTTAATGCAATTTTCGTATTGGATACGGTGTGCTTTCTGGGTTTTGTTTTGATTATATTTTAGTGTAATGCGCATGTGTCACATTTATCCACCAATTCATTGGACTGCACTTTTCGCTTACGCTGTTATGACCATGCATTTGCCAAGTATTGCGGGAACGAACCGAAAGAAGAAGGAAAAAAAACACACACAGAAAAACAGAAGTGAACAAGTGTACTCGACTTGAACTGAAGCCGACACACCATCCACAGTGGATGCCAAGCATTTGAATCGAGTAGTAGCATAAATTCGAATGTTTCACCGTTTAACTAGTCAGTTAGCGACGTTACACGTTCGGAAAAACAAGTCAAACATTTGTATTGAGGTGTTTTTTTTTTTAAATCCGATGTGATCATATCAGCGGGTGATGTTTGTGTGTAAGCATTTGTCGTGCGAACTCAAAATGAAAACCGTGAAATAAACACAAAGTGCAATAATCCAAGTGCTTCGGGCAAATCAAGTGCAAATCATATCGAAACTCTTTGATAGCAATAAACGAACAAAACCAACAACAACAAAACAAAATTGCCGACACACACAAATCGAATATAAAGTCAATTGTAACTGATTTCGTTCAATTTCAAGGTTCTGACAAATTTCCTTGTGACATTGGTATCGTATATCATTTAGGTTGGCGTGAATAATAGAAAGGTGCAATTTTACGTAAGCAATAGACTGGCATTTAACGGCAAAATTGTACTGAACATTGTTTTCTATCAATTTCGACAAGAAAAACATCATACAAAAGTAAACAGTTTTAAAAAGATAACAATTTAATTATAAAACGAAAATTGAAAGCAAGAAAAAGTTCAATACGAAATTGATGACAGGGAAATAGACAATACGATTGTTGTTATTAAAATAGAAATTTCGAGGTGAAATACTATTTATTCGCATGAAACGTACTTGTGTGGACTATTGTGACATTTTATTAGTTTATCATCCGGTCTGGTCGGTCAGTTGGTGAGGTCTCTTTGGTCTTTGACCAACACTATCATTACTGTTTTCGTGTGTATTTTGATCCCTTTTGCTACGGAATTTTCGTAATTCAAAGTGATAAAGTGCGGTAAACTTAAGGCCAAACAGGTTTTACAAAACGTATAACATTTACTGGTTCTAAATGACTGATGACGAAATTATTCGTTTTGGTTTGATGGATTCTAAAACAACTAAATCTTGGAATTTATCGAAATAAACCTCAGTGTGGTGAGAGTGTGTGTGTTTACGTGTGTGTGTGTGTGTGTGTGTGGATGTGTGTGAGTGTGTGTGTGAGCGCGCGCGCTTGTGCTCGTTCCGCAGCTATGATATAGTGGCTAAAAAGCTCTTTGAGCACGTATTATTGCAATTTTGAGGTTGAAAACCACATATCCACTTTGGCCTCTCAAGAAAATTTCATACTACACATAACGTACATATCAGGTCAGAATTATCCTGTCCCAAGTAAGAGTGTAAGAGACAAAATTAAACCACATACTGATTATTTAGGTGAGGCGCCTACGGATAAGGCTGGCCAAAACCCCACAAAAAAAAAAAAAACTCAAACCAAACTAAACTAAACCAAACCAACATAACACACACCATCCGCATTCAGTGAAGTGTCTCTACATCTTTAATGAAGATACTACCACACGCGGCTGTTCAATTCGATACGAATATAAACAGTGAAATAGCAGTACGAGCCACGCCGACCCGTAATAACTTTAATGTTGCATTTTGAAATTGAATCATAGCACATAAGTTATATTAGCATTTGCGTGCGAGTATTTTATTAACATGGGATTAATATAAACAATTACAAATGGTTGCGAGTAATAAAAGCGACGTTTGAATATATTTGTGTTTTGAATGATATTTCGCATAATAATGATAAGTGTTGTAACAGATGTATGCTGAATTTGCAGCCTAAAAACCGACCAACCACAGCACATTCGCATTAGTTAATTGGATAATTTAAAGTTGAAGTAGGCACAATTTTGAATGTGCCGAAGTTCCAGTTGGTGTATTTGGACGGTACAACATCAAATGTCAATGAATCATTCAAGACAATATATTTTATTTGTAAAATAAAATTAAAATTCGTCGGTGTCAAAGCTTAACACAAAATCCAACCAATCCTGACAGCAACAACGGTACTGTGCCTGCATCCAGTGTGAAATAAATCCGAATGAACCAGAACACATTGCATTCTATGTACACAGAAATCCATGTTGGATTGAATGCTTTGCGCCGTTAAAACAAATATGTGCAATACGGTTTAACGGTAAAGCGAAAGAGATTTTACAGCAGAAAAAACAAGACGGCAAAATAACAACAACAACAACAACAACAAAATCCCAAGAAGAAGTGAAAAAGACTGAACTGAAAATAAGAACTGTGAAATCTCTTAGAAGTTTGGTGATATTTTCAACGAAAAACCACCGACATTCACATTTTCAGCATCTCAATTTGCGTTGTTGAAATATTTTTTAGCGAAAGCTTTTGTCAAGTAACGACACGACAAAGCACGTAAGACCGCAAAATTGAGCAAAATAGAAAGATACTTTTACAATCGGAACAAAATTTGAACGTGTGGAATTTCAATGTGCATGTGTAAGTGTGTGCGTGTGGTTTCTCACTTCTTCGAAAACTATTTCCGGCATTTTTGAATAAATATATTTCATTTTGAAGAATGTGTAAATGCTAGCACAAGCGTACTTGTGTGAAACTTACTTTGATCCGTCGACCGTATCAACCATACAGAAACGACAATTGAGAACTGATATATCAACGATATCACAGTACACACAGCAAATGAAATAGTGAAAACATACGACGACAGCAACGACAACAGAACACTTGCTACGCATAACAACGCGCTGTTACCCATAATACCAATTTCGGGTTTCATCCCCCGACCACCCGCCCGCCTCCCTACACGAGAAAAAACGAACTAAGTAGTTGTCTTCAGTTTTATGTTAGATAAAAGCAAAAGCGGTAAGTACCAACTGAAATATTGGATGATTTTGGTTAAACCAGTAAATTAGGACTATTTTAGGTAGAAAATGTTGGCAGAGGTATGCGCACTGTGAGTGTGAGTGTGAGTATGAGTGTGGGTTTGCTACGCCGATGTATGTGATATTACCTGCTGTCAGTGATAACCACATCAGCATCCAAATGAATCACGAATGCTACCATTCTAAAATATTTCATCAGGCCAATTTCAGGCAGCGATTGCGTTTACACAATTATTCAAACAACAAAAACAAAAATTGCAGTGTGTCTTTTGTGTCATCTTACAATACTGTGTGAACAGAGCGAGATGCCTAGAATGCAAGATTACATCAGTGATTTTGAACGATGCAAACAAAAACCGAATATAATGAGAATTGAATGAGTTTGCTTTAGGCATGAATGTGACATTGACATGGTTTGTTTTTCTTTCTTTTTTTTTTTGGTTGTTTATTCGAAATTTTCATTGTTTGCATTTCTGTGTGCACTTGCGGATATATTTAACGATAATCAACGATCTTAATTTGGCTTTCGTCAGCTTCAAAAATTACTTTTGTTTTGCTTTCTTTTCGTCTCGTTGTTCCTTTTCCTTCATCCTGGTGTTCTCTATTCATTCAACTGGCAAACAAAAGAATATGCCATCGCAAATATATGTTGTGATGAACCTTAGGATATGATTAAGCCTGTGTACTTAGCGCCTGTGATGCAGAGAGAGAATTAGACGTCAACTGATTCACCCAAGATAAATAAAAAAGTAAACGCTTGAACGATGAACCAAAGGAAAAAAAAATAACCTGATAAAATCAATATCACCAATTCAAGTTTTCCATTTTTTACTTTTCGATTTCGTTCCAGCAGGTCCCTTTCGCGCTTTTATCATTATTTTTTCATCATTTTTTAATTCATAATTCGTGTTTCATGTCACACGACCAACAAAAAAAAACGTTTTCAACAATTCTTGAAAATTAAATAATAGGATCGAAAGAATTTGGACGGTGGGGAGAAGTAATCAAAAATTAAAGCGATAAAGGAAAAAGGTTCAATGTTAAAATTGATGTCGTTACCATCCATTTAATGGACAAAAATAATCAAATGATTGGCTTTTGTCATAAAAATTTGAACAAACTTTTTGTTAAGTGCCTACATTCATTCGTTGATTTGTATTATACATTGCTATTGAAATTTTATGAAGTACACCATATTGGGAAAGAACTTGTGACAGAAATATATGAATTAACATTGATGTGGACATTTGATATGCCACCATGGCAACTTGAAAAGCAAGACACATAGAAAGAGAGGGAGGGGTAGAGGGGAGAGTGACGAATGAGGAACTTAGTCGCAACTCTTCCATTTATTCGAAATAGCTCTCCATATATATGTTGTGATTTTCGGCTTTCAAACACGTTTCCAAATTATCTTTTCCACTAGCAATCTAACACACATGCTGTTGCCTAGCGAGAGCAATGATATTGCATTTATTATCGTTGGCAACAACTTGTTGTTTTTGCCAAATATTCATTGAGTTTCACTCACATCGTATTGTTGCAAGTTTTTGATGCAACAACATACAACAAAAACCTGTATTAAATTCAAATGGCACTCTTTTTTGGTTGCTGACACATTGGTATGTGATCAAAAGGTAAATTCCTGGTACAATCGCACGAAGGATTGCAAAATGGTGATGACAAACATCCGAAAGACTCGGTGATAAAACTTAGAAATATTACAAAACAACCAGCAAATGGCAAAAATGTACACCGTCAAGGGTAGCTTGTGTAGTATTGCTTGATGTATTTGTTTCATTTTTTTGTCTATGAAATTTCATTTAAAAACGTAAAATGTTGAAATTCCTTTGGACTGATGATACCACTCACAAGGTCTAATGAGCATGACCACCACATTTTGTAGAGAATTGAAAAATACACTAACTGGATTTGGTGGATTTGATCCAAAATCCGAGACTTTCTTTTCGATTTTTAGTTAGAAATGTGCGAAATTTCATGAAAAACATCAGAAGTTGAAACATCCTTACAATGGAAGTACCTTTTTATTATTGGAGAAGAATCTCTATTCATAGCACTCTAAACTAAGATAAAATAAAATAAAATAAATAAAATGATTTTGAATTTCAAAATTATAAAAATGTCTGTTTCAGTCTGGAACTTTCAGATATTCCAGTTTTGAATCTACTCGCAACATTTCAAGAGCTATAACAGTTTTTGAGTTATAAATGGTGATTTTAGAGCTTGATGTAATACATCAAGCTATATAAAATGAACATGAACAGGCACTCTGTGTGTGTCATCGTACATTCACATTTTATATTTGTAGATAGCAATGGTTACAGAGCCCGTTCATGGACAAATATTACACCTAAAGCAAGTGCCAAAATTCGCATAGCACCAAGTGTGATGACTGATGAGCATATTCACAGGCATTCATTAATGCAATGTGATTGTGAATTTATGGTTGTGTGTGTGTGTGTGTATTTGTCTAAAGATGGCAAATATGCACAGCAAAAATGAACAAAAGACGAGAAAACAAAAACAAATTATACATTTGAGTGTGGTGAAACAATGCAACCATCCCGTGCCAAACGCTTGGGATATCCCAAGTAATTTTCCGCTTCGAATGCTTTCGGTTTCCTTATTCTCTATACTTTCGGCAATGCCATCCAAGACGATTACACTTAAAATCCATTTCATACTTTTTTGATTCAGACACTTGAAAGCTATCACCGGGTTACGAATGGAAGTATAAATAAACGAATGAACATGATCCACAATGTTAAAGCATGTTATTTGGTTGAACATTTTGTGGTTAATATGTGCTATATGTGCATTTGTATCATATGTTTCATCCAAATATTCGGAACATTTCCATTTTTCCTCGCTTCTTTTCTTCTCATTTTCCTCGGTAGGTTTTTCGGTGTCGACCACTTCGTATTATTATTTTTTTGTTTTATTTTAATAAAATAGTTTTAATACACTATCTCTCCATCTGTCGCTTTGAGCAAATAATGACCACAAACGAACTGCCATTCCAAAATGTGAAACATATGACGACACACAAATTCTCTCCGATCGAGAAACCTGAAAATGAGCAACCGAAAAAGTTGATATAGATTGTTTTTTTTTTCTCAAGCGGCCAAATTTTCATACTGTTTCATGTGATTAACATTTTTCGGAAGGGGCCATGATTAAAATGAAGTTGAGAACAACAATGGAGATAACGTATATATACTCTATAGATGGAGTGAGAGCGGTAACGGCATGGTGGTTGGTTGATTCGTTGATGAGCCATCTAAAAAGTCGGTTTATCTGGGTAAGCTTAGCCGGAATATCGAAACTATTTGCTTAACTAAAAATGGTGATGGCGGTTCTGTATGTGTGTGTGTGGCTGTGTGGGTGATTGGGTGTGTGAAATGATACTCTTTACATCACTAGCTGCATGCATTTAGTCCAAGCTTATAACTTGAAATGAGAGAATAATCAGTGCCGGGTCAATACCAGTTTGCATGAATCCATTCAAAACCAAATTGATAGAATGAATGAACCTTTGATGCTATCTAATTGACCGTAAAATCATCTCATGGAGAATGTGATAAGAATTCATTTCTAACACTATTGATGCGGCTCTTTTGTAGTCATGTAAAGCACCCTACCGTTCATTGAGCTTTTGAAATACCAGTGAACGTTACGGAAAAAATTTCAACAATTCTTTGGTCCTTCACATGCAATGGCTCTAACGGAATATTTTCCGAAAAACCTTTTGATTTTCAAACATTTACCGTATGAAATTTTCTCACTTTGGATTTGATTGTGTGTTTCGTGTGTGTGTGTGTGTGTGTATATGTGAAGAGATGATGCTTACCGTCTAGACCACCAAATTCATCAGATGGATGATGGTAAAATTGGCTGGCAAATCTCCACTTTAATTACATACATCAAAATCATGGAGCAACTTTTCCACTCATCTCCATGGATGACTCTCAAATGATTCGATTGAAATAAAGCTCTTCAAAATTTCGTCTCCAAATGACACGCGATTTAATTTAATGATTTCATAACAACAACAAACATGCATTGTATTTAGGGTTATCATCAGCATATTTATTCCGAAATCAAAACGAAACCAATGCAAAATATTTATTGATTCAATAAACCAAAAATACGTGTGTGAATTATGTTTCATGGTACAATAGCATCACAAAAAGTACATATGAATCAGGCAACATATTTATGATTCATACACACACACACACACACAAGTAAATGAATCACATTTCTTTTTGTTTGCATGCAAAAGAAGGAAAAAAAATTCAATGCCAACAAAAAAATAAAAGTGTTGGATTTTGTTGTTCATGAGTGAAAAATAGCAGCCCTGATCAAAATCGAGGGCGTTATCTTGGAGCTTTCACTTGCGCGAACATTTTCAAGCTCTTTCAATTCCTTCGTCACCCGAAAACGATGTGATTCATATAAAAATAAAAATGTTTTGGTACGATGAACCATTTCGGTTTGGTATTGGTGGCAAATTAAGTGACTAACTTTTATGCGATAATATCGTTTTTTTTTTTTGGATTTGGTGTTGGTGTTGTTGGGGACACATTCAAGAAGTTTCATACACCTCTTATATTCAGCAATGGTTTTGATGTAGTCATGGTAAACTGAGAATAGAATAAACGAAAGTGAGAGGTACGATGTTTAAAGTTTTCTCTATACGAAAATAGCTCTAGCATTCTTATATCCATACATTTATTCATGAAAATGCGATCAATGGGGCCAAAGCAGCATTATTTAAAAATAGAATAGTAACACGAGCAACAGAAACAAAATCTTTCGGGGAAAATAAATATTTTTTTTTTTGATATTTTCAAATAGAAATGAAAACTACCAAAAATGATTACTTCCCCCATTCAACCGTTTCTTTTTTCTATACACAAAGGCAAAAATCCATGGAATTTGAAGTTGAAAGGAAATGCGAAAAGTATTGCAAAAATCTTATACAATGGAAGCATTTTCGCAAACGATTCGATGTATGGAGCTCTTGATTTAACTGGTGTACAATCAATGGCGTTCATGGTTCACGATGGATAATACGTTAATAAACCATAAAAGCAAACTGAATTTCTTTCAATACACAGGCCTTTGAAGTTGAGCCTGAAATAATATTAAAGCAACTAACAAAAAAAAGAGAAGAAAAATCAAACAAAATTTAACGCGATTCTTCTGATATTTACTTGTTTTTTATTCTTTCTCTCTTGTATTGCTGTTGAATGTAACGATAAATGTGTTCGCTTTTAGTGTAGGCGAACCTTCACAATATCCCATAAGCAAACATCACCAAATCCAACAATTCGTCAAAAATAAAATTGATTCGAAACACTTCTATGTTTTTTTTTTGTCGATTTGTATTCATGTAATTGTGTACGTGTTCGATGATAAATCGAATTTTTGGACGAGCTCAGTTCACAATTTAGTTGCCCAGTTGAAATATTAAATTTCATACGCAACACAAAAGAAATTCGAATACAATGAAATTGAAGACATTTAATTGAAAGCAAAAATAAAGTATTTGCAGAAAAGGATGACGAAAAAAAAAGATGGCAGAAAATAAAGCGTTACAAATTGCGTTCATCAAAGTATTATGACTATGTCACATGAAATATGCTGAAATTCCGTTTCTATGCATACGTATCATTCGCGTCTTTGATTGGCAACAATTCAGTGTGTTACTCGGTGTCCGTGCTATGCAAGCTTTCCTCATAATTGTTTTCCATTTTGTTGTTGTTGTTCGTTTTGCCTTGACTCTCGCCGCTTTTCAAAAAGTGATTTGTGTTCGTTTCTTTGTGCAAAGAGCAAAAAGCGAAAAAAACACACACAGATGAGATTTTCTAGGCTTCTTGCAAGATACATGCGATAGCATATGTAAAACATAAGGAGGATATCGTTAGGAATGTTTCAAAGCACTTTTGGAAATGCGATACCATAAAGCACATAGAAAAAGAGACAGCGTGAAAAAAATACGAAACGTCACAAGATTTTTTTTTTTATATACATATATATATATATATATATATATATATAAAGAGAATGAATAAGTAGAACGAAAAATATGTCAGCTGTGATGAAGAGGATATTGAGTTGTTGTTTTCATCGCATGTCATCCAGAATAATGAGATAGAAATGGGTCATAAACTAGCAAACGAGAGGAGAGTAAAAAAAAATAGAAGAAATGTTACAAAAGTCCGACTTACTTCCATGCGTTGCAGATCAACAGCAATCTATTAATAATCCTAGCTATTTTGCAGGCAATGCAGATTGATAAGCGTTTGTAAAAGAAGAGAAAAAAAATACACAACAGTCAAATCTATCCATAAAGTGTCTGTGATTTTGTGTGCCTCGCTTTTACGAATTCTGCTCGACAAACGAAATAAATGTACCAAAAAAAAAAGAAAAAAAAAACAACAGAAAACGGAAAGAAGCACGGTGTGCATTTTTTTGCCTGAAACTATTGATTTTGCAATCGTTGTCATTTGGTATTTGGTGTCTTGGTTTATTTTTTTTTCTATCCCTGGTAAATCCGCTCAGCGTTCTTGAGTTGCACCAGTCACTGCGGTTAAAGTAGCGGCACATGGACCGTATCAAATATCAAAATCGTTACATTATTTACGGTTGACTGAAAGCTCGGTGAAATTGAGAAAAGCGGTAAAAAGCGAGGAGAAATGTAAAATCAAGTATCAAATATTAAACCAAAAACCAACATGCACAGACACACACACACACACGCAGAGAGAGAGAGAGAGCAAACAAAAGTAAAAGAGAACGATCAAATTTGTCACCTGCAAGGAGCTAGCCGATGGCATTGATGGTGTGCGACCACGCAAAATCATACTCATGTACACATGGCACACACCGAGTCAACAATCAACATGAACACCGATTTACAAATCGTTGAATTCTATTCCATTGGATTAAAATATTTATTCAGGATAGAAAATTTATCGATGGTATTTTTTGTTAGATGGTGTTTTTTTGGTGTAGCATGTGTAAAATGTGTATACCCCGAAACACTTGCAGTCAACTCACGAATGGCATTCAATCTGGTTGTTGTACGTTCCCCTCAATACATCCGCAACGTATTCAGTATTCACGTTGGCATCAACAAAAAAAAAACAAACATTTATGCATTGTGTCAAAGTTTTCAGCCACGATTTCAGTCATATGCAGAAGTTTTTGGGGATACTTGCCATTGTTGTTGGTCTTGTTTGTTTTATTGTTGCTGTTGATTGCCAGAAGAATACCGAAATCATTTTGTGTCATTATAATAAAACAATGTTTGACAACACACAAAACTGAACGAACGTTACACATGCAATTACAATAGGGACACAAATATTAATGTGCGGGATTGATGTCACATAAACGCGCGTACGCATATCATTTGTCGACATGTGATAGCAAATAGCAAGGGCCCATACCATTTGTTTCCGGACTGAGGTCGCATGAAAGCATAAACACACATGCACACGCACGCCATTGGCCGCACGGTGTAGAGAATAAAGAATTATGAAGAAAAATGAATGAAAAGCACACACACACACACAATCTGGCAATCTGCAGCAAACTGTTCACAGTACACCGTAACACATATTGGCCTGAGGTTTTGTACACACCAAATCTCTAAACTCAATAGTTTTGGATCTGTATGAATTACACACATGACACACTTACTATGGTTCCGGGGTTCTCAAATCCGATGTACGCTGACTTTTTTTTATGCAAACTTATTTTCCCATTTTCGAACCGATCAGGTTACCGAGTGTGTTTTTTTTCTCGTCATTGGGTTTAATTTATTCATCCCATGCGAGGTGCTTTTTTCCAGCTTGGAACTGAACAAATCCAGGAAAAACTAACCCATTGGCAACCACAAATTTTCGGACGACAGGTCACTTAAACCTAAATATTTTTGAAACATGAGTTTTGGAAATTGGCCACAATTGGAGTGACTTGTTCTACAATTACAATTCATTCACCATATAAACTAATTTAATTTTAAGTTTTTGTAATCTATAGAAGT
Organism: Aphidoletes aphidimyza; assembly: GCA_030463065.1. Classification (NCBI taxonomy): domain Eukaryota; kingdom Metazoa; phylum Arthropoda; class Insecta; order Diptera; family Cecidomyiidae; genus Aphidoletes; species Aphidoletes aphidimyza. The sequence continues at coordinate 30,038,299 of CM059998.1, read as the reverse complement.
AATATCTATAACATTTTTCAAGTAACAAAAATTAATAGTTTGAGCATAGTGTACCCAAAGATGTTTATCGAGGCAACGTTAACAAATACTCACAGAAAAGATTTCTAGAGGTAAAATTGCCACCATTACTAGTTGCAACACATTAATTATGCATATGCGTTGTTTACCTAAAGTAAGCTCACTTGCTCAGAAACTTCCAAATAGTAATAGTGAGGTATCTCTATATGAAATCTGTCACTGTAGTTTTATTCTATATCTCCTGGTACCTATATTAATTGCGAAAGTAAGGTTTTGGTTTTTTTTTTTTGTCACAATTATGATGACCACCTCCTCCGGCAAGGGGGAAATGACAACCTTTCTGCCATTAGAAACGTCAAAAGTACCTTCAAGTACCTTCCAAATATCGAAACTACCGCCAATGAATGGTATTTCTCCAGAAATACAGCATATTATCATAGTGCTGGAAAAATACGATTCATTGGCGGTAGTTTCGATATTAGGAAGGTACTTAAAGGTACTTTTGACGTTTCTGATGGTAAAGCGGTTGTCATTTTACCCTTGTCCTCCGGACTGAAAATCGATACACTTGAAAATTTTAGTCCTAAATTCAAAGATTTCCTTCCATTTCAAAACCTGTATTTTAGATCCTTCAGCTCAAAAATGAATTCTATCTGGTGTTAAATTGGTTTTCATGACCAAATCCCATAGCAAATTGAAAGAATCGCAAAAGTCCAAAAGTCGGAACAAATCAGGACAAATAGGGACAAAGATAAAAAAAAAAAATCGCCGAAAGGATGGAAAAATCGGTACAGTTCCGATTAAATCTGTAATATGACCACCTTAGTAATGATTTAGTTACAATACATAATTATGTTCTAATAATAATGTGATGCCAATAGGCACATGTGCCATATTTGGCAATAGCTTTGTCATGGAATCCGGACACTTTTCCATTTGCTATGGGAACACATCACGTGTTTTGTTATGTTATTAATGTTTCGGCTCGACCAAAAAAAAAATGTAAAAAATGTGTAGAATACGCAATCCCATTGTTACTATGAAGTGATTAAATTAGGCGTGGTTAAATTCAATAGTTTCATTCGAATGTCATATACCCAATCAAAAGATGATATGATGAATATTTTGTTGAAAAAAAAATCCAACAAAATAATATCATTTAGGGTTAAATGTATATTTTGTGCCCCTTCGAATTCAATTTTGCTTAGACTGGTGGCAAGAAGTAGCCTTTACCAAATTGTCATGGGATAAACTGGATTACAAATACCACACAAAGTTGTTGAGTGTTTGTATGACGTTATCCTTTGTCAAAAAAAAAAACCTTTGTCCAAATCATTACGTAGATTATGTTTACGGCATTACGAAATTGTGTCTGTGCCCACTGAAGCAACAGCGATTGCCACAATAAAAGCCACAGCAACGGTTAAGGATATGAAGTGTATTTTGTTGTTTGTCAGTCACTGTTTCTTGCTATGTAGAATATTGTACAATGTACACACATTCATCATAGAATGCGCTGATGGTTAGCTACATGAACTCTTTGAAACATCAAATACAAATGGCCTATAGAATTTTTTTGTTTTGTTTGTTTTACATCGTGGACGACGGCCACTTCATACCCATGGCAATGGTTGCAACAGTAGCCAATTTCACATATACCGATCAGGCCGATGGATGGCCCAACTGAAAAAAGGGGTCACTTTTCGAGCTCAAATATAATTATTAACATCACATTGTTTGACATTGAACCGGGGCCAATTGATGAGAAAATACGTACGGTGATAAGATAATATTACCATGGCATTTCCATTTTTCGTTCAATGGAATGGATCGCATCGTACTTGAGCCACACCTCACCCATTTGCTTCTGTATCTGTTTGTCATTCTTCATTCGTTCATGTTCGTTACACAAAATCTGCATACACATTTTCGCACATTATTCATTTCGGAGATTTAGAAACGACCCCATCAAGATTATACTATATCATTAGTTAAGCAAACATTATTGCATTCTCGGCACGTACATTAATTACATGTGTATATGAAGTTGGCGATATGATGAACGGCGGGAAAGAGGCCGACGGGGAGAAACAGACAATAGATAGAAAAAGGAAGAGAGAGAGAGAGAGAGAGAACGCGCGCACAAACGAGCGAACGAGAGATATGATGATGTCAATGCCACCGAAATCTCCATATGAAAATACATAATTCAATATAAGGTGTGCTCGGCTCGTTAGAGTTTGGCTCTGTATTTTCAACCCCCACTATTTCATATTTTTCCCGAAAATTGAATGTGCAAACAGCCATCTATTGTGTCAGGTTTTAAATAATTATTTTGTGTGGTATGTGCGACGACAATAAATTGTGTCGCTTCAAGTCACAAATACACGTTATTTCTGGGGGAGGGCGAGGAACGCATATTGAATGGAAACCAAACATACGATTAATTGCACTAATGCGATCTCGAGCGTTAGGCCAAAAATGTTACCGAATCAAGATGATATCATAATATCAAATTTGTGTATACGTGAAAAGTCAACCAAAATTTATATTAAAAAAAATAAACGGCTCGTGTACATTGTGATAAATGTCCCCCACATGCAAAAGTATCCATTGAAAATCTAATAAATATTCAGTTAAAATGAGGGAGAAAAATGAATATTTCGATTTTCGACCGGTTTTAATAAATTTTTTTTCAGCGGCAGCTTTTTTCCCCCCCAGAATATGGAATAGTCATGTAACAACATTTCGAACGTGTGTTTTTATTTGAAATTGAAAATACGTTTTTTATCACATTTCTGTTCCGAGAATTTACCACAGTCACAGCATACATATGATATGGTGTTTATGTTGTTGTTTTTATTTTATTCCAAACTACTGCGATTCGAGAATGGTCAACTATACTTGGATACAATCGGATGTATATTTACGTGAATAAATGCTTGAATGAAAATGCACACACAAAACCAAGTCGGTAAAATGACTCTGATGTATTGGTGAAATGTCAAGTCACCAATAGATTCCACAATAGCCAAAGATAATTTCATACAAATGCATCCTGTATTCAAAATTTGCACACGATGCCATCGGTTTCACAGAAATGGTGACAAATACAAATGTAGACACTTGTATGAAATTACCAATAGCTATTGTGAGTATCCATTTGTGATTTGACATTTCACCAATACATCAAACTCATTTTACCGATTTGGTTTTCTGTGTGTGTGTGTGTGTGTTCAGAACAAAACCAGTATGCAACTGGTATCACAGCATGTTCCAGTGTTTATCAATTGGTTGAATTGTGTATTACTGTTGAAAATGGCTTTCACTGGGCATTCAACTGACGCATCAATTGAATCAGCATAATCCCAAAATCAAGTGACGATATCAATCACTTACTGTTCGACGTTACACTTCATGCATATAAAGGCAAATTATGCCCCGAAAAAACTACAAACACACACACACACATATAATATACGAATAAATCACGTCGATTTGACCAATACATTTTGGTGCAATGTAAAAATATCCTCCCCCGTTCCCCCAAAACCAAGTTTCATTGTCAGTGAAAATGGGAAATCGAGGATGGTATTGGTCAATTGATGCTATGGTTTTTCCGGAAATTACAAACGCTAATTTATCTCCAAATGATTTAAAATTAAAATGATTGAGGTCAGTTCGGGTTCCATCAATCAAAATATCAGGGGCTTACTTTCAATGTATTAAGTGTGTCCACATACATGTGTGTCGACCACTTCGATTGAAATCCATAATGAAAAACCAAACTGTGCCAAAACTAAAGCGAGATAAAAGCTCGAAATGTTTGGTGGGTAGATTTTGGCATTCAATATTTTGATGCGCACCTAGGGGCATTTATGTATATTTATCGAGGGAAAAATATGCGATATTCAAGAGTTTTGTATAATATTCACGTATTTTGAGTGTTTATACGCATTATTTGTCAATATACACGATTATATTTTTTTATTTTTTCAAAATGGCTGCCGTATATTTCAATATATGCACTATATTCGTGGTTGATTTTGGAAAATATACGTCATATTTTCGGTTTATAGACGTTTATAGATGTTTATATATATTTATATTTTAAAAAAAATATATACAATATTTACGCTTTATACACATTTATAGACGTTTATAGGCGTTTATATGTATTTATATTTTAAGTTAAAACCCCCTAGATGCGCACATTAATTCAATCGAAATTCCGATAGAAGCGAGCCGAAAATAGGAAAAAAAGCACACACACGCACACGCACACACATAGAGAGGAAATCAAATTTATCAAAATTTATAACGCTGTGGTATTTTATGCACATTGATATCATTACATAAAATAGATTGAACGAATAGCCATCGACTATTTCTAACCCCGATCGCATTCAAAGGAATCAACAAAAAGGGTCAACAAACACATTTTTTTCAGTTTGGTTTATTGTTTAATGTGATAGAAGCAACTTTCATAATGATATTTTGAATACGAATAGCTTTAGCTCTTTCGATTTAATGTTGCATACGAATTTCATCGATAAAACTGTTCCATTATTCCATTAAATATGATGCACATGCAAAATGCATTTCAATAGAATTGCATAGTATGGTATAACGGTACGCGAATGAGCTAAATGGAATGCACGGAACAAAAGGGTAACATTTTGAAAAGGGCGCCTACAATTCAATGGAAATGGAATGGAATGGAATGGAACGATTAATGTTGAACCCTGTTGAGAGAGAGTGAGTGAGAGGGGAATGTAGGACGGGAGTATAGAAAGAGAGACTAGACAAGACAGCCTGATAAACGGATAGAGCCACCGATTGAATAACACATTCGTTCGAATGTTCGCTGTAACTTACAGCTTGTAAGGTAGCGCAAGCATGAGAACCGACCATGAGAACCGAGCACGAGAACCGAGCATGAGCATGAGCAAAATACATGGTGAAAGCCAAACCAAAACACACTTCATAGACTTCCTCAACCTCAACACCAAATTGAAAATGTTCATCATTTTAAGCAAACGAAAGACGATGGAGCTGGAATGAGAGTGTTCAATGTATACGATGGCCCCTCTTATTGTGTGTTGGCATTTTATGCATGTGTAAATCCATTGATAATTTAAACGAAACGGCAAGCACAATGAGCTCACAAATAACTTCAAGTTCTCGAATAGTTATTGATTGTTTGAAAAACAACTGAAGCAATATATTTAATGAAGCCCATGTTGTTTGGGGGGAGTAATTCGCAACACAATGGCAACAATACAGCAATTGTATGTACATTGTACACTGTACAGCTATAATACAGAGTAGCTGGCAAACAGGCAACGCGCGCGATTGTGGTAGCGTGACAAGATACTTAAATATTTTCTTGTTTTGTTTTCATTATTAGTCTTGTTTTTGGGGGGTTTTTTGGTTTATGTTTAAGGATCAATTCTTGGTCTCCCATTTAAATTCGCTATTTTCAGTTCAGCTTGAATTTATTTGGCCTTGACAAATACACCATCTTCCCTCGTTCTCTTTATCACCGTTTGTCTCTTAGTCTTTATATATTCATGCAACAATTTTGGCACATAGAAATGAGCATCGTTGGTATTTTCCACAACAAACGGTATTATCGCAAAATGCTCAATGGTACTCATTGTTTGTCGTATGAAATATTTATGCTGTTGCTCACCATTAATAATAAAATAGAATTCGAATTGAAACTGTAGACACGCTTTCAAATGCACGCACTCACTAATTCTATTTCATTCTCTCCGTTTTCTCTTCTGTCACTCTCTGTCTCTCCAGTTCGTTCACCAATTCTTGTTTCGGATCATTTTGTCTTCATTATTGAAACGGCAACAATTTGCACACAGTCACAATTGAAAATTCTTTGCCTATGCATGTCGGACGGTTAATGGGATAAAGAGGAGAAAAAAAAATGAATTCATTTTATCAAATAAATGCCCGCCAACTACAATAGAACCTGATGATTAGCTTTTCAATTCAATGATAATTTTTCTTGTCTCAAGACTCGGATGAAAAATTCTTGCGTCTGGCACAAGCCTCAATTTATTTCATCATACATTCATTACTTTTATTTCGCTTTTGTTGTACACGAACCAATATAAATGAGAATGAACAAAAGTGGATAAGAAATTCAAAAGGAAGAGACGAGACAACATGGAATACATTTGAGTTTTAACGTACGCTCTCATACTGTTACCAAGAAAACACTCTAATGAATATAACACTATTATTTCATGTCTTACGGCCCAACAATCAAAGGTCAACTAATGAGATACGACTACCAATTAAATTTCTCGTTATCCTCGATATTTCTCCCCGTGTTGTCTGTCTATGCGTTGCGTCACACAAATTGATAAATTCTTGGTTAAAACTTCCTGTAAACACTGAACTTTTACAATTGTGAGTTAAATGTTGTTGGTATTGTCAATTTGGCCGAAGAAAAATAAAAATTCCTTACGATGGCATAAAAGTGCTCGGCTTTTGAAAGCTTTGAACGGCAAAAAACAAATCAATATATATTATTCTGAACGAAACCAGGGGAGGCAAGAAAAAATGGATTCGAGATCGAGACGATGCATGACTAAAATGGTAAGGTTAAAGAAACGAGCCATCGCAAAATAATCGATAGCACTTTGAATATAATAAAGTCTATGGTGGAATCTATACATATAAATCTTGTTATATTTTCACTGTGTAAAAATGTTCATTTGATTTTCATTGTCCGGCCGTGTGTAAGGGTAAATCAATGTTCGATCGAAAAAAAGAAAAACTCAAATGAGTAGAGAAAATGTGTAAAAAGCAACGCATTTCATGTGCTCCGCATGAAAAACGATCTATTTTTTAAGCTTCCTTTTTTCATTTCCATAACATCCGGAGCTCTTAGCGCTTCATCGAATTTTAAACGGCCATGTGAGAAAAATATATTTATATATATATGTATTATACATAGTGGCGTAATAGTCCAAATAGAGGTGTACAACGGACAGGGTGTTGTCCGTCCGTCCGCCCTCCTTCTCAAGTTGGACAAAATGTAAAATGTTCGTCCGTCCTTCTTCTCGAGTCGGACAAAATGAAAAATGTCCGTCCGTCCTTCTCCTCAAGTCGGACAAAATGAAAAATGTCCGTCCGTCCTTCTTCTCGAGTCGGACAAAATGAAACGTGTCCGTCCGTCCTATTGAAAATCACGGACGGACAACATCCTATCCGTTGTACACCTCTAAGTCCAAATGGGAGCGTAATGAAATTGAAAAGAAGAAGAAAATAAATCGATTGATATTAAGCGTCAGATACATTGATTAATCAAGAAGGGAAACGCCAAAAGAAAAAGCGATTGGTTTTGATTTTGAACTCTCTTTCCCTCTATCTCTCTCTTTCATTCACTATTCTTCTTTCTCTCTATTTTTCTCTCTATTTCTCTCTCTCTCTCTCTCTCTCTCTCTCTCTCTCTCTCTCTCTCTCTTTCTCTCTCTCTCTCTCTCTCTCTCTCTCTCTCTCTGTGTGTGTGTGTGTGTGTGTGTGTGTGTGTGTCTCAACAACTGCAGTATGTAAATGATAATAATGAATCCAAATGCGCTGATTGAAATTGGATTAAATTCAGCCTTTGAATCAATTAAGAGAATAATATGTTTCATTTGATCATGATGCTGATGTTTATATTGTCTCTGTCATAGAAATCTATGTGAAGAATAAAGTAGGCGGTGAATTTCAAATGCGACAGAAAAAAAAATGATTGAGAACACACACAAAAATTGGCATTCAAAAACATTTGCCCGCATTTTCAATAAAGTTTGCATTTCAATAGAAAAAACTTTCTATTCAACAGCAGAGCATTCATGACTCGTGCTTTTTGATTTGTTGGTTTGTATTCATGCATTGGCAAAAAAACACATGGTCGTATGTCTTGTGTGCGTGTCATGTAGCCCCGATAAATAAATCAAAAACACATACTTTGGCGCATCTCTCTCTCTCTCCCTCGCTCTCTCTCTGTCTCTCTCTGTCTCTCTCTGTCTCTCTCTGTCTCTCTTTGTGTCTGTGTGTGTGCCTTTGTCGTTCTTTTCGATGTCAATAGAGCTCAATTGATGAATAGAATGTTACGTTCATTACGCATTTCATAGCTATTCAATGAATTAATCCAATTTCAATACGTACACCTTGACTTCTTGATGATTGACACAACGACATTAATTGACTAATTACATTCAAGCCTGACTCGAAAATGTTTTGAACAAAAGCGGAGTGTGAGATAGAGTGGAATGGGTTTTCGATTATAATTTGAATCAGGTGACAACCTTTAACCGAATGACATTATACTATTTTTCGTCTCCTTCTCTCTCTCCCTATCTCTCTCTCACTGCATGATATAGTTCGCATGACATCGATAAGTCGTATCAATCACATGATTTTCATTGCAAAGGTCTCTCGCCAGAGAGAAAATTAGGAGCCTCGAGTAAAAACAACTGCTGATGGATTTTATTTTTCAGATTTTCTCTCTCTCTCTCTCTCTCTCTCTCTCTCTCTCTCTCTCTCTCTCTCTCTCTCTCTCTCTCTCTCTCTCTCTCTCTCTCTCTCTCTCTCTCTCTCTCTCTCTCTCTCTCTCTCTCTCTCTCTCTCTCTCTCTCTCTCTCTCTCTCTCTATTGTTACAATACCGATCACCCCGACAAAGTATCAAAATATGAGAAAGTAAATTTACTTTCATGGTTAAATTCATTATGAGAATATCAAAAATGGTGTACATTTTAATTTTCGGATGCTCTTGAGATTTTACCAAATGCAATTCCCATTTGGCTAATGGACATGAATGAACCAGTCGGTTTTTATTATGTATTCGTGTGAATCTGACCTTCAACTCAAATTAAAATACAACATGCACGCAATTAGTGGTCTTAATGTGAACAAAAACCACACACAAACAGGCGACTCAGCAAACAAAGTTTGCATGGCATTTAATGGAAAAATCAAGATTCAAAATGAAATTAAATGTGACCTCATCAGTTTGTTTTGCCACCATCGTCGCATTGGACTCGAACTGGTCTGCCATGTTGGCGTGTATTCATTCGATTTTGTGCTAATTACTGGAAACAGAACGATATTCAATGGCAAAATATTTCCAACATGCACTCCACTTGAATTGAAACTCAAAAACGCCGCTAGTGTTTGTGTTTGAATACGATAATTACCATAGATTCTATGTCTATGCTATTGTATTTGATGCAATGGCAAATGCTCTATAAAATTTAGCTGTGATGAGAAAAAATGCAATCAGCAAGCTCACAATACACCATGAAATGGCATGACATAAAATTGCCATTTCCAGTGAAATGATTCGACAAATAATTTAAATCAAAGAAGCATAAAGACTTACATGCTTATTATCATTGTCGCTACAAGTGGGTAAATGTCAGACAGCACCCAAAAAAAAGCGCAGTGAATAAATGTATTATGGAATCTTATCTCTTAAAATCTCACTCGCACTCGGAATTTGGTGATGCTGTTTGAACAATTTTTGTTTTTTCAGTCAATGCCACAGCATGTGTTTGCATGAAGTTGCCGTTTTTCACCATTTTCTTATTTAACATCATTTTTATGCACTTCATGAAATGTGGTATTGGTTTTGTTCAGTTTTGGTTTGTTTTCTGTGAAAAATTCTTCAAGAAGTTTTTCGCTCAGCTGGGTCTAATTTTTGCCCACTTGTGCTTTTTACTCATTGTATTTTAGCCTATGCGGTGATTTTGATTAGTCCTTTTCTTAATTATTCTAATGTTGTTGGAATATATTGAGCGTAAACCTAAGAAAATACATCAACAAAGTTTTCACATATTTGGACTAAAAGGGTGAATGGTTCAATGTAGGGAATCTACACGCATTAGAAAACATGGAATATGTTTCACCTCAACATATGAATGAAACATCGACGGTCTCTCTCTCTACTGAGCTTATTTAAATCATTCTACTCACTGGAATGAATGTGTGAAAATCAAATGAAGAATTGAATAACATTGACCGAATAGAAACAGTGTCCGGTTTTTTCTTTCGAGAATTGATCTGAAATTATGGGAACTAGACGTTTAAGGTCGGAAAGAAGAACATTCTTTTCACACCTCGAGAGGCCTAGATCCGAAAATTGTACGCCGATTATCAAAGGCCCAAACTAACATCGATTGGAAACACTTTTCGAGCGAATGCATTTGCACACCGCAGCGAGGAGTTCATGTTCTTTTAGTTTATTCGCTCCGCCAATCTTTCATATAGTGCACTTGTCGAGTATACTCGAAATCTTTATACGAAATGAATTTCAGAATGTGGCGTATTTTGCTTTGAATTTTTGCAACAATTTTCTTTTTTTTTCAACGCCATTCGACCGACGTGGATTTCTCGTTGTGTTTGTGCGTACGTGTGTTTGAAAGCGCAGTTTTGTATGTATGCTAATGTTACTGTAATTTGCTTGTGTTTCATGCTATATGTTTTGTACAGCGACATAGGTTTTGTTTTGTTTTTTTAAATTTATTCGGAATGTACAACTGTTGTTGTTGTTTTTTTTTCACTTGGCCAAAATCTTGTTGTATCATTGCACGCTACATGATAAAAACGCAACGGGTGAAAAAGACACCAAAATATTTTCCAACAAATTCATTCCATTACTTTACCCACCGAAAGAGATACGATGGATAAAATGTTAGACATTTTCTATACATATCTGTGTGTATCATATACCTCTTTGAGTCGATATAGTCGTCATACACACAATTGTAGCAAAAGCACTTAAGTGCAAGTGTACGCATTCATGCATAGACGATAAACGTTGGCTCGATTGATGTGCAAGTTAGAGGTGCTTCAGTTAGCTGTATTCATAAGCAAATCGTTCACTTGCTCGTTCACTCACTTTATCTATGGCCCGCATGTGTATATGAATTGCTGGCGTTGTCTGTTTTTTTTCTTCGTCGTCTTCTTTTCTGCTGCTGTGTGCAGCTCGATGTTTAACGAAATAAATCAAAAGCTCAATACGCAAAACATAAAACTGACATTCTGTGTGAAAATGAGCAACGGTAACAGCAACAATAACATTAGACGCAACTACAGCGGCAGCAGTAAGCTAAACCCAAAATGACTAATATGACTGTAATCGAGTTGTGACTATTTTGGTGAGCTTTTCAGCAAAAAAAAAACAGATCATTTCGAGAATGGTAAAAAATGTGTACTGTACAACACTCTCTATAGACTATACTTTAAACAGTACATACAGTGCACATATATAATGTCCAATGTTATCCATACCCCTCGCAATATCTGTTCAAATTGATTCCTTCTACAAGTATCCCTGTCTTTCATTCAGTTTCTCGTTTTTTACTTCCTCCTCTTATTCGCACCCATTTGCCCATTAAGCATTTGGGTCTTCTAGTTTTTTTTTGTATGCTGCCCGCGTTTAAAGTGCCATTCTATATTTCTTTATTCTTCCTTTAGAAGTCTATTTCAATCTAAAATAAAATTATGTGCTGGGCGTATGTGTGTTTAAATGTGAAGGGCAAAAGAGAAAGGAAGAATAAGCATGTATGAACGTGAGTGGGTCTAGGGGCTTTTAGCTTTTATCAATGTTCAGGTATTCTTCAAATTTCAAACAAAAATGCCATGACATCAATTCTTTACAAGAAAAATTGAAGAATTTGATTGAAGTTATTAAAAACCAACAAAACACAGGATTTGAATTCTTAGATAATTCTATTTATTTCATTGTCATTTTGGCTCGTTCATATATATCATTTTATTTCGAGTGTAATAAGATGAATCAAGAATGAATGCATTTTTCTGTGTTTTAGAAGGTCCGACATCTATGATGCTTGAAAAGTTGATGAGGTGTTGAAGATTATCTTCAGAATGAACACTTTTCTCACGGTGTTTTCAAATATCGTGTTTATCTCGTTCTTAGTGACTGTTTCCCAAATACAAATAACGGATTTTTGTTGTTATAAAAGCCCCTAGGTGTGGATATATGATATGCACACATTGTAGGTATGGCACATCTTCTACATTGAAATATTACGTATATTGAATTTGGTGCTCTTTTTTTCACTATTACCCGACTTTTATTTGCTATTTTATTTCATTTTAGCTATACGGCAACAGTACGGTTGACGTTATTATATTAACGTGTTATTTTTTTTCTTGTCTCTCTCTCTCTCTTTCTCGCTTTCTCGATCGAGTTTCCTTATTTATTCTGTTTTTTCTTTTACTCCACTCATTCATTCATTCATTCAATTTCTTTTTATCTATTTTACAGATTTCGTAGAAGATGTGGATTTCAACTCTACTTGGATTATGTCTGAGTGGTTTACTAAGTATAGCTGCATATTCAATAAAAAACAATCAGGTATTAAAAATCATTTAATGTTGTTGTTTTCTTGTTCGTTACCATTTTTTGTTGTTGTTTTGGTTCATGTTATGTTGTCCCGTTTGTGTTTTTTTTCTCGCCGCATCTTTTGTTGGGAGGGGAGGGGGGTAGCCATTCCCATATCAAAACCCCATAATGTGTTTATCCGGAGTATGGTTGGAGTGCAGTGCCCATGATTGAGCATATTTAAATGGTTTTGATGGCTTGCGTATGTTTCGTATTTTCATTTTAGACAAAAATGATGGTTATGGTCGAGTCCATTCGAGTGCGATCACTTGAAGTACATAATCCACATATTTTCAACGAGCTCGTTTGCTTCGTTCATTCGTGTGCATTCGTTCGCTGGTATCACATTATTTTCTCTCTCTCTCTCTCTCTCTCTCTATCTCTCTCACTCCGTCTTCTTTTCAAAACGAATTTCAGCTTACAAAATCCGTTCTCAGAGCTGTGTGTGTGTGTGTGTGTGTGTGGTTGGGTAATGCGATGATGTTGATAGTTTGCGCATTCAAGTGGCTATCTGTTTATATTGCCATTAAAAACACATAATTTGGCAAAATGATTTCCCTAATTGATTTCCAATAAAACACACAAAATCGTAAATAGTTTTATAATTATAGCATTTTGTTGTATCGCCCGAAAATCAAATTGGTAAAATGAGAACATTGACAGGAAAATGGTGTGGTGCAGTCTGTGTGCCTTATTCATTTCGTTTCATCCTTCATCGACCAGGTCAGGTCATAGAGAGTGAAAAACACACACATACAGAGAGAGAGAGAGAGACACATCAAGCTACATAGCCAAGCAAATGTTTATATCAGATTTAATGACAGTTGGTAAACAGCAGTGGCCTTTCACTTAGCAAACATTGAAAAGCGAAATCACTGGAAGAGAGTGCCGAAGTATCCCCCACTGCATGCAAAATGCAGAGATGAAGAAAAAAAACCAACAACAACCCATTGAATTAAACACAAACACACACAAAAAAACGAAATCAGTAAGAGAAACCTCTCGAAATCTAATTTCCATAGTTTTGAAAGTGCCAACGCGAAATAGAGAGGAAAACAGTTAAAAGTGGATGCTCTTCATTGTGCAATGTGCATACAATAAAGGATGAATTGTTTACAATTATATCTCTCGCTTTCGTCATTTTTTGTTTTGTTTGTTATTTTGTTTTTGTTTTCGGTTTTATTCATTCATTTATCCAATTCTTTTTTGGGGCCATTATATAAACAAGGTAGTATTGTCAGTTTACAAAGACCATAGCCAAATGTACTCGATGCACTAAGCACTAGTCATTCTCTCATTCAATCTAGGAGTTGGTTGAGTGTGAAGTTAAAACTTTCGTACCTTTCATCAGGTGCTTGTCCGTAATGACGTTGGAAAGTACAATGGATACAACGGTTATAGGTGTGCATCAATGGGGCTCAAAACTCACACTGCGCCACCCCAGCTGTTTGAAACATTTTTGTAAAATTCGATGCATTTACTCGTTTTATTGGTTCAATTTCGTTAATCTAAGCCAAGGAATACGGCGATTCGATGCAATCTTATGCTGTTGTTTTTTGCTCTGTTTATTTTTTTTTTGTTTCTTTCTTCTTTTCTTCACTCTTGGTTTCGTTCAATGATGGGTTCAGGTACGTTGAGCATTCTGTTTCGTTGTCGATATTTTCTTTGTCGAATGCACCCATAAAACACTTTTTAAAGCTATTGACGATACGAGAGGAAAAAAAAGTATGAAGAAAAAAACTCACGTAAAAAACTTTTCTTGTTATGATTCTATTGAGAACGATTCTTTTCACAATTCTGTGAGTATGTGTTGCGGGTGCTCAGCTCCTCATTGCCCGTCTGCCCCACCAGATTCCAAGGACGATTGGGTTGCGGAAAGACGTGTTGAAATCGAATTGTGAAAACTTTGTATTGATAGGATTCGTGAAAGAATATTAATTTGAATGGAGTGCTCTACATGCAGGATGCAGTCTGTGCCATGGTTAGAGTATGCATACTCTGTGAGTCTGTAAACTGCATATTGAGGCACGGGCAAACACACGTTTTCTCTCGGCTAGAACGACGATACTCTTATAATGTGCTCATTGAAATCACATGCACAACAAACGGTACATACACACGTCAGCGTGCCAAACAAAAAACATAACAACAACAACAACAAAAAATACGAATCAAAGTTCTCACTTGCCAACAACTTTTTGACTCAATGCCGCTTGTGTACTCAACGATCTTGACGCAATTAATATAATATTTTCCAAATGAAAATACTTGAACTGCCCACTAAAATCATCATCACGCTAGCTGCCATACACGATCTATTCAGTTTGTTCGACACTAGAATTGGACATTTTCCTCCGTTTTTTTTTGTTGTATTTTCATATTAATTTTTTTTACTTTGTTACCAAGGTAACTCAACATTAAATGGAAAATTCAATTGTATAAATTTGAATTCTACTTTCGTATGCTATGGCGTATTTTGCCACACAGTGTGTGATATTTGTTGGAATCACAGAGAGAGGGAGAGAGAGAGTCTCAACCATTTGAAAACTTCTAGAAAAACTGCACTTATCACTTAGTCGCATTTCAGCTAAAGCACAAACATTCAAATACAGGAACGAAGGAAAGCTCGGCACACACAAAAAAATGTTTATTTCATTTATTTCTTTTTTCTTTTCTCTCTTCTTTTTCATTCGTTTTGTGTGTGTGTGTGTGTGTGTGTGTGTTGTTATTCTCATTCACTTTATTCGTTGCCTGGATAGATGTAATCATGGACGTTTTGAATTTCATGTTTCCATTAGAATGCGTGCATAAGCCGAGAATGAGAAAAATTCCCGAACGAAAGAAACTACCATTGCAATCTTTTGATTTTACATATTTCGTTGATTGTGAAGTGGCTCATTCGAATGAGCGGGAACGGGAGAGGGGGGGGGGGGGTGATTTTTGGATTGAAGCAACGGCAGCACCAACAGCGATAACGTCGTTCTGCATACCATAGCCGACTAAGCGGTTGGGTTTTGAAAACGGCATTCGAGCATTTGGCTTGAACGTCAACGCACATGGATTTCATATCGAGCTTAAATTCTATGCCAGCTGAATGCAATCCCTCCCATCCGGTGAAATTGTTGATTTAATTTTTCCTGATCACGTAATTGCTAACATTCCGTACCTTCAGGAGATTGGTGTAATGGCTGTTTTGCGCATTTTTCTTTTGGCCGCTCGTTTTGTGTGTGTGTGTGTGTTTGCACCACAAATACTGGCCCCCGTTGCAACGACGGAACATTACACCACATTCACAAACAAGATCAGTGAAAATTCATAAAATACCATCGTAATGCCAAGTCGTGTTTTCTATTCGATTGCCACTGTACGATCCAATTGAAGAAGTGAACCGCTGCTACTGCCACCGCCGCCACCACCGTCGTTGCTACAAAATATTCCGTGTATCTTGATATGCGATTCAAATCTATTTGTGCCAACCACATAACAAAACGAAACTTACAGATTTCAACTAACTTGATTGTTAGCATTTTTTCTCCCCCCTCAAACGTCGTTTGGATAGCGCACCACTTGCCATTCACCATTATTTATAGCTTCATTCACAAATAATCTATTTAATTTGTGAAATTCTCGAAATGTGTATATATGTGTGTGTGTGTGTGTGTGTGTCAGTGTGTCAGTGTTTGTGCGCGCGCGATTTTTGTTGTTATTTGGTTCTGCTCTCGTTCTTTGTTTGTCTGATGATCGAATACATTTAATTGCATTACTCGTGGTTGGTCATGTTATGTACGGTGTCCGAATCCAAATGTTGCGCTCGTGTCCCATTGATTTCCAATTTGCGTGTTTTATAAACTTATCGGTAATTATTAGCCACGCTCGTGAGAACAATATCAACATTTCTGAATTGCTGCATTGTTGACTTACAGTTTTGCGTTCATTCGCTCATTTGCTCACTCACTCATTCTCTCTCTCTCATCCTCTGAAACAACCGAATTTTACACAAAATATGTACACAATAAATGTGGTCATGGCAAATGCATTTGCAAGCACGTAAAGCAATCATAAATACCCGGCTGACATGAAAATGAAGAGAGAGAGAACTGAGCAGTGCCATAAATGAAACGCAAGGCAAAGCTAAACGGAGCAATGCCATATAAACTATACCGCGGGCAAATGGTTGTTAGCCAAACAATTCGATGCAGGCGATTTTTTTGTTGTTGTTTTGCAGCTGAAACTGCATCTGTGTATCTCAAAATTCCACATTTGTCGGAATATCCAGACATTATTCGCGTTGAAAATTCGATTCCTTTTTTTTCAGGTGCTATTTTTTTTTGTTATTATCATCATTTATTTTAACATTACATTTAAACGGATCCGCGTCGAAAATGGGCTGGGAGAATTTGAGAATGGAATATAGATTTCTATTGTGACAATGGGGAGGCCAAAATATATAAAAGTCTATAGACCATTTTCAAATGTTACACTCCCCAAAATTGGATTATCCCATTTAAACCATTGTGTCATTGAATTTCCTTTTAATTGGTTTGTTTCTCACTCTTCATTACAGGAAACAATTCCAAACATGACAGTCGGTAAGTAAACTTTAGCTTTTTTCCAACGCTTTCTATCTACTCTTGGTTGCATAGCTCGAAAAAAAACAAAAAAAAAACAAGAATAACCGTTGTCAAATCAATTATGTTTATGTAAATTATTCGATGCATACCCAATTGAAGCTTGAATGCATTTTTGCATGTGTTGAAACCTTGAACAATGCATAATACACTTGATAAAAACACACACACACACACCAACACACCAGAATGCTTTCTCGACTAAATGAATCGTTATTCATCTGCAGCATGGTTTTTTTTCGGCTCATTGTTTGCAGTGTTTGGAATAAAATACGAGAGAAAAAAGGGCGAGGAACAGAGGGAAAAAAAAGAACGTGAGAAAAATCACAAAGAGAAACGCGTAATTTAATTTCAAATAATCCCAATCAAGAAAACACCACTCTCTATTTTTATTCGCTTCTGTGCTCCATTTTCTCTCTCTCTCTCTCTCTCTCTCGTGTTTTTCTCTATTGTTCCAATCTCTAGGTATTCAATGGAAGTTTTGTTAAAGTTGATGCAAGAACAAAAAAAATCTCATTGTTGATTTTTAGTTTTTATTTGAATTTTTAAGCGCCTGTCTCGCATTCATAATCTCTGTCGATGGATAAATCAAGCTAAAATTACACTGATTTTGGTTGTATGTGCTTCAGTTTTCTCCGAAATTGCTGCCGCCCGCTCTTTTTCTCTCGGGCCGATCCAAGTAAATTCAATAAAACAACACCAAAAAAAAACACACACACACAAACAATTTTTATTGGAGAATTCATTTGGCTAGGCCATTTGACCATATGACAAACATTGAAAATAGAATGAACATGACTAAACAACCGATGCTGTGGACGTGCGTTCCGATTTTGTGACATTCGTTAATAGAATTTTCGATTAGAAACAATGTCTCGCGCGCAAAAAAATCCAACATTCAACACTTGACTGAGTTGTCAAGATCGAAGTTATTTGCGACTGAAAGAAAAATAAAGTGTTCACTCTACTGTGTGTGTGTGTGTGTGTTCTTTTTTTTGTTATTTCTCCGCCTGACGCACACGGCTGATGAATGCCCCTTGTCATTTTTAATGGATTTCGTTTGTGTTAACATTGGTGCCGATTGTATTTTGTCGATGCATTTCAGTTCAGAATATATACAAATCTATGCGAAAAAGTATCGAGACATACACACACACACACACACGGAGAGAGAGAGAGAGAGAGAGAGAGAGAGAGAGGAGGGAGAGAGAAAGAGACAAATAACATTCGAGCACAAATGAACGGTTGCTATTTGCGAACTGAGCAAATAAATCAGCGAAAATAGTGAAACATTGTGCTCATACATAGACGAACCATGAAAGCATTTCAGTTTTTGGTCTGGCATCTGTTTCGACAATTTTCACTGTATTTGACAATTGTTTTGCGATCAAATCAAAGGGAGACATAGCATTGTATTGTGTTGAGTCAGCTATTGGTCCGGAGCAAATAAATTTGCATTGTGTATTTTGTTACTCATCGGAAAAACTAATCAATTACTCATGATGCATACAACAATTTGCATCTTTTGCGAATCGTTTGACAATGTGATTTTATACAGAGACGAAATATCGCACACTCAGTTCAAAGTCCGTCTCACTTGTATGAGAGATAAACCGTTCGTGTGCGCTGCTATGCTCACTACGATGAATGTGGCAGCGTATTCAACAGAATCACAACAGATTGAGTTAACCGTTCTGAACGATGTGCGCACAGCTTCTCACTCAAAATCTAATGCGAAGAAGATTTTTTCCTTTCTTCCTTTCTCTCTTTCTTCTTCATCTTCTTCACTTCGTAGCTGTGAGTTTATGTGCGCACGGCGTTTGAGTCAACAGACACTCAAGTTTTTGTGAATTATCTTCCACTGTTACTCATTCGGTTCGTGTGCTGTATGCCGCACACAGAACTGAGCTGTTTTCACTACTCGTCGCGCACACTCAGTGCGCTAGATCATCTCTGATTTTATATTTGCATGTGAACCTTACGAAAATGTAGCAAAAACAATCTGCTGGATTGCATAAACTTATTAGAGATTTTTGGAAATTTGATGCATTCAAGTCAACAATTCATTCTCAAAGTAGCGATCATTGTAATAAAAGATTCTGAACCTTTTTTGAACAGAAGTCGAGAAGACCTGGATAGAAAATTCATTCTATCAACTAACTCAATTTCTTATGAAACCGGAGAACCTAGGGGGAAATGACTGCCGCAAATAAATACAAATGCGGTGGAAATGAAGCAAATTACAATGTGTATATTTTGCAAGCACTTACGAGTACGATGCAAATGATCACAAATGTGTGGCATATAAAACAAATGGTCCAATTGCCATTTGCCCTTAGCAGGAAACAGGGCAATTGTGTTCCTCTTGGACTACCAGCTCGGAACCTGCGACCTCCACTGGAATCCACTGTTTAGTGTATAAACTAGTTTTAAGTCAAAATTGTGTTATTCATTCGCTCAAAGTAGTATTTATTTCAAATTCGATGGAAAATTTTCAGAGTTTATTTGGTTTTTCGATTATCTCAACCAACCGCATTCAAAGCGAATCTAAATTCAACGTCCGAAAACAAACCGTATTCAATTGATATGCTTTCGAGTCGAAATTCCGTGGATCCCTTTCGAGACCTTGGTTTCCATCATTTATGGTGCAATACAAAAGTGAAACACAAATGAAAATGCACAAGTGAACAATTTGTAAAATGTCTGCATGTGCAACAAAAGAGAGAGAGAAAGAACACGATTACTGTGGTTACAGATGGTTTGTATTCTCAGTTAATTTGGCTGGCGGTAGTTTTCAATTCTCATGAAATCATATTTGCGAATCCAAGTATAATGAAATAATGTATTAAAACAGGCTCTGGGCCAAACTATTCAAACTCAAGTCAAATCTTTGCACACGTAACTTCATAAGAGCTTCGTATGAAATTGTAACGTTTATCATCACGTAGTTGCGGTGAACGTTCTTCATAAAAAAAAACTCGCACACACACACATACACAAAGATTCTGGCGCAAATTTATATGTTTACATAATAAATGAGGTGAACGAGGAAAGAAGAAGCAGCAGCGCCAAAAATGCATACAACAAAAAAAATATGAACTGAGTGCATTGAGCTACAAATGGGCATTTCGGAACTTGCTAAGTCATTTTCACAAAGTACTCATTTAAGAAAAAAAAAAACGTATTTCCGTGTTTTTTTTTATCTCGCAGAAAAATAGAATGTATCAATATTTCTGTGGAAAATACTCATTTACGGCACTAATTATTACTGTAAATGCCAATCTGTACATTGAGCACCACCGTTTGGTATCATAGAAATGCAAGAAAACTTGGCAAATAACTCTTTCGTCGGGGCTCGAATAAAAACAGACAGAGCAATGAAAATGCATAAAATTGCTTACAATGAAAGAAGCGGCAACTGTAACCGTTAGCAAACTGCACGGAACAATGGCATAAAGAAGCCAAACCAATTTGCGGCTCTAAAGCGAAAGCTTTCAAAATGAACAGCAAACTATGTTGAAATTTTGGATTCCTTGCAATGGAATGAGAGATGATTCATTCCAAATGAATTGCATCCACCCCAAAAAACCAAAGCGCAACGAAACTAACACATTTTTCATCATACAATAGCAGCAATTTTAGCTTGTGTACATGAACCGTAATCTGGTTTCACTGGCATTTGTATATCTAGTATGGACAATGCATGTGTGTGTGTGTGTGTGTGTGTTATGCGTGTAATAATTTTTCGCATATATGAAAATATGAAATGTCTCGAGAAAAGAACGATAATGTGATTCAATTGTTCATCGTCATTTATATGACAGTATTATTAATTGACTTCCGACACAAAATATCATCGAAATAAGGCCGTGGTCGTCACTATCGCTGGCACTCTTGCTGAAGTAGTCAGAATGATGACGATGACACAGCTGCGGCAGACGAACCAAACCGAATATTTAAAAAAAAACACACACACACAAATTTCATTTCGTTTGCTTAGATGTTGGTGTTGGTTTGGGCGCTTAACTCTATCCCGATGGATGTGTATGTGTCAAATATATTATACATGTAAATCGGCTATGTTCATGCAGAATAAACGTATGAACGAATCAACGAAAAGGAGCAAACAGAGAGACTAGCAAATTGAAAATTTTGCCGCATTGAATGAGCGATGTCTAAAATGCACACACGCATATATGAAATTGTGGCATAAATTTAATGTTTTCATAAATTTATATACCGACATGATAATTTATTCATTTGAAACAGCATTTACACTGGTAAATGGTTGATTTTATGCATGTGTTCTCCATTGTATTTGTAACACCAAGCGGTACGTTTGCCCAGCCCAAAATCAACCCAACCATCGAATCAAACCCAGTCAAAATAGTGCTGATGGAATCGCTTGAAATTGCAAACTTTACATTCATAATGCGCCTGCAATCACAAACAGTTTAGTTAGCCCGCATTAACACACCTCACCAGTGGGAAACAATCAAATCCATTTTGCAAATTGTGCAACATTTTAATGTCAATGCACGAAGAAAAAAAAAGAAATTCTGTGGTGTGCGTATTCTTTTATTTGTTGAATTTTCAAAACACATCATCTTGAAGCTCGCAAAAAGAATCTTGTCCGAAAAAAATGCATATTTTATAGCTGCGCAACCCACAATATTCGGTACGAAAAACAGTTGAGGTTGTTGCAGATGACAAACATTGCCGCCCAACGTGGTTTCGCTTTGCAAAAAAATCTGGAATGTGTTAGTCGTGTGTTTTTCGTATTTCGCATTTTACATTGGATTTCGTGTGCACCGTTACAATTCAGCTTCTCGCTTTTAATTAGTCTGTTTATTCGGTTAGTGTGCGGCTATGCAGCTTTGTCATTACCATATTGCAAATTATTGTTGTTATTGTTGTTGTTACTGTATTTTACTGTATTTCACTGTAATTTAAGTCTGTAACTGTAGATAGCTCCGTAGCAACCGGGCATGCTTATAAATTTTCATTTTTTTTTCTCGATTTTTCACAGCAAATTGTGTCGTGGGCAATACAACATATCTTCATGGTGAAATTTTTAAAATTGATTGTAAAACTCAGTGCATATGCGAGGTAAGTTTGTACAATATATTTGAAAAAAAAAATCCATTTTTTTTTGCAATACATATTTCATTCTTCTAGGATTCCAAATTTCCGCCCTTTTACTTATCAAATTAAAAACCGTGTAAAATTCCAAAATGAATTATATCATCAAAGCATTTGGTACTCAGATATTGTGCAAAACTCATTAGAAGAACCATATGGTTGTTGCAAGCTGTGTTTTAATTCGAATTTACTGTACAAGTACATAGAAATGAGAATATCGCTGTTGGATTTGTACGAAGTGCATTCTACAAAAGAATACTTACGTCCATTGGGATTGCCAATCGATTGAACATCTTTTTTTTACCATAACCATTTCATGTTCAAGTGTCTTTCTCGTATTTAATTGCAATAATTGGATGCAAATGGTGATGCAATATGCTATAATACAGAATATAGTCAAAGAACTGAAACCACAAAACAGATTCAGCAGTAATTTTATTATTTGCTTGCTGTTTTTTTTTCTCGCTCTCTCGAAAATATCCAATTACAACTACAAATGATTAGATAACAATCACATTCCTTTCATCTAATTAAAAATAATAATGTAGACTTTGAGCAATTTATTTTGGGATATAAAAAAAATGGTTTTTAAAATAGAACAGTTGGGCATTTTAACAGCATAAAAACTAAACACAATCCAACAACAACAAAAAGTTCCACCATTAATTTATTTAATTATTATTTTGAACATCAACACTTTTTGCTGGAAGTCACGTAACCTGAGAGAAAAAAAAGAATGCACACCGCAAAATTAGTATTCAACCGCAGCAAACAGTAGTATTGATTGGGACATTTTTGATATTGGTAAATATTGAAACAAATACCCAATGAAATTTGATAATAATTAGTCGAATTTCAAAGAAAAAAAAAATATGTCGACAAAAAAAAACCAGAAACAAAACTAAAAACGAAGAGAAAAATGTATTTATGCCTGTTTCAATTGCAGCTTAATTGGTTGTGGGGTGGATTTTCAACAGTGGAATTGTACTTAATGTGTCACTTCAAGATTTAGATTGTTTTGCAGTTTTGGGACGCAAAAAGTGTCTTTTTTCAAATACTTTGCGTTCAATCCCGTGAATACCACCAATTTTGACATCCAGGTCAGTCCTGGAAGCGAACGGAGTCGACTATTTTTGATTCATTTCAACGTAACGCATCGCGTCATGGTATTTACCATGATTAAAGAAGTAGCAAAAAAAAATCTTGAAAAAATCTCCAACTATTGAAGTTGTTAGTTGAAGACTAATTCTACTTGTGTTGATTCCGATAATGTATATTTGATTATGTAGACAAAGCAATAGCCACAATAATATCACAATATTGATTATACGATACATCAAGCATTACTACCAAACAATACTTAGTTATATGTTTCTCTCTAACGTGATTTCAAACAGTGATAATTTCTTCGATAATAATTACATTCAATCAATTAATTAATTACCCAAGAGCGCTTTATATGTTCCGCTATATTGGTTTTTCAATTATTTAATAATTTCAGCAGAATATTTACACAATAACAGCAATCCCAACAATTATTTTTATCGCTATACAAAAAACATACACACACACCTCTCTCTATAGAGATAGATCAATAGATATAATCTATATTTGCGTTGTCATCGCCATCACATGACTCTTTTTTTTTTCTCTTGTGGATAATTTTATTTTTATTCATAATCATTCGGAACTAGTCAAATGATAAATGCTTTTGGAAACTAACACCATTATAAAATGCAATACATAATAGACAATAGACGAGAATATAAAAAAAACGAGACTAATCCATGTTCCGGTGAGATAGACCAATGCACATAATGGATATACTATGAAGAAGCAGAGTGATGTTCATTTTATTATTCATTTGTACAATAGATAAAAGGATACACACAAAAAAATAGTAAATAGAGCGTATATTGCATTCGTGCAGCAGCAGGATTCAGAATAGATTTTTTTTCCATTTTGCAAAGCAACAACGATCATTGTTCATTTCAGCGAGGAAAAAAACATAGGATTTGATAGTATATTTTATTCAACATCTCTTTGTTATTCAATACCACAACTACTAGCTCAACCTTCGCTCTTTCCATCCTCAAAATTTGTACATAATGCTATTTTTTTTTTTTTCGTTCTTGTTCAATGTCTTCTGCATCATCTTTTTTAACCGATAAGAATGGACGTCATGCCTGTTCGTCACTGTGCCCAAAAGAGAACTTACCACCACCGGAAGACACAGCCGTTTGCCATTCACCCCGTTTAGTTGATGTGCCTGGCCATTGTTGTAAAGTGTGGTTATGTGAAACACCATCTGCAGACGGTAAAGTATCCCCACTTAAAATGAATTTAGATTTTCAACATCTGTTTCTCGTTTTAAAATGGTCGTTTTTTTTTTCTCCTCTAATTTCGTGCACAAACCAAATAAATGCAAGAACAAAAAATAAGTAAAACAAAAACAAACACATAAACGTTAAACAATTATCCATAGATTTTTATGTGACATAAAATGATTGCTTTGTTTCTTGTTTCTTCTGTTGAAAGTGTGTTTTTTTTGGTTGTGAGTTGTTATTGTTATTGCCTTTGAAGTTTCCATTGTGCCTATTTTCAAATGGTTTTGAAAATGTTTTGTTTGGTTTGTGTTATTGTTGTCCACATCGTCCTGTAAATCGATTGACCGTGTTTTTCGGTATGTGCTTTATACGGTTACTTTCTCTCTCTCCCCTTTTTTTTTGTTTTTACTCGATAAAACAGTAAATGCGACATGTCAAAATGTGTCAGCAAGCCCATGGACATCATGCTCGGAAAGTTGTGGAATTGGCATTTCAACACGAAATGTTGAGACAGCGGTTGGCTGTAAAAAGCTCAGTCCGATTCGTTTATGCCAGAATCGACGCTGTCAAAATATCATGAACAATACATTTATTAAAAGCGATTTTGAGAATACCGATCACATGAGCAATAATGCTCTTGTTCTACATAAACATCGCGTTCGGGTAAGTTACTTCTTTACCACAAATACACCGACACACACACAGACACAGACGCACACGCAATCATACACGTTTCTTTCGAATTAATCTCGTTTTTGTCACGTACCAAGTTAAATTGAGGATTGCATTGAAATAAAAATCGAACAACAGTGTTCACTGGAGTAACACACACACAAAAAAAAAACACGAAAAAACAAAAATTCGAAAAAAAACTCGTGTATATCGTGTGTATCTATACCTATTATACACTCAACATCAAATTTATGTAACACAATATTGATTTTTGACATATTTATTTTGCGGCGGTGCTCGATAATCACGTACCATGACCAACACAAACACACACACACGCACACATACGCTCCATGCATGAACACGTTCTCGATCCATAATGCAAACAGAAAGGACACGAATGCCGAAATATGCAGCGTATTGGACCATCAAGAATTCGTCTTGGACCGTGTGTATCACGGAAACTGTATCGACCAAAAATTTGTGGTCATTGCCAAAACAATAATAAATGCTGTGTGCCTTTGGTGTCTACTACCATACAAGTAAGTGACATTCGAACGCATCCCGTTTAATCAAAACAAATCGCTAGATAATAAGAAGGCTGAAGCTTCGGAAGAGTGAATGAATTTGTGCCGAAGTGTTTGCATAATGTTAAGGCAAGCGGCTGAACCGGATTAGCAAGCATTTTATAAATTAATTGAATCACCTATATATATGTATTCTCTATCTCTATATTTCTCCTTCATTGATTTCACAATTCTTGTCTCGTCTCTTCTTTACTTTGCTTTTTCTTCTGGTTTTCTTTGATCGTCGATGCAGGTGGAAATGCTGTGCCCGTTGAATACAGGAGATCCATTCAATTTTATTGAAACGAAGTACGATTTATGGGACCACAACTCCATCGATCCAATTGACCAGGAGCTTTTACAATCACGACAAATACAAATAGAAAATCGATTTATCGCCGTACAATGGGTGCTGAAGTGTGATTGCAGCTTACAAGTAAGATGAATTAAGATTTTTCTTCTTTCTTTGTGTGTGTTTCTCCTTCATTGTGTGTCTCTATTTTGCCATGTATTATTTGCATTAAAGTTTCACAGCGATTAGCATATTGCCCAACGATACACCCTAGACTTATACACACACACACGCGGAAAGGGAGGAGGGCAAAAATAGAAAAAGAGGAAACACACTTTACACAGGGAAAACTTTATGCGGAGAAGAAAGCAATAAATCTCTGTGACATTCTCAAGAGTTCAGTTTCAAATGTACGCCAATAATTGAAACTCAAAAGCCGAAGAAAACGTGCTCAAAACGTTCGGTTCATGTACATAAGCAATACCATTAAAATTAAAGAACATTGTCAATGTGTTGTTGAAGAGTATCAGCTAATTTAAGAGCATGCTCCACACTTTGACCGGGTTCATCTTCACTCAGACTAAATCCACGAGAAAGAGAGAGAGAGAGAGAGAGAGAGAGAGAGAGAGAGAGAGAGAGAGAGATGAATGTTCGCTTGCTCACACTCTCATTTGAATGAGACACAACATCAACGATTACTTGAAGATAACAATTAAGAATGGACGAAAATGTAATTTAGATAATTGTCATTTATTTCACAGCCTGCGGCAAAAATTCTTCTTCTTAAAAAAAAAAAAAAAATACTAAAATACGACTTTCAAACTTTTCATTACCATTTAAATGGTGTACATGAATTTTGGTATGGCTCTGGTTTATCGATGCTTCCGGTGAAATGTTCATAAATTTCAGAAGCAAACATGTTTGTGTCGAATTGTCCATAACTACTTAATTAAAAGTTGTTCAAGTGCGTCCGATGGATGCGGCATATGATGCGATATTCGAAAGTGCTCACATCCATCTGTGCAAAGAGAGTGTATAAATTTTGATAGCTAATGCCACCTGATCACTGTACCATTCCGACACACACACACACACAAACACACACGCATAGCAAAAACCATACGAAATAAGCGAAAGCATGAGGCGAACAAATTAACGATTCTAATAAAAAGTCCGTGCAGTTACCATAAATTGGTCTGCAGAGACTCATTATTTCTGTTTTATGATAATCATCGAGCGTAGCGAAAACAGATCAAATACGAAAATATATTCGAGAAATACGCATAAATTCACGCAAATTTAGCGCAAATGTTCTAAATACCAAAATGCATCAATTCGACGGAGTGAAGTCAACTAAGTGAGAGAGAGAGAGAGCGAGAGAGAGAGACAAAGGGACTGTGACGTATACGTTTGCGCACATTTCTCAAATATCATCGAAATAATTATTATCAAAATGCTCTTACGATTTAATGTTTATACGAAGGATGAACAAATACACAGCTGATGTACACGTTGAAGACTGTTTTCTTTGAAAATAACTTAACTTCAGTAACGCACCCTTTCCCAATTCCATTTTCGACATTGTCTTCATCTTTATCACATCGAAAATATTTCGTGTTTGAATTCAAATTTGTTCGGTTCTATCCTGAGGCCGACACTTTTATTTGATATTTACCGACTACAATCATTTGTTCCTTGCATGATCAACGGCTGCTTCAAATAACAACCGCTTGGTCCCCATAGAAATCCTATTTTATATGCATCGGAGCATTTTTTTTAACTGTAAGTTTTACAGTGTCTACATTTGTGTTTGTTTTAAACATTTTATTGCTTGAAATTTCGAATATATTTTAACTCGAAACAATGTATAGGTGAATGATTCAATCATTTCAATATTTTAATAGCCCTTTTTCAAACCTATTTTACATATATTCGTTGAGCTGTAAGGTGTACTGAAATTTGATCGCACTAATGATCAAAATCGATTTTAGTCTCATTCGATGTAATTAAATTAATGTTGATGCAATCTCGATTTATAGATGAGATTGACCTCTTTGGGACTCTAGTTGCACTTTCATACGTGATTAATAATTATTAATCTTCACGAATTAAATCTATTCGAGAGTATCATATTTGAATAATACGAGCAATTCTCAGTCTGATTTGATATAAAAATAGTAAATTTTACTTGATTCTTACACCAATTACAGCAAAATGTAGAGATTTTCTACACCCCTGAACGCAATTTTTCATTTTGTCTCAGTGTGTAAGATATGACTCGAAGTCATTGTCATTTTTCTTGTCTCTAGTTGAAAACTGTTGAATGGACTTCCATTCCAAAAAAAAAAGCTGGAGAATGACATTCGGATGTCCCAAAAAATCCTCGTTTACTTCGATATAAAAAAAAATTCTGATAGTTAAAAATATTTCTCAAAAAATGCCCTGATGCCCTGATGTGTGTGTGTGCACATAATGGATTTGAAGGTTTTATTGCTCACAAAATTGCTGATTTTAAATCGTTCCTTTGTTTTCATCCGTCGCTGTACTTTTTCTTCACGTTTTCCAACGTGGCATTCCAACAACAGCAAAAAAACAACAAAAATAAAAAAGAAAGTATAACAAATGGCCAAGTGCCAACATCTTCTTAAATTGCTACATCGTTTGCTGCCTATAAGAAGCTTAAATAAAACTTTATCGCTATCACACTAACAACTGTAAATCTGATTGCTCAAATACTCAAATAATTCAGTTGAAAACAATCAGACGCACAAAAAGAGAAGGCGCAATTGTTGAAGCTTTAAATGGCTCAAAGCTGGCTAATTATAACCATTTTGAGTCAAAGCCAGAAGAAGAAAAAAATGAAAACAAAAACAACAAATAACTGAAAATGTTGAACAGTTGAACATAAAAGAGCCGAAAATGAAAACAAAAGGCAAATAAATAAAATATGAGTTGACATTTTTGCTTAGTGTTAAAATTCCAAGGAGCAAACATCATTCCATTCCACGCAGTCAAACACGCAGTATGAAACTCTCTTGGAAGCTCATAAATGTTTCGTTAATGTTATGTGCACACGTCGGAGCATATCGCATTTATATAAAACGGCAAACAAAAATAACGGGTAATGGGTATTTGACAAGAAGAAAGAAAAAACAAAAACGACAACGACGACGACGACAACAGCGGTGTCGATGGCGGCACCAACAACACACAAACCCAAGAATTATACACTGGTGACTGGAAAAGGTGTCCATTTTTGCAGTCAACAGAGTCGAAACGAATTAAAACCGACACTCACTTGCTCTCATATTTTATGTGGTAAAATTTTGTTGCTGTTTTCTTTTCGTCGATTAGAGACCGTTGGGTCTCGTAGCGTTCATTCAACAAGCGCCGTTGATCTGTGTTTTAGTAAGAAATGGTTGATTGTAACTGCGTGTGTGTGTGGCGATGACGGTGGTAATGGTGATGGTTTATGTGCCGCATTTGTTCATCGATTTACCTGTATCACGTGTTTATGTTGATCGTTTTCGATTGTCCACTAGCCCGTTAGCTCAGCACCACCGCTGCCATACTCTTTTGTTTTACAATTTATTTCTATGGAAAACAGCCATGGGGCGCTTATTTTATGCGAATCTTCTGAACCGTAGCTCATTGCCATACACACATCACAATGAACACCAAAACATAACAAAGAAAAATAAATAACTAAAACAAAAAAACGTTAAGTGTTCAACGGGCACATTGGAATGCACACATTCTTATTTATCATGTTACCTGTTTTCATCGTTTTTCACTCGGTGTGTCTCGTATAATTTTGTAATTCATCGAACAACGACGACGTATCGCACTAAAATCTCAGTCGTTTCTACTATTTTACCATTGCCATCGACTTTTTCATCCATCCGTTTGAAAATTTCATTAAAATATTTTGCGCTTTATTATGACATCTATTCCGGGACATCTTTCTTCAATGCTTTTGCACTTATAATATTCGAATGTGTGTGTAAAACAATCTGTGTGTGTGTGTGTGTGTGTATTCGTTGAGAAATGGCAATAATAATTATTAAAATCTGCGGGTATAATGGGCAAAATGGGAATTTAATTCCGTGTCTTCTGTAAGTCTGGTTCGAGTAAAGTCCATAAAATAAGCGACGATGTGAATGAAAATGGCATCGACGAGACCGACCGACCAAACGAAACGAACAAAAAAAACTCTACGAAAATAATGAAGCTTTTTTTTATGTGCGCTTGTGTCTCTAAAGAATACAGTACATGCGGCTTCTTATCCGAGGCCGGAAGAATGAGCCAGAAGTTCCCTCTTCTTCATTTCTTGTTTTTTTATCATTTTTTTTTTGGTTTTTGTTTTATCTTCTTGCACAAATGAACCTTGTCGATTACGGTTTTTCTGAAGATGCTAAGCACGGTTGTTCGCTCTCCGGGTGAATTACACTTGAAATGACAAAGAAAAAAAACAAAATTTCTTATGTCAAAGTTGTAGTGATTGACCAGTATGCATACACCAATCTCACATTGTAACCGCATCATGCTGTTGAACGCACACACACACCAAATCATAAAATTCAAATTTTGTTAGACTTTCGTCCCCCAATTTCATCGAGTTTCAAAAGCATCTCTGAATCATCGCTTTCTATGGCTTACATTTTGGCATCGAATCCGGTTAAAAATCATAAATTGTTGTCGGAAATTTCCATTTAAATTACTTGTTCGCATTCAATTTTTGGGTGGTGAATGTAGTGTTCATACGAGGAAACCGCTCCACACAACACAAAAAAAACAATCTATGGAAAAAAAATGGTTGGAAAAAATTGAAAACCGTTATTATTTGGCAGCTTCTTTTGATGGGCGCTAACGAACAAACTTTTGCTACTAAATTGTACAATGATGACATGTTTATGGATAACAGCCATGCCTCGTAATATTTGGATATTTTGAGGGTTTTTAAATTTTGGCCAAAAGAAATTTATGAATGTGTTTTTACCATTTATTTTTGTGTGACATAATTATGAGTTTGTGTTTATGATCAAAATAACCACACACACACACACACACACACACACACACACACACACACACACACACACACACACACACACACACACACACACACACACACACACACACACACACACACACACACACACACACACACACACACACACACACACACACACACCCACACACACACACAAACTAGATAAATATATATACATGTATATTGAAAATATTTAAAGTTTCTTGTCAAATGCATCGTTTGGGCTTCGTCAAACCAATCAATGTCCAATATCATGCGCTAAGCAAACCAATACAATCAATATTCTATCCATTAGAATGATTTAAATATTTAAGCTAATTGCTATTCCATGTTGTTTGAATTGTCCGCCGTTTTTGTTGGACGTAATTTCTAATGCGTTTGTAAATATCGCAGTTTTTTCTCCCCCAGAGAAATATCAAATTGCAAACCAAATGACACAGATTTGAAAGAATGAAAAAAAAAAACATTTAAAACTCAAGTCCATTTTGTATTTGGTTCAAAAGTTCAACGAATGCAACGATTAGACGTGAATTTGGCCTGACGTGACAATTAACAAATTCATGGCGATTTTGTGACAGATAAATTTTGCAAATATTAAATATCAACCGAAAGAACTATATGCTATTTATAATAAAATGTCATTTATCATTATTTACTGTGTGTTTCATATTAAATGCAAACAATTATCTGCAAATGACATTTGTTATACGGCATGCTCGACAAATTGAGATAATTAATTTATAAAAAGATGAGAACACAAACAAACAAAAAAAACAACTATTTTAATTTATGTTTTCACTTCAAGAAAATTTAATTGCTGTTTTATTTGTGTGCTTTTTTGTCTTTTTTTTCTATACAGAGTGAATCGTGCCAAGAAAACAACGTCACCAATTCGGATATTAAGGAACTGCTAACGCGAGTGCATCGAACATAAGTTAAACCAGAAGAAAAAAAACAACAAAATGCAGAAACAAAAACTTTAAATCATGAAGGTTTCAAGAGAATAACAAAAACACAAGCAAAAAAGAAATGAACGAAATAAAAAAACAAAAAAAAAAACAAAACAAAGTTGTTAAGCTTCGAGTGTGGCAGCAACTTGCAGTGATTTATGGTCGTTTATCTATAAGGGTAAACGTTCATATTAGATTTCAGAACTTTTACTTTCGCTTTTTTGAACATACGTTAAATTAATCATGAAGAAAATCAAGAAAAAAATTATGCGCGCTGCATATTTTTTTTTTTTGGTTTTGTGTGGGAAGAGGCAAATTCGAGCGATTTTTGTCATTTCCATTTTACTTTGAACATTTTTGAACCCTTTGAAGCAGGCAGAAAAACAAACAACACATTTAATGATATTAAAAGATAGAAAGCGGTTCCGTCTAAGAGCTATATTCTAGACTTTGAAAACAGCCTTGATATCAACATGACTCAAAAATACAATGTGTTTTTTTTTTCATTCGTGTGGATCAAATCCCGATTATTTTCGCATCATAACTTTTAATGTGAATCATAATTGCGTAGTGTAACCCTTAAAATCGTTTAATTTATAGTACGCGATATGACGTTTTTTTTTTGCGTCAACGAGCAAACCAAATGAATAGAAAAAAAAAGCCAACAATATACAGAATGCATAAAGTGACATAGAAGTGTCGGTATTTTATGTTGATCGAAAAATTGGTATGCGTAAAATTCTATCCCGTTTCATTTTTCACAAGGCACTATTGACATACGCACAGAGATAAAGGCAAATGGCATTGAACGGTAGACAGTTGCCGAGCTAGCTTAAGTGCCAATGCAAAATATACACACAGTGTCACGCACACCACTCGCACAGCATATGTCAAAGTGGATTAGAATGGTACGTTGAAGTGACATTATTTAATAGATGAGTTTGCGCCACGATTTAGCTGGATATAACCTTTCAACACCAAGTGCTTGAAAAGTATTGGTCCTATTATTTAAAAAAAAAAAAATCACTAAAAACATTGAAAGTAATTTTTCCTCGAAATTTGGATGTGCGTTGTTGTCGCCTTTTCAGCTATTTTCAACCGATTCCATTCGTATTTAGTCAGAGGATAAAGAGTACCATTGATCAAACACTAGATCAAACGCAATTAGATTTTGCACAAAATTGATCTTGTGTTTTTTTCTGAATTATGCACCAGGACTGACATAACACTCTGAACATCTATGGAATATATTAACTCAAAAGCTCAATGACGAAATTCTAGACAGACCAAAGTCCAACGCAGAATTCGTGCAAAATGCGAAAAAGTTCGTCTTACATTGTAAAACCATTAATTTCTACACATATGCAAGCGTTACATTTAACCAAAATATCACGCTCTATTCACATAAGGCACACACATACACGTAAATTGTACCCACTTAACAGTTTCTGTGTGATGCAAATTACAGTTGAAATGCATCAGCACAACATCATTTTTGTTTTTGTGCGTGTGTGTGTGTTTGTGTGTGAATGTTTTTTTAAAATTTCAATACAATCTCTAAGCTAACTAAAAAAAAAAATAAGTTTATTATCTATTCGAATGGGGCACAACATACATATCTATGCAAGTTTCACATATTTTATAGGACAAATTAATTCTGAGAATGAAGAGAGAGAGAGAGAGAGAGAGAGAGAGAAAGAGAAAAAACACAGAGAAAAGAGAGAAACACTTGTATATATATACGGAATCCGATCGATTAGGGGAAAAAATCAAATGAACAAGCGAACAATGAGTCATGAAGAGAACATATGATATTAACTTGGAATCGTAGATAATATTGAGTGTAAATAAACTAAAGCTATAACATACTCTCATCCAATTTATTGGAACAAAAATTTGTTAGCGATAGAAATAATAATGTGTATGTCTTTTTATTGGGTTTTAGGCTTTTTGAGCCAAATGATTTTGATTTTAATTATTTCGTTTTGTTGTTTGTTCATATGTATGTTCGACTTCAACTCAATGAAGTGAATAAAAAATTGAAAAAAAAAATTGGACACAAATTCCAACGCTTTTTTCCCCCCGCAATTCATTTATATGTTTTGTTGTTCAATTTTAATTTGCAAGCACTTTATATATGCAGCTATTTCGCATATCCATATGGAATCTATATTTGTCGGTGTCAACCGATGGTATTTGTATTTCGGTTTGATTTCAGTTAGTTGCCACAAAATTGTTGCACCCGGAACGATTTAATTGAATAAAAGAAAATTTGTTTCAACAAAATTATTTAAATAATTTAATAAACCCCACATTCGCACACTTAAATAGATTACCAACATCAACATATTTATTGAATTTTTGGTTCCATGAGTTTACCATGAAGCAACAATTAGTTTGACACACAAAATGAATGCAAATGGCTTTCATCAGTTACAAAATATCAACTCATGACTGCATAGAAATGGTGTTGATTTAAAACACTGCAGTCAAGTTTTTGGCGCGCCCCAACACACACCATCACCATCACCACACCATCTCTATATCCAGCACCGTCATCATTCACAACAATACAATACAATACAATACATCAACAGCAATAACATACAGCTTAAATTCGTCGCAATAAAAACATTAATAACTGGTTGGTATGCAAGCAGACAGGCATAATATGAGAGAATGATGTGTGAACACTGAGGAAACATACATACATACAACATACACACCCGCCCAACACACATACACAACATAGAATATGTGATTAATTGAAACCGCAATTCATTTAAACGAATGAACATGCTACGCCAAAAACACAACACGTATACAACATATATAACAAGCCCCATATCTGGTTTTCATATCCAATTTTTCGTAGTTCACAATACAAATGGACTTCAACACATCATACAGTTATAGTTTAGCGACTCGACATAAAACACACACAGAGACCCACGTTCACGTACACACACACACCCACACACACACACATACACACGTGCTGATGCGGACCACGTGATAAAGGATGATACCGGAACCAATACAAACGCTAACATTTCAGTTGAATTCACTACTGGAAAATTGATCTTCGATGCATGCATAAACATCCGAAGCTAACACATGTTTCGAAATTGATTTGACGATGAATGCGAAATTTGTGATTGAATGTTTCGATTTTATCATTTTTTCTTTTGCTTTGAATAATGGAAGCGGGATCATATAAAATCTCGTGTTTCAAAAAGACCTATCGCTCTAGACCGGCACGAATTGCACCTTTTTCTCAGTCTATACTCACACTCACCGATCCAATTTTTCGCTCTCTCCCTCTCTCTCTCTCTCTATCTCAGATTCGTTAGATAACTTTTTTTTTGGGGGGAGGGGGGGGGGAAATATCTCTAATATTCCAGCTGCAAAAGAGAAAGCTAGGAAAAAAAAACAAGAATGCGAATTGTCGGTTTGTGAAATATGTTCACATTAGACCATTTTTTTGCCTGCCGATAGGCCGTTGCTGCTTTACTCATTCAACATTTATGAACATGTTGATGTTGATCGAAAATAGCTTTCACCACCAAATGTTTTTCACATCACTTTTCGATAGCATGATGAATCAATAGATGTTTTATTCGTGTGTGTGTGATGAATTCGCTGTACTTTCGTACCCACCAACAGCCGGGCTAATGTGTGACTTTTCGTTTCACGTCAAAATAGAGTCTTCAACATCATTTTAAAATTCACAAAATGTACGAATGGTTTGCAAAAAAAACACAAACATTTTCCGAACATTTTTTACGAGCAAAAAAACTCAACATTGTTGAACACTTCTGGAATGTCAGCATCAACATTGAATACCAAAAGCATGCGTTGTTTTTTTTATTACTTTCTTCAAAGTAAAAACAAAATACATACATATTTCCGAATAATATTGTTTCAACCTTGATATTTGCACTAGTTATCTTTTATGTTCGGTTAATATTTTTTTATTTTTCTTGTCATTAGAAAATAGCCAGAAATGTTTATGCGAATATAAATATGCGAGTATTTGAGGTTTCCTTAAACACTTTTTGGTGAATTTTCAAAAGCACTCGTGTGTTTGAATTTAATAAAAACAAAAAATATGAACCCCAAAATAAAACAAAACAACAACAAAAAAAGCAACACTACACAAAATGTGTCCAACCAAATAGAAGACGCAATACAAAAAACCCATTTACCGATTACAGCAAGCTTCAACGATATACAGTTTTGAGATGTTAGTTTGTAAATTTCACTATTGTAAATATTTAACTGTAAAATGGCATAAATAAAGAATGAAGAAAAACCAAACTAAACAACAACAACAACAACAAAACAATAAATTGCGTGTTTCAATTCAAAGGATTCCAAATTGATATGGTATTGAATCGAGGTAACAAAAGATTAAAAAATATGGAAATCTCTCTGAGAGTTGGTAGATATCGCAAAAAATGTTTATAATTTGCGTTCGCTCGCATATTGTCTGAAGTAAGCTAGAAGGTGAGTAACGATACTGAGCCACGAGTTTGCGAAAATATCGTTTTTAAGCGAGGAAATTGGCAAAATTTCCGAGTGAAAAAAAAAACGGTGCAAAGAAAAAGCGTCATGGATTCCATTATGAGGGGTGCCTCACTTTATGGGCTGAATCTCATTTGTTGTTGCGTATTTATTTCGCGTTAGTCTTTGGATGTTTCCTGATCAGTTTCATTAACCAGCCCATAAAATGCGTACAGACATATTTTTGTCACACCACCGAAAAATGGCGAAACAGCACAATGTTTGTTAAAATGAAATCTACATGCCAAACAAAAACAACAACAAAAATCTGGTTCCAGTGGTGACACACATACGAAACACTGTAATTTCAACTAATGACAATTGTTATCGTGACAAAACAAGATATATGTCAATAAATAGTCTAATTCATGTTTATCCGTATTTTACCATACATTTTATGCACAATAAATGGCACAATGTACGAATGTACATCACTAAGCACACCATCACACCATTCTTTATCCGTTGTTGTTGTTGCTGTTGTTCATTGTTGCCAATCCGTAATCCTAGCGTATCAGCCAGCCATTTGGGTGTGCGTACGTGTGTGTGTGTGTGCCAATCATTTGGTTTGTCATATATTACACTCGCGCGTTGAGAAGATATAAAAGCATCGTATCGTCAACCAAAACGACAAAATTGGAAAGCAGGACGATACATTTTAGTGTGGCTGGGAAATATGTTGATGTGCCGAATGTGCACGTTGATGTGCCGATCCAAACAAATGAAATGGCCATAAAAAATGTTTACCGGATTTTAATATTGATGTGTACAATGTACACCATTGTACCTTTACTTTTTACATTATCAAGAGCGTTTGTTGTTCGTCTTAACAGTCACCAAATTCAGCTCGACTTTGACTAGACTTCGTTCTAGGTGCGTCTTCATACGCAAATAGCAAAATCAGTAATGGAAAAAGACAAGAGTAAAAAGAACAACACACACAAAAATATATATAATCATAATAAGACGAAGAATAACGAATACACAGACACACAGAGCGCGTAGGAAAGACGCATGCAAGCATTCGTTTAAATGTGACCTGCGGCAAAATTTTCGCCCGTGCTCATTCCATGCCAACACACGATTTAAGCACCTCATCGCAGCTAGAGAGTATGGCATTATGTAATAAATATGATCTCAACGGTTTATGTGCATTTTTCGATGCCAGATAGAAAATGGTCCGTATTCGTCGTGTGATTCACGACAGTGATACGCTGGGTACGGGCTCGCGCGCGCGCGTGCTCACGTTAAAATTACGATCATGATTATATGTAATACAATATTTTTGGTTGGAATATCTTAGGGGGTTATGCTGTTTACGGCTGAACCAGTGTTACTATCATCAGCCGATGGATGCCCATGATGGCGATGGGTGGCGATGGTCCCGACACACCGAAACGATTACCACCAATGCTGAGCCAACTGTCGAGCCAAAATCAAAAGGTAAAATTATGATTCGTGACGTTGAATTG
Source organism: Aphidoletes aphidimyza (assembly GCA_030463065.1). Lineage (NCBI taxonomy): Eukaryota > Metazoa > Arthropoda > Insecta > Diptera > Cecidomyiidae > Aphidoletes > Aphidoletes aphidimyza. The sequence continues at coordinate 30,000,191 of CM059998.1, read as the reverse complement.
TACGAAAACAAACAGAACATCAACGTGACTGCAAAAAAAAGAAAACAACGAAGAAAAACGGTAAGCAAACAGGTAAGATGCTCTTGCGATGCGGAATACATAAAACTTCTTCATCATAAAATCAAACGCAATGTGTTTTTTGCTGTTATACATTGGCATCGACTTCGGCATCGGGCACACACCGGCTTCAACTTGTTGGTTGAGAACATTTCATCAAGAATGGAAAATTTTACTCCATCCTTCGTATAAATAAATGGCGTTCATAATTTATTCATAAATAAAAAGCGATATTTTCTATTTATTTGAAGCGTATTCGATGCTAACGGTTACAATGTGTCGACACTTCTTGTCGCATTTATTTATTGTGATAATTCCATTTGTTGAGCGTCAATTAAATTACTTTTAGTTCTAACGCACGCGAAAATGTTCCAAACATGTTTATTATTATGTGAATTATTGCCCGTGTATACAGCAGACACACACACACACAACAAAAGCAAATCACCCTCAACTCTAGGTACACAATCAATAGGTCTGGTTCGATGCTGCTCTACTTTGCTAGAATGATGCTGAAATGGATTTTGAAAATATGAAAAATCCCCCATCCGAAAATATTCTATGAGATATTTTTGATAGCACCAAATGAGGTATTGCAAGAGCACGTTTTGCTAAATCGAAATGTGTGCAACGTGCCACCTGTCAAAAGTATCACTTCCGCATTTTTCTGCTATTGAATGCTCGTACTGATTCATAAATAAACTTCATTGTCACAATCGAATTTCAAATGTATTAAATATGTCCATTTCATCCAGAATTATTATTCCAATGCTATTTTCTACGGTTTGTGTGTGTGTGTGTGTAGATTTTCCTTTGCGTTTTTGTAGCGCTTCAATTCAATTCTCTCTGTGGCGGTTGTGCACAATGTGCTACTGTGCGCGGTGACGGAGGATTCGGTTTTTCGGTTTTCCAATCCAATATCTATTTCGCTCCGAACAGGGAATAAAATTCCCGTCCAATTCGATTTGTTTCATTCATGAATTTAATCACGATTTTTCAATTTGGCTCCATTTACAGTATCATTGCGAACACAGGATTCATGTGTCGGTTTGAATTCAAGCACAACAATGTAACGTCTCAATGTCGTCCATTGTGTCTCGCTGTGTAGATTGATTAATTATATTCAATTGTATTGAATCAGTGATCAAATTTTGAAATCCATTTAAAATGTAAATGATTATTAGCCAAATATATAGATTGATTTGGTGGATTTCAATTCAAACTCTCCAAGTAGAACCAAAAACATAAGCGACATAAAATGGAAAAGAAATCTGTGTGTTTCTTCTGTCTTTTTTTTCAATTTCTTCTGATTATCAAGATAATTGTTTTAAAACAACATCAAATTGAAAATCTAATCCAAGTAGTTTTGTTGTGGCTGGGTATCCGTAAACCGTATATTTTACAGCAAATCAAGTTGAATTTAAACTTAAATAATTGATATCTCTATTTTCCATCGCAACATCTTGCCAATTTGTCTCTGTCAATTTGTGCTGCTGTCACATTGGATAATGTTCGTTAACAACAATAAAAAAAATTCTATTAGAAATTCCGGCGATACTTTGTCGGATTGAAAATTAAATTGAAAATTCAGCCGCATAATTTACCAAGTTATGTGTGGAAGTTTAGTTATGCAATTAATACCGCAGAGATAGAGAATGTGTGGAAGAGGAGTAGAGGTGGGGAGGAGGGGAAGGTATGCGCGGATGGTGAAATATGTATGATGCAATCGATCACATTTATTTTGTCAATTAATTATTGAAACTCTAGAAAGTTATATGTCATCTCTTGTATTTTGAGCAAATGGAAACATGATAAAGTTGCACTCAAATTCGATCGATTTGATGATAAACACACACACACACGATCACACACAGAGCCAGACAAATTATTATGAATATAGTATTGGACCAATACTATTGGTAATAAAAAGGTCAATGGATTTGCAATTGAAAAGGACAACTCAAAAAAGATTGTTTACTTATGAAATGTGAATTCGGCTTTGGCCGATGAATGGTGTACACTGTACAGTGTACATACAGTGAAAGGACGAATGCATGTAGCTGCTCTTATGATTGGGATTCAGCACCTCAACTGATGACTACCACAAATCATACCATTTTTAAGGCATTTTCGGATTCTTATCCCCCATTTCATACATATTACGGTTAAGCTCACCTTTGATGTTCAACATCATGTTTTTCATGTATACAAAAACCAATTTGTTGTTGTTGTTGTTGTTATTTTTTTGTTGTTTTGTTACAGTATTTACATTTTCGGTCATATTTAAGGGTATTACGTAAATCTTTTATGGATGGTAGTTTCAGTACCTTTTTTCGATGAATATTAGCGTTATATAATGATCTGTGGGCTGAATGAATGTTGAAGACTTTGGTGTGGTTGTGTACGTGTTCTTTTTTGGGGGAACTCATTCGCTCTATCTCTCTCACTTTTCTCGAATGTTATTATCGTGCAGCAGAAGGAACATTTATCGATAAAAAAAAAATTGCGGATTATTGGGAATAAATAGCAGCAATCCTCGGTATTCATCTTTCTGTTCCATATCGCACCGTCTGTTTAGCTATTTTCAATCATCTGTATCACCACTTGAGCGAGGTAGAGAAGATTTTTTGGTCTGCATGTATATGTGTACATGTTCTGTTTATAAATTCTGCCTGATACCAGTAAACCGTTTCGTAAATCTATTGAACTCAAAATATTCGTATGCGATATTTATTTAACAATATATAACATTTTCTTATTTCTCTTTTCTATTTTTTCTTAATATTCTTAAAGAATTTCTCGTTTTCGAAAAAATTATGAAAAATTCAGGTCGGTCTGACAGTAGAAAGAATGAAGTTTTTTATACTATTGATTTGACTTGGTGACTCGGTGAATTTCTGTGTCACAATAGCGAAAAGAAGAAATAAAAGACGAAATAATTTTTTCTTACAAATTTTGTACTACTAAAAGTCGTAATTATAAATATTATGTTGATACCACAATATCAACATATACGAGCCTCTCATAACGACGCTCTGATTTTTGCTCTAAAAATGTGATTTTTCCCCCCAAAATGTAATGAATGCGATAGGGAACAACAAATTCATCGCAACCACAACAATTGTTCGAACAGCAAAACCGCATACTTGCCAGGTGTATATTTAAAATCTATAAAACTGTATACACGCATTTGATTGAATATTGATAAAACTGGCTCGATTTGTTTTCTACCACACTCACTCTATCGTAAGCGTACTCGATACACGAGAACTTTTCTTTTGCTTTTCGTATAACTCTTCCACCAACCGAAAAAAAAGAAATTTGACGGAAAAACGAGAAAAAGAACACACACACACACATATATATATATAAAACGGTAGCTCAAATATTGAACGAACTGCCACATATTGAATCGGTGGATGCGTGTTTGCACGGTATACCGTAACATCAGAAGAAAGGCGCATTAGTTTTTTTTATTGATTTATGTAAAAAAAGGACGTTTCAATGTTGTTTTTTTTTTCTGTCGGTATTCAACATTCGTTTCAGTTTCATACATAGTTTGTGCTTTTAGCAATGTTTTCCTTCCGTTTGATGGAATTGTAGTCTCTTTTCGATTTCAAATGTATACGATACAATCCAATGGACGGAAAGACAACCGGAATTTGTACAAGGTGTATTGTGGAATATCGTCGACGAGTGTGCTTAATTTGTCGTGTTTCACTCAAAAAGCATACATACCCAGGATCCCCCATACTCAATAGTGAAACATCGAGACGAAAGACACATGTAAACATGAACGCATATATGCAACATGGTGATGTTGTTTGATTTTTATGTTGAATATATATATATATGAATGGGAGCACACGAATGGAGCGCAACCTGAATCCAATTTCGTATAAATCAAACAAACCTAACAGCACTTCCATTTCGGTTGATGCGGAATTGCTTCGTTCATATTCGATTTACGCGCACTTTGTGCTCTCTTGTTTTTTTTCCCTTTTCTGCCCATGTAATACCTTGTTTTACGTACTTGTTTGAACATGTTATCAAATGTTTTTTTGGTGAGTCGAGTAAATGTTTAGTGTGTTTGAACTTTTTTTTCCCGTTGTTTCTTTATGGGTGTGTGTGTGTGTGTGTTTGTGTGTGTGTGTGTGTGTGTGGATGTGTGTGTGTGTGTGGATGTGTATGAATTGAAAGCGACCCGGTTATCTTTAAATTACAATAAATCATTCTGGATATCAGATTGCCAGACTTTTTGACTTTCATTGAGCATAACTTGACGAATGAATGAGTAATTTGGACCCATTTACACAAATTTACCAAACTATAAAACTGATAAATGCCAGCTTGCATGCATTCCAACGCTTTTTTATGTGTTTTGTCTTAATAAAATCCATCAGCATTCTTGATAGATTGAACACATTTTACAGTTTTTTGTTGTTGTTGTTTCACTGTCGTAATGAACATTTTGCATTTTCTTAATATCGTCAAATTGGTTGAATTTCACTTCAAAGAAGAAGACGAAGTTGAGAATTTTTCATTAACTTTTCATTAAAATTAGAAAATTAAGTGATGTTCTCTTCCGAAGAGCCAGTTTTATCAATATTCATTTTGTTGTTGTTTTTTTCTGAAATCTTTTTCATTGTAGGGATTCAACGCGATGTGCCATTTGAAACCGTTGCTGTCATAAAAGACATGTAGTTAGAAATTGATTGAATTACATTTCAAGTGGACTTTCAATTAATATTATTAAATTTTTCACTCAAAAGAATGGATTCAAAGGATTTTAAAATGAAAAAAAAGCGCGACAGATAATGACGAACAGTTCTGTGGGTTCAAAAATTCACATAAATGCAAATAAGTGATAAATTTTAATGCGTTAGACATTTTTGATTCAAGTACATTTGGTTTGCCAAATATATTCCACATAATCCAGTGAAACAAATTCAATCAACACTGGAATTTGCATTATCCGTGCAATGATAATTCGATATGCATAAAATAAATTGTGAATTAACAATGGAAAAGTATAAGTTCTGAGGGACGAAAGGAGAAGGGGGCCAAAAGGTGGTAGATCGAAGACAATCATATACGTATAGAGGAAGAATGGAACGGTCTATCATACCATGTATTAGCGAATCGCAATTCCAATTGCATTAAATTGAACACTTGAATGCTGATTGTGGCATCAAATGAGATGGCGTACATTCCGTTCGGAATTGTTCAGCTGTTCGATGGTAAAATCGCATGGAATGTTGCAAAAAGCCGAAGCAAAATGTAAAATAGCAATGAGTATGGAATTTATTCATATGCAAAATAATTTAGTAAATGAAATGAGCCAGGGATACCATTTGAAATCGAAAAAAAAACAACACCATGGAATTTGAAGTATTATTATTTTTTCTTGTTTGCTAGGACAGAATTATAGTTGTGGGCTTACTACCGCTATTGAAAACAACAAACAAAAGTAGTCCATGAAACGTTGGTGGTAATTTTTGTTTGTAATACACACGCACACATACCACTTGAATTGGACCGATCGCATTTAGCACATTTACAAATTGTATATACAAATGGATTTCTACCGTTTCACTTCACCTGATAACGTAGTGACAATGCAATTTTCTCTATTCTTACGTTCTCCGCACAATGGTGCCTAACGGTTCGAATAAATTAGTTGAAAATAGAATTCACGCCATCTATATTCATCTATATTGCCATGTTATTTACTTGTGTAAGAGAGCAATCGACTTCGCTATTGCGTCCACACTGGCGGCGAACTGTGTAGAGACAACATGCAAAAATACAAACAATAATGTTTAATTTGATCATGGCAAAACGAGATGGCGTGGTCTTGCGAGACTACCACATCGTTTACATTACCGAGATACGAATGTTAAGCACCATTGTCTCCGCACATCATATGTGCATCCAAAACAATAGCGCTTTCTATTTGGTACACGATTTCAAACACACATTAAAAAAGAAAACAGAGCGAATGCTGTTGGACACAATTACAATGGAAACAATCCCTTTTTGCTCTTGGCATTCGGCACATATCAACATATGTAGCATTTGAATTTAAAAAAAACTAACAAGATCTTTGAAGGATCTTGTGTTTCATTTATTCAAAGGAATATACAAAAAAAAAAATACAAACACAAATGAAAGGAAGATGAACAATGTGACGTATTTTTGTTTTTAGGTGCTGTCTCTCTCGCTCTCTCTCTTTTCATTTGTTCTTCCGTCTTGTTTTCAGGAAGAAAAAAAATGGAAATCAAAACAAAAAAACAGCAACGACACAAAAATAACTGCAAAGAGATAAAAAAAATGCCGTATATTCGAGGAACATTTGATTTGATGGTAGTCCAACGGTGCTTGAGAATGTTGAAGTGTGCACTTTGATTTGACTCAATTCTAGCGCAAAAGCAGGAAGAATTATCAACTTTTCGAAATTATTCTAGCGAAAATAAGCGACTTCATGGCATTCATGAATGTTCAGAATACGATCGTAGCTTTGTTTACGGTAGCAGCACTTAATGTATGCTTTCTTTGGTCTGTATGCTTTGTTTGTATGTATGTATGTATGTATGCATGTTTGTTTGTGTGTGTGTGTGTGTGTGTTTGCACAAGAGCGAAAATCCACTTGGGAGAAGTAAAAATAAAATCATTTTTTTTTTTCGCTCCAACATTACATATAGCAAGTCGTACGTCTCCACATAAGAAAGTTCGTAAAAAGGCAAACCGTTTAATTCGTTGGCATTGCATACAAAGCCGTCATTTTGTACGCAATTTTATGTGCTGGAATGTTTCCGCCTTTGACTTTTCAGCGGCAAACGAGCACGCAAAGAACCAAGTAGCAAAGTAAATAGAAAAGATTCAGATCCTACAACAACAAGAAAAACAACGTGAAGAAATGAAAGAAAGTAAGTAAAATTTGAAGAAAAAAAAATTGAGCCATATCCTTACGCATCAAAGAGCACTTCATTCATTTGATTTTCGGATACTTGAAACTTGAAAACAAATGATAAAAATGTGTGATAAACTGAAAAGAATGAAAAGTTATGATTATGGGAAATCCAAAAGTGCACCAACCACGATATGTCAACCAACAAACCAATCCATTTTGAAGTCATTTCGGTGCTGTGATGTGCTGCAGCAGTAAAGCACAACGAACACGAACAACAACAATGGCAAGTGGTGACACAATGGAACAGCATTTGCCATTTGTTCACATTGCATATTAAAATCCACACGTTTCACGAAAATCGTTTTATTTCCATTTTATTATTTTATTTGCACGCTTTTCGCTTGGCATTTGTGGAATTAGAGATAAGAAGCGAAAATAAGTTTGAATCAAATCAGAAGGCATAAAAAGTGTGTGTGTGTGTGTGTGTGTGTGTCTCGTGTTTCTGCCGAACTCAGCCTAACTCGATTCACATGGAATGGTGCCGAGTTGAGCCGAGTAGAGTCACAGCTAAAGCTACATCCAAAAATCAAGTGTGTGCGTTTGTGTGTGTGTGTGCATAAATAAAGTGGCAACCAGGCGACCGATTTCAAATGATTCCCCGTTAGAGTGATGGCCATTAACGAAAGAAATGGCTTTTGTGATTGTTGGCGCCGACTATTTATGCTTTATTTTTATTGCACACACTTTTCTCTCATTCTCTTCAATGTTATTTACCTACTGCTACTACAAATTATTTGGATAGGTGCACAACGACAAAAAAAAAGACTCACACGCGCACTTTTCGTCATCTCATTTCTTGATTACGACAGAGTCATAAATTTTCTTCACTTCATTTTTTTAAATTTTTGCCGGATTGTGTGTGTGTGTGTGTGTGTGCACTGTGCATGTGTGTGAGCCGCTGGTTCTTTTTTCTTCGTCGGTTGTTAGGTAGTTTCGTTGATTTAGTGATTTCTCGGTTGTTCTGTGTTGCTTTTGGTCTATGGCACACCGGTTTGGCTTTGTGCCACTTGATACGATCGTTCGAAATGCATAAGCACGCATATCGTGCGGTTTCGGCTGAAGTAAAGTGCTTACTGTTGGCCTTCGTGATATGTTGAGCTTTCATTCACATTGTCTCTTTGCTCTCTTCCTCTTTTGCCAAGCTATTCATTTCCAACCATTTCAGCATTTCTGGGCACATATGTGTGTGTGTGTATATATGCGCGCTGCACACTCATAAAACCAAAGATTAATGTATTCCAAAATAAATTGTTCATGAATAAAATATCAATATTTTTCTCGGCAAAGAGAGCCTTTTTTACTCATCGCTTCAGCATTTCTCACACGTTTTAACGTCGATTTTGTTTATTTCTTTTTCCTCTCTATCTATCTCTTTTTCACTCGCTCTCTCTCTCTCTCTCTTTTCCTCATCTTCTTCTTTTTTATTTTCCTGATTTTGGTGAAAACGTTACGTTGTATACTATTTACCGCAGTTTGTGTGCTTTTCAAGATTCATGGGCAAACTGACAAAAAAATGCCGAGAAAGCATAGCAATTTTTCGTCTTTACTTGCCGCTTTTGGCCTCCTGTTATATGCATGTTTTTATTTTATTTCATTTGATATTTTCCTTTCTTCGGCTGGTATGAATAGATGAACACTACACAATGTATATGACATTGTCGCACAGCTTTCCCATTTGAAACCAGACCTTGCAATACCATTTTCGCACATTATTATCCCTTTGAAGAAAAAAAAAATACCGACGACACAGTGAGAGAACAAGGATGAGAATAGATTAGAACCTTGACGAACTGTGTCAAAAATCCGGCATACACACACACACACACACACACACCGTGGGTGAATACCACCTAAGATTGCCGCATAATATGCCAACGAATTTATGAAGTTTATAATGTGACACAATTTACGTAAATTTCATATCAATGGAGTAAATTCCAAAAGTATCTTATTCAAACCCCTCTGCAATACACCGCAACTTATAAATAAAAATGAATTTATCTTGTTGGAAAAATTAACTTTCATTTAACAAATCCAATGATAATCCATGTGCGAAATGGAAAATTCTTCAGAACTCATTAGAACTGTAGCGCATTTATTTATTTTGATGTGGCAAAGCTGTGCAGCGTAACGACTGCATGCAATGCTAATGTTGCAATAATCAAAGCAAAAACAAAATTGTGGCTATTTAAAATGGGATTTTAAAATTGAAGGTATAGAACTTGAATTGAATCTTAAGATTGAATTGTCACAAACATGTATTGTGCTATTATAATATAGTGATAATTTTTCTTTCAAACATTCCATGATGCAATTTCAGTTAATCAATAATTTTAATGAATAAAATTCGGCAAAAACATAACTGAATTTTTTTTTCAAACAAGAATTCACGTGCATAGAATTCACAAATGTTATTCTAATACAGTGACGAAGTGCTAGAAAAATGATTGATTGATTCGACATCTAATTTTTCCACGGCAGTCGTTTCAGCATCGAAAATAAATGTGAGGGCGGCCTTCACATGATAAAGTAGTACAAAACAAAAATGCTATTACAATAAAATTGACACATTTACCGTCGAATCTATGCAATTTTCTAAATATCAATTCAATCTTAAACCAATCGATCGGTTTTTCCACGTATTAAGTATTCATACTTGACTTCATACATCGTACGTCATTCTATGTGTTCGAAAACTTATCAGTATTTTAAGCGCAAGTATGTGAGTGCTTGTTCGGTGGCACTGTCAACATCATTTCATGATGCTTAATAGCTTCGTGTGGTCGTGTGACCTATGAAAAAAAACGACAAACAGCGAGACATAAATGAAGTAAAAAAAAACTTGAGTAACAGCACATGGAAATGTCGATGACGTCGCCGGCATGGTTCAGCCAATTTAATATGCAACGCTTGTACAATGACACGCAACAAATGAAATTGACACACAGACGCACATTGCAAATGCCAATGCAAATTATGGACGCGCATTATTTTTTTTTCTATTGCGACAGCATTATTCATCTTTTTTTTCTGTGTGTCATCATAACAGCCACAAAAACTTGAAACAGCATACTTAGCCAAACTTTTTGGTCATGTATTGATGTTTTTTTTTGGTTTTGTTTGAGATTGTTGTTTATGAGACTTTTGGAGAAAAATCTGACAGTTCACAAAAGCTAAATAATAAATTTCTTTTCACCAAATTCTACAGCAAATGTGATATGCGTAATCATACAATTTTAAATATATCGATTCATTCACATCGAATGCAATGGAAATACAAACAAATTGTATTAAGAATTGGTTTCTCGATATTTTGACCAAGGATAAAAACTAGTACAGGTACATTGACTATAAAAGAAAAAATTGACGTGATAAAATACCTATGTGATATGGCTTAGGAGAAGTGCACGGAAAGTCATTGAACATTGTATAGTTCAAATTGAATTCCTATGTCAATACCAACCACATTTCTTTAGGTCTGAAGGTGGATTATATTACATCGATGCAACTGAATTACTCAAAGCTTCCCCTACGTTTCGACGAATTCAATTCGGTTGAACAAAGGTAAACAAAACTCTTCTTCAAATGTTTCATCACCATCTTCAAAAGCACATGAAATTGTGAGGAACACGTGCGTTGCTACTTAACTTTTGCGGTGGAAATATTGTAATTATTGTGTGGATCCCGATGTAAACGTTTTAGCACGCGAATTAAACGGTAAAGTGATTTACAACATCAATCTTTAATTATCGCACCCGATGCCATACTAATAGAATACGAATTTCAACTGGCTGTGCCACCACCAACAACAAATGTTATTTGTTTACTTTTATTGATCATAACAAAATGAATTCCAAAATCACATTGAAATGAACGTGCGCTCAAACATTTTGGTTATTGACTGTTTTTTTTCTTGGTCATTTGATATCACTTTTTTTGTTTGTTCCAAATAAATATCTTTTCGAAAATGGCGTTCAAAGCAGAGATGATAATGAATCGAGTCCTGGCTACAGCTAGCATGTTGACACATAAGCTTGCAAGCAAGAGGTAAGTTTCGCAAAGAGTCGCTCGGAATCGAGGGCGACGTACGCATCGTTCAAAACGATACAAATACAAATATCACCGGATATCGGTTAACATCTAATCCGATACAATTGCATTTGTTTGTTTCACCTGTGGTGTCATACACCGGGCTAAATGCTGTACATCCAGCATCATTAAAACAGTGTCGACTACATGCATCCCCTTGTGAAAATAAAACGATTGAACAGACAGTCGTTTGGCAAACGGCTAAATTGGGACAAAAAACGACTGGCAATCGATTGAAAACGATTGGAAATCAATTGAAAACGATTGGCAATCGACTGTTAATCGATTGGCAATCGACTGTCAATCGATTGGCAATCGACTGAAACCGTCTAAAGTACATAAAAATCGGTTTCAGACGTCTATTGTCCCAAATTAATCGACTATAGTCGTCTAACAGTCGACTGGCTGGCAATCGTTTTTTTTCACAAGGGTCAACACATTCTAAAGGTCTTCTAATATCGCCAAGTTCAAAAACCAAGAACAGTCACCTAAGCCCCTAAATGATATTGAGTACATTATGAGCTGCGCATAAAAACTACCGACCACTTGCAACGACACGATTCGCTTTCAGGTCCGATGTTCAACAATTGTTGGTTTCTTGACCTCTTGAAGAGGATACTTGCTGTGGTAACCCTTGAAACGATTATTTTCGGTTATTTGAACAACACCTCTGTAAACACTTGTGTTCACATCCAAATAAAGTCTTTTCATCTGCACACACACACACACACACACACACACACACACACACACACACACACACACACACAAAATGTGTTCGGGGTGAGAGAAAAAAGAAAACCACCGTTTATTTTCTGGAAAAAATATTTGTTGAAAAGCACATTGAAGCTGATGTTTTTATTTCAAGCGAATAAAAAACCAGCTCTTTTAAAGTCAGCGCTACCTCATGAGAATAGATAAAAAGTTTTACGTGTCTTTTTTTTGTCAATATTTTGTTGTTTTTTTTTTATTTGCATGAGATCAAGTCATTCTCATTTTATATTTTATGGGCATTTAAGGTTTGTGCAGATGAGGCTGTTTCAGGCGACAGGCTATAACTTATAAATGGGTATCACATTTCATTTTGTTATGTTATGAATAAAACAGCCGCTTAAATTTTGACAACAGAGCAAGAGAATGATAATAAAATTTATTGAAACATATCTAATGTGACAAATAAATGTAGATGTTGTTAACATTGAGTTGAAACATGGACAATCACAATTTCAATTGATCGAAAGATTAAAATTCTATTTAAACTACATTTGAATTGTTAGAAATGAATGTGTGGACTCAAATGATTTGGTAAATGAAATTCGTTTTGTGATTTTGTTGGGGCTACAAGTTTCAATTCCTTCCGTTTATTTCGGTAAATACGTGTATTTTTAGTTAAATTTCATCGCAGTCAACGTTTTCAATTAATAATCAAGATCAAATATTGGGTTACGTGGTGTTTTTGTGCTGAAATATCAAAGTTAGAGCAAGTGAAAATGAGAGAAATGTGACTCAATAGCATTGATGCAATTAAATGATGTCCTAAAAATGGTACAGCATTGAAGCCAAAAAAGACTTTTGTCTTTTGTATTTCGACTATTGCTTTCATTGGCAATGAGTCCATCGTTGGTGTTTATTGTGTGGCTCCGTATTTCACATAAATACACAACGTACACATTTTCGGTACACTTATGAATAACGATGTCATTTAGTTGAATGAGCAAAATAAAATGAGAGGAAAATGTGCAATTATCATAAGTATTTCGGTTAAGCCTATCTGCAAATTTTGGTTGTGCTTTTTATTTGTGGTCTCGAGCATGTGTATGTGTGTGTGTGTATGGGTGCGGATGCGTGAGTGTACGGAGCAGCGAGTGAAAAAGAAAAAGTGAGCGACGGTAAATCATTTAGGTTTACAGGCGCTCAAAGTAAGTCGCTTGATGGCGCTTGATGGCGGCAAGTGAAATGCTGTGGAAAAAGTTGATTATTAATCATTTGGTCAACTAATTATTATGGCCAATGTTACGGGCATGCTGCCATCCATCGCTATGCCCATTTCATTCTACATTCACTTACCACAATTAAATTTCGTTCGCCGTATTTATCAATGTGACGGTTATGCCTTTTTGCGAGAGAGAGAGAGAAACCCAGCTCAGGTTTACGAACTGTCCGGAATCTTGTTTTACAATATTATATTACAAACGATTTCAAGTGTAATTTATTTTAATCAAAACGAATAAAAACGTCCGAACCGAAAAAAAACTCAATTAAATGAAATGAGAGAAAAGCCAGAAATGGAACAGAAATTGCACCTTAATTGTAGCAAGAGAGATGGAAAAAAAATGATATGATTGTGTACATTTGGCTGCAAGCGAGTGATTTTACGAGCTGTCACTGACTGTTTTACTGTTCATCGTTAAAATCACAACAATTACAACAACAACGACGACAAAAAATGGGTAAATGTCATCCTCCGTCTGACTCTGATTATATCGTATAATTATTATTTTAAGAACAATAAATATAAAAATGTTAGCTTGAGGTATGGGATAGCTATGTCGAAAATTCATAAAATGTGTTACCGAACCGATTTCAATACGAGCTCAGACAACAACAAAACACACTAAATTCACAGGCGAATGCGTCCAATATGAGCTGACAATAATTGATATCAATGGGCCGCTGATTGATTGATTCAATTTCGAATTTTTTAATTATCAATGGTTTTCCCTACTTAAAATAAAACCAGAAAATGAATTTTAAAATCGATTTGAGTTGATCTTTTAGACTGGATAATTCCGACAAAGTAGATTAACATTGTCCGCTAGCATTAGTGGTATGGAGTAGTAAGTGCTGGATAATCAAATTTAATATGATTATTTATCATCATAAATAAAACATAATACAGAAAATTGTTTGTGTGGTCAATCAAGAAATAATAAATGTTGGCCATGCATAACGTGCATTTCATATTGAGCAAGGAGTGAAAAAGTGTTGGTCCGTATATGTTTATTTTCAATGGAAAAAAATGATAATTGAACGGAAATTCGGCCGGATATTCCAGTGTATTTGGCCGGTTTTGTGAAACCAATTTCCATTTTATTCATTCATTTCATTTCATTTTTGGCACACAAACAACCGACAAATTTGTGCTGAACTCAATGCAACCAACCGAACACATATTTCGTTTCAAATAAAAAGGACATTCGATCTTTTCAATAGCAAACTAATTTATCGGAACGTTTAAAAAAAAAAGATCCATAGAGAACACAGAGCGAAGAAAGGAGACAAGATGAGAAATGAATCGAAATAGCCAATGGTGAACATCAAAAATTTACTAACCATTGATATTTTTTTCTTGCTACACAAATACTTTGCTTAGCTAGAAAACTTTTCGGCCAAATGGCCCCGTTACTTTTAAAACTCGCATTCAGTGAATTCGAGTATAACGCATGCTACACGTTTGCTCAACAGACCCAAGAAAAAACGAACGTGATTCTAAATTGCTTTCCATTAACCATTTTAGTTAGTGTATCAATAACTCTATACGATATGGGATATATCTCAGTCCTGGCTAACATCCGAAACGTATCCGAAATTAAATTTCAAGTAAATACAATACATATTCGATGAAATTTTAAATATAAATGCGAAATCGAAAATTTGGTTTTCCGGTTTGTCTTTGAAAAAAATCCGATTTCAAAGTAGAAAAGTATTTGGATAGAGCGAGTGAAGAACGAACTCGGAATCATTTTATTCATCATCAAATCGATTCGACATTCAGTGAATACAAAGTGTCAATTTTGTCTTTTGAAATTTCGGAAAGTTTTTGTGTGTGTGTGTGCGTGTTCAAGTTTTGCACTGAATGAAAATTCAATCGTCTATCGATAGAATTAAAGAAGATGGTTTCGAATGGCGGGAGGAAAAAATGGACACAAATTGGATATACATGAGCAGTTGAAATTACCATTTATATCGTGATTGGATTCACGTATAACATTCGAGCTGAGAGAAAACGAGATGGTGAATTAACGAATAATTAAAATATTCATTTGGATTTATTGATGTAATTTCAGTTGTATTGAAATTAAACTATCACCACACAATCCTCACCATTCGCATAATAAATTTGTAATTGATTTCTAGTTGTTAATTTCCCTATACCACGGGTCAGTCGACAGACTGTTTTGAACAGTACCGTATTTTACCAACTGTGTCGAATGAACGTACAAAAAAAAACAATCTGAGAATTTTGGGTTTGGATTGGGTTGGGTTGGGTTGATTTTGAACTGTTGAGTTAAAAGTGAGACGAAAAACGAACAAACGAAGAAAAAAAAATTGTGACTAGAGGAATGCTAGACACATTAAATGAAGAGTTGAATTCGAATAAATGTCGTTCAACTCGAGTACGCACGACTCAAATGAATTTCACAGTGAAATTGTATTTGCTGCGACATCAGCTGCGACTCGTTGGTTGGCGTCTATCTCAATTTTATCATTATTTTGTTGTTGTTTCGTTTTGTTTCGGTGACGTGGTGATGATGTAGCCAAAGAAAATTGGTGTGTTGAAAATGTGTGACAAAACCGTTTCATGATTTCCATTTTACCCAAGAATGCGACGTTGTGCAGAGAGCGAAAAAAACGCAAATGAGCGGAAAAAATATCCAAAGTATGAAAAAAACACACACACACACACACACACACACGCACACAGCACACGAATTTATGGAAAACTGTTTTTGAATTTCATATTTATTTCTTATTTGCATATTGAATTTGAGTGTGTACGTTGTATAAGGATTATTTGACATTTTTTCTTCCTCTAGCTCATGTATATGCTGAGACTGCAAACTTTTATCACGACTTTCTGTTGCCACTGCTGCTGTTGCAGTTGTGACGAGATATTTGTTCCGCTTATTATTATTGTATGCATCATGCAAACAATAGCAGCAAGAATGTCAACATTAGAGGTACACACAGTCATGTCCTCCGCGTTGATTTGATTGTCATTGGTATTGCGTGTATTTGCGAGAAACTGTATGGAGAGAGAGAAAGAGAGAAAGAGATGAAGTTTAGATTTTTATCATTCATATTTTGATGCTGTGCATTTTTTTTATAAATTTGATGGCAAATGTTCAAAGCAGATCAAAAGGTTCTATCCATAGAATATCGCAAGACAGTCAGCAGAATAGCAACGAAAAAAAAGAAGCGACAACACAAAACAGAACGGGAGATGATTGAGTTGTCTATGGATAGTGAAAACGGTTGGCGCATTCCTCGATTCATTTAAAACACTGGTTGATATCGTCTGAATATGAAGCGTATTCAATGTTTTTTTTTATTCTGATTACGGTATTGTTACAGCTTTCGTATATCAGCAATGGATTTCAATTTTTTACCAGTTTTTTGTTTGCTCGAACAATTTTTTATAGACGTTGCTCTTTTTCCATTATTATTAATTTTTCTGTTGTTTCGGGTGTGTATGTGTGTGTGTTTTCTGTATGAAGAAATATTTTGATTCTTTCATCTCATTCTGCGATATGGACACAGCTGCATGCGATATCCAATAATGCACCATTGGGCATAATACCGAGTTTGAAATTTCATTGCAAATTCCATTGTGAATGTAGAATGGTGCAAATAAATATCTTAAGATTGTTATTTCAATTCGATCGATCGACCCAGAGCATGTGTGTATTTTGAGCACATTCGAATTTCCAACCAAATTATATCAATACCAAAATCCAAGCTAAACCACACCCGAAGACACCAGTAATTCACATTCAGCGACAAGAAATCACATGTCAAATCAAATTATACGGACTTTGTCTTGTCTTTTTACACGAATGGATCGACCGATATCAATCCGGTTGAAGCTCCTCTCTCTCTCTCTGTGTGTGTCTTTCGAAATGTGTAGATTCACCATTTAGTTGCTGTTTCGTAAGTGGTAACGTTTTCACGTATAATCAAGTCAATTGATTGCAATCCAAACATGATTTGCCCACTGTATATTTCCATTGGCGAGAGAGAGAGAGAGAGAAGGAAAGAGTTTGCGATTTCATTTCATTCGAAGTGCACGAATGAGGATAAATGAAAATCATTTTAGTGTGATTTTCCTTAAATATTAAATCCATTTATAGTTGACTGCCTTCAAATAAATTATACTTACACATCCAATTGATTTACGTGCGTATGTTTTGTTTCAGTGTCCTGATTTCGATGTGTGAAAATCGAAAGGGAAATATTTGCAATCTATTTGATATATCTGATTTATTTGCCGATTAGATGGTTGTGTGATTTTGCCATCATTATAATGTTATCAGTGCTGATTTTTATTGCAATCGAACAAAACCCCCCAAAAAAAACTGTTGAGAAATAAAAACACCCATCGAACAAAAAAAAAAAAACAACATATAAAGGAAATCGAAAAAAGGCTGTGCAAAAGAATTGCGAATAATTTCCGATTCATTTTTGGATGGTTGATTTATGCAGTGAATCCGTTCCATTTTCGATTATTTTTTTTTTTCATTTCAACTGTCAATGGCCATAGTCGATTGCAAAGTGCATGATGCCATTTTTCGATAGTATTGGTGTCGTTGTCGGTATTTTGTGATTTGTGGGCTTTACAAAGGCACAGCTTTGTTCGGTTATCGCATTCGCAAATGATGGAATAACCTCAGCCACAGCCGCAAATCTTTCATTACACCATCAAACTAATTTCACACTGAAATTGACAACATTTGGCTGAATTAGGCATTAAATTCACTTACATACGTGTATCACACTGAATTTTCTGTTACAGTGAGTTAGAATCCCACATTTTGAGCACACATTTGAGCTTGTGATATTGGGTTTTAACCATAAAATTCCGAATTTCGGAATTTGCACACATCAAAACGAAAATACGGGAAAATATTCATTTCGAATTTTGTGTGTCTCTTGGATTCATTTACGTCAATTGCATTCGAAATCGGGTACATATGCAAAAAGCCAAGCATTCGTTGAATGGCCAAAATGATATAATCTAGCCAATGCTGTGGATTTTCGTTTGTTGTATTCTTCTATGGTATGTCATCCGGTTCCATATCACGATGAGAGTACTTAAGTCATTCGAGAAATGTGATTTTTACTCTTCGTCATTCAAGTGGTTTCCATATCACATGTCGAATCGTTTTAATAATAGAAAAAATCAACATCAGTCAACTTGATTTGGGGGCAAGGGACAGGTGTCGATGTGTATTTCCATTTTCGATTCTGAAAAATACACAGTAGCTACTTGGGAAGAAGTAGGACTGTCTTGAGAGAGAGAGAGAGAGAGAGAGAGAGAGAGAGAGAGAGAGAAACTGTCATAAATCAAAAACTAAGAATCAAATGTGCTGTCTAGTGTGCTGTGTTGCTTCATTAAATCGAGAAATTGAGCATACAATGATGCGATGTTCAAAAAAAAAAATTGAGAGGAAGAACGAGAAAATCATATGCTGAAAAATCGATACTTATAATAAAATTGTACATTACATAAGAGAAATGGTTATGTTCCATGTCTGACTGATGCACAATGAAATCATTGTATATGTGTGTGTGTGTGCATGAGAAATGTACGAATCAAGCCATTCGATTTCGTATGCATTTCATGCAAAAGAGTTAGTTCCAGTGTGATTTGTATATGATTGATTGACAATACAGACAAGTGGATACAAAAAAAAACACAAACACGCCCACACACTCACACAGTGTATCACAATTGAACGGGGGAGGGGGAGGGGGCAAAAGAGTAAGGAGAAGACCGAAAGCAAACATAAAGTAAAAATTGTGGAATGACTTGAAAAAAAAATCAGTAAAAATTGGCATCGATCAACGAAATCTGGTGCCCTATGCATTGAACACAGTGAGGAAAGTGTCTGTTCATACTCATAACCCGTGAAAATAAATCATCAGAATCGAATTGAGCAAAAATATCAAGTGCAATCAATGAATAGCATACAGTTGAAACAAAAAATAAATGAAACGATTTACGTTTCACTGTGATTTTTCTGATTTTTTTTTGCTCTTCTTTTACTCTCAAATTTGTGTGTGTGTGTGTGTTAAATACACTTGAATTTTGATTGTATGCGATAAGTGCGATGTGAACGTACAGACACTGATTATTCCATTGCCATTTTAAAGTACATACGATGGCAACGTGTCTGTTATAAACATGCTGAATTGTCGAGATAGCAAGAGAACAAACGACCGAACAAGTGAGCACATGAGTGAGAGATGCCTCCAGTCAATCAACAAATTCATGCTTCATCTCAATCAATTATACCGATTCCATTGGAAAATGTTCACGCTTCGGATAAGCGGAGCGCATAACTTTTTAAGCGATTCAATGATGATCCATTGAAACACCAACATGAATTCGATAGCTTTCACACTTTTTGACGCGGAGGGTGGTGGCAAAACGTTGACGCCGATTTAATCGAAAGGAAAAAAAAGAAAAGAAAAGGAGTGAGGGAAACAACAACAAAAAAAAGCATCACGGACGCGCGTGTGCATCTGTGTAATGATTACGAACCGAATCGAAACAATTTATTAAAACCAATTGTCGATTGTTGTGTATTCAGCTAACGGTTAATTATCGTTGGCACAGCCACATTGGTCAGTGTGGAATGCGAGATGCCAGATGCTACATTCGCAATATTAGCCGCGATGCTCTCTCGGTTTATTTAAAACGTTTATTTATAATAATTTTTCATCCTTGGTTTCATCAAAATTGGTTTTGCGTGCACCATTTAATTTTGTTCTGTTGGATCGATGTCCGTGCATTGTCCACTTGTCTATTGTTTGCCAGTCAATTTCTAAACAACAATGCAGGCCCGTCGAGCAGTCGTGAATTGTCGTTAATTTTACCCCAAAATTATCGACCATCACAATATTGCGAAATGTTTTGGCCACTTTTTGCTGCACGAATTGGTTTTTGTAGCCGCACACACGTTGTTCCCCCATTCGCAAAACGGGGATCCATATGCAGCACGTGTGCTAGTTTTTGGAGCGTCTTTAATTCTATGAACATATAATATAATAGATGAATCGCGTATTTGCCGACACATTGCAGACACATTGCCATCATTATGGTTTTCATTTGACTCGGTATCAATGTCGTTGTCGGCGTCATTGCTATAAAATGCGCATATCTCTCACCATACTATTTTCATCTGTTTACCGTGTGATAGAATAACAACCGTGTGTTGATTTCGATTGCATTTTCCGTGTTATGCAGAGGATACAGTTGAATTTGCACAAAATCGTTTTATGTTGTGCTTGCACTTGCTTGTGCAGTACACAAACACACACACACACACACAAACAATGTGTACTGCACACGGTGCTCGCTCCATATAACTTAACATTGCTGTCAATGTCGTGTTTTATGCTCTTCTTCTTCTCTCATACATACACGGAGATGTCAAACGAGAAATATCAAAGTGTGCGTTTTGATACTGAGCTGCGTGCGGCACTTGCGTTTGTATGCGTGTGTCATTTTTTGAAGAAGAAGCACATAAATGCTAACATTGAACGAGCACCGCTTGGTGTACTGTGATGACAAAAATAAAATCGCTCCGAATTCAAATCAGACAATTCACAAGGATTTATTTAATCATTGGTTTGTTGTTGTTGTTCTCTCATTAAATCCAAATAAAATGCATGCATGTTGGTCGATAATGTTTAGGACGAAAAAAAAAACGAACCGGAAAGGGTCGAATGAGTGAGAGTCAAATGGCTGCGGTTACAAGCTTAACAAACTAAAATCGTTCATTGCACTTTCCGGTCATATAATCCCAGCGAATCCAAGCAATTGACTACAATTTATTCCGGCGATACATCATAATCAAAATAGCAAATTATATGTGTTGCTTTTATTAGATCATTTTAATGAATTGTTGTGTTCGTGCATCAAGTCACAATCACCGATTTATTCATTTAAAATTTAACATTAAGTTTCTTGTTGTTGAATTCATCGAGCAAGTTAATCGATGAACAGTGTGCGTTACATCCAATGTTAAAAGTGTACAATGTATGCATTAAACTCGATGCTAAATTAAATCAGAAATCCCACAAATATTATAATCCATTCGGTAAAGTTTGGCTTTCATTAGGTGTTTTTTTCCTCTCCCCTTCTCTCTCTCTCTCTCTCTCTCCCTCTCCCTCTCCCTCTCTGACCACCTTATCCACTCACTCTCTTGAGAAGTATTTCGATACAATGTTTTGTGAATTTGAAGCAGAGATACGGATCTGGTTAGCCAGCATATTTCATTTTCTTCAAGTGTGCTACATGTATTTAATTCAACAATCTATATTCTATAGTATATGTGGGTGTGTGACCGAGTGCTAGCAATACGCTTAAATAATTGCTTTAAGGTTGATGAGCAAATATTGTTTTCGTTTGATGATAAATTTAGCCACGCTCAAAGCACCTTCATGCATATTAACAGTTTATGCAAATAAATGTGTTCACTTGGCCAAATTCACATTATACCATAGTATGCAATATACAATACATACTCACACACACACGATTTCACCCATCCACCCATAAAATGTATGAGAGCAAGAACAGTGCATAGGTAATGATGTCAGAACCTTTTCAAATTTTCTACTTGCCGGGCAATATCATTGTTCTAACTACAATTCATATTTAATTAAGCTCATGCGAGGAATGATCGCTCCGTGTGCGCCACTATTAATAACAGTTTTGCATGATTTTGTGTTTGAATCTGATGCATATGTGTGTGTGTGTGTGCGCGAGAATATGTGAAAGTGTGAGAGAGAGCGAATGACTGTGTGTCGGATGCAAACTGATACATATCAAAAGCGAGCAAAGAACAGCAAACGAAATGCTTCCGAGGCGAAAACTCCTTAATTCATCATAAGCACGAAGAAATTTATCAAGCGTTCTTCAGTTAATTTGTCTTCACCGGAGCATCTAATTTACTTTCGAACAATATACTTCGGCATACGGTGCAAACACTCAAAGAAAATGAGACGTGGAAAGAGAGAACAAGAGAGAGGGAGAGAGAGAGAGGCCATTCCATAGAGCAGATGAGTTTGGTTCGGCTCACACATTCAAACCGACACTTACCACACATTTGTGTGAATTTTACACCATTATTTGTGTTAAAGCTCAAGCTCATTTTAACAATGCGCAAATGATGCATATTTTGCTGCGCTCGTTGGTTTGTTGGCTCTCTCTACTCTTTTGCTCGTTTGCACTTCTTTGAGTCACATGCTTTTTCCTATTGTTATTCCAGCTTTCTTCATGTGTGTTACTTTGCTGCTTTGCTCTGCTTTGTATATTGTTTTTTTTTTTCTTTATGAAATATTAACACCCAACATATTCTAAAGCGATTAAACATTCTATGTTATCCATATTTGTTATAATGTCGGAAGTGAGTGCGGTACAGAGCTTACATAATTACACGTTCAACAATGTTTCGTTTGGTTTTCATGCATGTAATAGCTGATACAGGTTGCTGCAAAAGCTTTCTCATACTCACACATATTTACACACTCATCCACCCACCCACACACACACATACCCGCCATAGGCTGAATTGTCATTGTCGTGTAATATGAGAGCCGAGATGGGGCTTTGTGTTAAATAAATTAAAATGTAACGCACATTTTCATGCACACAATCATTTTGATGCTGAATTTCGTGATTTCCGACCCTTTTCATTATACCTGTGAAGCTGGTGTAAATGATATGTGAGCACAGTACATGCAGTACATAAAATATATAGAGAGTGAGTACAAATCGAAACGAAAGGACGTTTAAAGATATGTAAAACAAAAAAAAACAACAACAACAAAAAACTACATTGTCAAACCGTATTACAAAACACCAAACATGCAATGAGTACACACCTTCAATATGTATAAGAGTGAACCTCTTCAGAAATCCTAAAAAAATCCCATGAAAACTTTCGAAGCTGTTATAATATGGGTAATTTTTACTCCCTCTCTCTCTCTCTCTCTCTCTCTCTCTCTCTCTCTCTCTCTCTCTCTCTCTCTCTCTCTGTGTTTTTTTTCTTTGTCAGAGATATTTAAATACATTTTACACAAATTAACTTTCTGCGTTGTAAAATATCGAATTCCATTTTACAATCAAAATGGTGACATTTTATCATGGCCAAGAAAATGGGGCGAGGTAACTGGCAACAGAAAGAGATCGAATGCGGTGAGTTTTTTTTTGGGCTATGAAAGACAAAAAATAATGTAGGCTTGCGCTTGAAAATGACCTCAAGCAAACCAAAGCAACGAATTTGAAAATCATATCACGCACATAGGCCCTTAATTTGTGAAAATAAAATGAATCGAAATGAATTTGTTATCGGGCATGTGTTGGCTCAACCAATTTACGGCGACCACGCCGAAATAACGAAAAATGTGCGAGTTGGGGTACCAGAGTTCTTAAGGGAATGATGCCACCGAATTTGGTGGGATACAAATCGACATTTTTCATTTACAAACCGAACAAACTTTGAACGCTCTATTTAAAAAGTTCTCACTACATTTTTAACCATTTTATCATGTGACACTATTAAAACTTCAAAATGTAGACAATGACCAGAATTCAATGTTTCGTTTATTCGAGGAGGAGAAAGCGGAAGACCGCAAGTGAACAAGTGCTAAAGCAGGAATCTGTCTGCACGCAAAAACTATAAACAACGATGACCCAATTATGCGACGAAACAGCACATAAGCAAATGTGACAAATTGACGCTGGTGCTATCATTTAATTTTTCATTGTTGTCGATTCAATTAGGATTAAATACGCCAATGCTTTTGCATTCTCTATCTCTCTCTCGCACTCTCATTCTTGTCATGCTAGCGTAAAAATGCTCATAGAATTTGCTTACCTTTTCGGTTTTTTTGGGTGTAGACCAAAAACCGTTTCTATTCCATTCAGTTCATTTGTTTCTTTTTCTTTCCTTCTCTCTAGCTCTCTCTCTCTCTCTCTCTCTCACAGCCAGATTATCTGTTCACTGGAGGGTAATGCAGATGCTTAAGTTCGACAAGTGACTAAGAGACAGTAAAGAATGTCATCATCTCCTTATCTAAGGCACAACCGAAAAACCCAGTTCTATCAAGCAACAAATTAAATCATTTCCCTTTTTATTGCGTGTGCCTACGTGCGTAAACACCAGTATGATCCGACCATGAGATGCTTTTAACCAAATCTAATTAAAAATATTTCAATCTTAAAAGACGGCATCGCATTTAGCAGACGACAAATGCCGACATAATACATATGAACAACGCTGTAATCATTCCCTGAACTGAAACAGTTCTGTGAACATTAAACACGAGCTTTTTTTTCTCATACTGATACAAAATTAACACCTTCGCCCATGTTTTGCCGCTTCATTCAAATTGGATGATCCAACTGCAAATGTCCACAACAGAATGAATTTATGTTTGTTACGAATAAAGTTGCGTACTGTGCACAAGTCAGACAATTCCAATACTCGTTAAAAACCTGTTTTTTTTTGTACATGTGGTGACATCTATTACATCAGAGGTGGTTGAATTTGAAGTTGCCAAACACCTTGAGTACTTAGTGCCCTTACACACGCAGAATTCAGTATGACAAACGAGATATCTTTTGTTCATATCTTTTGTTTGTACTTGCAACCATTTGACCATTGCAGGAAATGGCAAAACCATTGTTGTTTTGAATTATTGCTATTACATTATTCTAGCATTTTGTGTGATTTTGAACTAGATATTGTGAATTCAAGCTACCAAAGACAGCAGCACTTCAGTATGTGATGTGTCTCATTAACAGCACTTGGCCAATCTAACATCCAAATAAAAGCGTTAAACCATCTTTAGTTGAATTGGTTTTAGTTTAATCCACTTATAATCTATATCCATTCATGGGGATTTTTGATTTTTTTTTTCGTTCGGCTCTCTAATTTTTAGCGTTTTACTTGAAAATGTACGAAATTGATAACAAGGCAACGATTTGTTTACAAACGCCGTTGCCAAAAAAAAAAACCAGAAATTCAACTGACAATGAAAATGTCAAGGGAGAAGTGATAAGCTTTTCGAGCTTTTCAAACATTTAAATAAAATCAAAACCATTTCCATGAGAATTGACAACGATTTCATTTTTAAATGAGCCATAAAAAGTCATTCCGTGTGCTATTTACTGTTTGACATCGTGCATATTCTTTGTGAGTGCTATGGCATCAGCATCATCTCCGGCTTACGCGTGCTGTGTGCTCTACTGTACGCTGCTGTTTTATGCTATGCTGTGCAGTGCTGTGCAGTGCTGTGTTTGTGGTGTGCTGGAATGGTTGGCATGAGCGTTAGAGAGTTAGGGTAAGTGTAAGAATGAGAATGAGAGTGAACGATTGAATTATTCGATGAGGGTTCGATTGAGAGTTTTTGTCGCTGTAATGCGCCACATCCCATCACATAAATCTGAGGGATCTCTAGCGTACGTGTACGTGCGCATCTCTCGACACCATCGAAACACCATATCGACAGCCGAATCATCAATGCACAACTTTTCCAATACTTGCTCTATTAACTCGTAATGTAACGATAAAAAATGCTACATAGAAATTACTTAATTAACCTGTCATGATGGGTTTTTTTTCTGTAAAAACGCAATCACTGCTCATCGTAATTCGGTTTTCTCATTTCACCCTCCTCAACCTCCATCCACCCCGGCCCCTGTTACTGTTTCGTTCAGATATGTGTTTAGTTTTGTGTGAATTGTTATTCTTTGTGTCGATGAGGTGGTGTTGTTGACGTTCGATGCTGGCCAAATCGGAGTGATGGGTGATGGTGATGAGGGGAGTTGATGGCAATTGAATGGCCAAACATAGTAGCCGCAAATGAACTGAGAAACAGCCATAAATTTACCATGATTCTTTCGATCGAGTCCATCCATTCTTAGTTATTCTTTCATTTCATCAGCTGTTATGCAGAAGTCTATTTATATGTGTTATGTGTTTGTGTGTGTATGTGTCTTTGTGTGAGTCTGTTGTCGTTGCGTTCTTTTATATTCATTTCATGTGAGATCCAGCTAATTGCATAACTTTCACAGTCATTCGAACAAGGCAA
This sequence comes from Aphidoletes aphidimyza, assembly GCA_030463065.1. Taxonomy (NCBI): domain Eukaryota; kingdom Metazoa; phylum Arthropoda; class Insecta; order Diptera; family Cecidomyiidae; genus Aphidoletes; species Aphidoletes aphidimyza. The sequence goes on along the minus strand of CM059998.1, from coordinate 29,973,964 downwards.
TGGCGGTACCGAAAATTTTTCCGTGGATTTCATTATGTATATTTTTGTTTGGTGCGTTTTCATCTGGAAATTTTTGGTATAAATATTCATGTTGCTATTCATTTTGGCATTTAGTATTGACTTTTTGTGTATGTGCGTGTGTATGTTTGTGTTGTTACACAACCCAAAAAATTGACTGACATTTGGCCGAGCACTTTTTTTCCACCTCAAACCGAGCCCTCCAGGCCTCCTCTTTCGCTAGACCATAAAGTACAAATCAAATATTCAGCAATTCAAATTGAATCCATTTATAACATCAAGATCTACTTTACTTTTGGCCATATTTGGTCTCGTAAACACTGTCGACAACATCGCAATGAAAAAGAACATTTCATGCCACAAAATTGCGCCACCAAAATGGATGCCACTGTGGTTAAATGTATACGCAGACAATATTCATAAAATAATTAACATTAAATACAACATGTCAGGCAATAGTCAATATGAAATCGTGAACCAGCAGTTATGGGGTATTCACATTGGCATGGGAAAATGGAAAATTCAGGACCATGTTGTTGTTGTTCGTGGTGGCTCTTTTTCCATATAAATTGAAACAACAACCAAATTCACATTTAAAATGTGTATCTTTTTGGCTGGTTTACAAGGCGCATTTTTAATCATTTTAATGAATGAATCACGCGGCATTTTCACTTTGACTTTGAAATTAGTCTAATGCTTATCCCATGGTAAAGCTTTTCAACATTCAAATCAGACATCGAACGAGGCCGAATATAGAGGTTCGCCTTTTGTGATTGCTTCACAGCGTACAAATGTACGTATCAACTTGTATATTGTACACAAAATTGTACACTCACTCATTCCAATTGTCTCTATCTCGTATTCTCGGTCCCATTTCAGCTGCTCTATCAACTTCGCCATTCCAATTGACGTTCACTTCACAACTTGGGAATGCAATCGATAACGAAATTTGATCTACATGATAAATTATTTAGTAAGTTTTCTTTGGGATTATGTGCTTTTTGAATCGTTGAAATTGAATCGGCGACCATCGGTGAATGTCGCAACACTCCCGAACAAAAATCTTAAATTGGGATTAGCACAACACGCGGTAGCAAGCTGTAGAATGAGCGAAAAGTTTTTAGCCGAATTCGAATTAAATACGTTTCAGGCACAAACCATAAAACGCATAAAAGAAAATGTTGTTCTCTGGAAAATGGGTTAAACTAAAACCACAAAACCATATTGATTGAGAATGATGGGTGTAACGAACACAGTGGTTAAATCGCCTGATGTCTAGGTTTCATGGCAAAGCTGTTGATATTACGTTGCTCTCATTTCCTCTACCTCGCCCCCCCCCCTTTCCCGGAATTATGTCAACTGAATGATGTGAAACCAACAAGTCGTCTCTCCAACCAACGTTACCATTCGGTTTTTCGAAGTTATGGCTCTATGATTTCGTCACCAGAACCGGGATAATGCGAAAAATCATGATTTTCTCACTTCGATATTTGACATCATAACCAGTACAATTAGAGCATAACCAACAACGAACGTGTTATTTTACGGGTGTTTTTTCGCTCTCTCTCTCTCTCTCTCTCTCTCTCTCTCTCTCTCTGTCCCTCTCTGTCTCTGCGTTTCATTTGTTTTACCATTTGTTAACTTGATTCCAGCTTTGATCACAATAAGAAGTAAGAAGCTGTAATACAGAACAGAACACAACACAACACAGCGAAATGAAAGAGAAATTAACTTTTAAATTAAATTGCAAACATTCTTAAAGTAAGCGCTCATTTGACAAAGTTCTTGAATTATAAAATTACACGCAATATCGTTTGTATGTTTGGTTCAAGTTGGTTGTTCAGCTCGTTGTAATGGCTGTTTCACAAGTGATGGCGTGAACTTTGCGAAAAGAATTTATTGAAAATCGTTAACAAGAAAAATATTGGCCAAGAATAAAACAAAAACTCAAAATGAAAGTCGAAAGAGGACAGAGAAAAGTGAGAGAATGAAAAGAAATCAAATCAAGCCAGGGAATGAGTCATTAAAGCGAACTCCATTGAAACAGTAAGTAAATCTATCACACAAGTTAAACAACATTAAAATGGTACGTTTGCATTTCATTGACTTTGACCGCAAAAGATTCATTTTGATTGCCGCTCAATTGCCCCAAGAAATCCCATAGAAGTTTTGGAGCCCATTTGAACATGAGGGTGAGCCACCTAGTGTTTACTACCCGTCCGAATATGGTCGATGGAATAATTGTTAAAATTCAGTTAAAAGATTTGAGTTTGCAGCGGCTCAAGAATAATTTCCAAGAATTGAATGGTGCCCAGTTTCACTCTACTCAGTAGTCTACATCAAGTTTGATAAATTACAGATTAAACCAAACAAACAAACAAACGAACAAAAAACACTTGATGCGACTGTTATTGGAATTAGTGGCTTCGTTCTATGGCATTCAATTTAACAGGTAAAAAGCTTTGATGTTGAAAAACATTGATCTTTTCGGTAAACATTCCAGAGAAAATAAGAACAAAAAAAAAATTCAAGGAAAAATACATTCACATAATTAAATTAATTGTGTGATTCGCAGAGCTGTTGAATTTAAATATATTTTTTTGTTGTTGATAAAATGGAGCGAAAAAAAACAACGAAACGATTTTATGATTGGATAACTTTTTCGGCAAAAATCGGTGAAATGCTTTTTGGTTTGTCTCTTGAAATTTTGGCTGCATAGTGCAGCATTGAGCTGATCTCTTTATGCAAGAGAGAAACTGTCAACGGAAGTGGAAGGAGTGACAAGAAACAGAAACGACAAAATAGGGAGCCCAGACACACACTCACACACCAATTCTAAAGCGAAAGTTTTGTTTCATCTCAGCCAAACAACCGAGCAGAGTTAAAGTTTTGTTTTGAATGCCATGGAACACAATTCCAATTTTTGTTTTTTTGTTCCTGTTTTGTTTCAGAAGACAGCACACAAGTTGAAAACAAAACGAAATAAAAAAAAAATTGTGAATGGATTCACTGGCAAACAGTTTGCTATCTTTTGTTACGCTACTTCAACATTCAGCCAAAGACTAGTCGAGCTCGTGCACATCCATAGCGCCCTAAAAAAACATAAGTATTTCGGTATAAATATACGTTTATATTTTATTTATCACCATCGGAACCGGTGAACTTAGAAGTCCGAAACAATAATAATAATTTGGTTCTTCTTTTTCTTGTTCGGGATGATGTGACTTTCGAAATTGGCTATTATAATGTGAGACTCGTTATAAACATTATTTTTTATTAACTCGCACTCGACAAGTATCGTCAAAAGGAATATTGGATACCGCATAAAAAACAACGAAGTGACACAGAGAAAGAACTCGAAATGGTCGACGGACAAGAAAAAAAAACCATCGGATAGATATTTTTAGGCCAACTATGGATAAGCTGTTGACGAAGAAGGGCAAAAAAAAATGGGAATTCACTCGACAATTTCGGTTGTATTTCAAGCTTTTTTTTGTTTCTTTGGTCTGATTGAAACAAAGAATGCTCATTTTGTATTTCGAGAACCGATGTACAAATGTATATTGCATTGGATGTGGTTCGTAGTGCGGAAGAAAAAATAAAAGATTAAATTTGAAAATTGTTTTATGCATTCAATTTGGTTGTCTTTTATGTCTTGGTGTGGCTCGCCACACTTTTTGAGTTCTAGTATTTGACATAGATTGTTAGCCGCTTGTATACGCAATTCACAATTCATGAACGAATCCACACAATTTTCAATGAGTAAATTTTTGTAATTTGTATTCGAAAATTGCATTCGAATGCGTGATTCGTGGAGCTTTCACGTTTTTCATTTTCCCAAGTAGTCTGATGGTGAATGCGGTCGGTGTAAGTGCATCACGAACACAGAGAAAATGCTTTTAGTGGATTTATGTTTTAACGAAAAACTAAAACCATGGCAATGAATATTTGGTTTTTTTCCTTTCGGTTTTTGTTGTTGTTGAAAACATCACAATATAAATAATTGACTAATTGTGGTGCTGTCAACTTGATGTTCTTAAAGCATTATTAATTTGATTGAATGATAAAAGAGTGTATATTTTCAGCCAGAGATAGAAAGCCACTTTTTGTTGAAAATTCAGTTGAAAATGTTTTAAATTGACAAGTGAACGATCGAAAGACAACTCGAGGGGAGAGACACAGAAATGCCATTCCACATATCTCATGTTCCAGTGTCGAACTAGCGTTTTATTTTTTCGACAATTTAAAAGCAAGCCTGGCTTTTGGTTTACACTTTTGTTCGTTGTCTCTCAATAAAACTTTCATGCGAACACAACAGCAGCTACATTGGGCGTGCACAACCAACAACAGCAGCGGAAGAGAGAAAGAAAAAGCAGCCGAAATGAATCCCAAATACAATGCATGCATTCGAATTGCGAATTTTCTTTCAACTGCAGCTTTGATGCTGATTAAACTTGAGCAGTTTGCTTGCTTGCTTGACTGAGAAAAAAAAACAAGCGAAAATACTCGAGTGCAGATGAAAAGGACATGCTAAAAATGTGCCTGGTATTTTTGTTGTTGTTGTTGTTGTTGTTTCTGTCGCTGGGCTTACTAAACGCGATTGCTCAATGGCGCGCTCAGCGCGAGCGTTCTCAAAAAAGCGACAACGGAAAAAGAAATTTTCTTCGAACATAATATAAATAAAACGTTATATAAAATGGCATCATCTCCATTTTAAATCGTGTTGTTCTCCGTAATATCGCAGCTATTACCACCAAATAAAGTATAAATAAAATTTGTAGCGATTCATTCTCTCATCTCTCTTTCTCTCTCTCTCTCTCTCTCTCACCCTGTCGCTATGGCTAGATGTTAGTCACAATAGCAAGAAATAGGAAGCTGTACGTATAAATGCTGTAAACGTGAAACACCACATTCAATTGCGAGCATTCCCCCGCCGCCAAATTTTATCATTTAAGAAAGTCACTTCTTATATTATTTTTGGTTCGTTTCATTTTTTCGACTGCTAGAAATTGGCTGAAATGTTCTTTCATTATATACAAAATGCTCATCGTTTTGTATACATATGTGAAAGATGCAGCTCGACTCGGTTTCACAGCAATTGATTGCGATGTTGTGTAAGATTCCACCCGCTTTTAGTGTTCCATAACTCAATTCCTGTGCTTTTGGATTTTATCCCCCAATTTTTTCTCTCTCCCCCTCTCTCTCTCCCTCTCTCTCTCCCTCTCTCTCTCCCTCTCTCTCTTTCTCTCTTTCTCCCTTCCTCTCTCCGTTTCCTTCTCACTTCAGAAAAAGACTCCATTTTTCTCATTCGTCGTTTTTTTTTCACAGACGAAAAATGCATTGCAAACAAGGGGCGAATGACAGCTAATAGGCGTCAAAATGTACTCGAAAGTACTTTGTGCATGCTATTCACTGAATATCGTACGTACGGTGAATCACTAACACTACCGTCACCCTCTCAATGTTCTTCGGGCTGTATTGTAGTTTTACAGCACGCAAACTTAGGCACTTCACTATATGCTACTAGAAGATCAGTGATTCACAGTTATGTGCCACATTCACAGAGTACTTTTAATGGAACTGCAGTTAATTGGAGATTTATTAGTTGTCATTTGCCCCTTGATTGCAAACAAGTGCTCGACGAGCATGTGTTTCTCACATTACAATTTTTCTCCTTAGTTTGGCCCATTGTATCCCAAGTTTATTAAGACTTTTAACAGAGTGCTCAACAAAAAGCTATTTCAACTGCGATGGCATTCAAACTCGGCTTGTAATTTTATATGTATGTTGAATGTGCACAACGCGTTTGACTTTGTGTGCTCGCCAACCGATTCTCAATTCTCTGTGCATTGCATTTGCCTTTGACTCTCTATTTTTTGGCTGTGGGTGTGTCTGCTGCTGTACAGACACACACACACACACACATTTTGCACGAGAAAATTGAAAATGCTCTAAGTGCAACAGAGCAAAAAAACAATCAACTAATGTTTAATATTGTACGCGCTATTGTAAGACATTCCTTTTACTTAGAAACCCCCGTGGTGTGTACTGATACTCACAGTCGGCAAACATAAAATTCCTTAAGACAATGCAATTCGAATTTTCCAACATTTAATCATTCCGCAAAATCTCACAATTGAAATTCAATAAAAAAACCAATCCATTACCATTGGTGTTAGAAAAGTCGAAAGGTTAAATTTTTGCATTGAAATTGATTTACCTTTAAAACTAATTTCGAATCTAATTATTTAATCAAGTCAATAGCATATCCCGAAATTGCCACTATGCAATGACACCAGATAACCAATATACACGTTCATTTGCAACGAAATAAGAATTTAATTATCTTCTGGTGTACAGTGTTTCGCGCTGCACTTGCTTAACATTATTATGCGATTGATTCAGTCGATTTTCAATCGCACAAAATCACGATGGCAAATGAAATGTTGTCACACAAAATACACAAAACCCACGATCCAAAGCCATTTTTGGTGTTCATGTGTTTCGATGGCAAGGTATTGGCATTTCATGCAACATTTAAGACCAACTAAAAAAACAGCGTTTTTTTCGCTTTGAAATTCAATTCTATAAATCCATATTCAAATGAATCGAATGCATTCAGTGGCCGCCTGGATGACTTGCACTCCCGTGTGTTGCACGGTTTCATCATTCGAACAACAAAGCTTCCTCTCACAAAAGCATTTTTAAAAATTATTTTCGCAAAAACAAATGGGCGGGTGGGTAAGTGTGTGTGTGTGTGTGTGTGTGTGTGTGTGTATGTACTATTGTGTTTTGCCTAAGCACAGAGTATGTTTTTAATTTTTCGCATTTGAATACGATAACTTGTGAATGACCGGAAAAACGCATGTGAATTAGTGGAAAATGATTCGCACACAAAAAAACACACAGCAAACACACAAAAAAAGCGTTGCAAAAATGACAAATGCGACACTAATAAAACCGTGAAAGCCGAGTTACATTGCACAATAATAAAAAAAAAAATAAAAGCCACACAAAAGTAATTACAATGAGCCAGGAACACAGTTGAATCAAAATGTTCATGCAAACAAAAAGCACAACGGGAAATGAAGAACGCTTTGATAGAAAACTATGTGTACACAACAAAATCTAGCACACACTCGCACACACACACACGCAGGCAAAAAGTGGTTCAAATGAAACGTTTCATCGTTCGAACGAGTGTGTTGTTGAAGCAGTTTTTCGGGATTTTTGCTAGTTGGTTGGCAACTGTCAGAGTCATGGACGGTACATCCGCTTAACTGATAGCATATACTTATGCACCTTTACGCGGGAAATAGTGCAACAAAAAACACACAGAGGAGAGAGATTGAATGGGAATGGGACACAGAACTCTGAACGAACATGCAATTTGAAGTGAGACAAACGAACGAACGAATGTGCACAACAAAAATGAAATGAACAAATAATATCAAGCACTATAGAAGCCCAGTTAAAAAGGTAATTTATATTCTCATTTTCACATTACAACTTTTCCGCTTTTCTCACATTTTCTCTCTTCAATTTCAATGTTACCGCCTGCAAATATGATCACATGATACACTATCTGCACTTTTTATTACCACGAATCTCAATTGCTTTTCATGGCTTGACAAATGTGAAACTTGAAAAATAAAGTTTCAACAGAGACAATGCGACAGAAAAAAAACACACACACTCACAGTAAAAATAAACGAAATTAAATAAAGTAAAAGCTAAAGAGCACAGCAACAGATACTACAATCATATATATGTATAAACTGTAACAATGTATTTAATGATGAGCATTTGAGGAGGGAGGGGTTATAAAACTGTTCGATCGAAATGAATTTGGATTGAATTTTGAACCCTTTTTTCCAAGTGAACGCAATCAAGCAACGCCCCCCCCCCTCCCCCCAAAAAAATGTGTAATTTTGCTACAGGCATATGGATGAAGTGAACATACAATGTCATGGACAACAATATATGAAATGTTGAGAGCACAATGTTAAGAGCATACATACACATAATTATTGTAAATCGACCACATCGAGAAACAATTTCTCAACTTATTCCTAGTTGTGAAACTAGTTATACAGAAACAGCTACAAGATCAACAATGGTATAAACATACCGATGCGAGACAAAAGTGGAAAAACCCGATGCCCAACCAACTGAGATGAGAAGAGAAAACGGTTAAGTTAGATGTTTGTTTATTTTCTGTTCATAATGAGTTTATATGCATCGTTGTTGCGAAGAGTGTGAGTGAGTTTTTATTGTTATTCTTTTCTGTGCATTATTCGTGTGTGCGTGTTTAGTTGGTTTAATCCGCATTCACTCTATTGTCTCCGCAGATATTTTAAATTACAGGCTCGGCTTACTTATTCGCAATTTTTTTTTCTCTCTCTCTCTCTCTCCCTCTCTCTGTTTCTGTGGGTATTTATACATTTTTTTCCGCCATTTTATTCTTTTGTTTGCGACACGCCGTGCAATTGCTACGTGATCTGCAACTTTTCTACATTCCTCATGAATATGCAACGGTCTACCATTTGAATTTCAGTATTTTTTCATTTGCATCAAAATAATCTGTCAAGCTGCGATTCCCAATAGAAGTATGAACTTTATAGTAATTTTTCTCTCTTTTTGTTCTCGATGAGACGAACGAAAAACAGCAGCAGCAACAACAACAACAACAACAAAAGAGAAATGAACATGAGAACATTTTTTTTTATTAAAATTTATTGCGTTGAATACAACCTGAAATTGTCATGTGACCACCTCTCCTTTTTATTCATCTTTGCACTCTACTGTTTTGTATGCAGTTCTCTTCGGTATTTTGCTTGCACACTGGACATGTTCATTTGTCATCGTTTTTTATTCATAAAAATACACGCACAGACAGACACCGTCTTTACCGCTCTCGCCGCTGACTGTGACTCGCACAACCAAACATATATGCCCACACACACACACACACACACACACACACAAAGGAAATCAGAAGGACACTCCATCCTTGCACGCTGTGCACTCAATGTTGATGCAGCTTATTAAAATACATTCAAAACATTTAAGATAACTTTTTAGGTATTCATTTAACGGATTACCGGAACGTTGTCGGTGTGTGTGTGTGCGTGTTTTTTTTCTCTATGTCTGCCCTGAAATGTTGACTTTAGTCTTGACTACATTCACAATGATTTGATATTCAGTGCATTTATATCGCGAGCATTGGACGGAACACAATAATATTTGTAAATGTTTTGTGCACGATGTACTGGAGCTACAGATTGAAACGGGCGGAGAGAGAGAGAGAGAGAGAGAGAGTTTGGGGAGAAAAGAGCGAGTCAACACATGGATTATAAGTTGAACGGTGAGAACTTATTTGAATTCTGGTTGTAAAATTTCCATTTTCTATCGAAACGGTAAATCTACATCTTTTTCTTACTCACTCTTGGGTTCATCAACCACACGTTTGCAACGAAAATTAATTTCGAAGCGCTTTGCAACGCTTACGCTTTACTTTACATTACATGAACGAGATGCGGGGGGGGGGAGGAGGAGGGGAATGGAAAGTACACAGATCTTATTGCCTGAAAATGCATCCCAAACCATTTTCCTCTTTTTCTTTTTTTGGCTTGGAAATTTATGAACTGCTAAGATGAGATTTAAGATTGCAGGTAAGTTGCGCCACCTGTCGAATTCAATAACGATTTTATGAAGATAGCCTTGTTAAGACAAGCACACACTTGTTATGGCACTGTGTAATTGGTTTCACTTTTGAGTGCAACCGACTAATAATATTCAAGCATTCTCTTCGCATAATAAGACACTGAATTGCTTATTGATGCAACTAACGCACAAACATAGAGAGAGAGAGAGAGAGAGAGAGAGAGAGATAAAAGATAAACTTAGAAAAAAAATTAAGTGTTTGTTAGCACTGAGAATCTTTTTTCATTATTAATCGCAATCTATTGCTTGCACACAATACATTATGAGTTATAACTAAATATAACTACAAAGTAATAAAAGTGCTGCAGCACAGAGATGTTTTGAAACCAAATTTCATGAGAATTTGAAAAAAAAAATCATGTACATTGCTAGTTTGGAGAAACACAAAACATACTGAGACTAAAATACTCTTTTTTCTCGAATTATATATTTTATTTATGTTTGAACAATTGTTTTGGGGTTAGCCCTTCGTGGGGAGCATTTTGACCTGAAGATACCCGTTCATAACCCCATAATCGTCAACGAAAATTCAATTTTGTCAAGTCAACAACTTCAATCATGATGAATTACATTATTATCACCAGGGGCCCCGGAGGATAATTGAAACATAACCTAATGATTCCATTCAAATTTGAATAATATTTATAATTTACAAAAAAATGTCTACTTTTGTGTGAGAAACTATATTCGCAGGCCTTGTTCGAATGGAAAATTCAACACGTTGTTTTCAGGTCTCATTCAAATTTATCTCCTTTTCGACCATTCAGAGAAATTCACATATATTGAACCCAATAAAAGAGTTTGTTAAAAAAAATGTTGAAGAAAACTTGAATTTCCGATTAAAAACATATTTTTGCAATAAAACGTTCACACTTAAACGGTGGTGAAGTTTTGGAATTTCTCATTTTGCTTTTTCGATGTGAAATTTGAGTTCAAAACAAACACTTCCAAGTTCCAAAGGCATGTTTAGTATTTTTTTGTATGACCTTTTTTTTCTATATTCAGTCTAGTCTCACACAAATTATTTTGCTTGCTCAACCACTGCACTTAAACAAAAATGGATGGTCGGTAGAATTACACTATAGAAATGGTGTTATGGAACTACAAAACAATGTCTGGCAATAACTTTTTGCAATTGAGCACAGTGTAAAGTTCAAATATATCATATAATTGATAAACATGGTGTTTGACTGAAAAGTTAGTTTTTAAAGTTTGAAATTCAATACCAGATTATTCAGTTTTACTGAAATCACTTTAAATTGCTATAGCCTATCTATACTATATAGATAACAAAGTTTTGTTGGAAAAAAAATAGAAAAAATAAAAAATGCAATGAAAAAAAATCCCATTTTTGTATGGCACACAAGAACTATACAACCGACATTTTTCGGAACAAAAACGTCAGAAGCGAATCTGTAGCATTGGTTCATCGCATGTTCTGTGCATTGTATAGAATATGAAACATAATTTTTATAATTATTGGGCTAAAGCAAATATAATTCGCTTATGGACATATCTTTCATATCTTAACGGCCACTCCACACTTGTATCCATAAAATTCCATGTTCATAACATGAATCGTGTGTCAGATAGACATTGTCAGGAAGGATGTTATAAAAATAGATGGTACAGCTATTTTCCGTTGCAGTTAGTTATTCTTACAGTTTTGTTGTTGTTGTTGTTAAAATTAATAAATGTTTCATATGATTAAAAGTTAAGGTTGACTTCATAATTAAAGTGATTACAGCAGACGCTCGGAAATTAGAACCAATTGGTTTTTCAGCTGGTTCTAATTTTCGAAAGGTTCTAATTTCGGAGCGTATTTTGAAAATCGATTTTTCATGTCAAAATGGAGAAAATCAACACATATATTGTCATATCAGTTGAAATATCTTTGGTTTTTATTGATATATGAATGGAATTTTATAATAGAATCAGTAATCAAATGAGTTATTTGTCAGGTGACTCATTTTTCCGTCATGAAATCAGTTATTGAGCTTTGTTTTTTCGTTTTATTCAAATGAGAAACAACTATATCAGAGCGAACAGCCAGTAAATTAGACATATGTTTGGTTGAGAGTAGACATGTTTGTCCGCACCATTTGAGCAAATTGTTAACACTTTCAATCGCTGATGAATATGAAATCCGTGGCTCGTTGATCTCACCATTCATTTCGACGTCATTGTCCGAATCATCGACATCAGTTTCAATACCCGTATCATCAGAATCTTCTTCGAATATGTCATCATTCCATTCATCTATATCACCTGCTGCTATACTGTTGTTTGGAGCAATTTTCGATAAAAGCATTTGAGTTTGTTGGAGAATTTCCATGTAATCGCAATCTTGCTGAACCAATTCAGATAACGGTAAATCGTCCTCCTCATCGAATTGACTTGAATCCCAATTCATTATTTTGTTCCACGATTTTGCAACGACACTTTGAGATAGTTCATCCCAAGCTTGTTTCAGCAATACAATAGCATCCGAAATTTTGTGTTGTTTTAGATATTCATGCACATCAACATCATCTTGTGCAACCAAATGACTCAATAATTTATTCCGATATATTAATTTGGTCATTTTTATTGGATTTTGATCCATTGGTTGGATTGCAGCGGTTACATTTGGTGGCAACAAGAATGCAACGATATTACCATCTTCACTGTGTAGTTCTTCAATCGGTGCATGTGCAGAACAATTGTCAATGACTAAGATAGCTTTCGGTGGCAAATTATTCTCTTTCGAAAAACGACAAACCTATACGAATAAAAAAGAATGAACATTGGTCGAAAAAGTTATTTTACTTTTGAGGATTTAACACTGCTTACTTCTTCGATAAATATTTTGTGAAACCAATTGTGGAATATTCGCGATGTCATCCATGCTGCTTTCGAGTTGTCATAGTGAAGTGGATTATGAAAATCTCGGAAGCACCTTGGGTTCTTTGCCTTGCCGATGACTAACGGTCTCAATTTATGTGTGCCATCACAATTCGTTCCGAGTAAGATTGAAATTCGCTCTTTCTGAATCTTCCGACCGGGTGCGTTTTTCTCACATGCGGCAACATATGTTTTGTCAGGCAAACAACGGAAAAACAATCCACTTTCGTCTGCATTATAAATTTGTGCATTGGTCAGCCCCATTTCGGCAATTTTGGCACGAAATCGATGTATGTATGGTGTAATCAACTCAATGTCACTTGAAAGTATTTCACCACATATCTTCAAGAAACGGATACCGAATCTGCGTTTGAATTTTCCAAACCAGCCATCACTTGCAACGAAATTATTTGATGTTTTTTCTGGGTACATCGATTCAAACAGTTGTTTAGCCTTCGCTTTCATTATTGGACCACTGATTGTACATTTTCTGTCGCGTTGCTTCAAAAACCATTCATATAATTGATTCTCCATCTCCGGATACTCGGACTTGTGCAATGTTTTTTTCTTGGCGAATTGGAATGTATTCGAAACTGCAGCCACAATGTCTTCTCTTTGTGATTTGATGTACGATATAGAAGATTTGGAGACACCATAATCAATAGCTAAACGATTCGCTTTCACACCTTTATCAAGTTTTCCTAAAATATCTGTTTTTTGTTCTAACGTCAACGTTGTTTTTTTACGTTTTTTGTCATTATTTGCCGACATTTTTTGATGATAATATTAAAAATAAACAAAAAAAAACGAAAAAATCAAAATATAGCGCATTGAAACCAATTCCGTGAAGCACTTGTTCGAATACTAGCGACATTCGATATGACTGAGATTTCAATGGATACTCAGTTTAGTTTCCATTTATGCACAGCAAATAGAATAACAATGCATGAACACTGCTTGTGTTGCAACGGTAAATTCGCCGCTTCACTCTTCATGTCTTTTAAATGTAAACAAATGAACTAGAATACTAAAAAATCGAATGCAAAACGGATTGTGGTGTTCTTTTTCGAGCGAATAAATGAAAGAAAAGAAGAAAAAAAAATCCGCTCGGAAATTCGAACTTTTTGGTTCTAATTTCAGAACGTACAATGTATCGACGAAGCTGGTTCTAATTTCTGGACGGTTCTAATTTGTGAACGTTCTAATTTCCGAGCGTCTGCTGTATATGCGTTGGTGCAAAGAAGTATTTGGATGAAATGTTTTAATGGATTGAACATTAATTTGTTAGCTTAATAATCATATTTCACTATTTAGTTATGTTTTGAGCGTGAGCATGTAACTGTTTACATGAGAATTCACATCATAAATATTAAAATCGAGTTTTTGCTAAATTGAAATGAATGAGAAACTGTATGCCAATGAAATATGCGCATCCGAAATTATTGATTGTTGAAGTGAAACAAATACGTGCATAATTTTTTGAGCCATTTTACAGTGGATTCAATGAATACAATACAATATCATGTCAATAGACAGTGTCTAGTAGACACATGACTCCAATGCCAGCCTTTTTTGAATGGTGAATATTTATAAGTTAAAAGCATACATAAAATACTCTTCTGGTTATATTTAATTCGCATCATTCATATAATATTCACGTAGAAATTCTTATTCATCGTGTATAAAAAATCGTTCCGGGAGGAGAGGGGTGAGAGAGGTCATGAAGAGACGAAATAATAGAGAAAATTTGATAAAACTTACGCACACTTGAGTACAATGCTTTGTTCACAGCGTATGAAAATTCACACTTGCAGGCAACGGCACTATTAACATGATTATGGCTTTTTATTTTTTCGGAGAAAATTGATGTTACGTAGAGGTAGAGGAGTGAGGAAGAGAAATTTCGTATACGTTTACACATGGGCAACGAATGAAAATGATTATATTTTCAATGGTTGTGCCAATTTGATGAATATCACACACCAAACCGCCGAGTGATCCGAATGTAAAGAAATTATTTTTCGTTCGGGGCACACCACCAACAAGTGGAATGACGCGCCTCCTTCATGGTGACTGAATCATGTATTCCAAATTACCCTTTGAAGGCATCGTTTGAATCATTCATGAAAATATTATTAACAACAAGAGATACAAACAAATAAACATTGGCCTCTTTGCTCATTATACCATCATCGCATAGTAAATTCATTAGACGCCTCTGAATATTCTCCAATGTGCCAATTTGACTGTTACAACGAACATTCATCCGTCCCCCCCACCTCTCTTTCTCTCTCTCTTTCTCGTTGTCCGTCCGGAATCTTAGTTGACTGTTTACTTGCTTTACATCAACCAAAGGCAAGAAAAGCCCACACCCTCATACACGCCATTACGCTACACACACACACACGAAAAAGCTTTAATGCAAGCACCGTGCGCCCACTGCTCTAGATTGAAGGATAACATCATTTTCAAAGTGAAACAAGTTCAAAATACGGCACAACGCCATAAAAAGAGAAAGAGAACGAAGGGGGCAAAAACGACAATATAATCAACGATAATATCGACATTATATAAAGTGTTGGCTATTTTGGGCAATAGACCGTCACAGGCATTGTACATTGTACAATGTATACTGTGTGGATAAACCAGCATTGGAAATGAACAAATAAAAGGAAATCTATTCGGATTCAGACAAATAAAAGATTCCATCATTTCTGACCATTTCACATTCGGTGCTTGAGAGCTAGAGTCATTTAAGAAATTCCCACTCGGCATTGTGCTCCCACTCTCTCTCTCTCTCTCCACCTCTCTCTCTTTCTATCGCACACTTTCCATTCAGTTCGCTCTCTCTATGATAGTAGCTTATGTTCTCTCGCCACTACACCAACGTCAACAGTTGTGTGTTTGTTTTTTTTTAATTTTATTCCTTTTTTTCCGATCGCTTTGCTTTTTCAACACTCATTGTATGTCGACAACGACCAATGTATTCTGTTTACTTACTGAAGTTCGCGCTTCCACCTAATAATTGCTGAACAAAAGTGTAAATGCCGAAAAAATACACTCGTACACGATTTACATAATCATTTGAATGGGCACGCACAATGAAACACCACCGATGATGATATATACAAATAAAAAAAAAAGGCTAAAGAGGAAATGTTTTTCCCGCATCACATCCGTTTGTTAGTTTAGTTTTTATCGAGTCAAATGGCCTAAATCTCATCGCAGTAACAAAAAACAGAACAAAAACCAGCCTCCCTTAAAAATGTAGTCATGTAGTTGAATTTTCCATTTGCAGTTCGTTTCAATGCCATCTAAATAAAAAAAAAAGAAAAAACAACCCGAATATATAAAAACGGTTGCTGTTTCTGTGTTCATATTGTTAGAGAATATGTTAGTATGTGCTTTTCCGAAGCCAAGATTTTATTTACAGCCGTAAACCGTTGCCATTGCTCTCGGTCGTTGGTCAAAATCTTCTTGGCTTTATGTCGACAGTAAAACAGAGCGAACGAAAAGTAGAAGAATGTAAAAAGAAAAACACACACACACCACACACACACATCAAAAAGAAAAATAACGAGAAGAAATGAAGAATGGCATCTTCCGCAAAGTGAGCCAGTTTGTGAAATGATTTGTAAAGTCGGCCGATTTTCAATCATTATATTACATTCAAAAGCAAAACGTACACACAATTGCTTCATGCACGCTTTATTATTTCAACTGAATTTTTGTTTCAGTTTGAAATGACAAAAATACACACGAATTTTTCGTTGTGTTTTGCTTTTGTTGTTGTTGTTGGTTTTTGTTGTTGGTTTTTGTTTCTTATTTTGATTGGCCGTTACTTATGAAGTACCATCAATGAAATGGTTGCTTAAACGGTCGTCCATTTCAATCATGGAGCTTCGATCGAATAAAAGAGAGAATGATATCGTTCGCGGCCTCTTTCGCAACAGCTAAATCCCATCATAAAGATGACAATTTCGAAGCGAATAAACATTGAAAGTGGCCATGATGCATGGATAAATGATGGCGTATGAGAATCATGGTGCACATATTACCCCGATATATTTGCCGGATGAGAGTTATGTTTGTATTTTATTTCGCTGCTTTTTTTTCTCTCTTCTCCTCGGGTTGTTGTGGTTGTTGTTGTCATTCAACTTCGAGTTCACGCTTAAATCGAAGCACAGTTGATGTGCGAGTCGACGAAGGGCACCGTTTTTAGCAAACACAATGACACAATCACAGTACGATCAATATAGAATCTCAATGAAATTACACAATTTATGAGTATAGTTTTGTTTTGAAAGGAAAAGATGGAACGGCACTCATTCTCGAGATTCACATGCACTTGCACGAAAACAGTACAAAACAGAAGACAGATCATTTTACATTTGGTCCCGATTGTGGGCGAATGGGCGGTGTATTTGTATGTATTTGTGTCTTCTGTTTTTCATCCTTCTCACTTTTATGCTACATTGCCATCGGGTTTTGCAGTGGGATGAATCACAATTTTTTATGACTGCACTTTACGCTTTGTCTGCTGGTTTAAGTCATCTACGTGTGTGTGTGTGTGTGTGTGTGTGTGTGTGTGTGTGTGTGTGTGTGTGTGTGTGTGTGTGCTGTTCCCATCGCCCATTTTCAAAAAACAATTTTTATGACCGATTTCTTTTAATGCTTTTCAATATCTGATTGGAAATGTTAAGAAAAGCTAATTTTCTCATAGAAGTGAACTGTTGAATTTGGTGAGCGATCGTTGCTTGTAGCGCAATTTTCGTTTATGCCATCAACAAGACAATCGAATTGACGCGTCTATCATAACATTTTTGTTGTTGTTGTTGTTGTTGTTGTTTTTGATTACACGTCAAAGGCAACGTCCTCGTAAAATATAACAAATGAAAAATCCACTGGCTCAAGATAAACGCCATTCCAAAAACAAAAATCGCTGAAAATGCGCCCGCGAATCTCACAAAACCATACGCTTGATAGCATCTTCCAAACAATATGTATAAAAGATTCTGTCAAATAATAAAACTTCTCGACCATAATTGTAAATGTTTTTTGTTGTTGTTGTTGTTTTTATTTTCGGTTCGTTCGGTTTTTGCACAACCAAGCCAGATTCATGTTCAACCATGATTTATTATATAGCACTGGAGTAAAACTGAAAATGGCAGCATTTTTAAATGTTAATTCACTCACCATTTTGTTCTCTTATTTGTACATGTATTTTGTTTGTCGGTTCATTTCGTTTTCGTCTGTTGTTTCCGTCTCCTTTATTTTTTTTTTGTCTTTCATTCTTTCACGCGAATATTTGTTTGTTTGTTTGTAACTCCATTAAAGCTTTGCGATATTACGATTTTGTTTTCGTTTAAGTTTGTATGCATTTGCTCAATATCTTCACTTCTATTTACTCTGGTGCGTGTGTGTGTGTGTCTATGTTTGCAAGTGAAAGAATGAGTTTTTGCTACCGTATGGAATAGTAAAACTGTACAACATAAATAATTCAGATCGGGAATGAACAAAGCGACAAAACAATAAAAAATGAATGAGACAATTTTGTTGTTGTTGCTTTCGTCTATTTTCTGCTGAGTTGAGAGACTACGATATTCTGGATTTGCAGTGTGTGTTTGTATGTGTGTCTTATGTGCACGACTCTGGTTCTGTTTCTAACCCAAGCCACTCTTTTGTTCTATTTGCCACTTTCATCGCTTAAATCTTCGTCGGCGGTTTGCTCATCTATGAATGAAAGTTAAAAGTTGAATAAGATTAGAGCACTCTTGGTAGTTGATTGTTTTTTGTTGTTGTTGCGATGCTGAGACATTGCAAAGGAACTTAAAAGTCAAACTAGGTACAATTCTCTACGAAAAGTTCAGCAATTGTTTTACCAGTTTCTTCGATGGCAAGAAAATGCAACGAGGAAGTGTCGTGATACTTTATCGCATGTTGTCTTTGTGTGGATTGTATTTTTTTGTTTTTGCTTTGGTTCTGTGTGCTGCGTTATGTTTGTAGTACATTATTAGCCTTTGTCCTGGTAAGTGCCTTTTGTGGGCGTTGTGAATTTGTTTTGCGTTGACAGTTTGATTTCAACCCGTTTTTATTTTTGAAAACGGAAAAAGCCTTCGTACAGCTTTCGTAATTTATGGTGATTTGTGAACGCTTTACTTTTACGATGAAGCGTTTGACTGTCCACAGTACACACTGTAACATGGTGGTGCCAAAAAAAAACTGTTGTGAGGAACGAACAAACGAACGCATTGAATTTACAGACACAATTTCATCGCCGTCGCCACCACTCACTAATTTTCATTGTACATTATTATGCAGCAAACTGCAAACGACATAAATGTACCAAAACCAAAGAAAGAACAATTAGACTACAATACATAATTTTGTTGTGTGTGTGTGTGTGTGTGTGTGTGTGTGTATGTGCATGAGCTAATAAGTCTGCGGTTTAAGTGCCAACGATATGATTATTACAATAACGCACCGACGCTTCTAATTTTATGGCAGCTGTAATAAATTTAGTAGCCTCTAGTTTGTAAACTTCAACATCGGAATTATGGTTGAACTCACCCGTTCTCTCACTCTCTCTCTCTCTCTCTCTCTCTCTCTCTCTCTCTCTCTCTCTCTCGCTCTCTCTCTCCAAGTTCAACCTGATGAATGAACAGCTCGTTCCAAAATAATGTTACAATTGTAAAGACTGCGTGTACATTTTGGTATATCCAACAAACTGGCCATTAAACATTGACCATTATTTGCTAGATTTTGCTTAATTAAATTCAAGTGTTTGAATTTCAAATTGACAATCAAATTTTCAGTGGTCTCATTTAAAATGTATCCCAATCATATTGCTGGCTGGAATGAGGGTGTCCCATTGTGTTCAATCAAGCCCGTTTATAACAATACTCAAATATCAACAATGCAACGCCACAGCTAATGTTCAAAAGCAAGGCATTTGTGTTTGGTTGGGGAGGAAGAGTTGGAGGGTAGTGGAAAAAACGATCAAATGGTTTTATTTTCGCTCAAGAATTCGAAAACTTCCATAGTTTTGAGCATTTACATATTTCAATAATAAATTTCCAAACCAAATGTCATAAATATTCCGGTTTATGGGTTTTGAACATTTGCCATCCACCTATTCTTTCTCTGATTGTTGTTAGCTAATAATAGCCAAGGCAATTCAAATACACCAGGCAATCAGCTTTGGCTTCACATAAAAACATATACACAATAAGAGGACAAAATTGTCCGGGGGAATGAGAATTCAAATGAAATGCAAATTTCCACAGCAAATCCTATACACATACACTCACACTACCATACTATAAAATTGTTGATAAACATGATACCTTATAGGCACAAGACATACATCATGAATCACAATAAATATCTTCTCTTTTTTTTCATTATGGTAAATCTGAGGAATTAAATTAAATTTTGATATTTTCTCGTCAAGCACATCAGATATGATGAATACTGGCGCTTTAACAAAAACGAAATTATTAATTCATCGTGGTCATTAGTACAATTGGAAATCTTTTTTAAACCATTGTATGAAAATACACACTCACCATCTGCTTATTCTGACCATTAATTGTACAGAGCAATGGTCTGAGAGCATTTAAATTTGATTAGAAATTAGAACAACATCGACAAATGTTATTCCAAAAATTCATTTTATAAAATCCTCAGATTTCTGGAAAATTTTCTTTTTGAATCTAAGTCATTACAGATACAGAATGGTTCGTTGTAATATTGGCTCAAACATATTCAATTCACAAATTCATAATTCATTGAATGCTTTTAACATAGAAATGTTTCCATAGTCGATAAAGTTCGAAATTTGTCTTGGTTTGTGTCAATTTTATTTTTAACAATTGATGAATTTTCCTAATACCAAAACTCAAAGTCAATTATATTATAATTTTCAACATATTTTTGTTTTTATTATTTTAAACGAACACGATGAACTTCACGTATTCATCGATGTTTGATACTGATTTATAAACATTTAAACTGAAACATGGAACTCGGTAAATAAATTTCGATAATGATTAAATTCGATGGAAAGAGAAGTGTTCAAAAGTTCGAGTTCAAATCGATTGAATTATATATTGCATGAATACACGTGAGCACAAATGGGGTCGATGGTGGAAAAATCAATTGTTAGATGGTTTTTTTTCGGGTGAGTATTTACGAGATGAACGTTGAGTGTAAATAATTACATTTTAACATCACATTGAATTTATATATACTTTTTAATTTATAAATTGGTATTGTCGTTCGTTCTGAAAAATTATAGCGAAAATGAAATTGACAAAAATGATTCGGTTTATGCGCATAAAACGAATGCACACCAATTTTCCACCCGAATTATCGACACAGTTTAAGAGACTCTTGCACTTTTGCCTATCGATTCACATGTTCTCTCGAAAAAAAAAAAAATATCACCATAATTCCATTTTCGGATGGATGTTTCTATACATAGTACAAAAAAAAAAAAAAGGTGTCAAGGTCTCTTTTGCATTCTTGCACATCAAATTGATAATTTTATTAAAAGTGTTAATAATATTTGTATTTATGAAATGAAAGCATCAACTTCATCAATACAATCGCATTATAGCGTTATATTGAGTGGTATTTCAAGCGTGTATGAGTGGAAATGCAATTATTCCAAACCAATGGATCAATGTTTTCAATTTACCGCATTGCAAACGCTGCAAATTGTATTCATGTATAGAGAGTATCACACACATTGGCATACCTTTTCAATTTCTTTATGCATGTCTACTAGAGTCGTTTCGTTCAATAAAAAATGATTTATATTGGAATGATGATACTAGCATGAAAATGTGGCAACCGAACCATTCAAACCCGATTCGAACATCAGCCCAAAAACCAAAATATAATGATGCGACACAATTTTCTGGACATTGTCATTCGGTATTTCAGGCAAATACAAGTTTGTCAATTAACTGGATGGCGTATTGAACTACTGATTTTCAAATGATCAAAGCATTTATTTTGCAATGTTTGCGGAAGCATTTTCGTTTGAATTTTGTTTATCCAATTGCATTTCAATAGATACTGTATACGCATAAGTATGCAGACGTATTTTATGCATGGCAACCCAACCACACACGATTACTCTCATTGCAACACACTCACAATAAAAGGACTAGACCCATGACCATATCTAGATGAGCACAAATATTCATTAGAGAATGAAAATGCATTTCATAGAATCACATCCATTTAATGATAAAATGTTTGAAATTAAAGGAGGTCGTGACATCACGATTCATCGTATTATACGGTAGTGTGCCGTGTGCAATGTATGAATGTACATTGTATACACAACACGCATAATAGATAAATGACACTGTGAACTGTAAGGTCAAATCGGTACACAAAATAAACATTTTGCACGCACCATAAAATCAACACAGTGAAGGCGTTAAATCATATTTATATAGCATTATAGTATTGAAAAATCAATCATTAAATTGAAATTGAATAAAATTCATGGTGCACTTGGATGAAGAACAACAATTTCGTGAAATATTGTCGCTAAAGTAGATGCCAAATAGATGCCAAATAAATGTCGGCAAATTGCAATCTAGCTTGGAAAATTGAAAAATGGAAGTTAAAAAAAAACACACGAAACAACATGCGAAACAATAAGATCAAAATGTATTGCATAGCATATGTGCGTGTCAAGTTTGAGGAGGGGGTAAGAAGGTATCATTTCGGCGAGAAAAGATATACAGACAATGTTGCGATGGTAAACGATTAACATTCACAAGAAAGCAATCATTTGCTAATGGATAAATAAATTTGGGTAATCAAATCATTTTGTCAAAATTTACAACAGGCTGAGCATAAAAATGAACATAAATTATAACAGCATCGTAAAATGTGAAGCGCCATTCGTTTACCATGTTTTGCCTTCTTTTCTTTCTTTTTTTTCAAAAAGCACATTTAACGCTGCTGCGATGTTGTACTCGTGATTGCTTGCATGCATGTTTGCTTGTCAAACTGGATGACTGGTTATATTTTCTCATTTCGCATTCGCATTCGCATTCTCATTTTATCCTTACATGTTCAGTGCGTATCAGTGCGTCGTTTGCACGCACTCAATGGTATTCGAACCGCGGTTCAGTTAAACACACACACAGAAATTTTCTCCGATTCAGCTGACGGAATTACTACAAAAAACGCTGTATGTATGTATTGCCTACAAAAACTGAAGCATTCCCTACAAAAATGCCCCTTTGTAGTTATTCAGTGCAATGTTTGTATTTGTTTCTCCGGCTCTGCTACATTGTCTCCTATTCTTCTGTAAGCCACTATCACATGCGCAAGAAGGAGAAACGATACTACAATCTTAAATGCGTGCGACTAGAGCATTGTGTATTCTTACGATTCCCCTTTTTGCGCACCATTGAATGTCTTGTTAATTCAAATATCACAGAATCCGTAGAAACACATACAAGTATTGTACTGAATAACTACAAAGGTGCATTTTTGTAGGGAATACTTCAGTTTTTGTAGGCAATACATACATACAGCGTTTTTTGTAGTAATTTCGTCAGCTGAATCGGAGAAAATTTCTGTGTGTGCACGCTAAACAATTTCATCTATATTTATTTTCATACCTGTTTGCATATTTTCATTCCAAGCCAAAAAGTACAAACTTCCAAATGATCAAACATTAAAACATCATCAAAGCGCAACGCGCAACAAATTCAACGATAAAACGAATGGAAAATTGAAGCGTAAGAAGGAAAAAAAATAACATCAGCACATCAACGGGAAGAAAAAATGTTTCATTTGCTCACCAATTACGTTCGAAGAGATGGTTTTTGATGTAATTTTGTCTTAATGATAGAACTATAGAAAAAAAACACACGAAGGATCGTCATAAAAAAAAGTATCGGCAGCAGCAACAGCATCAACGTTTTTAAATAGCATCCAAAAAAAAAATGAACGAAAATGCCACATTTTATGCTTTTTTGTTGTTCCACTTTACCAAGTTCCACGCTATTGAGTGGCATATTATACTGAAAGTCAATAAAAGATAAGAAAAAAAATATGCGCCCGTCGACGGGTAATACGTAAAGTAATGTTTGAGGATTATTCGCGGCGTCACATTGACATAAAATCACATAAAGTCATTAAAAGTAAATTTCCATATGGCTTAAAATATGTGGGGTACATACAGGGGCAAAAAAAGCGCATATTTTGTAATGGAAGAAAAAATGCCGTCGCATTTAGCGTATAGCAATTGGCTTTAACATTCCAACATTCCAAACGTTACCTATTTCAATTATATACATTCCGATGCCACTGCACCAATGACTTGTTAAATAACTCATTTAACCGTATCAAGCCATTCAATATTTTATCATTGGTTTCCAATTCCATGAAACCATATATTTTACGTGATGGAGATTCCTAACAAAAAGCCGTTACAATGCCGTTATATGATGTGACGACAATCAAATCGATTATTTATATGAAATATATTTTTTCGCTCTCTGTTTGCATCACACGATCTCTTTCACTCTGTTTAAGTCTGTATTATAATGCATGATCCTAAATGCATTCAATAGCATCACCAATACACCATCATTTCAAATTTGCTATCGAGTATCCAACCGCAGAAATAATTTCAATATAACAATCAATTTTAATGCCATCTGTTCAACAAAATCGATGACATCGTTGAGACTGGAATAGCATCGAGCAAAAGAAAGAGAGAGAGAAAATCACACACAAACACACAGAGCACACACAATTATCGAGCTGCTTAAAATGCCAATAAATTCATAGATATCACCACCAATACAAAAGCGAACGCTTACTCAACTTCGTCAACATTTCATTCTTATTATTTTGACTTCTAGTACGTTCATAAAATGAAACATTTTGTCATTTGAAGCGACATTTAAATAACATTTCCGCTAACATAGACTTTATGTTGACGGTAATAAAAGGGTGAATTGTGTGCACTTTTTTTTCCTTTCTTCTTTTGTTAGCTGTATTTTATGATGGTAAAATAATATTTGTGTTTGTTTTGGGCTCAACCTAGGGGGGTAGACACGAATCAATGCTAGCAGAAAACTAGAAAAATTGGAACATAAAATAGAAGCTATTTGAGGTATATTAGAGAAGATACTGCATGACAATTTTTCCATCAGAATTTGCGCATTGGCAATGAGATATGTAAAATCATATGAATCAGGAGAAAATGAGCTCGCAAATCCTAGCACAAAACCCATTCTATCTAGTGTAAAAAAAGGTGGTTTTTGGTTCCACTCAAATCAAAAGTGATTACCGGGGGAGAGTGGATTTGTCGTCAAAAAACAATAGTAAATTGAAAGAATTTTTGCAAACTCCTAAGCATTGACGGTAAACCCCGAACCACCGCCTGGTGTCTGCCTCCTAGGTCTCAACTCTTTATATCGCCATGGTATGGGAAGAAGAGGAAGAGAAGAAGAAAAAATGATGCAAAATGTTTTTCTCCAGTAAGCTGTAGCTCAATTCTATCGACCATTCAATTTTTGTCAATTTTCTACCGACTAATATGTTACCCAACAAGAAGCATTCGCGGAACTTTTCTGAGGAAAATCGATGTAAACTCTCTATTAAGTATTGAATGTTATATATTTCGGTATAAACAAGTATTGAACAAGTAATTAATACTGTTAGAGTTTTTGCATCAATTGTTGATTTTGCATCAAATGTACCAAATTCTTATAAAGCTCAAATTTGAATCGCAATTTGTCTCATGAGCTTGTACTTTTTCCAATATTTTATCGAGCTTAGAATAGCGAGTTTAAGTTTTCTTCTTGAATTGCAGCTCGCTCTAAATGCACAAATTTCTTACTAATTGGCAGCATTCAAGCAGTATTTTAGATGGCTGTTAAAATGTGTAACTAACATCATTTCATTGTAACTTGATATACAATTAAATGAGTTAAAACGAAACAAAATTGTAGCATTTATTTTAGAAATTAGTAAGAATTAGTAGTATTAAAATACCCACTGAAATATAAGAAAAACTGTTAAATTGACAGAGTCTCGAGCAAAGATTCAGTTTCGTGTCGAAAGAGCCATTGAGCGTGTCGGTTAACGGTCTTCGCACATTGACATTCACACACACACATAGACGTTTATCGTATCTATTTGAAGTGACACTTTAGATCAAGGAAAAGCGAGTAAAAAAGAAATCACTTGAAAAGCTCTACTACTTACATTTGCCCAGAAGAGAACAAAAAAGAAACACAGACTGTTGTATGGCTTAATGGAACAAAATCCACCAACACATGCCAAGAGATCGGATTACATAATTATAGATTTTCCCCATGTGTTTTTGCACTGTAATTTAAAGGTGCGATCAGATACATATGGAATGAGGACTTGAACACATTGACATTCTCAACCGGCGTCTATAAAAGGGGTCAATGCATTGACAGAAAAAAAAGGACCGGAAGCATGTCCGCTTTCAAATGGCAATGGCCATGTCTATGAAAATGTTCAAAGCTCAAACGTTTAACCTTTCAACTTGGAAGACATTTCACCGCATTGAAACCGTAAAAAAAACAACGAGAAATTGATAAGGTGGACCAAAGAGACCATTCCGTTGCACAATTTCACACACACACACACACACACACACACACACACACACTAACACACATTCAATTTAAGACAAGATTGAAAACAATTATACAACAGTATTGACCAGGCATAAAACAATCGTCGAAAGCAATAATAAATGAAGATGCTGAATAAATTCAATGCCACTGATTTTCAACTCGGGGGACATCGAAATAAGTGGATCGACCATTTTCAATGGTTCAGATTACGCACCGCTTGAAAGCAAATAAACGCAATCAGAGAGACAACAACAACAACAACAGCAACAGAAATACTCGTAGAAAGCGATTGAAGACATTCGATTAAAGGGCATCCGCTTGTTCCGTGTTAAACACGGCACGTGTTTACATTTTGTGGGTGAGTGTATTTGTGTGCGTGTACAAGCGAGATTCAATTATTTATGATTACAACCAAATATTTGATTTTATCTTCATAATACAGTATGGCACTCGATACCCGCTTGTTGTCTTGAGTCAATTCCAAGCGTTCATTTTCTCATCTTGTCATTTCTTTGGGTTGTTTTTCTTCTTCTTCGCTCTATTTTTTGTTCGTTTTCGCCTGGCTTTTTTTCCACCGTTCAAATCGTGTTTGCTCTTGTTCTTTTTGTCTGATTCGCATAGACAAACATTTTCATCTTTTAACTTGGCTCAACAGTCGGCACTTCACTTTGGAATTCCTCGTTCTATTTTCTGGTGCATTTTTTCCCCGCAGTTGTATTTTGTTTGTACTAATTTTTCAAATATGTATATACCATTCTCACTTCGATCCGTGTTCGAATTTGTTTCCGTTTCTCTTTTTTTTGCCATTCCAAAAAATATTTTCCACACTTTTGTATGGTATTTCAATCGATAATGAATAAACAAGTGCATAAGAGATTTTCAAGTAATTGGCGAATCGGATCAACTTGATACTTGACTATACGCTACAAAAGACGTACACTAGACGACTATCGTATTGGGTAAAGAAATATTGTGCAACCTGATTGATGAGAAAATTTAATGGCTCAAACAAGAAAAGTGCTGGATGTGCAAAAATGGAAAAAATTGAAAAGCAAATGCAATGCAATGGCGTATATGCAGTGAAATTGAAAGAGATACGAAACACTTTTAAATGAAAAGAGGGCAGCTTATCACATTCCAACAGCATTTTAAGCGAATGAAACCATCGAAAAGTTGACTGAGTGTTTTTTCCCCTCTTAATTCAACATTATTTTTTAATACACCCAAATGAATCGGATGTTGGAAACTGGAATGAACAGAAAACATACAACAACTAAAAATAAAAAAAAGAATCACTGTGTTTCTTTTGAAGATTTATTCAGGGTGTTCAACAACTAACCAAAATGAAGTGCAGTGAAGTGATGAGCTCATAACCAAATTGAAATGAAGCCAAACAACATCCATCGAATACTGAATTGTAATAAAATTGAATTAGCGTTTGAAAATCAATACCTTGTCTGATTATTATTTGCCAGTATACTGAAGTTATTAAATTGATCATTTTGCTCAAATATTTATACGATGCAAAATACGAAACTAAACTGCTGTGCATTCATGCACAGCAATCGACCGATTCGACCAACCAAAATCTCACCATCATCTTGCAGACGCGCACCATAAATAAAGCACCGAGAAAACCGATCAAATTTCTACAGAAATTCACACATTTTCGTATGTTGTTTTGTTTTTATGTGTGTATTAAATTATTATTTTTACGATAAATAAACGTTGGCATCATGGCACCTGGGTCTCTCATGCAATCGTGTGCTTTTATGACATGTTACATATGTTAAACAGAGAGAGAGAGAGAGAGAGAGAGAGAGAGAGAGAGCGAGTGAGAAAGAAGGAGAAAGCATCACATATTCACATATTCCCGTGTGTCCCATGTACTCGAATTCAATTCGAGTGAATATATTTCGCACACGATTCAGTATTTGAATGTGGAAAACGAGTGAGATTCGAGTGAGATTCGAGTGAGATTCGAGTGAAGACTTGTATCTCACACGTTTCCAATGTTCAAATACTGAACCGTGTACAAAACGTATTCACTCGAATTCAATTCGTGTACAGTGACACACAAGCGCGTCAGACTGTACAGTAAGGCTAATGCGGTGGACAAACCGTGATTTTTGGTATTAAACTGCTATGCGCTGTGTGTTTTACAATGTTTGCGCGGATGCGCCTCGTTTCGAATGGAGGCGCATGCGCGCAAACATGATAAAACATACAGCGCATAGCAGTTTAATACCAAAAATCGCATGGACATCGTTCTTTTAATCTGTGCTACCAGATACGTCAGTTTTGAATGCTGAATTTCGTTTTACAGTAAACAACAATACTTAAAAGTGTACAAGTGTCGAGTGAATACGTTTTGTACACGGTTCAGTATTTGAACATTGGAAACGTGTGAGATACAAGTCTTCACTCGAATCTCACTCGAATCTCACTCGTTTTCCATATTCAAATACTGAATCGTGTGCGAAATATATTCACTCGAATTGAATTCGAGTACATGGGACACACGGGTTCTAGCTAAATAATGTTAGACCGTAGCATGCATCCATATAACTTGATATCTATTGCCATATATCAGTGTGCTGCAAATTATACGCGCTGAAAAAAAAAGAAATCATTTAGAAACAACAACAACAACAAAAAAAGAGTATGAGCAAATGAAAACAAGAGATGGATGAGATAGAGAGAGCCGAGTGAATGGAATGAATCCAAGCGGTGATTGCAGGACGTATCGAACGAAACGGAACAAGCGTATCCGTGTAATTTGGTGTGTGTGTGTGTATGTGTGTTGTGTGTGCTGCGTGTTGCGTATACTTAGCCGAAGCCATTATGTTACCGCTG
The DNA here is from genome assembly GCA_030463065.1 of Aphidoletes aphidimyza. Lineage (NCBI taxonomy): Eukaryota > Metazoa > Arthropoda > Insecta > Diptera > Cecidomyiidae > Aphidoletes > Aphidoletes aphidimyza. The sequence continues at coordinate 29,944,820 of CM059998.1, read as the reverse complement.
GCGAAAAAGTAGACAGAAAAGGTAGATCAGATTATTACATTTATATGTTGATATTTATTCGAATGTACACAAATCCAAGCACCAATACGCACATGTATAATTCAAAATTATAGCAAATTACAACAAACAAAAGCCCATGCACTGAGCTCAACGATAGCGAAGACATCAACGCAACGCCCATTTGCACACGTATGAAATGTTCCGTGTCGCAATTTTGTTGTTGTTGTTGTTGTTTCTGCCTTTCTTTGCATTTGTTCGCTGCCACCTCTGTTTTTTTTTCTTCCTCTTCTTAATATTACTGTGTCTCCCCCTCGCATATGTAATTTGTAACAGGACCGTTCATTCATCGGCCGGCTTCAACATTTCTTCAGTTTCCTTTTATTTTGTTTTTCTTTCTTGTTTTTATTTCATTTGTTGGTAAGCACATTTCACTCCGAAACCATTTGACAGATAAAGACCTTTCTATGTATTTGCATTGTGAACAAAATACTTTCATTTACAAATTGTCTTGTTTTTCGTGCCCACATAGTCTGAAACATTATTTGTATTCACAATATAATGAACAGTGAACACGGCTCATGAATTTGTTTAGCCACGTTTAAAATCAACAAATGAACCTTCGTCCATGGTCACAAATGATTTGTTTGCGTCAACGCATATATCCGGTCCGACTATGATATTTTTTATTAGGACATTTGAATTTAACTTGTCTTTGCGGGTGCTGAATGATTTATAATGGATAGCACATACCATTTGTTATTGCAATGCGTGTCTGATGTCCAAATGTCCACAGTCCTTAGTTCATGTTCGAATATTACTTTATTGCTAGACCTATCAAAGTATTAGGAGTTTGAAAATCCAAAGTACACGACAAGCAACGGGTTTGAACATAAAAATGTCTAAAAAGTCAATTTCTAACAATTCAAGCCTCTAGCAACAAGACAAAATTTGCTTAATACTCACTAAAGAAGGACAATGCAATAGGATTTTCAGCCAAAGTATTTCATGATGAAACCGGCTTTTTGGGGTGGAAGGTTTCAGAAACTAGTCAATAACATAGTTTTCACAGCTTTATTAGGCTTTACACGGTTATGATAGTTCGATGTTTTTTAATTGCCAAATATATTATTCATGGTCAAATTTTCACATATATTCATTAAAATGAATTTAGTGAAAACTGATATGGGGATTTTCTTTCGATAATCGCATTCACAGGAATTCACTGGTGTTCCATTTATTCAAACTATTGTAACAGTGAATTTCTATGAATGCGAATGCCCTATAAAAGTTGTCGTTAAATTCATTTGTGTGAGAGAATGATGAAAAATGGCACATTTGTTATTTTAATGTGTATTTTATTCGCCTTGAAACTGTTGAAAAACCATATGGTTGAAATAAACAATTGAGACCGTAGTCGTAAGATCGAACTCAGGAGTATGAGTACAATGCAATAGTTTAGTTTTTCATTGTAAGTTTTTATTTATGAAAAAAAGAATCCAAAATGTTGGATAAAATATCTAACTATATCACCCCAAATATGACATCTTGTTTCGATTTATCTTTCCACTTCGATTTGAGCATTGTTGTGATGGGAATTTACCAGTGAATGTATTTTGCTGAGGAATTAGTTGCGCGTCAGCGTTAGCAACTGAGGTTAGCTACTAATATGTAGCGTCAATCAACGCTCGTGTGTGGTGCGGCCCAAAAGTTGAGATCCGACAAAAATTGGAAGCGTAAAACAATGGGTTCTTCTATTCATTAAAATTCGTTCATCCAATAAATTCCAATCAATTTGGATCTCAACGTTTGTGACTCACCACACACGAGCGGCGATTGACGCTGCCACGGCGAAATTACAAACAGCTGTCATGACATTTTCTTTGGACTGCCTACAGCGCCGCCTGGATGATCAACCGTAATAATTTCGACAACTGACATCAACTGACATAATACTATCATTTCAAATCTCAATTGTATTATTATTGTTCGAATATGAGTGAAATCAAATTTCTGTGTTGCTTTTGTGGTATTTTTATTAAAAAAAATCGCGCAAACTTGAAACGGCACGAAAAATTACACGAAGAATTCATCGAAAAAATTAAATGTGCCATGGAAAAATGTGAAGAAACCTTTCAAAATAAAAGTAATTATTGGGCACATTGGCGACTTAAACACCCAAACAAAACAATGCCGAATTCTTTAGATTTCGTGAAAAAAAAGTCAACATTAAAAAAAACATTGTCGAAAAGAAATCCGCACCGTCAAATGCCGTGTCTTCGATTGGATTTGAAATCAAAAGTGTAATTTTGGAATGTCTTATGCGTGAACCACTTTTCGGAGAGTTGTGTCAGCTATAAACAAAACATTTGTGGATGTGTATATAGAACTTGTTGTATTATTATCCCATATTTTTGTTATATCCAATTGTAATTATATTCATTTCATTTATTTATTTATGAGTAGTGATTTTTCCGTAAATATCAAATGGCAAAATCTACATTTGGAATTTTTATTGTGTGTCTATTGTTTGTGTTGACGTAAAGTGCGTTTTGTTTTAAACTGTTTTTGGCACGTTTCACACAATAATTCTGTGGAATTTTTTGATTGCCGAATTCGTTCTTTCATTATACATTTTAGCATATGAATTTTATGCTCTTTTGTATCGGTGAATAATTTACCGCATGTTTTACAAAATAGCGTTCCTGGTGAACTGTGATACCTGACTTGATGCTTTTGAAGTGAACTTTTGTTCGCTAACATCATACCACAGCACTCACTTGGGATTGGATCTGGTTGCTTATTTTTATGAAGATGATTTTGTGCAGATGGCGGGTGTCTTCTTTTCATGTACTTGTGCAGTGTTTTTTAACATTGTTTTACATATGTCACACTTGGAATAGTCAAAGTGTAGCCTTGATTCCATTTGTATTTTCTTCTTTTTATTGGAGATAATATCGTCTATGTTTAGTATGTTTTGATCACATTTTCCAACATTATTCATTTTCAGCATATCCATATTAGTGGTATCTTCATCCGGATCAGACTCGCTTTGAAACTGGTCGCAAGGAAACTCATCGGACTCTTTTAAATCCATCTCAATTTTGGTCATGTGCAATCGTATTGGATTTGCTACCGTTTGCATGTTATCGAGTTTGTTTATTGCCGAAATTGAAAAAACAGTTACAGTCTCGTCTTGAAAGCAATTTTGATTTGAAATGTCATCCATTGGAACCGCTTTATTGGTGTTATATTCGACCTCTGCAACGTGTTCTGTTTGATGCTTCATTTTAACTTTTCTTTTGATACATGTTATTGTATCGTGCAGTGTATACAAATTACTCCCAATACGGATCAAGTTTTGATTGCAATCCATGCCGCCAGTAAATGCGGTTCGATGATGATCTGTCAAGTTTCGTTCATAACCGTGTGTTTTGGCCTCAATTTTACCAATAGTTTTGGTATTCGTTTTCGAATATCCGGAGAGTGAAAATGACAAAATTGGATAGCAACTCGATGTATTTAGATTTACTTCACGTTGATGCGACAAAACTGGTGATGCATTTTTGGCTGGATGACGCGCTTGTGATCTCAACATATGAACACAATCTAACAACTCTTCATTGTTCAATCTATCGATTAGATCCTGTAATGAGCCGCCGGTATGATGTTGTTGGCTATTTTCGCGAAACTGACGTGAGGAAAAAATTAATCTTGTAGGGTGCAATTTGTAGGAGAGGATCCGTTCGTGGTGTTGTGCAATTGGCATCATTTCAATTTCTAGTTGCATTTGAGTAAGTGGTTGGTTTGTAAACAATGGATTGTGAGCTAAAAATATATTCAAATGAATCACATGTGTATCATTGTATTTTAATTTAAATGGTTCATATGAATCTTACCGATTGAGCGGTGGCTGGTATGAGTTGATGTGGCACAACACAAGTGATTTGCAATTTGTGGATTTGAATTGTTGTACATTTGCCTGTTTTGTAGGTACCCCAAAATAGTAGATAATCGAAATTGTTTTTTTTTATGACTGTTTATCATACACCAATTTTTCATTTGTGCCATGGATCATAAATAAATGAAATGAATATAATTACAATTGGATATAACAAAAATATGGGATAATAATACAACAAGTTCTATATACACATCCACAAATGTTTTGTTTATAGCTGACACAACTCTCCGAAAAGTGGTTCACGCATAAGACATTCCAAAATTACACTTTTGATTTCAAATCCAATCGAAGACACGGCATTTGACGGTGCGGATTTCTTTTCGACAATGTTTTTTTTTAATGTTGACTTTTTTTTCACGAAATCTAAAGAATTCGGCATTGTTTTGTTTGGGTGTTTAAGTCGCCAATGTGCCCAATAATTACTTTTATTTTGAAAGGTTTCTTCACATTTTTCCATGGCACATTTAATTTTTTCGATGAATTCTTCGTGTAATTTTTCGTGCCGTTTCAAGTTTGCGCGATTTTTTTTAATAAAAATACCACAAAAGCAACACAGAAATTTGATTTCACTCATATTCGAACAATAATAATACAATTGAGATTTGAAATGATAGTATTATGTCAGTTGATGTCAGTTGTCGAAATTATTACGGTTGATCATCCAGGCGGCGCTGTAGGCAGTCCAAAGAAAATGTCATGACAGCTGTTTGTAATTTCGCCGTGGACGCTGCATATTAGTAGCTAACCTTAGTTGCTATTGCTGACCAGCGACTAATTCGTCAGTAAAATACATTCACTGGAATTTACTCTGTCATTTTTTTTCTTATCATTTTTGGCACCGATCACCATCATTTCATCTCAATATGCAACACCAGTATCAAATCTCAGGATAAATATTCTGGCCGTCGAAAAAAACACATTCTGATACCGTTCTCAATTTGTGCAGCCAACGACATCGATTTGGCCAAGTATGGTGATGCTCATATATTTTTTGGGGGCTCGTTTACTCCGATAACTGTCTGTTGTCGAATGCAAATGCTCGGTAATCATTAACATGATATCTATGTGCAATCAGTGCTGATCGTAAATTTAACTACCACTACACATTGTAGATAGTTAGCATTTCAGTCGGTTCATTAAAATTAATAAATTTTTAATGTTAGCTTTGTTATAAGTTTTAGCATTTTGGATAGAAAGTTTGCCAGAGGTAATGAGGTGTGTATGGACCCAATCATGCTGGAATAAGTAAATTAATCGATTTTCCATTAATCAAATATTTATAAATTTTAAAGATGTGATACAACATTGCTACAGTTTCCAATTACAAGCATATTCAAAGTTTGAATGTCTACACGGCTCATTTGCTGCTGATACTACTTGAGAAATGCTCGGTTGTGTTTTCATGTTTGGATTAGGTGTAAAGGCAAGAAGGTTTGTGTGTGTACCTGGATGGGCACGTGTGTGTTTGTGGATTTGATGTTTACATTGTGTGCTGTCTGTTTAGAGATTTCGTATGTACTTAACATTTTCAACATTCAGAAATGATCGATACAGATGTGTTTGGCATAAGCCAATGCAAATACAAGCTTTAGCCATCGTACCATTTGACTACTTAACAAGTTGTTTATCTGATATCAAAAAAGTGAGAGAAACGTTTCTACTTGGTGGCGAGAAATGAGCAGCGAAAATTGCATGATTTTGTTCGATTTTCGCAAATAATCGCAATTTCGCAGTATATCGAAATTTGTATGAATCTTTTCGGAAAATAAAAAAAGCTTTATATTTTATTTGATGTCGTCATCATCATAATGTTATTGGGGGTATTGAATATTATATTGAAAAATTACTAAATCGGACGAAATCATTTCAATTCAGTCGTTCATTTCGGCCGTTTGATAGAAAAAAAAGTAACAAATTCTCCTCCTCAATATTTGGAGAGTGCTGCGCTCAAGTGCAATTATAATATGCTGTTGTCTTAACTTCTACGGAAATGAGGCACACACACCATTGAGCATTGAGTTGATTATTTTATTTAGTTCAGTGGCATTTGAGAGGTGAACTGAAACACATATGCAAATTTGGTGTATAATGTACCATTTATGTACCATGCGCGCTATTCACCATAAGCCATGGGTGAATCGCTTTTCCGTTATATTCCCATGTTAATCGAAATGGCACAACGCGTTCTCGCATTATATTGACAATATTGGCAACTCGGGGGAGATAGAGGGAGAGTGAGAGAGATATGGCTCAAGACAAAGTAATTCCAAACGGAAATGAGATGTTCTTTCGGTGAAGTGGCAAACGGAACCTATATATTCAGGGCTTGTCCTGCCACAGGATGCGAAAGCGCTTGTTTTGGTAAAATTTATAGTAACAGAAGCGAACATAAGATATCACGCCATCAAAATCGCTTGAGCATTGATTTTCAGATTAAACTATCATAAAGAGGTGCCAGAGAAAAAAAAAAACAACCCGAGAACACTTGCAGTTGTATTTTCAATGCTCATTTTCAAGAGAGAAACTGACAGATAAATGGTTGTTTCGAGCAAACTAATAAAAAATCATTGAAAAGAAAAATTAAAATTCAGTGTTTATTAGATTAATACTTTTATTGAACGGTATATTGAACGTATTGACGTTCAGTTTAATCGCCTTGATTGCAGAAATGAAAGTTTCCATGAGGATGACACAATTGGTAGAACAGGCCCTGACCGTACGTAAACATTGGTGAAACACAACGAAAATCGGTCGGTTGACTGCATGAATATGTTGTTGATATCGGCATGTGTTTTCCGCACACAAACATTAACATCATGCAGCCAGTCAGGCCGTTTGCTTTGTCTACTTTTAGCTATAACTGTGGCTTAAACTTCCTCTCCATTCACTGATGTGCATCATGCATGCAATAAAAACACACACACACACACACACACATTCACAGCACACAATGATCGAATCGCTCTAATAATGCAGGATACAAATACAACCAGCAAAGAAAAAAACAACAACATCAACGAAAGCAAACAAACTAAAGTTCGGACGGCAGCCAAAATATAAAAAAGGGGGTGAAAAGAAATAGGTACAAAGAACAAGCCGAATTGTTACATGAAATGGTCCAAACGTGACTGGAAACATTGATAGGAAACTGAAATGCCAAAAGAAAAATTACTGCCTTTTTCAACAACAACAAAAAAAATAATGTTTATATACCTATAGCCAATGCATACGAAACCATGTGCATACTGTTAGCGTGTATGTGAGTATGTTTATTATGCCTTTAGCTCTTTGCTATCGTGTGAAAGAAAAGCACCAAACACATGATGAAAACAGCCATTAAGTGTAAACACTTACAAAAATATTGTTCCGTTTAGTTTATTTCTCGATTGTTCGGCTTGAATTCGAAGAGAAATAAAAAGCTTGAGTAATTTTTATTTTCTTTTTTTTTTTTTGGTTTAGCACGAACACTTCTACACAATTCTCGATTCTGATCGAAACTCAACCAATTCTATTTCAAAAGCACTTTTTTCCCTACCATTCAATCAGTTCTCCGTAAAATTTGTGACCTAACGAAAAACGAAAGAAATAAAAAAAAAGAAAATTATCAACATGGAAATGTTTAATGAAATGCAGGTGGTTTAGAATACGAATATACCGAAAGGATTTAAATGGCAAAAGAATAGCACATGTTAACAATGATGTCAAATAAATGACAACGCCAAAAAATATTAAATAGTTTATTTGGCAGTGTTCAGCATGAACATATGATATCGTTCTTTCAACATCTTAAAAAAAAAATAAAACGTTGAATACATTTTTCGGCACCGTTGAGTGCTCCGTTTCATTCATTTTGGTTAAATACCATCGTAAAATGTGAAATATAAACATAAAATCAAATGATATCAAATGGAATAAAAATAAAAATCGGTTTTCGTGTGTATTATTTGTGTCTCTTTTGATTCGCAACAGTGTTTTTCTCTGTTCACTTCTTCAGATCATGAATTTATGAATGTATCGATTGCATTGACACATTCATGGATATTACTGTAGCTTCTGTCATGCCATTTCAGTTTATCACCATGTGCTCTCACACAATATCACATACTCAAGCAGTATGAATTCGGCGTTAAAATTCATGGAGGGATTTTCGAAAATCAACGTGCTCAATATTTAGCATACTCATAAAAATCCATGTTTTCAAAAAACGATCCTAAAATTTACGATTTTTCATGAGAATTATATTTTTGCATTTAATTTTCGTTTTGCTCGAAAATTGTATTTAATTTTTTTTCCCCCAGCAAACACTCCAACTCATGGCTAATGTGGATGAACAGCCAGAAGCTCATTGAATGTGCTAAAAAAAAAATAATCTCCACGTAATCTCATCAGAGCTATATAGACAGCGATTATGTGATTCGATTCAATCTTATTAACGCGGCTAATCTCAAAATTGCAAGCATTCACTAAATCAGAATTATGTCTGTCTGATCGAATTTTCAATAAGAAATTTTTGCAACTTCATTCACTTATTTTGTATGCACAGTGATCGAATGATTTAAAAAACAACACGGAATTCTCAAGTAACTAATACCATGTTAACTTCACGCTTGTGAGTGTGTGTGTGTGTGTCAACCGAAGATTTCAAGAGAATCAAATATTTTTCTCTTCTCGCCTATATTGTACCGGATTTTTGCTGTCAATGAAGATGTGATGGTTTCCGATGATTTTTCCGCGGTTTCCATTAATTTTATTTCCATTGATAATCAAATCATTGTTTTGCACACACGCACACGCACACACAATTCACCGCTGTGAACTAGCCCAATGATTAAGATTTATTTGTGGCTTTTAGACCCATTACTCATTTCATTAGGTTTTCAAATTTATTATAATTTATAGGCCCTGCTGTCGACAGAAATGTGATGCTTGTCATACCGCCTGCATTAACACAATATTCGCTCTTTTTCGCATTTTTATCCATCGTTCTCACAATTGTGTGTGTGTTTGTGTGTGTGGGTTTTTTGTTTGCTTTCCTCCTTTGTCCTTCTGTGTGTTGAGGGGCTGTTATTCGAGTGTTTTCATTTTTTTGTGTGTAGCTGTTCCAGCTTTTCCACTTCATAAATTTATCTCTTTTTATGTTATATGAAAAAAAAAAACAAAAAACAAAATTCACTGACACTTTTCTCGTAATCATATCACGCCTCCCAATAGCATAAAGTCTCTCATTCCCTTCAGTAATGTCTCGAAATAAAAAATAAACAACGCAATGAAAATGAAGAAAAACAGTTGTCATTATGTGTGATGCTGTTTTTCTGTTTGCACTTTTGTTTTTGTTTTTCTCGTTTTGTTTTTTTTTTTTTTTATTTCCAAGTTATTTTGTCATTCGATACATATATCTTTCATATCTGTATGCCGTCATGCCCTTATCACAAATTTCAATGAAAATTGTATGGTGGCCGTTGCTCAAACGTACACAGTACCGTGATGAATTAAATTAGAAAACCTTTAAATGGCTCGATTGAGAATTGCGATAAACGCACTCTGTTAGATACACACACACAAAAACTTTGATTAGCATGTCTAGTCACAATCAAAATAACAAAATAAACCAAACAACAACAACAAAAACATTGAAAAACGTTCTTGATTAGAGGTTTTAGCTTTCTTTTAGCGATGCACCTTTTTCCTAGCCTTTTTCTTAGTGTGAATTGGTGTTTCATATTTTGTTGTTGTAGTTTCGGCAAAACAAAGCTCGATTGAAAAGCTCGAGCATCAAGTAGCAAATGCATTCAAGTTTCGACATTTACTAGCAAAAAAAAACAACGGGAAGTAATATGTGTGCGATATTTTGTATTTGAATTAACAACGGGGTAGATGGTACTCATCATCCGTTTTAACAGATAAACTCGAGACTACACGAAAACGTCGGAAAACCAACAGAAATAAAATTTGTATACAAGAAATTTGCATGTTAGTCCCAACGGCATCCAATGAGTGTTGAAACTGTTTTATTTTTTATTTTTTCATTTTAGAGAGAAATAGAAACAGAGAGACAGAGAGACAGAGAGAGAGAGAGAGAGAGAGAGCGAGAGGAGAGACAAATAAAAAAATGCCGAATAAAATGCACGTGAGCTTTAGAAAGTGAAAAAAATAAAAAAAAAAACAAAAAAACACAGAAGTAAAATCAAACTACAATGGAGAAACTTGACGAAGAAACGTATCCAAAGTGGAAAAAATGAGACAAATCAACGAAAATCCACATAGATTTATTTTTATATGCCGTATAGAGATGTTGGTATGGCCGATCCATACAATGGAGTTGCATCCACGCATCTATACATTCATATCAAGCCAACAAAATACACATGAATAAAACCTATGCCAAACCAAATGGTAAAGACAAATGAGAATTGAGGAGGAAGAACGGGAAAAAGATAGAATAAAAAAAAGCATTCACACATACACACACACCACGACGACGACGACGATGAGAAAAGCATCAACAAGAAGAAAGAAATTGCAAACGTTTTTATTCCTGACGACTCAACTATCTCCAAACATTCCGGACCACTTTGAAATACTATATGCTGTATGCTGTTGAAATGCCTTTTTTGCTCTATCACACACATTCACTCGCCTTCCCCCCCGCGCTCGCTCAACAGCTCTTGCTCGCTCACGAGCGCGCTATCCACTTTCCATTTCGCCTTTAACGATACGCTCCGTTTGCCATGTGTCTTTACTTCAATTTGGTTTGTTTGTCTCATAAACGTAAAACATTTTCAAAACAATGGGTATAATGAATATAAATACAATGAATGGAGTCGAAAATGTGGCGTTAGTGTTTTAGTAACGGCATAAAATAACATACAAAAGCATAATGTATTACATATGCTAACATCTGTCGTTGGAGTGTTGTGTACACACACATACACACATACACACACACAGCCAAGGAGGGAGAGAGAGAGATAGCGACACACATACAGGCCCCAGCGAGAGCTGCGTACATGCTTTTACTTGAAAAAACCACCAGAGATATAGCAAGAAAAAAAGCGCATTTACGAACATGAGTGAAGGTCTTGGTGTGAACACTGAACACCACATATTCCGTAGGACGTAAACACTTTACCATCGAAACTCTTGCCAAAATGAAATGTTTCTCAGCTCAGAGACAATCGTTTGATAATATGTACAGTTTCCTCTCATATCTCAACGACCGAACGTGAACGACACACACCAACAGCAACAACAAATGGAAAACAGAACAAAAAATATAAGTAAGCCCAAAGTAAGCGTTTATAAGAAAACAAAACAACAAGCAACAGAAGCCAGCGACGAAGGATACGCAGCAAGAATGAGCGAGAGACACAAAAAACAACCGAGAAATACATAATCAATTTTGATAAATCTGTCGAAAACTTGCACAAACTTCTTAACACCTGAATACTTCGAGAGCAAACGATGCTCAAGTAAATCGGGCAATGAGCAACAAAACGACAAAATTTAATCAATTTCGGTTGCAAAAGATGTTACTTCAGGAATAGGTGCACGTCAGATGTGAATAGTGAAGCTAAAAAGAAAAGAAAAAACATTGAGACGAGGAACAACAGGACGATGAGGTATCAGTAGTAGCTATTGAGGACAACAAAGTACAATAAAATAATTATAGAAAAAGAAACACATTCGAAATTATTCAAATACTGCAGACAAAGAAACTAAAATGGAATTGTTGCTCAATTTTGAATCGAGAGATTGTTTTTGTTAATTTCAAGAGATTTTAACGATCGAATGATTGAAAATGGACGAATGAAAATCAAGCTCTACGGAAGTAGCGACGACAACTAGCAGCAAAGCTATATATTTCATTTCAAAATTCTAAATATTTAATTTAATATTAAATTAAAATGAATTTTGTTTGAATGAAATAAAATGAAATAGCGAACATGATTCGTTAGAAGCATGAAAAAAGTGTCTTTAAGCGAAACTTATATCGAAGAATTGGACAGACCAAAATGCCTAATTTATTTATAAAATTCACAATGATACACGATGTATTTGATTTCGATTTTATCATTTCCATCAAATCAAGTGTGTTGCATTTAGAAACTTTATTGATTGCTTTTATGTGTTAAAAATATAATGAGAATATGAAGAAGAGGTTTTCCAGCATTGGCGATCGTTACATCCCTCACTATTGCACCATTTTTAGTCGGATACGTTGTGAAAAAGCGTACATCGAATCCGACAAGCGATAAATCGGCCCCCCAATTTGATTGTATATGTTGTTGTTGTGTGTGTGTGTGTGTGTTTTTTTTTCCACCATACTATTGACAGCACAATAAAAACATTGACAGTCAGCAGAAGACTGGTAATGATTTATTGCATAAATATTTTGTAAATGCTGCAAAGCATCAATAAAATATTTGTGGTACTTACATCACCATTGGTCGTCATATGCTGACTGAAATGCGTCGAAATTTTGGGAAATCAGAATGAGTCGAATCGAATCGATTGAAATCGATTACGATACCAGACAACAGAAAATGGTTTGAAAAATTGAACAACAACGAAAACCACTTGGATTCTCTCAATCAGCCACACACACACACAAACCTAGAAATATGCCAATGCATGGCAAACCAACATGTAATATTTTGCGTGCACAAAGCTAATGGTTTCCGTCATTGTAATGAGATTTCCGATGGTGAACGCTTTCAATGTACGTTGCCCATCGATTGCTCAAATTATTAACGATTAATATAATTGCTTTTTATCAGTTCCCTATTGGTGATTTGATGCTATTAGCATTGACATGATAGTGATTTCATTTGATTCTCGGGTTGGTGTTTTGCTTTCTCTCTCTCTCTCTCTCTCTATCTATCTCTCTCGTTCTTTCTATGCATTCATGCGCTCGTTCAGCCAAGAGAAATCTCAATTGCGATATCTCATTTTGCCCTGGCATTATATTATTTATTTATAGAACGCTGTCGTTTCATTATTTCTTAATATCCATTAATTCGTTTGCATTGATTGGTTTTGGTTGAGCTTCAATTGGTGTTTTGTTGTTGCGCACGTTTTGAATGTGTTTTGACTTATGCATAGCAACTCCATTATATCTATTCCATTCCTTCAATGTGATTAACGGCGATAACGCTAAAATATGTACGTTTACTATTTTTTCTTCGAATAAAAGCAACGAATGGACGTTTTTAAAGAAGTATGACGTAAGTAGTATGATATCAACTTCATTGGATGGGGACGCAGGGAGGGAGGGTGCAGGCAAATCAACGGCAAATCTATAGAAGTTGTAACCTGCATAGTGTATATATGACCCTGTGCGCCCGAATATTCTTATCGAATGCGAATGCTTAATCAAACACCAACAAAATGCACAACTTTTGTGAGTGAAATGTTGCAAATCGATTGAAAATAATGATTGAATGGAAAATCAATTAAGAGTGATTTCATCATACCCGGCTTCATTGGTGTAAACGGGAAAAGATTTAAATCCAATATCCATACAATGCTTGCAATTAAAATGAAAACTATATTGTATGCAAACGATAAATACGCTGGGCTAGCAAAACAAATCCCATGGTATCTGGCGCTACGGAATACCAACGGTGAAACGTCAACGTGAATTATTACTGTTATTAATCTATAAAATGAATGGCAGAGAATGAGAGAATAAGAAGGAAATGGCGAGTTAAGCCTTTGGAATTATCGTATTGGGATTATATTCCAAGAGCGTTCCTTCGAACAAAAACCCAATTCCATGCTCTGTTATGCTTTGTTATTCATCGCCGCCATGTCTTCAGTATCAATTGAAAACAAAGAAGCAGCTGTTTACTTTTATCAACATTTTTGATCGATTTTTGGACAACAACAACAAAAAATGCAACAGATTTTCATCATATTAATCAAATGTAGGTATTTCGAACAAAAGACCATTTCCTCCGTAATTGGTATGACGGTTTTTTTTTCTTCTCTATCTCTAATTTATTAAAAGGTCATTTTATTTAATGTGCTGCAAAACGGTGGCACCTGTTTGAACTTTTCCAATAGAGAAATTAATAAATATTTAAAATAAATGGTTGATTTACATTTATCAAGGGTAAACTTCCAGATTTGAACTTACAACTTTTGATCAGAGACTACATGTTGGATATTCTAAGCCAAGCCCGTCATTTATTGTATTCGTTTCAAAAACGTCGAACGCAGAGGAATGAAATGCGTGGAGAGAGTCTCAATTGCACGCACACACAAACTTAAAATTGTATCATATACGCCGTATCGAAGCTGAACGGACGGCGGCAATATACACGATACAGTTTTATGTTCGTGTGTGCATGCAATAGAGACGCTCTCCACTTAGTTCGTATGAAACGCATGCAATAAATATCGGCCTAGATATTTTGGATATGCTAAGCATTTGGCTTAGAATATCCAAAATGTAATCTCTGCTTTTGATGGGTCAAATTTCAATCCAAGCCTCTAATCACATATGAAATAGGGTTCATTTTTACAATTAGATGTTAGATTAGAGTGTAAATTCAAATTACAGCCACTTGCCCTTACTAAGACTCCGTCAGTAAGGTTAACAGTTCAAAGTTCAAATATAGTGTTGGAAAGTCATCAATATAATAAAACTTCAATATTTACCTGAAACTGAACTCCCAACAGTTTGATTATGAACCGGCAATCCTTTTGATAAACAATGATATGGATCGATGACATGACCCAAATAATTCCCTGATTCATGAAATTCTTGCATAATTTTGATGTAAATTTAAAAACCGATGAAAAATTTACTTGAGAAATGCCATTCCATATGGTAGAAATCAGTTGACTCACCTATCTAGTGATCAATGCATTGATGTTATGTCGATTGAATTGTTTGGCGACGGGTTTGTGAAATATGTTGTTTAAAAACTGCATCACATTTCCAAATATACCGCATAAATAATATATTCACGAAATACATTTTGGGATATTTCATGCAAAATCGAGGTCAAATATTGTCATTTCGCCTGTTGTTTACTTATTCTTGTATGCTATATAATACGAAATGTCAAAATATTTGAAATACGTCAAATACGTGAAAAATGTGAAATATTTGACAAACTTTTTTTCGATTTGAAAATAATATTACCTCAAATATTCAATATATTTCTTATTTCAACAAATTGTACGTATTTGACGTATTTCAGGGTGAATGACAAATTTCCATTTATTTTGGAATAATCTCATTTTTGAATAAATCTCTTTTTTGAATAAATCTTTGAATCCGTTCAATGCGGAAGGAAATCCAGGCGTCGGAATTGTTATCTTATAAAGATTACGTTGGAATTTATATAATAATTTATCAAAACGATAATTCAATCAATCACCGGTAAATTAATCAAAATTCAACTAAATAAAAAAAAAGCAGTTGAGAGATAAAATGGTTGACACACAAAAAAACTGATCGTTGTGACACGAGAATGTGCATAGCGATAGCTTCAGTTAAATATACAAATTTTGGGTTGGTTGCTGTGAATTGACAACACAAGCAGAATAATGTTGCACACCATAAACGGGTTGCTGACAAAACAGTTATTTATTTGTGTTTTACTTTTTAAAAAAAAACTTATCATAAGTATATCAGAGAATGAGAAGAGGAACAATATTTCAAAAAAAAAAAACAGAATTCAAAAGTTCTTGGTTTTCTCGAGTATTCCGTCAACAGTTTAATCATAACAACAATATATTTTTTTTTGTATGTCATGCATGCACGTGTAGATATGGTCACAACGAATGTCGTCCATATCTGCACCGTTCATATTACACATGCGGCAATTGAATATGTATACGTGAAATTATTTGATAGCCGCAAACTTTGTGTACAGTACACATATACTTAAGATGTGATCAACAATCGTATGAAGTGCGTGTGTACATATACGACGTTTTGGGTTCATGTATGCAATAATACGGGTCGGTCAAATGCAGTCGCTTAATCGTTTTCCGGCAAACACTCATGGACGCATGATATATACAAGAACGTCTCAGTTAATTACTTGTTGATCACATAAATAGACCGATCGGCATTGGTCAAGCGCGTCTACAATTTTTATTTAGTTTTTTTTCTGTACATTTATCCAAATTACATTCATTTTCGATTGAGGTGCGTGCCAATTCACCAAAAAATTTATCAGCTGAATAAGAGGTAATTAAATTTCGAAAATTAAATTTAGACACTGATGTTTAGTGTTTTCCATACACATATTTTTGGACTTGATATTATCAACATTCATTTCGTTTATCAGCATAATTTGACTGAAAAAATATCAGACTGAGAATTATACACATTTTAATGGAATACAATAGTTATATTTTTCATCGTACCAATAGTAGGAGAGTGATAACATCTGCTAGAAAATTCGTTTGGTTTTGTGAGCATTCCATTTAGAAGTGCAAAATTTTTGTCAACAAAAAAAACGTCGTTTGACATTACGATATGCTGTGAACCATTGATACTAGGGGGAAATCGCTAAACAAATAATGCAAAAATCTTGCAAATATTGCGAATAGAACAAATGTTGGAGGTATATTTGCAAGCATTTACATAGCACCATTCGCATCATTCGCACTATTCGCTGCGCACACACACACTGACAACTTGTTTGAATTGTTTGTTAGTATGCGCGCAGAACTACGAATGATACCGTGTAAATACGCTTGCGAATACGATGCAAATATTCGCAAATGCGTCGTCTAAATGCGAATGGCGAATAGCGATTTCCCCCTAGCATTGATAGAAATGCTTACATTTAAAGCAAAACTTGTTTCTAATGCCGTTACCATAGCTAGTGTCGCATTGTATGACAACATACTGCCTAACGCGTATCAGTATCACATATTGAAACGGTTAACTAAATGTCAAAATGAAATTGATTTCAATTCAATTTCAAATGGTTTTCGGAGATCTTCATTTATAAAAAAAAAATTAAATGATATTGAACATTTACTTTGGGTGAAGTGCACAATCACTTCAAGACAATTTAATTTGAAATACGGTTTTATTATATATTGCGGCACAGTTGTACAAAAAAATTAAAATTGAAAATTCATAAAAACTTAGACGGCCATTTGTTTATGCAAATAACAAATAAAGTAGAAAAAGAACGTAGAAATTCAAAGACAAAACTTCGCAATTGGCTCTCATAACAAAGAAATGCCATTTCTCTTAAGGCTTATCACAAACATATAGATACTATATGCGCCAGCAGGCAAAAGACAATATACACAAAAATAAAAGAGTTTCCTGGAATTTTCTCAGTCTGTTGTCGTTGCTCGTTATATGTTGTTTATTCTGTTTCAAATTTAACAGTACAATTCAACTTTCATTTTCTTACAATTAGTCCACTTGTGAACAAAAAAGAAATAAATAGAAATTAATATTGTGATATATTATTGAAAAAAAAATCACGATATTGTCAACTAATAAACAATCTAAGATCAAAATTGAATAAATTATGTCTAAGCAGTGAATGAACACCAGTGTAAAATTATCGATACAAATTTGGTTGCTATTGGGCGCATTGGATAGAGCAACACATCCATTCGCAGAAATCCAAGTAAATGACGCGTTGAAGTAAAGCACAAATAGTATTAAGTGTGTCTTCTGCAAAGCGGTGAAGCGACATACAAATGCGCTAGGGCACGAAGTAAGCTACGCCATATGATTTGCATAGCGTAGTTGGGGCACAGAGTCTCATCGTTGCACCGCTTTAGTCTCGTGTGAATGAAAGACCGTGAACAAAATATTCATATTAATTTGGTGTACGCATTTAAGAGCATTTGAACAATTCAAAATTGGCAATTGGTATAAATCATTATCAATGATCGAGTGCTTTATTTTGGTATTAAATTAATAACAAACAAACAACAGCCCAAGAGTGGTGGTGGGTTGTCGAGTCACACAGAACCCGTATGGTACAATTGTTTCGACTATCGCACAAATTTTCAAATTGTACAAATAAAATACGCCACAGTATTAAAATCATTAGCTACGTACACCAAGCCACATCTTCAATGTCTTACTCTTTCTCTCGTTGTTTTTTTTTTTTTTTGTTGCTTCCGAACCATCAAGAAGTGTAAATATGTATAAACGGCCCATATAATAGAAATAAAAAAAAAAGAAACAGAACGAAAGCAAAAAAAAACGAAGAGAAATATAAACGGATACGCATAGTATCCACACGCATCGGAGAATGAACGGACAACAGACAAGCAAACGAAGACTACATGGAGTTTTGACAAATACAAAAAGCACGACAAACTGACTTTTATTACCGTTTCAATGAGAGCATTCGCAGTTAACGAAACGAAACAAGCATCTCGACAAAAAATAATCTATCGTCAAAGGAAAGCATCTTCAAAAAACATTAGTAATGCTCAAGTTGCGTCGCATGCATCTAAAGCGTTAAGAGCGTTTTGAATAATGTGAGTGTCATTTATACGATTTTTATTTTCATTTTCCATTGCGTTCGTTCGGGTCTATTTTTTTGTTCTGTGTGTGTCGCGATCGTTAGTACATTCCTATACTCAAAAAATAAGTTTTCCTCCAGAGGGAGCGAAAATCACTACTTTGTTCCTATTGCTGAGTAAAATACATTTTTATTGTATCAATGAATAAACCAAATAATTTCGACGCTTGGCCGTAAACGCTTCTCATAGAAGAAAATTATTGTTTCTAACTTCACTGTGACAAAACACAGTCCATTCTGTATTATATTTACGAATCGTAGGTGTCGCAACATTTGTTTGTTTTGATATATTTTTGCTGGGGTTTACTGGTTTTGGACCAAAGAAACGAACAAGTGATTTTCTAGAGGGAAAAATTGACTACTTTTTTTCTTCTTATTGAGAATATAATATACAAAGTATAGCATCCCATGAATGTGAATTCAAAACGTTCACAAATTAAGCTCGTTTTTTTTTCTTCATTCTTATTTATTTGCTTCCTTTCGGTTTGACAAGTGTCTCAGCACACTCTTAATTGGTAGTGGGCTACATCTAGCCCAGATGATCTAGGGGCTTCTGAGACCACACGATTCCAAAAAATTCACAGCAATTATTGACAACTCTCATAATTCAAACCAAAAACTGTTGGATATATGCAAATTTACTAGTGAATCGAAGGATTCGTAAATACTTTGTGCAACAATCTATGGTAGTCTTTGTCTTCTTCTTGTTTGGTTTATATTTTTCATGTCTTGAAAACTAGCTTGAATAAAAATGTAGATAACAAATATTCAAGAATGAAATCCGTAGCTTTGATATTAGTGTCGCCACCACCACTATGCGCCCGACACCATTGAATACAACCATACGCTCAACTATGTTCTATGTACTGAGCACGTAGTGCATTTGCAGCACAGTTTTGCTAATCATTAACATAACGCGTTATTTTTGTGGGAAAAAAAAGGTTCAACTTCAGCGAATTGGACTCACAAGTGGCAATAAGTCGTCGTTGATTTTCGTCGAGTGTGTTTGACATGTAAGCCCCTTGAATTACAACAACAAGAAGCTTGTTAATTCATTTAAAAGTTTGTTTGAAACAAAATGCTATCTTATATAATTTGGCTGAAGCTTGGTGAAATGTAGCATGCGTAACATTGTACACAATTTATGGTGTACATAATAAGCATTTGTCAAAAAATAATACGCTTGCTTTTGACATTTGGCGAAAATAGGCAGTTCACAAAGCCTTTTTGAAACAATCAAAGTGTTTACACATTTGATTAATATGCAAATATTTTTGGTTTTTCCGGCTTTGAAATGGTAAAATGTCTCTGATAGCAATGCGACAAATTGTGATCAGCGATGAGGGTGGCTGTGGAAAAACTTAATCGTGCCATCTGATGATGGTTTTTCTCATTTTAAAATGAATATTATCAAAATGAAAACGGTAAATAAGACCGTAAATTGAAGTGTGTCTTAGAAACATTAGATATATGCCAAAATAATACCATTCAATGAATATATTGGGTGTGAATGTGATGAAGTCCTTGTTAATTTCAATTGTCTCTTATTTTTTGCTCTTCTTCATTATCTCTAGTAGAAACCAGATTCAGCAGGCACATCGAAAAAGATTCGATTTTTTGTTTTAAATTGGAAAATCATGGTAACTAGGAGCGTATTTTTCATTTGGCTTATATTTATCGGCGTAACGTTTCATGTAGCAGAATCAGCAGTTGCACACAATCGTCAAACGGCCGAACAATGTCGTCGTTTAATAAATGAATTAGATGAAAATAATATCTTGCAAGCACAGAATGGATGTAGCGCGCATAAGCTCACTGACTATTTTCAAGATCGAAATGACCTCCTAAATTATGAAGTGAACTCCAGTTTTGGTTGTGATGTGAAGCTTAACGAACATGAAGAATTAGCTAATCAAATTATAATGGCAGCAAAAGCCAGTGAATATGAAGCTGGTGTTAAAAATCCATTTGGTTTTAATCCATCGCGACACCTATTTGAAGTGTTGGACGAAATTAAACAATCAAAACTGTTTCAAATCATTCAAAAAATGCCAAAAGGTGGTATTTTGCATGCACATGATATGGCCATTTGTTCAGCCAACTATGTGGTGTCATTAACTTATACACCAGATTTGTGGCAGCGATCATCAAACAGTACAATTCAAGAGTTTCGATTTTCACGTGAAAAACCAACCGATACAGACAATAATTCAATATGGCGTTTAGTTAAAGATGTGCGCAACGAAATTGGTGCATCAAATTATGATCGACAGATACGTACTTTGTTCACACTGTTCGATAAAAATGTCGATCCAAAAACACAATTCAAAGACATCAATGATGTATGGACTTATTTTATGGGCATTTTCATACGATTTGCTCCAATTGTCACATATGCACCGGTATGGAAAGCTTACTATAAACATGCGCTCAAAGAAATGCTAGAGGATGGTGTCCAGTATTTAGAATTCAGAGGTATTTTACCCAAGGTATGTTCAGGTACAGCTTTAATCACAGCCAAACGTCAATCTTAATTTCGGCGTCTAATAATCAAATTCGCTTCTTTTTTTGTTGTTGTTGTTTTTTTTTTGTTTTTTCTTTTGTTTGTAATTCGGAACGTGAATCTGTGTGGTGTCAATCACACCAAAACCAAAACGATGTTCTTTCCATTTGCACCGGAAAGCTCTATGATTTGGACGGAAAAGAATACATTGAAGAGGATGCGATGGCAATTTATATTGAAGCGTTGGAAGAATTCAAAACGGAGAACCCGTCATTCATTGGATCGAAATTCGTTTATGCACCAAATAAAGTCGATTCAAATGAAACAACGGCACAGTATTTTGCTACAATTCGTCGATTGCATGAGAAATTTCCGCATTTTTTAGCCGGCTTCGATTTGGTTGGACAAGAAGATAAAGGACCTGGATTACTGTCGTATGCTGAACACATTTTACAATTGCCGGATGATATTAAATTCTTTTTTCATGCCGGTGAAACCAACTGGTTTGGTAGCGTTGATGAAAATTTGGTAATTGATTACATAACTACGTTTTTTCTCTTCATTACATTTCTTCTTCCTTGTTGTTCTTGTTGTTGTCACACTTTGATCACCATGTCAATTTAATTTTTGATGTGTTTGTTTGCTCTCCCTCTCTCTCTCTCTCTCTCTTTTTCCTGTATTTTGTTGGTGTTTGATTTAGATCGATGCGGTTTTGCTTGGCAGCCGTCGTATTGGCCATGGTTATGCGTTGGTCAAACATCCAAAAGTAATTGACCTTGTCAAAAGCAACGATATTGCGGTCGAGGTGAATCCAATTTCCAATCAAATATTGAAATTAGTAGACGACATACGTAACCATCCAGCATCCGTACTTTTTGCACAAAATGTTCCCGTTGTTATTTCATCCGATGATCCATCATTTTGGGAGGTGACACCGCTATCGCACGATTTTTATATGGCATTTTTAGGTATTGCATCACGTCACAGCGATTTACGAATGCTTAAAAAATTCGCAACCAATTCGATTCAGTACAGTTCATTAAATGAAACTGAAAAGGTCGATGCATTCGCGAAATGGCAAGTCAAATGGGATAAATTTATCGAGGATTTAATACACACACATCAATAGACACTAGTGAATTTTGTGTAATATTAGGAATGAAATTTTTAACATTATTAAGACACAATTCAAGTTCGATCGAAATAAAATAAAATGCAATAAATGTTCAAATAATCATTTTGAAATGTGGATTGGGGTTCATTCCCTTTGCAGAACGTTCTATTCATGGTCCATGAATCTACAGATTTATCCGATAGCATAGCTATAGGAATCAATCTATGTTTATTGAAGTCAAACAGCTTATGTACAGAGACAGAGGATGATGTATGATGCGTAAATTTTTGCCTTGTAATTGATATTCCAGCAAAAACAACATGCTTGATGTGACCTTTTAATCAATTTCTTGACCAAATGAAAACAATCAAGTGCAAGTTTCTTGGAAATGCATCGAAATTACATCAATATTGAGTATAATTCACACTTTAAAATCCAACGTAGCCATTGGTTGCATGCATAAATAATTGCAAACAATTTTATGGCTTGAGAATTTCAATTTGGCTATCAAATGGAATGCAAATAGAGCAGATTCATGTTCGCTTTATAAATCCGTTATAAATATATAGATTGTTATGATAAATGTTGTTTTCGTTGATGAAATTTTCGGGTCCAAGCTATTTAGTTGCTTATACCAAATATCGAATAACAATAACGTTGTGAAGTTATTTTAAATTGCCATGGAATTTAATTTTATCTATCGATTGAACGATTTTGTATTGAATTCATTAAGAATTGATACCGAAAAATTCCTAATCAAAGCGAATCGAAATCAAATAATAATCAATCATCAGAATGGAATTTAATAATTGGAAGTGAAATTAACTTTCACAAAAAATTTACACGTATATGTCAAGGATATTCAGATAACAACATTTGTTGAGTCTTAATTTTGGTCTCAAACCACTTAAAAAAATCCTTGAAACTGCATGGTTGAGAAATGCATTTGACATCGGAAAGAAACAATGAAATCCATTGTTTAAAACTGTCAAATTTTCAGAATTCGTAATTAGAGCTTTTGATTGCTTGAAACTTCATTTTATGAGTTATAAAGAATTAAATTACAATATTATTTATCAAACGTCTTCATCAAAAATGATTTCAAATTGCTTACAATTGAACCATAATTCGCAAGTTAGTCCATTAAATAGCTTTTACGATTGCAAATTGAGTTTAATCAATCAATCGTCAAAGACTGGCAACAAGAAGAGTCGAATTTGAGTCGACTTGAGTGAGCAGTCGACCCTTTGCCAGTGAGTTGAGTCGAGTCGACCTTCAGCTCACTCCGGAACCGCTCGTGCACTCCAAACTCAACTAAAATCGTGGACCACGATCGAAATCGTTCACGATTCTTTCTTAATAGTGGACAATTATTTTCAATTGTGGACGATTATATTCAAATCGTTCGACGATCTCGATGCTGAAATGTTTTGAATACACTGCCGAAATTTGAGTGGATTCGAGTTGAGTTTTCACTCGATTCTACTCAACTTTTACGAGTCGACTCCACATCGACTCGACCTACACCCCTGTATATCATAGTTAAATGATAAGTAATATTAGAAATTGATGTCACGGCAACATTTGTATATAGAAAAAACAGCAAACCTAAATAGTTTGCGAGGGGGTGTAACACGTCAATTGTGCATATGTGGTGCCATTTTAGCAGGCTCAATCGGCATTACATAAAATAAAGACGAGAGAAGGCTTGAATTGAGGGCTTACTCCCAAATACATTTTATGTAGAACCGATTGAACTTGGTAAGATGACACAGCCGACACCGCATATGTAAGGGAAGGTAGCTGGGTATGAGACGGGTTTTGGTTTTTTAATCACACTCTCAAAAATTGCAATATACTGCTATACGATTATTCGTATAATACATTGGTTTAACTGCTGTGCGTATTAAGATATACGAATCTTTGGATAGTAGCTATATAAATGTATTGTACAACAGGAACGAAAAACATCGGAACAAAATAGAATACAAAAATTGCCTACTATACCAAAAATCGAATAACTTAATACGCTCAGCAGATAAACCACTGTACAATACGAAAAATCGTATAGCAGTGTACTGAAATTTGTTTGTGTGCACCAACTTTCACGGGCTAAACCGATTTTGGTTTTCTATATACCGTTTCAAAGGTAAAGACCATACGCAACTTTTCGCCGAAGAAAGTAATATGATTTTGTGAACCGAAAAAATGTTATGACCAAACTTGTGACGACATGATTTTTTGGCAAAAAAAAATTGTGCCCGGGTATGAGACACCTGAATAACTCTGCACACAATGAACACACATGAATTAAAACCCCCATTAATATAGAAAATATCAATGTTTATTCAATTTTAAAGACTTCAGTGGCAAAAAGAAATTTGAAAAAAGGAAAGAAACTGCGATTTTTCACTGCATTTTATCTTCATCTTATTTGTTGGGATTGACATGGACTTCACTTTTTTGAGGTTGAAATGGCTAAAAAAACAAAAAGAAATTCATCAAAACACCACTAAGTGGTATAGAAATGCTTTATGCTCAAACAAATGACGATATTTGACAGTTGGATACGATTGATGTTCGAAAAACCGGTGTCCCATAACCGGGAAAATGCTGTATCTCATACCCGGAAAATGACGCTATTTTGCGAGTGATTCACCAATTTTTTTTGTCCATACATGCACCTGTAGATATGGTCACAACGAATGTCGTCCATATCTGCACCGTTCACATTACACATGCGGCAATTGAACATTTATACGTGAAATTATTTGATAGCCGCAAACTTTGTGTACAGTACACATATACTTAAAATGTGATCAACAATCGTATGAAGTGCGTGTGTACATATACGACGTTTCGGGTTCATGTACGCAATAATACGGGTCGGTCAAATGCAGTAGCTTAAGGCCTTAATTCCTACTTAAGCGATTGGAATCGTTCGCGATTAACCTATCAAAATTATATGGATAAGGAATCGCGCCGCGGTTGTATTTATATGTGAAATCGCAGTGCGATCACAATCGCTGAAGTAGCAAGTAACGCCTTTAATCGTTTTCCAGATAACACTCGTAAACGCATGATACAATCACGTCTCAGTTAATTTCTTGTTGATCACATAAATAGACCGATCGGCATTGGTCAAGCGCGTCTACAATTTTTATTTAGTTTTTTTTTTCTGTACATTTATCCAAATTACATTCTTTTTCGATCAACGTGTGTGCAAATCCACCAAACATTTTATCAGCTGAATAAGAGGTAATTAAATTTCGAAAATTAAATTTAGACACTGATGTTTAGTGTTTTCCATACACACATTTTTGGACTTGATATTATCAACATTCATTTCGTTTATCAGCATAATTTGACTGAAAAAATATCAGACTGAGAATTGTACACATTTTAATGGAATACAATAGTTATATTTTTCATCGTACCAATAGTAGGAGAATGATAACATCCGCTAGAAAATTCGTTTGGTTTTGTGAGCATTCCATTTAGAAGTGCAAAATTTTTGACATTACGATATGCTGTGAACCATTGATAGAAATGCTTACATTTAAAGCAAAACGTGTTTCTAATGCCGTTACCATAGCTAGTGTCGCATTGTATGACAACATACTGCCTATGCGAGACCGTCACTGCGCATCACATTGCGGTTGAATTTACGCAGCAAAGTATCTCGATAGCAAAAGTATCGCAGAGATATATATGTATGCGATACCACACTGTTTCAACAGCAGAAGCATGTAATTTTTTTGGGATAGATACCATCTCGAAGTTCAGTACAAAAGTGGCCGAGATGGTACCCAACCGAGAAAAATTACATACCATCTTAGATTTTGGAAATATACAGGAAAATACACTGAGATGGTATCTAAACAAAAAAAATTAGATGCCATCTTAGATCAGAGCCAGGCGAAAGAAATGCGCGCGCGCGCCTTTCTTTCGTCTGGCTCTGATTTCGTCATAATATTCGAGAGTATTAATTCTTAACTATAGTTAAGATAGCAATGCTATAGCAATGCCAACAGTGATTCGGTTCTGTATTACGAACACTTGCGTATATGTATATATGTGTGTGCATCACAAGGAAAATACAGAACTGTTGGCATTGCTAATCGAATACTAATTTGTCATTGATTCAAATCGTTTCATTTGTATGCGAAGAACTCAAGTTTGTTTATACCGGCATTTGTCGGTGTTTTTTGCTCAGTAAACAATATTCGACTATGCCAAACTGAAACCGTTAGTTTGCTTCTCTGAACACAATCTAAAGTGTTTACTCAGCAAAAAAAAACACTGACAAATATTTTCCTGTATATTTCCAAAATCTAAGATGGTATATAATATTTTTTCGTTGGGTTCCATTTCGGCCACTTTTGTACTGAATTTCGAGATGGTATCTATCCCAAAAAAATTACATACCATCTTAACGGGATGGCATCTAACGACTGCCACATTTATACGACTATTCGAATATTTTTTCACCTATTCAAGTGGATAGTTGAGCAGGTGTATCTTCCGCCGCGTGACTTAGACTGTTTTTGTTGAATGAGCAGTCGAAAGAACTTCTCAAACCCTTTCCGTAGAGTGCTCAATCATCAATGTGGGTCTCTCCATTGAGAACAAAATCCTTCAATTCAGCAAATGTCGACATTTGATCAAGCTCTTATATTTCAATTGACTAGCGTTTGACAGTTTACTGTCGCTTATTTTAATTACTTTTCGCGGTTTCGCGAAAAAGTCGGTAAGGCGTCGTTGTACCAAATTTCCATTTGAATTTCGTTTCATGTCTTTTCTTACAGAAATTCCGCCATCCCCAATAATGAATATTATCAAAATGAAAACGGTAAATAAGATCGTAAATTGAAGTGTGTCTTAAAAACATTAGATATATGCCAAAATAATACCATTCAATGAATATATTGGGTGTGAATGTGATGAAGTCCTTGTTAATTTCAATTGTCTCTTATTTTTTGCTCTTCTTCATCATCTCTAGTAGAAACCAGATTCAGCAGGCACATCGAAGAAGATTCGATTTTTTGTTTTAAATTGGAAAATCATGGTAACTAGGAGCGTATTTTTCATTTGGCTTATATTTATCGGCGTAACGTTTCATGTAGCAGAATCAGCAGTTGCACACAATCGTCAAACGGCCGAACAATGTCGTCGTTTAATAAATGAATTAGATGAAAATAATATCTTGCAAGCACAGAATGGATGTAGCGCGCATAAGCTCACTGACTATTTTCAAGATCGAAATGACCTCCTAAATTATGAAGTGAACTCCAGTTTTGGTGGTGATGTGAAGCTTAACGAACATGAAGAATTAGCTAATCAAATTATAATGGCTGCAAAAGCCAGTGAATATGAAGCTGGTGTTAAAAATCCATTTGGTTTTAATCCATCGCGACACCTATTTGAAGTGTTGGACGAAATTAAACAATCAAAACTGTTTCAAATCATTCAAAAAATGCCAAAAGGTGGTATTTTGCATGCACATGATTTGGCCATTTGTTCAGCCAACTATGTGGTGTCTTTAACTTATACACCAGATTTGTGGCAGCGATCATCAAACAGTACAATTCAAGAGTTTCGATTTTCACGTGAAAAACCAACCGATACAGACAATAATTCAATATGGCGTTTAGTTAAAGATGTGCGCAACGAAATTGGTGCATCAAATTATGATCGACAGATACGTACTTTGTTCACACTGTTCGATAAAAATGTCGATCCAAAAACACAATTCAAAGACATCAATGATGTATGGACTTATTTTATGGGCATTTTCATACGATTTGCTCCAATTGTCACATATGCACCGGTATGGAAAGCTTACTATAAACATGCGCTCAAAGAAATGCTAGAGGATGGTGTCCAGTATTTAGAATTCAGAGGTGTTTTACCCAAGGTATGTTCAGGTACAGCTTTAATCACAGCCAAACGTCAATCTTAATTTGGGCGTCTAATAATCAAATTCGCTTCTTTTTTTGTTGTTGTTGTTTTTTTTGTTTTTTCTTTTGTTTGTAATTCGGGACGTGAATCTGTGTGGTGTCAATCACACCAAAACCAAAACGATGTTCTTTCCATTTGCACCGGAAAGCTCTATGATTTGGACGGAAAAGAATACATTAAAGAGGATGTGATGGCAATTAATATTGAAGCATTGGAAGAATTCAAAACGGAGAACCCGTCATTCATTGGGTCAAAATTTATTTATGCACCAAAAAAAGTCGATTCAAATGAAACAACGGCACAGTATTTTGCTACAATTCGTCGATTGCATGAGAAATTTCCGCATTTTTTAGCCGGCTTCGATTTGGTTGGGCAAGAAGATAAAGTACCTGGATTACTGTCGTATGCTGAACACATTTTACAATTGCCGGATGATATAAAATTCTTTTTTCATGCCGGTGAAACCAACTGGTTTGGTAGCGTTGATGAAAATTTGGTAATTGATTACATAACTTCGTTTTTTCTCTTCATTACATTTCTTCTTCCTTGTTGTTCTTGTTGTTGTCACACTTTGATCACCATGTCAATTTAATTTTTGATGTGTTTGTTTGCTCTCTCTCTCTCTCTCTCTCTTTTTCCTGTATTTTGTTGGTGTTTGATTTAGATCGATGCGGTTTTGCTTGGCAGCCGTCGTATTGGCCATGGTTATGCGTTGGTCAAACATCCAAAAGTAATTGACCTTGTCAAAAGCAACGATATTGCGGTCGAGGTGAATCCAATTTCCAATCAAATATTGAAATTAGTAGACGACATACGTAACCATCCAGCATCCGTACTTTTTGCACAAAATGTTCCCGTTGTTATTTCATCCGATGATCCATCATTTTGGGAGGTGACACCGCTATCGCACGATTTTTATATGGCATTTTTAGGTATTGCATCACGTCACAGCGATTTACGAATGCTTAAAAAATTCGCAACCAATTCGATTCAGTACAGTTCATTAAATGAAACTGAAAAGGTCGATGCATTCGCGAAATGGCAAGTCAAATGGGATAAATTTATCGAGGATTTAATACACACACATCAATAGACACTAGTGAATTTTGTGTAATATTAGAAATGAAATTTTTAACATTATTAAGACTTTATTCAAGTTCGATCGAAATAAAATAAAATGCAATAAATGTTCAAATAATCATTTTGAAATGTGGATTGGGGTTCATTCCCTTTGCAGAACGTTTTATTCATGGTCCATGAATCTACAGATTTATCCGATAGCATAGCTATAGGAATCAATCTATGTTTATTGAAGTCAAACAGCTTATGTACAGAGACAGAGGATGATGTATGATGCGTAAATTTTTGCCTTGTAATTGATATTCCAGCAAAAACAACATGCTTGATGTGACCTTTTAATCAATTTCTTGACCAAATGAAAACAATCAAGTGCAAGTTTCTTGGAAATGCATCGAAATTACATCAATATTGAGTATAATTCACACTTTAAAATCCAACGTAGCCATTGGTTGCATGCATAAATAATTGCAAACAATTTTATGGCTTGAGAATTTCAATTTGGCTATCAAATGTTCGCTTTATAAATCCGTTATAAATATATAGATTGTTATGATAAATGTTGTTTTCGTTGATGAAATTTTCGGGTCCAAGCTATTTAGTTGCTTATACCAAATATCGAATAACAATAACGTTGTGAAGTTATTTTAAATTGCCATGGAATTTAATTTTATCTATCGATTGAACGATTTTGTATTGCATTCATTAAGAATTGATACCGAAAAATTCCTAATCAAAGCGAATCGAAATCAAATAATAATCAATCATCAGAATGGAGTTTAATAATTGGAAGTGAAATTAACTTGCACGAAAACGTAAATATGACGAGCTAAATTTTTTATTCTTCCGGAGGAGTAATTTCTGTATGTTTTCCTCCTGAATATTCTCTCGCGAGGAAAAAATACAGAAATTAACCTTCCGGAGCAATAATATATGGCCGTCCATATTTACTGAGTACCTTTTGAACTCGTAACAATTCGATTTAATATGGGCAGAATTTTTGTTTTATTTTCACATTTTATAACTATGGTGCAATAACTGAAGTTTTATTTATTTTGTGTAAATTGACACACAGTTAATTTTATGGATTGATAACACTGATTTGGTATTTCCGTATCTTGTGTAATACAAATTTGTTTACTATACTACACAAATAAATGACAAATCCAAAATTCTAATGTTCATTTATAAAGAGATAGTATATTTATGAGGGCGGCATTGGCACTGTGAGTACAATTATCAAATACATGTGCGCTATTTTTGAATTATGATAAATTTAATTATAAATTGCAGAGGAAAATACATTCCGAACTTTGGAATGCTATATAGATTCACTTTTACACGATTCATATTTCAATAGGTCTATTTATACTAAATAGTCATCAACTGAATTGCATCCAATGTAACTGGATTAGAGCTTTTGTTTGCTTGAAACTTCATTTTATCAGTTATGAACAATTAAATGGCTAAAATAAATTGGGTCGCACAAAAATGTAGAAATGGCGTCTAAAAGTATATTAAAGTGGCGCATATTAATGTGTTAATTGGCGACTAAATATAGCGAAAATAGGCGAACTAAAATGTATTTTGGCGTTTTGTCCCAGCCTCCAAATTTTTTTGTCCCAGCCTCGAAAAAGTTTTGTCCCAACCTCCAAATTTTTTTGTCCAAAACTTTTTGTCCCAGGAGGCTCAATACCCCAAGTCAAAATATCACCACTTTCAAAGTGGTCAGACCGCTTGTCTCGTTCTTTCTTTTGTTTTATATTCGCTAGCGGTATTGATACGAATACAGACAGCATCAAAGTGAAGTGGTCAAGTGAAGCGGTCTGACCACTTTGAAAGTGGTGATATTTTGGCTTGGGACCTTTCGTTTGTCATTTGGGTATACAATTGTCGAAACTCATCATTGAGCGATCGACCCATCTGCCCAAAGCTCCCTCCAATCAAGCGCAATGAGGAAGTAGCGTGATTCAATTTGTATTAAAAAATTACAAAACGTAGATGAAAAATTAAATGGAAATGACGATTTTTTTTTCATATTTTTGGTATCATTTTTACATTTTTCGCTGGTTTATATATTTTTTTGAAGCCGATTTTAAATATTTTGGCGTACCCTTTTTCATTTATTAGACGCCAAAATATATTTTAGTTCGCCTATTTTCGCTATATTTAGTCGCCAATTAACACATTAATATATTTTTAGACGCCATTTTTACATTTTTGGCGCCATTTCTCCTAAGAGCCCAATTAAATTACAATATCATTTATCAAAATCATGATTTGAATCATTTTTTAATTTCGAAACGATGATGCCAGTCCATGTCAATCGTTACAAGTGATATTTCATGCATGTTATATCATAGTCAAATGATAAGTAATATTAGAAATTGATGTCACGGCAACATTTGTATACAAAAAAAACAGCAAACCTAAATATTTTGCGAAAGGGGGTGTAACACATAAAATAAAGGCGAGAGAAGGATTGAATTGAGGGCTTACTCCCAACTACATTTTATGTAGAACCGATTGAACTTACTAAGATGGCACCGCCAGCACCGCATATGTACATTTGATTACTTTTCTATTACCACTTCTGTAATGTTCGACTCTGTAGATATTTTGATAACATTTATGAAATGCAGTTTATAAATAAACTTAAATCTATTTTAAGTATATCCAATCAATCAATCATTTTGGGTAGCGGAATCACTTATCAACTAATTCCTCACTCTGGTATTTTAGTGGCCAAATATTGTTGAACAGTTTCGAAAGAAGCGGAAACTGTATCGCCCACATCGTATTGAAATAATTTAAGTGCAGCGGTATAAATAAAAGATTTCAAACAATCATGTCAAATATCATATTTATATAGATTAAATATAGAAAGGAAAACACAGGAATAAAAAAGAGATGGAAATATATATTTGTATTTATCCATCTTTCCCTGTTTGTGGGGTAGACAAATCTTTAAATTTGAGCCTTGCTATCGCTATTTCAACCAGAAGAATGAGAAAGTGAACCACTTCATTATCGGTCTGGTATGTGGTATCACAAAACTGCCTATAATAATTCAATTCATCGTGTGTTTAGACAATAACTTACTGAATCATATATTTTAACAGTTTTTTTTAGTGTCTAGTACATCATATTTACTACTTAATGTTAACACAGTTTGTATTGAATGGTTGTAGAGAACCAGTTGTTACTGGTGTGATTTACTTTTACTATTACATCGACTTTCAGCCGATGGATTGATTAGTATTAATTAACTATATTAGAATTTTTTTTTATTGTTAGTGAGTTTTATCTGAAAAAGATTCATATATTTGACAGATGTATTTTGTGTGTGTAGGCTTTTAATCTATGATAATTTTATTCACTGCGCAGCCCACAATTCAAAATGTGAATCAGTTACGCGAGCACCTTCAAAGATTGTGGAAATCATTTTCAGAAATTAATTCCTCAAATTGCAATAATTAATTGAAATATGAGAGTCGAAGTATCGTTTACTGTGTGCCATATGATAGTTGGCATGGGATATTTTCTTCATATGACACATTCAGCGGCTATAGTGAAGAGTGATTTTAGCAAACAATATAACATCTTAAGTCCACGAGTTACATCAAATTTTAATGAATTTTATCAGAATCGTAATGAATTAATAAACCAAGAGATAAAAACGAGCTTTGGCTACGACATTAAATTGAATAAAAAAGAGTTATTAGCTAATGAAATAATAATGGCAGCTAAAGAAAATGAATTAACAATTGGCTTAAATAATCCGTACAATTTTAATCCATCGCGTCACATTTTTGATGTGTTGGATGCAATCAATCAATCGAAATTGTTTCAAATCATTAAACAAATGCCAAAAGGTGGAATTTTACACATTCATGCACCAGCCATGTGCTCGACCAATTATCTGGTTTCGTTAACTTACTGGCCAAATTTATGGCAACGAACATCAAATAACACCAATCACATTGAAGAGTTTCGGTTTTCACGTAAACAACCAAAACTTGTTATGAATACAGCAAATTCAAATGAAAATGATTCAGTGTGGCGTCTAGTAAATGATGCACGCACTGAAATGGGTGCATCAATTTACGATGAGCACGTACGTGCAATGTTTACACTTGTCGATAAAAATGTCAATCCGATGATACAATTCAAAGATATTAACGATGTTTGGGAACGTTTTAATGGTATTTTTCGGAGTGTTGAAAATATTTTAACGTATATGCCGGTCGCAAGGGCCTATTTCAAGCAAGCACTGAACGAAATGTACGAGGATGGTGTTCAATATGTGGAAATCAGAGATGGCCTAGTCAAAGTATTTATTTGTTTATACTGGCTGTGACATTTATTTGCAGTGTTGGGTAAGGATATAGATGACCAGAATATTATTCCTGGGAAGTGATTTCTCGAATCTTTGGAAGTTATCTATATATTTACAACTTAACGAAAAAAAAGCAAAGCGGTGCAACGATGAGACTCTGTGCCCCAACTACGCTATGCAAATCGTCGCTTTACCGCTTTGCAAAAAAGTGATCATTTTTGTTCCTCCAGTTGTCGAAAATCGTTATTTTGTCTCTTTGAGCAACAAAATGCATGCATTTCGCAAACGACTGCACAAACAGCTAAATTGGAACAAAAAACGACTAAAAATTTGCGAGAAAATGACTGGCAATCGACTGAAACCGGCTAAAGTACATGAATATCATTTTCAGACGTCTGTTGTCCCAAATCAAACGGCTATAGTCGTCTAACAGTCAGGCTTTTTGTTTCACAAGAGTTTCCTCCAAAAGTACAAAATGGCGATTTCAGACCTCTGGAGGAAAACAAATTGAATATATTCTTCTATTGAGTACACGTATCGTATTCTGTAGGATACATTATAACACAATTGAATCCATGATAATACTCCTCTATTGGAGTGCAAATGTGACCAATAAAACCGATAGTTTTAGCAATATAAACCAATAAAGTCCAATTTTATTTTGGGACATAAAATAGATAAGATTTTATCTAGTTTCTATTTTAAAAATTCAACCAAAAAGCTTACCCAACACTGTTCATATATGTGTGATTTCTATATTCCATTTGATATCTCAAAATTTACATAAAATATGCTAAATTTCAATCGTTTCATAAAAGGTATACGATTTAGATGGAAACTATTACAATGAAGATAAAATCCTGGCAATTTATCTAGATGTATTAAACGATTTCAAGTATGAATATCCATTATTTATTGGCTCGAAAATTATTTACTCACCAACAAAAAAGTTGGCATCAAATGAAACAACGATTGCAAACCATTTTGATACAATTCGTCGATTACATGGGAAATTTCCGGAGTTTTTGGTTGGTTTTGATTTGGTTGGGCAAGAAGATAAAGTACCTGCATTACTATCGTATGCTGAACACATTTTACAATTGCCGGATGATATAAAATTCTTTTTTCATGCCGGTGAAACCAACTGGTTTGGTAGCGTTGATGAAAATTTGGTAATTGACTGTTTTTTTTTTCACATGTGTTGACGCTTTCTAATCAGTATAGCATTGCTGATCGTAATTTCCTCGTCTATTTACCTTTTCGATAAATGATGTAATTTAGATTGATGCGATTTTACTTGGAAGTCAACGTATTGGCCATGGTTATGCACTGGCCCATCATCCGAAAGTAATTGACCTTGTCAAAATGAACAATATTGCGGTTGAGGTGAATCCAATTTCGAATCAAGTATTGAAATTGGTGGACGACACTCGTAATCATCCAGCATCCATACTTTTAGCACAAAATGTCCCCGTTGTTATTTCATCGGATGATCCATCATTTTGGGAAGTGCTACCGCTATCACATGATTTTTACATAGCATTTCTTGGCATCACATCACAACACAGTGACTTACGAACACTTAAAAAATTTGCCCTCAATTCGATCATATATAGTTCATTGGAAGGATATGAAAAACTTGAAGCACTCATGAAATGGCAAATCAAATGGGATAAATTTATCAACGATTTAGTACTAAATCAACAATAAGTTTCATTGTTATTGGAATAAATTCATTTAAATGAAATTTCATTTTAATTTAATCAAATATTTTATTGCATTTCTTATAAGCAATTGGTTGAATCTTGTGCAAAAAATTCACATTTTTCAATTTCATGATATTACTTCAAGCAAGGTGCGACCAGATGATTCGTGGACAAATAATTTCGGACTTGACATTTATAATATCGGAAATAATTCCATGGAAAAAGCTCCTGCGGGTTCATTTTCGCAATCTATTCCGGCTCATTTTTTGCCACGTTCGAGAATTTTACGGGTGAAGTCTTTTCTCTTGCTATATCATTACGCTATCACATTAGTACCATTGATCAGCAGCGCCCTCTGCTTT
This sequence comes from Aphidoletes aphidimyza, assembly GCA_030463065.1. Lineage (NCBI taxonomy): Eukaryota > Metazoa > Arthropoda > Insecta > Diptera > Cecidomyiidae > Aphidoletes > Aphidoletes aphidimyza. The sequence goes on along the minus strand of CM059998.1, from coordinate 29,909,266 downwards.
GGACAAATAACACCCTCAACATTGCGGAGCTGGTAAAATTCAATCGTATAACATGTTTTTCGAGATAAATCAAAACTTGGCATTACGATACTGATTGAATTGGACGTGGGAGGGTTACTTGATAAATTAGTTGTAAATCGAGCACAAAGCGAAACACACTTCGTCAAATGATTTGACTCAAATCTTCAGGCGGATGACAAAGAATAGAAAATTTATTGCACACAGTCCACTATATATTGATAGATCCTAGGATAAATCAATGCTCAGTATAGAAGAACCTCTGTCATTTATTCATAAAGTTGAATCGATTGAATAGAAATTGACTTATGACATCCATTCAGTTCAAAGCACATTCAAACACAGAAATGGTGCGAGAGTTCCCGCGGCCTATCTCTCCAATAAATTGAACAATAAAATTGTTATTTGAAGTCTAATTACCTTCGTATTTTTTTTCTCATCATTCACTTCATTTATTGATTTATGTTCTTTGATAAAAACGCTTTTCTTCGATAGAGGTTGAAATTTAAAAAAAAAACTTCGCTCTTTCAATCAGTTGAACATAATGCATTCCAAACAATTTATAGTCCACTTTTTCGAGACTCTTCCGGCTTTTTTGATACATTTTTTTTTTCATAAATAGGTCGCATTTCATAACTCATTTACTTTGTCATTTCATAAATTATTTCCGCATTTTTCGCTCAACATTTTAGGGGGAACAAAAAAAATTCTACAGCTTGTTGAAAGGACAATAGCTCATATTTGCAAACGATTATGAAAAATTCATCAACCATTCACAATTTTTTACTTTGCGGAGACTCAAAGAGAAAGTATGTCAAAATTGTTTGATCAATTCATAAGCCTTATTGTTTTAAATAAAATTACCAGTGTATGGAGAAAAACTGACTCTCAGCTCTTTACTGAAAAGTCAGTTCAGTCAGTTCACGCCAATGTGACTCCCCGCCATACTGAGTACACAGTGATGTGCTATGAAGGGGAAGTGCATGTCTGTCACAGAGAGTTCGTTCACTTCCCCTTCATAGCACATCGCTGTGTATTCAGTATGGCGGGGAATCACTGCGTTCGCTGTTGGCGAGAAACTGACTGTACTGACTTTTCAGTTTCGAACTGAGGCTCAGTTTTTTTCCATACACTGAAAATTACTGAGAAAATTTTGTCATTCAAAAATATTCGTCCAAATATGCACCGATCAATATTGTTATAACAAAATATATTGTTGGGATATCCTTATGGAATCCATTCACTACATTCGTAGTGGAAATGATTTTAAGACTCGCTTCATGTCTTCTCGTAGCCACTACAAATTCATACAAACATGTCTCTTATATGATGAATTTGGTTTTGCTAATTTTAAATTAGTTCGTAAACAAATGTCAGTATCTGTGCTAAATCACTGTGCTATCAATTTTGATCCAATATCTATCCTGGATTTAACTGAATTGACCTAAAAATTAAACTCGATGATCAGCAACAAAAAAAAATCTAAATTGTAATGTGGTTGTGGGTGTTGTGTGATGGTGTTGAATATTCATTAATTTATTAAATCACTTCGATGCCAATCGGCAGTCAATTCATTTACAGTAACCAAAAAAACACACTCAACAGTGTAAACATTTCGATGCATTTTGCAGAGTTTAAAATGGCACATAAAATTGTTTCAATGAATTGGTTCGATCAAATTTGGTTGACTTAGTGATGCGATACATATTGGTGGTAACCCAATCAATCAATATATTCCAATATACAATTTGATTGGTTCAGGTTTTTATCAGCATTGATTTTACAAATTGTTGTCAATATCTAAAATTACTCGCATTTTATTGAAACTTTTCAATAAAATGTAAATGTATTTTATGAATATTTACCATTTATTTGCGTTGTACTTTTTCATTTAATTCAGAACCGCCTCATTTCTATCGATCGATACAGCTGCATGAATTTATGTTATACGTTTATATAGAGTATATACCAATGTTTGGCACGTGACACAAAAATATGTGGCTTTTCGGTTGTTGACTTTTTTTTCTTACGGCAAATGACTTCATGTGCATAATGTCGCATGTCTGGTAATCTGCACCTTTTATTAATCTTCGTAATGGCAAAGCTTCGAAGTCAACAAAGAAAAAAGTATTAGTAACCATGTTGTCATGTCATTGTACAGACAGCAAAACAACAATGACAAAATGGCAATGGGACCAAAATTCATTCCCATACATTTCACCGAGGTAAATGGAAAGATTGACGGGCACCTTTTTTGTGCCTCCCCCCCGAACCGAAAATTTTCTGCAAGACCGTCTGCATTCAACAATAACACACCAACAACATGAATCAAGAATGATTGCAAATGTTATCAAATAAAATGCCACGAAATTTCCATTCAATGATGCAGAAAAACCATCAACAAATATTGGCTCCAGTTACCACAGTAAAAATCAATTAACGATTTATTTTGAACAACCGACAAGAAAATAGACATGTTTTCGATTAGATTAGATTCGATATATTTTTTTTAAAAACAAAAACACACACACACACATACATTTGACTTATAATTACATTGAACTCGCCCACATTTGAAATCCACATCATTTGTGTAATTAACAGTCAAATGAAATAAAATTGTTCTACCGCACAATTACCGCATAAATGATTCCAAGCTACGATTCCAACTTTTTCGACCTATCACCGACACTTGACTGAAACCATATCGATTGAATCGCTCAAATGAACAATTGACAAATTTTATTCAAATTATTGCCTGCAGATAGTCACACAGCCATTTTCAGTGACCATTAATGTGAACGACTTGACATAATCACAAAATTCTTTGCTTTATATTCCTTTGGTTTACTTACAAAATATATTCTTAGTAAATAGAGTCGTCGACAACCTTATGTAATGCTGAGAGCCGCACATTAAATTGTATATTGGCTGATTTTAAATTGAATTTTATCGCCAAAAGTACGGAACAACGTTGACAAATGATTTTGGTATTTGGAATTCATTTTAATTTCCGCGATATGCACGGACACGCGCAACAGAAAACGTCTCTTCGCATAGCCATTTGCATTTGTGGCTTTTTGCTGATGACGAAGGATCAAACAACAGGATCGTTGAAACACACAAACCTCTCGAAATAAATCGAGACGAATGAAAGCCAAAATGAAAGCCAAACCAAGCCTACATACTGTTATTATCATCAATTCACCAAACGAAAATTACCATATCGTTGATTTCGAAAATAATCACGTTTGAGTTATCACCAATGAGTATAGCCAAGAACACTTGAACCACATTTCGTGCTTTTGGTTTCGCTTTGCGTTTCTCTTCGTTTTTTTTTTCTTTCATTTTCTTCTATTTGGTAACTGTTGTCATTACGCATTTTTCGCCGGACAACTAAATATTTGCATCTTGACTATATGATTATTCGCGATTCTTTCATGAGCCACTTGAATTAGCATATTGTATTTACGATGTAAAAAAAAAGAAGAAAACAACACCTCCATTCCAACGGTAATCGACTTGGAGTGCTGGTAAAAACAGACCAAGACCGATTCGCTTTGAAACAAAACAAAAGTTTTCATTATTTCTTTCTTGTGCGCTATTTTTGTGTTGTGTTTGAAAATCTGTTCACACTGACAACCACCATCCCCTGTCTCCCCCCAAGAAATTTAACATTTTTTAATATAGGTCCCAAAACATAAGTTGGCCTCTTGAATCTAGTTTCAAAGGCCATCCATAAACCAGACGGAATACAGATGACGGAATGCCTTCAGAGCTTTTGATAGCTCGTGCTTTTGTTGCCATCATAAAATCAAACATTGCTTTTTTCTTAAATTTATTTATAGCAAACTCTCCTCAGGAGACACTGTTAAAGTAATAGCAGTCAATGGATATGAATATCATGTACTCGTACATGTTTTTGGCTCTGTTTTGAGAGAGAGAGAGAGAGAGAGAGAGAAACGCCAGAAATAATTTACATGGAATGAAAATGAACAAGAAAAGCCGCTAACCAAATATGAAGCATTACTTAAGAATGCACCTGAGCCAGATGCTATAGTTCTTAGTTGTTGACCATTATGTTGAAAATAGTTCATCCCATGAGAGAGCGTCACTTACATTTGTAAGCGGGTTCTCAGTTTCACTAGCAGTTTCAAAATACTGCAGTTTATTTTTTCCTGCCCGAAGCTACCTTGTGATGTCATCGGGACACAAAAGCTATCAAATAGATCCCGAAGAATCTAGACTTACTGTTTCATTAAATTACATTTCACATATTTCCAGAAATGATAATTTTTTGTGCGTGTCAAAATCGATTAACAAAAGTTAAGTGATAAATATGCAACTGAATACTATTTGGAAATTTGGCACTCAATTTCATCTATAATTTGAATGAGTAAAACGATTCATTCAACCAAACGATTTGCTGATGGCCACTTTTTATGGTTGTTTGGTTTTTTGTTTTTTGGTATCTTGCACTTGATACAACAATCGAACGAAAGGATCCTTTCACCTTTTTTTCATCAAAAGGAAAAAGGGTGAGATCGTGCGGTTGATTATCGCAATTGCAAAACTTCAGTTAAGCTCAGACAGACTCTCTGTATCATATTCAAGTGTTTGCAAAAAAAGGACCAAAATAACCATTTATCGACTGGTGGTTATTGCATTATGAATGAGTTTAGCCCAGGGGGAAAATTGCTACTTTTCAATATTATCGTTTTCGTTTTGTGAGACGGAATTACTGAAAAGTACTAAAAATGTATGAAAATGGTAAATTCGTCAACAACAACAAAAAATCTCAATTTCTCTACCCATCACCAATTCTTCGGGTAATTTTCCGTCAAGATTGTCAGCAAAGTATTAGAAGTAATTTGCCCCCCTGGTTTGGTCACATGAATTTCAATGATGGTTTTCATTGCCATTTTCATTTTCTGTTATTTTTTGTTGTCGTGAGAAAACTTTGGTAATATTTCGACGTCGGCGACGACAACAACGATGACGAATATAATGGAGGAGAAAAAAAAAGCGATGTCTGCTCATGACTTTGTCAAGGTAATAAAAAAAAACCGTAATCCATAAAGTGCTGTTTCACATAGATTTCAATTCTATTTATTTTTTTTTTATTCATCCTTCGATGCGTACAGACTAAATCGGTCTTTTTTAATCCTTTCATTGTTAACTCCTTAAACAAGAAATTATTCCATAAATTTTCCTGAGTTTCGTCTGACTAACGAAAATTACTTTTAAATATTTATATTATTTTAAAATGTTGAAGATGAAAATCCCATCGTGTGTTTTTTTTTCTCACTTAATTTGTGTTATGTGAGCTGAAGCTGCTGGATTGAAGCTCTTGTGCAGTGTTCAATAATGCGAGTCTCGTAGGTGGAATCCGACGGTTTAAGACTGCAGTATAAAATGGGAAAATGTTGTCTAAGCCGTAAATGGAACACCCGGGTGTTATGTGTGATTCATACGAATGTATACATTGATTTTAAAGATATTATTCGTGCGGGTGTGGGTGTTGGTTACGTGTGTGTGTCTTTCATATTAAGTAGATTTATCAATTCGCAATGTTCAATAAATCTTACAAAATGACTGAAGACCACTTGTATTATATATTTAACAACAAACACCAAGCTCCATACTTATAGAAATTATATCAAATCTTCTCGATCGAATAATATTCTAAGTGGATTGAATTTTAATCATCGCCATCTAAATATTTCACATTTTCGTCCGAGAATGAATTGAAATCAAATTCAAAACGTTACCAATATTCAATAACCAACCGGTTTCCTCATCAAGTTTTTTTCTTGTAGAGCAACACGTCAGCACATATACAATCGTAATATCTATAACTAAAACTCACCGGTCAAATAAATATTCATGGTTTTTCCCAAAATCTCGTTACATGAAAATCTTTAAATTGTAGCAGTAATTTATATATGAGCAATAAAAAACAAATATTCAAAGTGAAGCAGGACCTGTCCGACCGCTCTTGAAGTTCTGGTCCAAATTTCCCCTTCTGAAATTAACTCTTGTACTCGCTTTTCTATTTAAAAAATCCGCTATAAAAAAACTCGGACAAAGATTCTTTGCACCATTCGAGCCTCTGCTTAGACAGGCCCCGAATTAAAGCGTAAATGCAACTACAAAACAAACGTATTTTGAAAGAAACAATCATTGTGCATTTAATTTCGTTAGTTATTTAATTTTCACACAAAATCTCTTTAGATTTAAAACAGTGCGGAATTTTTACCATGAAATGTGATTAACTCATGGAGAATACAAAATCTAAATTTTGAATATGTTAATTCGTTAGATTGATTGAATGTGCCATAATATATCAGTGGAAAAAAAAAATGTAATCGAACTTTAATTTGGGGTTGGAAGTTTAACTAAAATTGTCTTTGTTTCCAAATATGGTTCAAGACCGTCTTCGCCGAGCTCACGTCCATGGCCAGATTGTTTAAAGCCGCCAAACTGTTAAACCAATAAAAAATAGAGATGTTTTAAAGATTCTGGCTGTTTGTGTATACATTTCAAAAACGAGTGTTTTTTCTTGGTTGACATTGTATTTACCGGAGTTTGTGGTGTAACAGCGTCATAGCAATTAACCCAAACGGAGCCAGCTTCAACTGCACGAGCGAATGTTAGAGCCCAGTCAATATTTTTAGTTATTACACCAGCAGCCAGGCCATATGATGTCTGGTTAGCACGTTCAATGACTTCATCAAGGGTTTTGAATTTTAAAATCGTTTGAACTGGTCCAAATATCTACAAATGAAGAAAAACATGTAAAGCGTTTTCTTTTTCTTCTTCGATAAAATCAAAAGCACTTGTGCTTGTAGAAGAAATAGTTTACCTCTTCTTGAGCGATGGCCATGTTGTCAGTTACATTTGAGAAAATGGTTGGCTCAACGAAATATCCTTCATTTCCCCATTTCTTGCCGCCAATTTCACATTTGGCACCTTGTTTGGTGCCCAATTCAAAGTATTTCAAGATCTTTTGTTGACTTGGTGCATCGATTTGTGGTCCTTGTAACACATCATCAGCAAATGGATTACCAACTTTACGTTTGCGTGTAAGCTCAACCGATTTAGCAACAAATGCTACAAAATGAACGAAAATTTCGACAATTTTAATATGTAACAAACATTGGACTTGAGACATTTTTCCGTTAAATCTTTTTATTTTTTTCACAATTACCGTCATAGATTTTCTCTTGAACAAATGTACGACTACCAGCACAGCAACATTGTCCATCTGTAAATTTGATTGTGATTGAAAGAAATAAAATATATTTAAAGACATTTTGCTGTAAAATGTATCACAATCAATACTAACGATTCGCAAAAATGGCAGAATGAGCAATTTCAACGGCTTCATCTAAATCAGCATCTTCCATGATAACCAATGGACTTTTACCTAATTAACATTTCGAAGAGAGAATCCAATTAAAAACCACTGAATTGAAAAACCGTCAAATCAAATTAAATAATTGACATTTTCATTTTGATCAAACCTCCAAGTTCGAGTGAGACGGATTTCAAATTGGATTTAGCTGCATTTATAGCAATCAAACGACCAATTTCCGTTGAACCGGTGAATGCAACTTTACGAATGTCTGGATGCGTAACAATTGCTTGACCAGCAGTATCACCAAAACCAGGCACAACATTGATAACACCATCTGGAAATCCAGCTTCCTTTGAAAGAGCAGCAGCATACAATGCTGATAATGGTGTTTGTTCGGCTGGTTTTAGTACGATAGTACAGCCAGTGGCTAGAGCTGGAGCCCATTTCCATGAAACCTGTTTATTTTTAACGATATCAATCAATGGTAATGTTAATTTCAAACATTAAATCAATATGAAAATTCGTATTTTTACCATCAAAAGTGGATAATTCCATGGAATGATTTGACCAACAACACCAACTGGTTCTTTTGTTGTCATAGCTAAACTGCCACCATCTACACAACGAAAATAGCGAAAATGCATTAAAAAAAACAAATACAATTGTAAACAATCACGTGTTTAATAACATATAATAACGAATTTATGGCGACCGTTTTATGTATTAAACAAATTTATAAATGCTTACCAACTGGGATGGTGTTTCCATGAATCTTATCACACCAGCCAGCGTAATAGCGGAAGCAATCAACTGCACACTTAATATCAAAATCGGCTTCAGCAAATGGTTTTCCGTTGTCAAGTACTTCAATATTGGCCAAGGCTGTGTGATGCTGTTCAATTAAATCCGCTAGCCTGTCAATTCATGTGAAGCAAAAATAAACGAAGTGATAAAGTTGAGATTTCCAAAATGTCTGAATCGTATTCGAATGTAATTGGTAACCAGGTAACGATAATGGGGAGGGGCGGGGGATGTTTAAGGGCAATACTCACTTGTTGATGAGTTTTCCTCGTTGCGATGCATCCATATTTCTCCATGTTGATCCACGTTCAAAAGCTTTCTTTGCAGCACGAACGGCAATATCAATATCGGCTTTATCAGCTTCAGCAACTTTAGCTAGTGGTTTACCGGTCACCGGATTGAGTGTATCAAATGTTTTGCCCGATTGTGCATCAACAAATTCATTGTTGATAAATAGCTTGAGAGATATATGGAACAAATTGAAATCAAATCATTAATTTACGGTTTTCCAATGATTTTCATTCATACCTTTGTGTAAACGATTGGTTGGTTTGGATTGGCCATTTTGTTATTGTTGTTTATTTTATTTCTTTATGTCAACCTTTCAACTTCACAGATAACTGAAATGTTCATATTGTTTAATAAAAATGTTGCAAACAAAATAGTCAAAACACTTGAATTGACTGTCGCCAACCCGAATTAATGATAAATATTAAGTGTTTTTTGTGCAAATATTCTGCTATCTTATCATTGTTTTTGTTTAAATAACCGCCCTCTAATCTATGTGCAGCAAATTCAGATCGACGAACGATCGTTCAAGTGTTTGGAATATTGCATAATATTCCAATGGGTTTATTTTCGTCTCTGTCTGAATGTTTTTTATTTTCATTTTTTTTTTTTCAAGCAGAACGAATAAAATTCAAACGCGATGCATTGAACAATACAACTTAATTGTTACCCACACGAACATGTCTGCATATCTATAGAGCAATTGTTGCTCGGTTAGTTAGTGTATAATTAATTTTAATGAAATGCTGTATTTAGACGCCATTGATGAGTCTCGACTCGAGAAGCATGTTTATTTTTCATACTCAATGAACAATTCAATTGAATTTAAGCAGCTATTTGTGCAATGATATCATTTTTACTGACAAATCGATCAACCGATCAAACTAGCTGCGATTGACTTTAACGATAAGACTTGCATCAGGGGTCTATTTCAAACTTTTTACATCTTTTCAACGGAAATAGGTGAACTTTTCAACAAATATTAATATTTTTTAACATGTTCAGTTGAGCAGAGGCTGCAGAACGTGAAATTTTTTTACATTGAGAAGAGATTTAGATGAAATTGGATTTGTTCAATTTGAAAAGATGTTCGAATAGGCCCCTGGTTTAAGTAAAACTTGAACAAATACCACAATTGGAATAAACCAGGAGCTGAGTCATAAATCAATCGAAATGGGAAATTCCCAATAACAAAATTAAAATCTTTGAAAGAATAAATGAATCTTTGATAGAGTAAAAAAAATCTTCCGATATTCGTTTAAAAGGAATTATTATTTGTATACATGTTGAAATTGACACTTGAAAAAAAAAATTGGAATAATTTCATCTTAAATTTAAATCATACGATTCTGCCCAACTGTATGATCAAAAACGAAAATCACAAATCCCCGTATTTAAGCAGTTCTATCAACAGTTTATTATAGAATAAATGTATATTGTATATATACAGCATACATAAATCCTCCGTACGCAAATGAATTGAGTAAAAAAAGTTTCAATGCCAAATATTCGTTTATTTTTGCTAATAAATTTCAAAATGGAAAAAAAATTACTGCCAAAATGTGATTTGAACACAAATAACAACTACAAACTATATAGATATTTGCGAAAAAAAAATTAGTAAATGCAAAATCACAGATGCTACACGGAACACTATTCCAATCCAAGAAAAGAAAACAAAACAAAAATTGTTGAAGCAAATCGCAAATATTTATTAGTTATGATGCACTTACCTTGTTGTTGAAAATAAAACTGAATAGCATTCTCGAAAGAACCGAGTATTTATACACTGAAACTTGATGCTAAACTTGATCGTTCTCTGTGTCAAATGACTTCAAACAACAACAACAAAAAAAAGTGAAATGTTTCATTGTATTTGAGGTAGTGATTTGCTCTGTTTGCCGGTCGATTATTTGTACGTCGCATAGAAATGAAAATTATAAACATGGACTATATGATTCTGATTGGAATTCAAGTGTACAATAAAAAACGTGTTGGGTGAGAAGGGAAAAAAACGCAATAAATATTCAACCGAAGTGTATAAAAATAAACAAAAGCACCGAAACAAACACTTTCAATTTCGATAGAGTGCGAATTCACACCGCATTTGTTTGGTTGTTGTAAAGTCGCAATAGCCGCACACTATATGATTGTGCTGCTTATTGGAATTTTGATGATATTGCAGCATCGCAATGGAAATTTCATATTTTGACAACATTTGACATTTTCCCGTATCCCATACGCATACCAACCACTAACACACACACACACACACACACAGTCCATATGTAAACACAATTTCGAGCACGAATAACAAAATACTTCGGTTGGAATAAATTTTATTGTAATTGGGCATTTTAAATGATTTTGTTGCCATTTTACACGTGATTTTTATAATAAATATTTCAAAACTTGTATTTAATATATTTTTTTTTTATTATTTATTTTTGTTGTTGTTGTTGTTTATGTTAAAAAGAAAGTCAAAATTTGTGTCAATTATGAAAATATAAATATTGAAAAAGGCGAACCGATTGTTGTTTTTTTTGCCTTTATTTTCGAAATTCAAAATTCGTTATAAAGCCTCAACAAAAATGTCCAATAATTATGCATTTGTCTTCGTCTTTTTTCCATTTTTGTTTGATTTATCATTATGTTCTTATTATTTTGTTTACTGTTGTTGTTGTTGTTTTTTTGTTGCTGTTATCTGCAGTACATAAATAAAATATAACACATATAAGCTTGACACTTTCATCAATACAATTAAATTATTCACAAATATTAAATAATAAATATATAGATTCATTTCCTTGTTTTTATATCAAGTTTTTTTTTTCTTTCAGCAATATCATTTCATGGAATGATAATGTTTATGATTGGTATTGTGAATTTGCCATTGCATTCAAATTTAAAATATGATTTTTTGTTGTCATTTTTATTTGTTATTTTTGTTTTGTGTTTCGTTTTGCTCTGCTTATTTTCTCCAGTTTGGTTTTTGTTTGTTTGTTTCTCTTTAAATTTGCTATCAATTTTTCTCTCAAAAATTAGTAGATTTTTTTTTTAAATTTTTTATAAGCGATTAATCTGGATTAAATTAGTTCGTTTTTGTTTGATGTCTAAAGTAGTAGGCTGTCTTCGGCCTTTTTCGATGTTGAACTTTTATTCGGTGTTCCGTTCGAGTTTGCATCATTTGCACTGGTAATGGTTGGTAAATTATCAGCGGCAGCAGCTCGTTCAGCCAAAAATCGCTCAAATTCGGTGCTGGTTAAACTATCCTCCGGACCTTTATCGGTGGCATCCTGAAAATTACCCAAATGCGCATTATTAATATTGGATTTATGCAATTATTGTGCATCAAAATGCACTTCTTTTAATCACTTACGGCCTTCAACCAAGCTGCCATCTCATCCAATTCTGTTTCGTTTGCATTCTACGATAAAAAAAAAGAAAGATATTATGAATATTTCATTCAGTGTGAAAGTAATTTTTGTTTGTTTGAAAAACACACTAGAACATATTGGTGAGACGAGATCAATTCTCATGTAAAATTATTGTCGTTCTTTTGTTTGAATACACTCATATCGTCTATCATTATTAATTATTCGCATACGGGGATATAATTACTCTAATCAATCATACGAGACGTGGATTTAATAGTGATGTCAACGAACGAAATTGGACTTTACACGAACATCGCTCCGGATTCAAAAAATGATTATGTATGGAATAAAAAAACCACCAAAATGGAACCAAAAACAGTTTGACAAACTTTTGACCAAAGTTGGCTGTTCGCAAACAATGTTCGTGGTTCCTTTTGGCCCAAAATGTTGTTGACAAACGGCGGTTTGTGAACGGCTGTTCGTGAAAAATGTTTTTGGTTCTTTTTGTACCAAAACGTCTTTATCCAATTTTTGTTCGGATTTGGTGCGATGTTCGTGTAAAATCAAATTTCGTACGTTGACATCACTAGGATTTAATGCAGTGCCGTTTTACACTCATTCGCAAATATTTTCATTATTATTGTTTATTCAATTCGGCAATTAGATCCAACTACGTGCCGCCCGAAGGCCAATTACATTTTCTTAAAAGTAGTTACATTCAGTTCTAATTTTATTTACATTGTGTAAATAAATATAGCTTCATTTTTATAAATAACATTTTAAAATGATTAAAAGCGCAGAGAAACGAAGCGATTGTGAGGATTTTATGTTCTAGCTGTGGATTTCCATCTTACACTGAAATTTCAACCAAGGTAAAGAATTTCCATTCGCATCTATCAATAATATGATCATTATGAGTTGTGTCGATAAGACCCTATCGACTCGATTGTTTACTCTCGACTGTCTATATCTAATAATGAGCCTTCACATATCATCTATTGAAGACCTGTTCTGAGTGAGTTTTGGCATATTTATGAGTTTTTTTTCATGATTGAGTAAAACCTGTTCCATCGAGTCAAAATTTGAGTGAAAAGGTATGCCAATTAGAGCGCTAATGACAATTAAGCCCAAAACACTTTTTTTCTCATCAATTAATTGGCAACTAACGAAATATGCTCAAATAATACACTCGATTCCAAAGATTTGTTTGAGAGAGTTTTTTTTTTCGAAAAATCTATTAAGAGCTCAAAAGATGCAATCAGTAATTTCAATCCCTGATTTCAACTGAACAATTAAAAATTCTTCTCCCGATTTGTCATATGCTTTCTGGAATTTTAAGCCACCCGGAAAGTCCAGAAATGGTAATGAGCTCCACTGTACGGAACTTTAATCAAATTGTTTGTCAATTTTGGATTTTACATTAACAAAACAACAATATTGAGGATAGTTAAACACTTTTGTTTTTAAAATAACCTGAATTAAATTCGTTTGCGTGTGTTCAAATTAAGTTAATGTGAAAAATCAAATGGAAATAAACACGAATTCATTTAAATTGATCTTTATTTTGAATGATTCAAATTCAATTCCAAATCCAGTTGATTGAACTTGGCCTGAATTAAAATTGCAATTCATTCAAAAATTAAACTGACAAAAACACTCATGATATCAGTTGTTTTAATCGGTCAATTTACTGATGTAGAGCAATTGTATAATTGCCACTTCATATTTCCTGACATTTCTAATTCAATCTATGAGATTCAAAATGAAATGTATTTTTTGCAGTTTTCCGTCGACAATGGATATAATCTACTTTGTAGTCTCACCGAATTCGTTGTGTTTTTTAAGGATTTTTTTTTATCATTAAAAATGCTCGTCATCACATCTTCATCGTTAATTTTACTTCAAATTTTTATTCAGGTGATAAATGATAAGATTAAATGTCACTTAAATATATGAATTGATACTTACAGCCGCACTAACAACTTCAGGTTTTTTCGCTGGTGTTCCCGCTCTGAAAATATAAAAAACATGTGTTAAAAATTGACATGAATTTAATTGTACAAAAAAAAAATCATATGCTTACGATTTAGCATCGTTTCTCGATTGAGCTAGCATATCAAATTCATCGACATCTTTGCCACCTGATTGAGCTGTGACACTGTTTATTTGTGAAAGCTGCGAGCTTGCCATTCCACCAACCGCTGCAAGAGTACAATTACCACTTAATTATTAGAAATTACATCAAATGGATATAAAAACAAAAATACACATTTCGTTGAATACTCACATAATCCAGAAAATTTGGTCGTAAGTTTCTCATTTGGTTCAGATGAATCTTCCAAGTCGATCAATGAATCTTTACCTCTGCCATCTGAAAGAAGTTTTTTTTTTGTGTTGTTGTTGAAAAATTCAAATTGACAAAAAACAAACAAACGAACAAATTGATAGAAAAAAAGACAAATAAACATATGTTGTCATTACCTCGTAACGCAGCACCGAGAATGGCTGATGGTGTGGCTGTATTTTTTGGGTCTCGATTCTTTTCATAGCGTTGGTATCGCAAAAATAAATTGTTGAGCTCATCGTTGAGTCGAAGTAATTCGGCTGTAATTTCATCATGCGTGACTCGTCCGATTAAATCAACTATTCGGTTTTGCATTTCACTAGACATGGGAAAAAAGAAAGAGTTAAATACATTCGAAAAATGAACACGAGCTAATAAAATAACTCATTCGTAAATCCAGCTCTTATTATTTGAACATAGTTGGTCGTTGAAATGAGCAAAAATGACGCATTTGGTGAAATGATGTCTCAGAATGAGATAACTAGTGCATTTGTGTTTTTCAATCCGCAAAATTCGCAGCAATCAATTACAAACATAAAAGTCAAAGACAAAAGTCCAATCGACAGACGCCGAGAAGCAATATATGCGATTCCAAGCAATTATTACACTCGGTAGAACACCTCTCGTTGAAGAATCTTATAGATTTAATTTCGATGTAAAATATAATTTGGTGACTTCTTTGTAGCCATGATAAAGAACTGAAAAAAGTTCGAGACGTTGGCCTTCAAGTGTCATTCAGTTTATTCATCCCCAAAGACATAATCGACTTGATAATCGTCCAATAGGAAAAATACAAGTGAGTTTATCACCAAAAGGACCTATGGATGCTGCGTCGCTGGTGCTGGATTAATGTGTCAATTGAAACACAGTTGATTTCATTTTAAATCCATCGACATTCACTATTAACATTTTCACAGACACTGTTGAATGTACACCGCGAGGTCCGCACAAGGGGCAAATCACTAAAAAGTAATTTCTAATTGCATACAAAAATGTATAGTAATTGCCAAAAAACGAAGTAATTGTATTGGAAATATACAAAGTAATTGCAGTACTAAAAATATACAAAAGTAATTGCATATGTCTCATGCAATTACTTTTTCATATGCAATTACTTGATACATTTCAAAATTACTCTCATCGTGACTAATTATTCTGAAAATGTGGAGAAATCTAAAAGTAATTGCAGAAAGTAATTTCAAAATATATAAAGTAATTGTTGGCGGAAAAAAAAGTAATTGCATGAGTGATTTGCCCCTCGGGTCCGCATACATCTTCCTTGTTCATATGCGTACATCTTTTTCTAAATAATGGAGACATTTGTGTTCAATATTTTTGTAGAAAATTATTTTTGTACGCGAACATCAAATATTACATATTGAATTTGATGTACTCGAATTTGAACTGTGCTGCACGCACATTTTAAGTAAGCAGACCGCCTGTGTACATTTAACAGCTGAGATGAATATTAAATCCGCAGACATCAGTCTGATCTATCAAGATCCAATGATTTAGGTTTAATGTAATCTCGTATGCGAAATTGCGTCGTAGCATGGCAAATTTGAATCTATTTCTAAGTTAATGATAACGAATAAAAAAAAATGAACATTAAATATGAAGTGAATGAGAATAACTTCCAAAGAAACCCACTTTAGCACACGTCAATTTTACCCAAATTCTTAGTGCCATTTACCGGATGTGAAAAGAAGTGATAACAATTGTCGGCATATACGAAAAGAAAAAAACGGCAATCAAGTATTGTCATCGTTTTTTGTTGCTGTTGTTGTTCAATTTACCTGCATGTTTGACTTAAATCTGCTAGCAACTTGTAATCGGATGGTTCTTCCTGTCCTGGTTTAAGTGCGGTTAGCATTTCACCGAAAATTGTCATATTCATCGAAACGATTTCGAGTTCCGATTGTAATTTTGTGATTTGCTCGGGCGTCAGTATGACCGGTCCACTTGGAATGGCCACACTTGGTGTTGGTATTGCCTGTGTTACATCTGGATGATTTTTCGGTGATGTTGACAGTGCAACCGGTGGTGATGCACTTTCTGGTACACTCTTAAATGCGATAACATAAAATACCAAAAAAAAAACACCAAAAAACGTTAGTGAGGCAAATTGCATTGAAAAACCACACCATACAATCAATTTTATCATAAAATTGTTATGTTTACCCGTTGTGGTGTGTAGATAGGTGCCATTGCATCTAAATCAGCCACCGGAAATTCGATGCCTTTACTTTTTAGCTCCTGATATACTTGAACAACACCATTCAAATCTGGCTGTGAACGAAATGCATCCGCCCAAATTTGAATTAAATTCAACACCTTCTCTTGCACAACGGCCGGTGGATCATTTTTTGGTCCGATCAATTTTACCAAATCCTGTATAAACTCTTTATTTGCAACAAGTACATGGAATGCTTTGCCACAATTTTTAACGCATGTCTCCAATACAGTCAATGTATACATGATCACCGTATAATTTTTGCCGGCATTTTGTGACAAACGTTTGCGTAGTGCTTTCATTGCATCACGTGCCGCATCCGATGATTCATTTATCATATCGCAGATCTCCATATTGAGCGCCCAATTTTCAGACGCAAGCGATCCATCAGTTGCTTGTTCTATTTTACGCCAGAGAGAAAACGAAAACAAAAAAATAACAATCAAATGTTGAAGAGATGTTAAACAACACAAACATCGAAATATCAAAGTAAATAAACGAATAACAGTATAAAAAAAAACCATTTGGTTTGAAAGAGATTCATGTGCGCCGCTCTACTTTATTCCGTTAAATGACCAAAAAAAAAAATACAGGCAGCAACAGCAACAGTAGCGAAAAAAAAATCAACGAGATGAAAAGAAAACACACAAACGGCATTCGACGTTTTTGTGAAACTTTTGAACATGTTTCGAATTGTATTTCGCAGAGCCAATTCTTTTTTTTCAATGGTTAGACAAATTTGAAACATTGTTTTTGTTGCAAAACCATTTGGATTCCATGATTCATGAAGAAAATAACAACAACGATGTAAAATGTAAAACCGCACCACTAATGACAAAACCTGGTAAACGAACCAATAAATGTGATGCATATTTGATGTGCATTAGCCGGAACGGTGAATTTTCTCCAAACATCAATATCGATTCTTGATAAAAACTACGTTTTTTTTGGTTTGTTTGTTTCATACAATGAAATTGAATACAAGACAGATAAAAAAACACCTGTACTCAATGTGGGTCTAATGAATATTATTGCCAATTTAGCGAATGTGTTTTGTGTGCGTGTGTGTGTGTGTTAATATACGATGTTAACAACAACAAGAAAAGAGTACGATCGGTGTCGATTCTTTTGCATATTTTATCATTTTTGTTTCTGTACTTCAAATACACACCGCTGAATATATGGAAATTAAATACGCTTTTAACAGTTCAAAACTGTAGATCGCAGGGAATGTAATCTGATTCGATGTGTTGCCTTTTGTCGGCACAAAATAAACACATTTACGAATGTGACGAGTGACGAATCGCATCGATTGAGTCATTTCGGTAATTTGATAGTAATGCTACATGTTTTTGGTGTCTTGCAATCGCATACAATCTAACTTTGGGACTTCATTTTAATGAATTTTCTATCGTTTTTTTTCGTTGTCTTATTTTTTTATTGCTCCACATTTATTGTATTTCATTTGCCTAATTTCCAGCAGTCATGTTAGAGAAGATAAGCAATATTAAAGCATTTGAGTGCTGTATACAGCATTTTGTTGCGCCAAGATAATTAGCTGATTAACCAGATTGTTGTTTTTTTTTTTTTTAAATTTGTTAGAAGTTGATTACATGGAGACGATGATATTGTTCATATGTTGTGGGTGATGTAGACAACACTGAGATTGATGTAATGTATGTAAACGTGGAAATTGACGGTGGAATTTTTTTTTCTCATTCTGTTTACTTTGTTTATGTTTGTTGTTGTTGTTGTTTACCGCTTGAAAAACAGCTACGCATTTGAAATCGAATGATTTAGTCGATGCAGTTCATATGAAATATAATCCGTTTTTTTATGTTCATTTGAGATGCAATGTGTCACAGATAAAATGACTGATTTTTCATTGATTTTAGATCGAAAATCTATTTCACAATTTTTTCTTTAATTCACCAATAAAATTCTATTTTTTTCTGTCATCATTTATTCAACTGGTGAAATGACTCAGATGCTTTAAATAAATTGTCATGTTTGTGTGTGTGCTTTTGTAGTTGTTGTATTTTTTTTTCTTTAGTTGAAAATTCCAGCATGTGACTTTTTTGCTCTTTGGTTGCCCGATTATACGTATCACAATGGCGAATAGGTGATATTATGCATCATCATCGGTCTGCGTATGAATATTATTCACGTGAATAATGAATGTGAAAAAAATAATAAAGAGAGCAAAAATGCAACACACAAGTCGAACGATGGCACAAATGAAATTGGAATCGAACGGGCGGACAAGACAAAAAAAAAACATATAACAGAACGTACGACGCGCAAAAACCAACAACAATCATTCTGAATTGTGCATATTGCCTACCCACAGACACAACATACACGACGATATTTGGCGTCTATTATCTATTTATTGCACTCACACGCTCACTCCAACTATGTCTTCTATAAATGTTATTAGACATGTTATTTTTTTTTCACATGAATAACATACAAATGAAATTTTCTAATTGGAAAATGATTTCGGAACAAAACAAAACCAAAAAAAAAAAACAAAACACAGAAAAAATCAAATTTATTCGAAAAGAGAATCGTGGAAACAGCCAACCAATAAAAAGAAAAAAACAAACCCAGCAACAACTCAAGTTGCACAAAACACGAATAAAAACACCTCGAAACAAACTAATAGAATTTAATTTTGGCATATGTGAATGTGAGCGCGCGACCCTGCTTCATTTGAATGCATTTGTTATTGTTTTTGTTTGCATTTTCATTTTCATTTTCATTCTAACGTGTAAATTTCTTATTTGATTTGCCTTTTCTCAATATCAATACCGTCTGATACTGGATAATAAAATCAATGGATACTGATTGAATTGTTGTTGTGTTATCATGTAAATAGAATTTGTTTGTTGTCCACAATGCGTCTAATATTCGGGCACAATCAAATCATCGACTGACAACACCAAACAACTCATTGTAAATACTTTCAAAAGTCGTACATGTTTTGTGTATAATCGTATGTAATTTGTAACAAAAATTGGATAAATTAAAGAGACCATCGTACAGAAGACATCATTGATTTTGTAAGAAGAAAATGAAAAAAACAATTACCGATTCGTTGTCCGACTGGCGTTGAAAATGGATTGCCGGCCAGTGAGCTAACATTAAAAAATGATGACATTTTTCTTTTCGTATGTCCGTTTTCTCGGGATTATGTTTTTTTTTTGTTTTTTTTTTTTTTTCAAAATTGTGTGAAAATTCACTTGTAAAACGGTTTGAGGGTAAATGTTTTGTTTTTGTGTTGTTGTTGTTGTTGCACTTGTCCAAAACTAAATAATACACATCAATATCACCCGACGTCCAACCGAAAAAAAAATAATAAAAATAAAATAAAATTATAACAAACAGCCGCTAGAATAAAATTAATGTTTTGATGTGTGTTGAAATATTTTACGGGTGACCGATATATTTACACCAATTTACACATCAAGTTGATTAGTCGATACGGAGTGTTTTTCTTTTCTTCTTATTTTGTATGTTTTTTCTTTTCACTCTCTCGATTATTCTTGTATAAATGTTGTTTTGTTTCTTGTTTTATATTTCTCTCTTTTCACTTTGCTATGCCCTAGCCTCTTCTACGCTGTGTGTGCTGCTTTGCAGTAGTTTATGATGACTTTCAAGACAAATGTTATTCCCTGATCTGTCAAAATATTCAACAACGACGACGACGATAATACACACGAATGTCTGACGCTATACATTTCTGCGTAAATAAATTCGATTGATGCTGTTGGTGTTGGTATGTGAGTGTGTTGTGCATGTGAATGTGTGTGTGCAATTGTGGCTGGGTTCGGCAACGTAACAAAAATACAAAGAAAATAAAAACGATGTAATAGAATACTTTGTTAATATTTGGTACATTTCTAATCAATGCTAACATATTTTCGGCATATTTGCGCAACAAATAAAATTGATTCACATTTTCAAGTTAATTAAAATGTTGCCAATCAATTATCATCGTAGTTGTAAAAATTCCAGTAGTAAGTAACTGTAAATATTACTAGGCATACTCTCAAAGCTTTCACGCGAAAAAAAAAATCAAATCGATAAACTGATATCCTGCTGTACTAGATTTGAATTTTGGTGAATTTCATTGTAGCTGTCGGTGTGGCCGCCATATTTTTTTTTGGAAATACATGCTCAAGTGTCTTTTCTGTCAAATGACACTGAACGAGGAATAGAAAAAAAAAATACGTCGCTCTTGTCACTGTGTGCACTAGAATCTAAGTTTTACTTTTTGAGATTTGTGAATTGTAAAATTTGGCTCCCTCGTTCGACCGTATTCAAATTCGATTACGATGGCATGCAATGCTAGCAAAACTCCACTCTTGAGAGCTGTGGTAAGTGGCAACGAATGTTTCTATCCGCCGATTTTGGTTAAGTTTGTGATAGATTTTCATTAAATTGTCTTTCATAACTCTCATCTGATTTCGGTTCAGTTGTGTGTTATGTAAGCACATTCTCTGTCATGTCAATGCTTCATTTATTCGGAACTTCATTTATTCACTTGTGTTCGGACAATTTTGATTCTGAATGTAAAATAAATGCGTTTTTCATTGTTGTTTGAATTTGAAAATGTTTTGTTTTAGGCTCGTGGTTTCTCCGCTCAAGCCAATCCAAAAGCTGTTGGCAGCAAAGCCAATGAATTACAAGTGACGACACTTCCAAACCAACTTGTTGTGGCTTCAATCGATGGAAATTCACCACTTTCTCATGTTTCGGTTGCCTTCAGGTAAGTTCTGGAATTAAGAGCTCACAGTTTCAAGTCGACAATTTTTCAAAAATAATTTTTCTTCTCCTTTTTCAGAGCTGGATCACGTCACGAATCCTACGACAAACAAGGTACATCACATGTCCTTCGTGTGGGTGCCGCTCTATCAAACAAGAACAGCACTGAATTCGGTGTTCGTGTTAATGTAAAGGCAACTGGTGGCGATCTAAGTGTCATTTCGGATCGTGAATCGATTGCATACAATGTTGAATTGAAACGTGATGAATTGGGCACCGGTTTGAAATACTTGCAAGACATTTCAACACAACAGGAATTTCGACCATGGGAAATTCGTGACGTTACCTATCGTATTAAGGATGATTTGGCCCGTGTGCCAGTGATTGCCCGTGCCGTTGATTTATTGCATCAAGCTGCATTCTATCGTGGTCTTGGCAATTCGGTATTCTGTGCAAAACGTAACGTTGGCTCCATTTCACCCGAAGATTTACAAAGTTTTGTGGCCAACAACTATACAGCCGATCGTGCAACGGTTGTTGGTGTTGGCATTGATCATGAATTACTTGTTGGATATGCAAAATCATTACAATTAGAAGCTAAACCAGCGGCTGCCACACCATCGAAATATATTGGTGGACAATTGAGAGTCGATAAATCCGGTCAATTGGCCACTGTTGCTGTTGCCACACAAGGTGCATCGCTTGCAAACCAAAAAGAAGCCCTTGCTTTTGCCATTTTACGTAATGTGGCTGGAAGTGGTCAAGTCGTTCCAAATGGTGGACCAACAGCTGCTTTAGATAAAGTGGTCGATGCTGCACTTAAAAATCCATACGATTTCAATGCTTTTAATGCATCATACTCAGACAATGGTTTGTTTGGTTTCGTTTTGCAAGCCAATGCAAGTGAAATTGGCAAGGTGAGTGTTTATTTTACATAGAACATTTCAGTAGAGCATAATGTTCATGCTCATTGGTCAATTGATTTCGTATAAATTTATATATTTTTGATTGTGTTAGGCCATCGATGCTGCTGTGAAAGCTCTCAAATCTGGTTCAGTATCACAAGCTGATGTTGATCGTGCAAAGGCACAATTGAAAGTTACCATTTTGGAAGAATTGGGATCATCAAGCGGACGCTTCGAAGATCTTGTTGCACAAGCTCTTCGCGGTGAAGTACAAGGCAAATCAGAGCTCATTGATGCCATCGATGCTGTTTCAGTTGCTGATGTTAATGCTGTAAGTTTTGCCATCATGTTTTCTGTCAACTTTAACATTTTGTTTTTCTTGGCACATTTTTTTTCTCAAACATTTTAAATGTTTTATATTTTACAGGCGGCGAAGAAAGTTGCATCTGGTAAATGGTCAATTGGTGCTGTAGGTAATTTAGGAAATGTTCCACATGTTAACGACTTGAACTAAACATCTAATTTAAAAAAAGCAACAACAAAATAAAAATGGATTCAACAATTCTTAACGAACATTCTTTCAATCATTTTATCATCTTAAAACGACAAATGCAAAAGTAAAGCAGATATTTAAAGGATTGTGCAAATAAAAATTGTGTCTGTAAAAAAAAATATGTCCAATCGAAATCTAATAGATGAGTATGATATGTGAGATAATTTGTTTTGAAAATAAATTGTAAAATTAACACAAACACAACAAATAGTACATCCCAGTTGTTGGTTTTTATTCAATTTCACTGTCTTCAAAGAATGAATCCGATTCATTGAATCGTCAAAAAATATTGCGCATGTTGTGGACTCTTAGTAAAATATACGTATTTTTTTATTTATGAAAAATATGTGTTTGTTACATAGATTGGCAATGGTTTGAATTTGCAATACTTAAAAATTAATAAATTTAATTATAAAGTGATTCTTTGGAATTTCACTGCACATATGAGAAAAATAATAGCGATAAAACACAAATTGTTTAGGAATTTTATAACAGAGCAACAATTAAGTTTATAAAAAACAATAAAATTATGAGGAACCAATAAAATTTGGTTGATTCCGTTTGCAATACACCATCAACATGTTGGATGGTGCCGCTTAATCTCGTATTGGTTGTATCCATTGTATTAGTAAGTTGATCAATGATTACTGAAAGTGTTGCAAGGAGAAACCATTAATTTCGAATAGAGTACGTTACACGCAAATGCAGTAAATTCAATTGTAAAATCATCAACAAACCACTTTGTTCATCAAATTCGTCGCCAATGCGAAGAGCCAAATGCTTTTGACGTGATATCACTTTTGATAGAGCATCCAATCCTTCATTTTGATCTTCAAGAATGCGTGTTTGATGTTTACGTAAATCATCAACGGTTGGTTCGGATGGACCGAAATTTTTCGGACGAAAATCAGCCATTGGCTCATCATCATCATCATCACTTCCATTTTGCCAATAGCTGGGCCGTCCATTGTTCAATAGCTCATTCCGTTCATTACTATTACTTACATTCAAAAATTGTGATTGTAAATGAACATATTGCGATTGCAATGTTTCCACTTGACGTTGTCGACGTTCTGCTTCTAGTGTCGTTCTGCAAAATGTCGAATGTTACATTTTTGAAAAATTTTTGATATCATTGATTTCAAATGTGTTCCAATTGAAATAAAAACTTAAAACTACACATAAGCAACAACATTTACATGGATTCTCGATTGGCTGCCTGTGATATAGTTGAGTTGAGTTGCTCCAAATTGGTTTGAAATTGTTTTAAATTGAATCGAATGTTACTTGATGTTTTTGAGTATTCGGTTGAAAGTCGAGGCTGTTTATTCCGTAATACAATTTGCGATTGGATATCACGGCTTAAGCGCTCACATGCAGCATATTCGGTAATCCTGCAAGCAAACAACAACAACAACACAAATTGTGTACAAATTTAATCCCATTTTGATTTTGAGTTGAATCTGATTTGATTCGTAATATTTGTTTTGTTTGAATGAAAACACACAAATATTTTGTGTTTATCAGACAGATTGAAATATCATATTGTGAATGCATTTTTTTGCATTATTACCATGAGTCTATGTCAACCAAGGCCATTTCAAATATTTACAAATTTCTGCTGTCTTTTTCAAATATTAAAAAAAAAAAATACAATAAATATAATGATAGAAAATAACAAAAAATACGCCAGTTGAATATGAGTGTTCAATTCATTGAATGAAGCAAACAAAGATATGATTCAAGGCAAGTGAACAGTGTGTGGTAGAAATGTCAAATTGAAATCATTTCCACCGAACACAACACTCTTTCCGGTGGTGAATATAACCAAAATCTGTGCAAAATGGGTTTTATCATGAAAATTCAAGAATTTTAGACAAAAATGGGCATTTTAAAAATCAAAATATTGCCCATTGAACAATTCAACAGTCGACTCATTTTATCATATTAAATTTTAAAAAAAACCTCAGCCAAATTTCCATTCTCAATCGCAACAAATTGTACTAGAGCCAAATCATCAGTCGCCATACTCACCATAAGTAAACCGAAATGTTACCGTATCGCTGTCGAAATGAATGGTAAAAGTGGTATATCGTAAGCATAATAATTGGCGATGATATTTTATTTGTTGTTGATGTGTTTGTGTGTGGATTTGTTGAGCGTTTTTAGCATTTCGCTTAAGACGTATATATGAATTCGTCCGTCATTCTCGCGAAGTACAATTTTTTCCCTGTCGCCAGAGTGTTGTTTTTTTATAAGTAGTCGTTTATTATTTTAGTTTTTTGTTTGACATTCCAATACTTTGGTGGTCTTTTCTCACATCCAAAAAAAAGTCGAAACATTTTAAGAGAAACAACATACAAAACAAAAACGAAACAGTTCAGTAATATTTCGGACAATATCGGTGAGCCCAATTTCAATTGAACCAAACAAAATATTGGGCTAAACGAAAGAAAAAGACACACAAAAAAAATAAAACACACACACACAATTATTTTGTAATATGTGCCGTACCAGATACAATATGAATGTGCTGAATTGAATAGAAATTTCGTTTTTTTCGATTTTTAGTGTAGAAGATACGATATTTTCTTTTCTTTTTTGTTAAAAAAAATTTGTTACAACAATCAAATGAACAAGAAACATTGCATAAAAAAAAAACATAAGTTGGTGATTGTGTGTTTGAAATAGTGAATGTGACCAGATTGCAAAACACTTGATCAAAGAGATAAAAAAAAATATATTGTTAAAGGAGAAGTTCAGATTTCGGTGAATGAAAAACTTAAAACATACGCTACATCTTTTGTTTTAGCTGACCGTGGTAATATTTTGTGTCAAATAAATTTCATTTTGAATTTACTGTTCGCTTTTTTGTTGTTGTTGTTGTGTGTGTTAATAAAATTTCACGTACAAATTCAAATGAACAATATTATTGCACTAAAAAGTGGTAGGCAGTACGAGTTAGAAATTTTCATCAGAAAATCGGTATCATCATCATCAACAAGGAAATTATAAACAGACTCCCAAATTGGGTAGACACACATATTGAAAAGGTAAAACAAGACAATCCCATTGAATCAGCGCTTAGATCATTTCTTTTAGTTGCTGTTTCGTTTCGTTTCGTTTTTTTTTTGGTTTGGTTTGGTTTGGTTTGTGTGTGAAAAATTGCGTACATACATAAAAAAAAGAAAAAAACCAAATGGCAGTAAACGTCATTGGACTTTCAAGACAAAGTATAAATGTAATGTTGGTGTGCGTGTGAAAAACAACAAAATCAGCAGCTTACAGATGGTTTGAAAAAAGCATAATCTACTTTACGTATTTTCTATAAATGTGTGGTTTTTTTTTGTCTTAACCTAGACTGACTTCACGTTTTGAATTGCTCTTTTTTTTAATTCATAAAGTGCTCATTGATATCATAAATGTGTGTATGTTTGTATATATATATATATATATATATATATATATATATGTGTGTGTGTGTGTGTGTGTGTGTGTGTGTGTGTGTGTGTGTGTGTTTGTGCGTTGGAATGATGCACGCTCACTGGTGTTGAACTTGTGCTGTTGTTGTTGTTGTTGTTGTCACCGTCCCTGTCCGCTTGATATTGTTATTCATTTAATGGTTTTTTATTTGTGAATGTCTTCTTTGCTGACAAATTCAAATGAAATGTATGGAATGACCATGACATTAATACCCACAAATGGCCAGTTTTTACTATTGTAGAGAGAAAAGACAACCAAATAATATTGCACACCTTTCAAACCATATTGATACTGGACCAATGAATTTTAGACAAAATTCCACACAATATCGATGTATGTTTCAACAACAACAACAAAAAACAACATGCAATTTATAGCAAACATATAAATCAATGTTGGGGGCAATTGATTGAAATTTTCTTCATGAACATTTCAACTCGTTCAATATGGATTATTCGTATCGAACCATCACGCATTTTGGTGAATCCCTTTCATAAACGTGTATTGTGTGGTGAACGGAACTAATGAAAAAAAACACACACACACCACAGTGAACGCTATCACCGTGTTTTATAACTAATCGAAGCGAATGTGGCATACATCTTTAATCAAAACTCATCAAATGACTAACGATGACCGAATACATGTATTTTATTTCGATGAAATGCGGCAGGTTTTTTGTCACAAAACCAAATCACATCCTGTGTGTCAATGCAAACCATTGTGTATTTCAATACATACAAGAAATTCCGTTTCGATGTGTAGGTGGTTAGATTTTCCATATTTTCCGCCTTTGTACGCAAAAAAAAACAGAAAGAAAGAAATACCCATCACACAGATTTCATTTCACACAGCATAGACCATATGGAATGTTTGTGCCGCTTGCCGCACGAAAATGTAAACGCTTCCACACTCACCATCAAATCGCTTGTGCGTTTGCCTTGCTTTGTTGCTATTTGTTAATATAGTTTTTTTTGTTGTCTTCTTCTTCTTTTTCTTGTTTAATTAATGCAATCGTTTAATTGGGTTTTACAACGAACTTCTCGAAAAAAAAACGTGATCTGCATTTGCCATAAATTTGCATTTATATGTATATTGAATCGAATCTATTATAGTCGATTGTAGTGTTATGTTTTGTTTGTATTTTATAAATCAAGACTAAGTAGACTTGGATTCAGTGAATTGAATGTTCCTTATGTTAGCTAATCAATTTGAGTATAATGAAACCTTAAATTTGAAAAAAAAAACATTTTGGGTAATCAAATATGGTTCAAATTTTTACACTACCTATAAATCCACTAATTCATTTTTTCCAATTTGGATATTTTCTTTTTCAGATTGAATAAAGTGCTGCTGCAACAGCCCAATAAATCAAACGAGAACAAACGAGTTGTGTGATTTAACTAGAGAAACAAGTTTAGAAATAATGTCTGGTTCATCTCCAGATAATGTATTAAATACAACATCCACAACGATCACCACCGCACCAACACAATCAAATTCAATGGCCAGTGTAACAACTGATCTGTCACATAAGGCCGCACTAGCCATTGGTGATCCCTTAAGCCATGTTGGCGATGGTATTTTTCTACAAACAAAAACCGCCCAAGGTCTAGCTGGCATCTGCGTATGGGTTGCATTATTCATTACATGCCAACAGGTAAGAATCAAAATTTCCAATCCAACAAGATCGAATCAAATATGACGAACAAATAAAAACACAATCAAAAAGAAGAACAATAATCATTATGAAATCATAAAAATTTATCAAATTCATATTACTATCATGAGGAATCGACTTAACAAAAAAGTGTGATAAGATAGTGAACGTAACATACTAAAAAATCTGCTAGCTTAGCGGCACTTATGCCCACACACACACACAAACATTGTTCGTCATTTGATATGACGTGCCAAACATGTCTGTTTCAAACAAGTCTATTTCAAACAGAACATTTAAACAGAACATTCAAACAACCACCACAAGAAAAACAATTACGTGAACAGCAAGAAGTGGCTTCCTTGAATCTCTCATTGCATTGTTGCATAGTAAAAGGCGTCATCTTAATCAATCATTTCAGCTAATGAATAGCCGTGCATTTGGAGCGCATTTACATTTCACTTTTTTTTCTGTTCGTTTCATTTTGCACAAAAAACAAATTTGCTGCATTCGAAATGAATGCGAACTCATTGTGCTGCTTTTTGAAAATATGTTTTTTTGTTTGCCTTGAGACATAAGCACGTTGCCGATTATATTTAGCGTATGCAATTTGCAAAACGTTGTTGCGTTTGTTGTAAGACGCGAAACATACCGCGAAAAACAAAATCAAGTAAGGTGTTTCATGATAAGCCATAATGACGCACTAGTGATTAAAAGCTGTTTCGTTGAATTTCATTTTCAGTGTTTGTTATGTGTGGCAGTGTTTGTGTGCGGGCAATTTTTATTTTTTCTTTCCCTTTCTTTCTCTTTCTGTTGTCTATCTTAAATTTTATCTATTTTTTTGTTTTCGAAAAAAAAGAAACAACTCAACAACTCAAAAAAAAACTGAATTTACGATAAAAATTCCAAGCAAATATAACAAGCAGCAGCAACACTTTTTATCTCTATTGAATTTCTATGACACATTCGATTTTGAATGAAATAAACAGAAAAAAAAAATACAATTCAATTGTACAACAACAACAACAACAGCAAAATATTACTTGCAGTTCACGCCTTCTCTCGGTTCTCGTGTTACTTGGCCAACGCAATGAACAATTTTTTGCAAAAATAAAAACTAAAAAAAAAAAAAAAACACAAACCAAACCAAAACAACACCAGCCAAACGATTTTGTGCAACATAAAAATAATAATAATCTATTTGAAGCCAATGATCCAATTATTATGTACAGTATTTTTAGAAGAAGTGTGCATGCTCTATTAGAGCGAAAATATCTTCTTTTTACTCCAAAAAATCATAACAAATATAGAAAAGAAAATGGCAAACAGTAACTACAAACAACACAACAACACACAGAAAAACAACCAGCACGTGAACACAATGCGGCGAATACTTTACGTGCCATGAATCTTTTGCTTGCACTTCTTCTGATATTGTCAATATATTCAATATTGGGTGGCAGAATAACGGAAGGAAATATAACAACGGAAAAAAGAAAAGAAAAAAACAACAACGGAAAAAATCAGAAAATTTCACATACAATCGTTTTCAACGTGACTTGCCCCCATCGATAGCAATATTGCATTTGCCATTTTAATCAAGCCATTTCAAAAGCATTTCTCTCTCTCGTTCACATTTCACATTTCGAAGCATAGCTCAATTTACATTCAAGAAATAGACAATGACTCAATTAATTATCTACCGCACCTTTAATCACCCAATTCGTAAGATTTTCTATCAAATATTTGCGAGTTCAACTTTTTGTCACACATTTGCTGTCATTTCGATCTAATGCCATTCGATGTGATGACTCAACATCGAACATGCACAGCGCGGATGAACATTGTGAATGATTGAAAATGAGCGACTGGCTGAAAGTTTGGTCAGGCTAATGAAATTAACAATTTCTTTTTTTTGTTTTTTTTTTCTCTCTTCTGCTTTTTAAATGGTGGAAATATTTAAGTTCAGCCAATTTTGTACGGGAAGAAAGTTTTTCAAAAACAATTCCAATTAAATTGAATCAATTTATTGTATACGAGAAAAGCCATGCTGATGGTTAATTGAACGTATAAAAAACATTTTGCTGAAATGTTTAATTAAATGTTTAACAAAGGCGTAAGCATTTGAGCGGGCTAGAGAAAAAAAAAACAAGAAGAGAACGAAGAAAGAGTGAATGCACGAGAGAAGGCAAGGAAGTGTACGGCCTGGGAGGGGGATAAGAGACCATTTCATCGTCGTATCACCGATGAAGTATTACTCTTTGCCACTTGTAAGTGTCAATTAATCGATTGGCATATTATAATCCTCTTAAATGTTTCATTTATTGCAAAGTGATTGTCACGCATTGCAAACACACACACATATACAAACATGGGCGCGCAAAAATAGATGTGAGAATTTGTGCAAACTAGAAATATTCAAGTATCGATTGAACAACTGATTGGAAATGACATACAAAGACACAAATTATATACAGAAACAAATGAAATGTTTCGCTCCGACACCAATGAAAAGCATTATTTAACATAAGCCGGTTGGTTTCAATGACTGTTTGATAAAAATGTACATTATTGTGATAAGCGAGTAGTTCGTTGTTCAGCATAAGTGTTTCACCACTAAATGCCAAAAGAATACACCAGAACGCCGTTTGGCAAACGGATAGTCATCCGTTCTGATTAGAATGTCGCATTATGATGTCGCACTATAATGCGCGGTTAAATGACAAAAGATCACTTCAAAAGCAGCGAAATCGAAA
Organism: Aphidoletes aphidimyza; assembly: GCA_030463065.1. Lineage (NCBI taxonomy): Eukaryota > Metazoa > Arthropoda > Insecta > Diptera > Cecidomyiidae > Aphidoletes > Aphidoletes aphidimyza. The sequence goes on along the minus strand of CM059998.1, from coordinate 29,878,718 downwards.
CGAAAAAAACCAACATACCAAATAATGATTTCACTTATTCGTTAGCTACATTCGTTTGAGCTTTCCGATGTGACAATTAACTGATAAACCATTCAGAGTTCAGTGTTTGCTATTGTAAATGGAAATTGTTGAAGAAAAAAAAAACAAATCAACATAATTCTCCGTAATATGAAGTCTAGTATGAAGTAGTGCGAAAAGTATTGTTGTTCGACGATCAATAGAGTTGGTTGACGACGACGACAACGAAGTGAACTAAGGCACAAAATGTGCTTTTCATGTATAGATTTCTTATGCACCTGAGTGAATGTGTTTTCATACCGATTTCCCATCTCACTCTATCTCATTCGCTTGAATTTATTCTGTCTCACTAATGCATTATTTACGTTATATATTGGACACATTGGCCATTATTTATTTATTTATATCGGGCACAATGGTTTTGCATTGTGATAATATGCGTGATGTCATATTTAATAATTTATCACAAAAGAAATAAGCCAATGTGGAAAAAAAAGACACAACTCGTTGTGCATATTTGGTTACGTAAATAAAAATTGGCCATAAATATGATGATTTTGAAAGAAGAAAACCGAAAGATAACTGTTGGCTATTAAAAAGTAAACGAAACATGAACGCCATGTAACATGTCTGACAGTCCATATACTATTCTGTATGTTTTTCGCATGTCTCAAACATATTTATTGCGTTGCGTTCAACACATAGATGCATGCGTGTGAAAATCATGTTGGCTCAATGTGATTTCTTTTAGCGGATGGCGAACTAAACTCTTGTCCAATTTGACTTTTACCTTGAGAATTCACTTTTGCATATGTTTTTTCTTCACTAGTCTTTACCGCTCTCAAGAGCAAGACCTTCAAATCACATATAAAACCGATACATATAAAATTTTGTTGAATAAAACACCGACTAAACCAGTAGCTGCATTTTTCATTTAACTTTTACCATGGGTGTGTTAAGACACCTAGTGTGTAGTACCTCAACTGGCTTAAACCAATGAATCGACCATGAACATTTGTTTTTTGTCGTTTTGAAATTGAATTTAATACGCAAACAAAATCTACACACAATATAATTCCTTGATAAATCAATCAACTTTCACCAAACACACTTATTTTTCAAAAATTCAATTGATATTTTCTGTGTCATTCGTATCAAAATTCCACTCCGTCGTCATGATGAACCGTTCTTTTGGGTTGGATGTTGTTGTATTGACATCTTGGATGGATAAAATCTCATTAAAAAATAAAAACTTTTTCATTTCAGATCTATCAACATTTGAGATGGTATACAAATCCACAAGAGCAACGCTGGATCGTGCGGATACTGTTCATTGTGCCGATTTACGCCACATATTCATGGATCAGTCTATTATTTTTCAATTCGGAAAGTGTATACATTTACTTTTTCACAGTTCGTGATTGTTATGAAGGTTGGTTAATTTTGTATTTGTAAAATCTCATTTGATTTGCATACGAGGGAAATCCATCTCTCGATCTACGAGTTTCCAGAATTTTACATCAAATTATTTTTCTATGTTTTTTTTTCTCTTTTTTTCTCTCTCTCTCTTTCTCCCGGTTTTCTCTTGTTGGAAATTTGTAGCTTTCGTGATATATAACTTTTTATCTCTCTGTTATGAGTATTTGGGCGGTGAAGGGAATATTATGTCTGAAATTCGTGGAAAACCAATCAAATCATCGTGTCTATATGGAACATGTTGCTTAGCAGGTTCGTATGCTCATTTGTTTTGCGCTATTCATTTGCGCCTGAAACGATATGATTCCTCGAAAAACATTCTCATATGTCGTTTTGGTGTGTTTTCTATTTCAGGCAAAACGTATACGATTGGATTTTTGCGGTTTTGCAAACAAGCCACATTGCAATTTTGCTTGGTCAAACCATTGGTTGCATTCATCATCATATTTCTTCAAGCATTCGGTCATTACCATGATGGCGACTGGAGGTAATCTCATCCGTTGCATTTGATTACACAGAATCAACATCTATTCAAACACACACACAATATATATATTTTCACAACATTTTACACACACATACTGAAACACCTCTAACACTATTCGTTCATTTAATCCCCCCGAAAAATGGTTTTTCTAATAGCGTGAACGGTGGCTACATTTACATCACGATGCTGTATAATATATCCGTGTCGTTAGCATTGTATGGCCTCTATCTATTTTATTTCGCAACCAGAGATTTATTGACGCCATTTGAACCAGTACTTAAATTTTGTACCGTAAAATCGGTGATATTTTTATCATTTTGGCAAGGTAACAATTACATATACATAAACGCCTGGCACACTATGCCCCTCGACCACCCCCCTCCGGCGGCAAATGCATTTCACTAATTTATCTTGATTTGGTTTGATTTTCGATTGTGTGATGTTCATGATATTTAGGTGTTGGTTTGGCTATACTGGAAAAAGCTGGCGGTATTTCGCGAATCGTTGATAGCTATGGTGCGACCACTTCAGCCGGTACAGTATCAGCTGGCTATCAGAATTTTTTCATCTGTGTGGAAATGTTATTCGCTGCAATTGCATTGCGTTATGCATTCCCCTATCAGGTAAAGGGATATTCATTGATATGCAACGTTCTCAGCCATCAGTTTGAAATGACAATCGATTTTTTGGTTTTGATTATAGGTGTACGCACAGGGTGGTATGACTGATGTGCATGGCCGTTCGGTTACAATGCAGTCAATTTCCAGTAGCCTAAAGGTATTTCTTGACGAATAGAATTTCTCTCAAATATTCATTCTCAGCGTTGCACAGCATGACTAATTCCAATGCCCTCTCTCTCTCTTGCTCTTTCAAACAGGAAACAATGAATCCAAAAGATATTATGACAGATGCTATCCACAATTTCCATCCACAGTATCAACAATATACTCAATATAGCTCTGGTGAGTGATTTTTCCCAAATGGAAACATTATTAAATGTCCAAATTATGCTTAGATATTTGTTGGCTTAACAGTTTGTGCATGTTTTCGTTTGATTTTTTATTTATTGCTAATTGTTTGCAACACAAAAGATAAACAACAACAACAACACAACCAAAAAATGTGTTTGTCCTAGAATGTTCTGTTCAATGCAAATCAATTCATTTTGTCATTAATTCATTTTCAATGCATTTGGTGTTTTCGTTCTATTGTGTTTGTTTGTTTTTTTTTTTGGTTTAGGGGTGGACTTTAATTTAAACCTGGTTTATTTAATTAAAAATTGATTCACCTGATAACACTATAATGCAATTTTGCAACCAAAAACTACTATTTAATCATTCAAATAGAATTGGTGATTTGGAAGTAAATATTATGTGAAAAGTGATTTGTATTGTAATCACATGAGTTGGCAATCGGATAGAAATTAATTTAATCATTTTATAATGTGTTTGTGTGATGAACACCTTCTACACCATTTCCATAGAACACACACACACCTCACTTGTCTATACGAGAAAAAAAAAAACGAATCGACAAAATTCGCATCGTTGACACTTTACATCTTATTCGTATTTGTGTTCGTTTGTCGTTAGAGCTGCATATTTCCAAATTTTCTGTGTCTGAAAGTCTCACAATTTATATTTCAATTTATTGCTATTAACAAACAACAAACCATTCTTTTTTTTTCTTTTTTGTTAGCTGTTAAATGGCCCGCCTAAAAATAAACAGGCAAAATTGTTTTTCTTTTGCTGTATCCAAAATTCATACAAAAACAAAAAACTATGCCTCATATATGAGTTATGTGTTGAATTATTTTTAACAAATTTTTTTTCATATATTTTAACTTGATTTACCTCCCTCACCGCAAAAAAAAACTACACAAAATGCAATTTTAAGCTATGAAAATTTAGCGTTTATTTTTACTCTATTTTTTTTTTTGGATAAATTCATAGAATTTCATAAACTGAATAAAAAAACAACAATTTTAGAGAGTTAGCAAATAAAATATAAATAATGTGTGTGACACTTTTGAATTGCATCAACAAAGGAATAAAAATTAAAAATTGAATAATGAATTTAAAAAAAAAAAAAATCATAATTTGTTACCATTTTGGTCAGTATTGCAAATACAATTCTTCGTTTGCTGCAGCAGTTGTGTAACACATATTTCAAATGATTTTACGTTAGAATAATTTAAAAACGTTTGACTAGCGGGTTAAACTTTTCGTGTAAACTAAAATCAAATCAATTCAATTTAGTGTACTTGATATATCAAGCCAATAGGCTAGAATGGGTTACAAAAAAAAAATGTTTGCAAATTAACACGTGCAGGTGTCCCGGCTGTACCCTTATATGTACACACCCACACACGCACATACACACACACTCACACTTTTAATTGGGTTATGGTTTTTATAAGAATAGCATTTGATTTCAACAAAAGCAGAAAAAACAAGCCAATTTTTTAGGTTTTTTTTTTTTTGAATGGCTTAAAGAAGAGTAATCTAAATCCAATATTTTGTTTTAAAGTAAATATAATCTAACAATTTATTTAATTTTCTATTATTTTTATGTTAAACATTTGCTCCTTCCCCAAATTGTTAAAACTTTCTTTGTGATTTTTCGTTTGATTTCTCTTTTTTTTTCGTTTATTCCCTACAGAAGTGACATCGTCTCAACAGTATGAGAAGCTCTAAACTTTAAAAAAAAGCCTTACGATTATTCTCCTTTAAAAAAAAAATGAATAATTATACATAGTTTAGAGTTTTATTTATTTAATTTTTCTCTCAACAATAACAATTTATTTATACAAAAACAAAACAAGTAAAAAAAACAGCAACAACAAAAAACAATCAGATGATGAAAAATACTGAATTAAGTTTGTTTGTTATCGGTGTAGGCTAGCCTTTAGTGAATACTGATTCATTCAGCAACAATTTCCATGTATTTGACGATTAATTGCTTTTTTTTGTTCGTCCATTTTGCAATAATTGTTCAATTCATCAGATTTGATTGACAACAAAAGAAAAAAACAAACACAGAAAAACAGAAGATTATTCATTTTATTTTGCTCATTTACTGAAGATGTATTATTTCGTACTTGATAACTAACTTTTTTTTTCGTTGTAAATGCGCGAGTTCAAAGAAACGACGCAAATATACAAATTGATCACACTGAATCAGATTTGTTAAAACTGTTAAAAAAAAAACAATATCTTTATGATTAGTAAACGCTTTATTTTCAAATGTGGTTAAGACATAAAACGTTGTAAATGTATGTATTTTTTTGTACTTAAACTTAATTGAAACACACAACCCTCGACACGATCTAACGTGGTTCTTATTTTTTAATTGTGCATTTTCGCTTCACTCTCTCTCTCTCTCTCTTTCTCGCTCTCTCTCTCTCTCTCTCTCTCTCTTTGTGCCTTTGGGTTGTTTGATTTGTATATTCTCTCACAGAATACCATTTTTCGATCAAGTTTATGTTATTCAGACACGGTGGACAATTGTCTACCAGCAGCTAGACCAGATGTGTCAGCAGAAAGAACCATTTTTTTTATATCGTGTAAAAAGACACCGAATCATTGATTTTCATTTTCAAAACAAAAATGTTCAGTGCTTGGTCAGTGTGGAATCCTCACTGAGGATGTTGGAATCCATTTGAATAATTTAGCTGGAAAATAGTTTTTACGACTATTAAACATTCAAATATATTCAAATGCAAACTTGCAAACATATGGAATAAATTTAACACACACACACACACACAAAATATGTTCACGCATTGAAAATGTTGCATTCTAATTCAAGAAAAACGAAGATTCACTTATTCTGACGAAATTATTTCAACGTAAAAAGTAAATGTATATTTAGAAGCTTGAATAAAACTGTAATAAAAGGGCATTGAATCTCCTTTGTGATGGTTGTGGCAAAAACCGAAGACGCTTTCCCTCAAACCACCTATAATGCCGATATTATGTGTTCTTATGCTGATGAAAATATTTTTCATGGCTTCATCACCTTCCTATAAAATAACACAAATTGGCACATTGTTTGATATTCAGTTTCAATTTAACACATAAATTAAATCGATAAAAAGAGATATCTATTTTTTAGAACGAGAATCTTCATTCATGTAACTATGGAGAGAGAGAGAGAGAGAGAAACCGATAACGAGAGATAGAGAGAGAAAGAGAGTTTTCTGATATGATTATTGCTTAAAATAACAAATTTTGAAAATGCACCAAGACACACACCTAATTTTAGTTTACAAAAATAAACAATGTAGGCATTATATGAAAACAAACAACAAAAACAAAAACAATCGATATTATGTTCTAAGCAACGAAATAAAATCAAATGGCAAACATTTCCCACTTCCTCAATCCATTAAAGAAAGATTTAAAAAAATAAAACCACTAAAACGACAATTAGAAATAGAAATTCTAGGGAGCATCGCTTGAAAAGCATGAAACAGACAAAAAAAATTGACAAAAAGAAACATAATCTAACTAATCAACACACTCGATTACACACAGTTTTTGAAATGAACCGAAGATGCCGAAATGGTCGAATATTGAAGATACAGAATCTATCGATTTGCAAAAGCAGCAAAATAATTTAGTTTGTATTTTTTGATTGTGATTTCAAAAGAAATGAAAGTGGAGTATTTTTTTTTTCTTTGGACAAATAGCGAGTGTTATATTTTGAATTCAGCGATAGAGTAAATAAATTCCTTATTTCACGAAAAGCACTGGTAAAAATTACAAAAAAAAAAAAACAAAAAACAACAAAGACGCATTCAATTTCTTTACCCCTTTCGTTTTGATATTTCTTTTGATAAGTGTGTCATGCCTCATCTTTTTTATCTTTAATGAATGCCGAATGCTTAGAAATTGCATCACTTGTACATATAGTATCGAATATGCATTCAGAAACTCCCCTCCTGTGGTAAGTATACATATTGTAAAAGAGTGCTCGAGAAATGATACGATTTTTTATTGAATGGTATTGAAAAAAAAATCATTTTCTTTCTGCATCAGCATGCAAATTCCGGTGTGAACATATATATTTCATTTGGCCTCGTGTATAATTTTGCGTATGACTTTTTCTTCTTCATTTAAATGTTTTGCGCCACTCAATCTGGGCTAATGTGTTTGACGTGTGTTCTATTTTTCTTTCGGTTTTTCTTTTTTTTTCGTTTTAATTTTCCCCGTTTGTAAATTCAGAATGTGATTGTTTGCTTGCTTCTTTGGTTCTTAATACAGTTTTGTTAATAGAAATATTCAACTGAATTTGCATCCATACATAAAATCTAGTGTACCATTTAGCCAACAACAACAATAAAAAAAAACCAATTACAATTAATGGAATGTAAAAATCTTTAGAGTTGACAAATAAAAATATATAAATATCTTTAAGATTATATAAAATCGAAAATCGACACACACACATAAAAAAAAATGCATGCATTTTTTTGGGAGACAATGAACAGTGCACACTTTTTTCTCAAAACAAGTTCCGTTTTTTTGTTTCGTTATTTTATATTCGTTTCTCTCAAAAGGTAACAAAAGTAGTCGAGGTATGCGAGTGTCATCCTATGATCCAGACGATCCAAGCTCACAAACCGCCCAGCATGGACATACAGGCAATTCAGGTGGTGGATATGTTGCACCGAAAACACTGGGCAATCAAAGAAAATTCATGCCCGGCAGCCAAGGCAGCAGTCGAGTATCAACCATAAGCCAAAATTACAACGAAAAGACAATGCTTCTGAGCAGTGACGACGAATACCAATAAATCTATTTAAAACAGGCACATACACACAAATAGACACATAAAGACACAAAATTAGTTGAAAAATTAAAATGAAGAACAAACCAACAATCGATCAATTCGAATGAAGCAAAAGTTAAATATTTCAAAGAAGAGAAAAACCAAAATACAATAACATTTGAATAAAACCAAAAAAAGAAAATCGAACAAGTGAAACAGCATCATAATGCCACACACAGACATATATTGTATTACATTACTGAAACGTAAGCAAAAACCGTGTGAAAGTGAAAATTCGCATAAACAATCACTTTGCTCACATTAACACAATTTTGTGAACAACAACAACACTTAAAAAAACGAATCAAGCGCCATATTTTGATATTTGTATCGATTTTCAGTGCAAATGATGTGCACGCTTCATTGTTGATTCAATTACCACGAAACAACAAAACTCCAATAGGTTGAATCGAACAAAACAAAACAAAAAACAATCTCTCAAACCATTCACAAAACAACAACAAACCGAAATTTGTAACAAACACTGAAATCGATGCAAGTTCCTTTTCGAAACAGCACAACTAATGCCAAACTGTCCAACCACCATGTTACAATACAATTCCGTTTGTTCTAATGTCCATTCACATCGATATTTAATAGAAACAACAGCAAAAAAAGACACAAACAAAATATCGTTTTGTAATAAATCAATGAATTTGTGTAAACAACAAAAACTTAAAAAAAAAACTGGGAAATTTTCCAAAATTACCAAAAGTCAAATTAATTTCACGGAATGCAACGTCACATAACGAGATTTGATTATTAGCATGAAAGAAACAAACACATACAATCCATTTCATTGCATGTGGTTGGGCTCTGATTTCTGAGTCAATTATTGCAATGCAATTTAGTTTCCGAACAGGTAATATATAATTAAAAAAGAAAAAAAAAAACAAACAAATTAAAAAGATGAAAAACCAAAAGTAAACCAAATAAATTTAAAGAAAAAAAAGTATTTAAATTATTTTTTGTTTGTTTGGAGATTTTAGGAAACTCTTATCGCAGTGCTTAATGTAATGAATGCATATAATATGTATTTTTGTATAGCATCTCCTTCGTTTTTTATGTACATATTAAGCGATCTTTTTTCTTCATTTCATCAATTCTGCAAAGCATACATTTTTATGCGAAACATTTTCGTAAACACACACACACACACACAAAACACATACACTGATATACATAACACATCCCCATACAACAGACAAATACACACACTGGAATATATAATTGCATTTCTTTTTTAAAGCAAATATTTTCTATGAGGATAATGTAGCTAATAAAATAAATACAGTTTTCGTTCGCATGAGAATGGAAATTTCAATCTCAAAATAATCCTACAGTCGGTAGCCATCATAAATATTAGTGCTGTAGAATAAAAAGAAAAAAACAAAAAACCAAAATATGTGTAACAATTGAAGTACGCACGGGGAAGGGGGTGCTTGACCGTTGAACGATAATTGAAATCACTCAAATTGCGGGGGAAAAACTATATTAGTACTATTGAATTCTTTTTTAAACGCCAAACTGTTATTCATCATCAAACTCAGAGCCATCGGAATCTGCATCATTTATGTAGTTTGAATTTTTCAATCAGGATTAAGCCCCATGAAACCCCTTTTAATATGATGAACTATGAAACCCGCTGTTTCCTTCCTCAACATTTTTGAGTCAAATACTTCCAATGTGCTCGGAATGACAAAGAACATACTATCGCGTTGGACTGTCACTGTGTCTCAGTGGAAATGAGACTTCAAATGACATAGAAACGAAGTGACAGTCGAAAAATGATATAACAGTTCATTGTTTGGACCACTGTTAGAGCAGTTTATTGGGTTCAACTTGTAGTCCCAAGTAGGCATTTTAGGCGCTTAAAAGAGCCTACCGTGTGTATTGATAGCATCAATTTTGATATAGGGCACAAACCTAGGCGCTTATCGAAAACAACACGAGAGTATAGAAGTTCTCGTGAATTTTGTAAGGGTTTAGTGCCTAAATTGGTGCCCTATAATGAGCTTTAGCTCGGGGAATTTGGCTGCTCTTGGTATGGTGGCGCATAAACAATGAAATATCTTGTTGTATAGACTAAATATTCATTTTACATTGTCACCTCGCTATATAAAAATGCCCAAATTTAATGAAAAATTTGAATTATGTTGCCCATGTCAAATAAAAACACAATTTATCCACACACCCAAAAATTCAACACAATTTTAAATTTGGCTTAATATTTTCACCGCAAACGATGTGTTCGATAAGAAAACAAAACAACCAAGAAAATCATCCAGTTGTCGTTAATGAACTAGCAACTGCGATCGGTTTTTGCTTACATGTAAAAATGCAATGCATCATGTTACACATTCTAGTTAATGGCAAATTGGTCCAACGGGTAGAGGTTTGAACGAATTCTGAAATATTCTTTATTTTTCTATAACATTTGATTGACGATTTTATGATAAGCTTCATTCTAAAATAAACAACAAAAATAAAACCAATTAAACTTTACTTTCTTGACTAGAAAAATGAAATGAGAGATAACAAAAACCAAAAAAACAAAAAACCAATAATAACTCGATTTGATGTGTCAAAGAAAGAAAAACTGATTTTATTCATCGTTTTTTATTTTTTAAGTTGAATTTTTTGAATTGATTTTTAATGTAAATAACTGTTAAAGTGTATCGTCAAAATACGGACGAATTTAGATAAAAACTACCAACTTGATTTGGTTGAATATAAAAACCTTAAATCCACAATTTTTTTTTTTAGTAAGCTAATTTATTTAATTAGAAAGTACACGTATTCTAATTTATAGAATGAAAATGAAATAAACAACAATAAAATTGAAAAAAAAATTATATTGAAGAATACAACCGGACACAAGTCTTAGATAAATCAAATTGTGAGAGTTTTCCAAACAAATAATGTTTTCGGTTTATTTATTTTTGTTAAAAATTGTATTCAAACAATTGATCACCGAATACGATCAAATGTGTATATTTGGTGATTTTTGTGTGTGAGTTAAAATCTTAAAATTGGTATCACACCCGGCACAATTTTTACGTCACACATGATCCTAATCCTATATCTTGTGAAATTTAAATGTTCATGTATTGTTTCAACGTTGATATTTTGCATACCAAAACACACACAGCATTGATCAAAACTTACAACGGCCAATTGAATGGTCTTTATGCATGTTCAATATTATCATGATGTATGATCCACCCAGCTAAAATAAAGGCGCTGTCATTTGACTACAAACACCATTTGGCTACAGAAGCTGAACTAAAACATCACTCATCGTTCTTCTTGTTCTTTGCATTATTTTTTTTTCTTTTTAAATTACTATTATACTTCTCATAAGTCCAAAAAAAACAAACATTTATCGAAAACAATCAGCCTTGAAATTGTACGCTAAATCAATTAGCATTTCATTTATCCGGACGTGTTGAAATAAAATAAAACCAGCCGATACGCCGAAATTCCAACAAATCATTACAACATAACACACACACACACACACACACACAAATTGTCTTCAAAATTCTATTTGTTGTAAATATTCATAATCTGCACACAAAAAAAACACCCAAATAAAGTAACGATTGAAAGATTATGTAAAATCAATATTTGTGTATAATTAACTAAAATCTAGTGAAATAGATAAAACCAAAAAAGCAGAATATTAACATTTTAATAAAAATAAAACAAATGAATTAATAATTATTGTGCTGAATCAAATGTTTAATGAAAATTTTGTAATTCCATGTTCGATTAAATGGATCGATTTGAGTATCTGAAGTTTGTGCTGTGATTCTTGTGTCACAATGGCCAACCACAATTTGCATGCACTTGAAAATGTGCAATGAAAAGGTGAGTTAGATCACATTTCATTAGAAAGTGATTTTTTTTGTGAGAATTTCGAACTGTGTGATCAGAGACATTTAAATACTTGCGAGCATCCGAACGAAAACTTGACCTATTTGATAGCTTTCAAATTTTACAAGTGCTTGCGACTTGACAATGATCTAAAAAGTGTTGTCTATAGAACAGGAAACCTTGTGAAAGTGACAAAATTCAGACCATCTTCATAGAAACTAGTTCTTTGTTTACTTACTCAAAATGAGTGTTTGGGGCATTTTTTTGTTCATTACATCATTCATCGATATTCATTGATAAGTTCACGGATTTTGCGGACGGTTTTATTATTTGATCCAATAAGACAATTTGTTCAACCAAAAAATCGAACTTCTTTCAGAAGAAAGCACTCTCATGCGATCCCAATCCAAAGTATTTTCGGTCACCCTGCTGCAGTGCATATTTTGACATTCCATGAAATGAAATTCTTGAATTTTACCAGAAATTACCATGATTTTTTTTTCAAAAAAATCACGAAGAGCCGCTCTTTTACTTTTCATGTATATGGTTGCCAGCTCCGGTTAGGTCGGAGTTGCAACTAAATAGACCTCGCAACCCGAAGGAGCTCATTTCAGCTATGCTCATCACGAATTGGACTGAATATATCGTGGATATAGGCCAGTATATCATATTCTTCGGAGATCTTTAATGTTTAATTTTTCGAGAATTGTGATTCGATAGTTTGAAACTATTCTTCAAATCCATGCAGTTTAATTTCTCTCTTGTAAATGGAGCTAATTCTTTGCTATCTGTGCATAAAAAAGACACATTATCTAGGAAGTGATGCAAACGGTGAACAAAATCCAAGTCTAGTTTTAAGTTTTGAATGAAGGAATTTATTCACATAGCTATATCTCGTAAACGGCAAGGAATTCGATTTTACTGTCTTCATCAAAGTTATAGATCTTGACTGTGATAAAAATGACCCCAAATATCAAAATCGATGAAAATCTAGACGTGATTGAGCAAATTTGGACGTTACCCCTGGATTCAGAAGGCCAATTTCAGTCGAAAATGGTTTATCATACCTTTTTACAAATTTTCGACTTGAACAGTGTTATTATACACTCAAATAAAGAAATTAAATGACATTGTATGATCGCGACAGAAAAAAATTGAAAAATTAATTTAATACTGTTCGGCTTTTTATGATAAAATAGAGAATTCTTAATTTTTTTTGTGGAAAACTTACTTATTGAAATGTTTGAAAGCAGCTTGTTAGAATTTTCGGTGGCAAACCCCAGATTTTTTCGTCCACCGAACAAAAACTTGATCTATTTGATAGCTTTCAAATGTTACAAGTGTTTGCGACTTGACAATGATCTAAAAAGCTTTGTCGATAGTAGAAAGAACCTTGTGAAAGTGACAAAATTCAGATCATCTTCATAGAAACATGTTCATTGTTTACTAACACAAAATGAGTGTTTGATGCACATTTTTTTTTTTCATTTCACCATTCATCGATATTCACTGGCAAGTTTACGGGTTTCTTGCATTTGTTCACAATATACACAATTATTACTGACAAATCAAACAGTGGAATACGGGGTAAGTTACATAGAATAATAAAATTGAAGATTTTTTTCATGTTTGAAAACTATAATTAAGCAATCCCGATGTGTTGAACAGAACAGATTTTTCTGCGCTCTTTAATCAAATTCGTTAAAATAATGAATTGAGTTTTAAAATATGATTGAGAAGAGAAGCCCACTGCAAACACGAAACATGTATTCATTGGAAATGCATTATTTATTGTTGAAATTCCCATTTTTTATTTCAATGCGTGTAAATTTCAAATCGAAAACACAATTTTATTTTAAAAGAACTACCATTTTATTTATGAAATTCAACGAATATGTCACTTCTTTTCGCTGTTTGAGCACAATCAAAATTCAATAGATATACATTTCATGTCGAACTAAGACCAAAGATTTCAATTTAACAAATCATGTCTTTTGTTCTTGTTTTCGAGCGAAAATACAAAAAAAAAAATAAAACAAAAGAAAGATCAAAGAAACGACAATAATTATAGTGTACCTGTACATCCTATTCAAGTTCGTGATTAATTTATAAATTATATATTTTGATGTAGCACCTCCTGTTCAACTTAACCCATTCTATTGAATCTATCGATCATCCAATTGGAATCTATCGAGCTAATGTCTCGTCAAATTACTTTTGAATTTATTTTAAATGAAACCAATAATTATTGGGGATTTTCAGTCCGTGCAATAGATTTCATCCTTTATTTTCAATGAAAATTGAAAATGACACCCAAAATAAAATCAATCCCCTTTATCAGAAATGTTTCATCGGTTAAGTCAGTTTTCAACTTGTGGGCGGTTTTCATCAAAGAAAAAAAAAATTTCATATTGAAATGAAATCAAACGTCGGATTATTGTTTTTTTCTAGTTATTTCACTGATTTGGCACTTTAGTTTGTAAGTCTGCAAAAATATTTGGTGATGATGCGACTGATACTGCTGCGGTGTTGATGTTCGCTTGTTGCCACCCATTTTCGTTGTAGTTCTGCTTGCAAGAAATTGGGCAAATTTCCGAAAATATGAAAGATTTCTGTGAGCTCATCAAGAATTTCAAGGGGGAATTAATTGTTAATTAATATTTATCATTTTTCTCTGGATTTTCAGCCCATTTTTTTCGTGATTTCATGAATGGAAATAAAATTTCGCGACACTCAAAAGGAGGCAATTGTCTGTGTATATTTATTTATGCAATAAATAAATTTATTCAGCACCACCAAGTTCTGGCTGAATAATTATTCAATAATTAATCGTTCTTTTCGAATGCATGCGGTCAACCGAGACATTTATGCAGTGTTAAAAATTATTAAAACGAAATCCAAAACTTTTGAGTATTTTCATTCTCACACGATACAATTTACACATGTCATAAAGCATGCATTACGTACATGAGTCAAGTAAATAACGGCAATTTTGACAATTTGACGATTTATTTATTGACGATTCGCGAATCAACTTTTTCATCAACATTTCTGAAACTTACTGTTGATTTCTCTTTTTTTTCATTTCTTTAATCGTAGATCTAGCGAAAAATCAGCGAGTTCATTAAAAAAAGACTTTATTTAAATTTCAATTCCATTTATTTCTTTAAATTCTGGAAAATGTTTATAAACGCATTTTACAATCATTTTACTTAGTTTGTGGGTTTGAATTTTATTTGAATTTATTCATTGCACAGCCAAAGTGCTCGTATTGAACATGATACAATTATAAAATTCAGTTTCCTGATTACAAATCTTTTATTCTTTTAACTTGATTTGGATCTAACATGTGTTAACAAAGTCTGAATTTAGATTGTGATATTTTCAGTTGATTATTCTAGGATCGCCAGAAGAGTTGACGGCATTCAAGTACTTCCAGGTCAAGAATATGTCCAGAGTTCGACGAAACTTTTGAGAAACGTCTTCTACAATGATTGAGCATTTATTTTTGATCCGTGTATTTTTGCACTTCATTTCCATCACATTAGAAGCTGTAAATTGATTGATTAACAAAAGCGTGATGATTTGAGGTGCTTATGAAAATTATAGGTGTTTTATTGCATTTATTAACATCAATTATTTTACTTAAGAGCTGGGCCAGCACGTGCTCAATTTTAACATTCAAGCCTACTGTATTCTTTGGCACCGATCAATTAATGGATCCAATCAAATATGATCTCGTCGTCACTTATAAGAATCGGTATCAACACTTATTTTCATGATGCTGCTGTTTCCGTCTTGTTATGAAATTTGGTTTTGTTCGAAGCTCTCTATGTCTTTGTAAAATTCCTTGTTTTTCCGGTAAATTTTGTAATTTTGACTATTCGTCGAAAAATATATGCTGAAATAAAATTCAGGGAGCATGCAACGTTCTGGCTTTTTCAAGTCCACAGTTCAATACTCACGTTCGATTAAAATTAATCCAATCAAAATTAAGGCAGTTGAAAATTGTAACAAGATGTATGTTGCCTGTGAAATGATTTAATTTTGAATGTTGCATTTGCCACATCCTTGACTGTACACAAAAGCGCAAGGTATACCAACAAACAAAATATACGAAAAATCTTAAAAAAGCAAATATCCACGGTAATTAACGGCGTTACTGTGAACGATTATGGTTTACCTAGAAATAAACATTTTCAATTAGAATTGTGACACTTTGGCCGATTGAAAAAGTTTATTTACCCATTTTCCATCTGAGAATGTCCTTAAGTTTGCTCTCCTCGATTGAAAAGACTGATTCAAAACGCACAACAAATAAATCAAACCAAATAGGAGACTTAAACAATATTCTAAAACAGCAGACTCCGAATGGTTGGTTAGGTTTTCGTTCAAAATCTTCATAAAACTGACTAATTTTATGTTTTAAAAATGTCTGACATATGTAAAAAATGTGATTGTAGGACCTTTTTCCGAAATTATAGGCAATTTCGCAAAAAAAAGATGAAAAAAGTGTCTCAAATATTTTGTAACTTAATTTTCGTTTCATTCGATTAACACCAGCCTCTTAAATGTGCATACTTCAATCTAGTACAAAAACCATTTTATACCATTTTGCACCATAGACACAAACCAGACGTATCAATGGCACACACCGCAATGTATTGTTAAATGGAGTTGTTTGTGTCTGAACTAGTCCAGTGTGTTCTTTACTTTGAACATTTTATAATTCGCTAGCCGACGGATTTACACAAATAAGTATATATACAAAGTGAAGAGGTTTATATTCGTTCTCCCTCGTGGAGAACATATACTAAAATTGGAACGATACAGAGAAGATTAGCATGGCCCCTGCGCAAGGATGACACGCAAAAGCATGAAGCGTTCCACATTTTTTTGCCAAATTTACAATAAAAATTGAAATATTTCTGCTTTGGGCAGTTTTTTAAAATCTAATATAAATCACATTTGGATGAATATTTTCATTTTTTTCATAGTTAAATTTGTTTCTGGTTCATATTTCGCTAGGTTAATGCAATTTTATGCACAACGAATTGGATATATTATCTAAATATTGATTGTGATGGTTCACATCTCATTGTTGAAAAAAAAAAATGTTCTTAAAAGCGTTCCGATTTTTTTTTCAATTTTACAGTTAAGTATATTCCATTTTTTGTTTTGCACTTACAAAACTGGAAACATTTGTACTTTGGACAATTTTTTCAACAAATATAAGTGAAATGTGGATGAACATCTTGGTTTATAGGAAGTGTTTAACTTAAAAATCACAGTTAAATTAGTTTCTGGTTCATAACTCCCGAATGCACAATTGATTTCACCGGTTAAATGCAAGTTTATGCACAAGAAATTTAATAGAATAATCTTTACAAAAATCTTTACAATCAATTTAATTCGGACTGAAATGTGCCAGATACGTGGAATATTTGAAATTTGTTGGTGCTTAAAACATAATCCATGAATTTTATTCAATATATTTGGCATATTTCAGTCTGAATTAAATTAATTGTTAAGTAGTATAGATTTGTGTAAACAAAATTCAATCGCATTTGTTGTGTATAAAATTGCATTTAACCGTCGAAATCAAATGTATTCGAAATACGGACCAGAAACAAATTCAACTGTGGCTTTAAAAGTTAAGATCATTTCACAAAATATTTGGAAGAAAAATCCCAAAATCCACTTTATGTTTTTCACGATTTTTTAAGACATTTAAAAAAAAAAAAACGAAAATTTCAAACGAAAAATAAATAAACCATTCCCAGTGAATCATCAAACTGATCTAAGTGATCAGAAAACAACTGAATATATACAAAAAATGAATCGGTTAGTAAAAATTGATTGAGAAAAAAGATGAGGCGTGACAATCGTCTTGATTTTTCAAATTCAAAAACATTTTCCATCAATTTTCAATGGATTATCATTGGCTAGATAACATGCAGCTAATGAAAGGTTTTTTTTATTCTTTTCATTGATTGGTTCATATGTTTGTTATTAATTACAGGAGGGAACGAATAAAACTTCGAATCCATGCTCACCGCTTTACCGTACGCTGTATTATACACATTGTAGTACAGTGTAACACATTGACATTTGTAGTCAACTTCATGATTGTTTTGGTGCCCATGCTTTCGATCTGTCAATTCGAATAGTATGAATGTAAAAACGTGGGTTTGTAAACGGTGCACATAAATCGAATAATAAATTGGTAAGGAAAACAAAATGTAAATTGATTAGAAAAACTAAAATTCAACATGTATTAATTACATTTTTAGACAAAAAGATCCTGGTCATGCAATCGGTTCAGTCCAAAAAAGAAGCTCGTTTAAATAATAAAAAGCGTAAATTGGAGGCTCTGGCAAAGATATCAAAGCTAAACGAATCAGACAAAGAGGAAAATCGTAGTAAAATGAAATTGGCCGATAATTCAACCACCGAAAAGGATACGAAGATTGAAATTGGCGAACCAGTGGCAAAACGTCCAAAACAAAGTGGTTCTGAAGTGTGTGACAGTTCAACGGAAAGTCATTCAGTGATTTCCGATGAAGATTATGCTCAATTGAAGCGTGAATTAAATCAAAAAAAGCGTGAACTAAAAAATGTGCCAAAATTACGAATGAAATTATTTGGTGACAATGCATTATTGTCAATACCATCGACTGATCGAACACCAATCTTTTTCACGGACATTCAACATTTAATAATGTATGGTTTGTTTGGTAGTTCATCACCGTGCATTCCAACTAGATGGTGTCATTTGGAAAAGGCAAATAAAATTTCGCATACAATTGTTATTTTAATCGATGGTTTGTCACTGTATCACTTTTCGTCATATGAATCCCAATTGACGGCAGTACAACGAATATTCGAACACAAACTTGAAATTGTAATGCCCGGTAAAAATGCAATTGATAAAGTGACTAATGAAATCATGATGGTTCCGTTGACCAACATCTTTCGTGATGATCTCGTCGAAAAATATGGTAGTTTGGAAGCAGCAATTGATTCAATCAAAGATCCTGTACTGATGGTAGATTCTATATTTCCAGTGTTGGACAACGATGAAACATCGAACAATGATGATGATGATGATGATGGCAAAATCACAGCTAAAAATGGTGATGAAGTATTTTCACGGACTCAACTCTTACTCTCCGCATTGCAAATGATTGACGAAGGTTATCCATTGCCGTTGCGAGGTGAACTAGCAAATCGTTATAAAGATTTTGTGATGACCAAGGATCAATACAAAGAAGTCAGTGCACAAAGTCCAATGTATGCGGTCGATTGTGAAATGTGTCGAACATCGGCCGGTGTAAATGAGCTCACTCGAATTTCCATCATTAATGAAAATCATGAAAGTATTTACGAAACATTAGTCTGTCCACGTAATAAAATTGTCGATTATTTAACACCATTTTCCGGTATAACACCGCAAATGATGAAAAATGTCACAAAAACATTGGCCGAAGTGCAAACGGATATTCGACGCATTTTACCAGCCGATGCCATTCTCGTGGGACAATCACTGCACAGTGATTTGATGGCAATGCGAATGATGCATCCGTATGTTATCGATACAAGTGTAATATTTAATATATCTGGTGATCGCCGCCGTAAATCCAAATTACAAACGTTAGCGTCGGAATTTCTTGGTGAATCCATTCAAAAGAATCCACTCGGTCACGATTCAATCGAAGATTGTTCGGCCAGTTTAAAACTCACCAAATTAAAATTACAAAAAGGTATCGATTTTGGTGATGCCATTTTGGAAAATCGACGACGATTGAACAAACGAAATAAAACTGAAGCAAATGAAACGGAATCAGCAGCGGCGGGAAGTGTGACCGCCTCAACAACATCAACATCAAATAAAATGGATCGATCCACTGCCATTATTACGTCTGATGACATTTTTAGCAAAACCTATGAGCAAACGGTTAAAGATAAAGTTGACGAAAATAAAATCAACGACACCAATAAAATTCACATTTTCCCCAATACATCGAATAAATGTGCCGTTCAAAAGACATGCGAAGTTGCACTGAATCATGCACTTATTTTAACCCATTTAAATATTAAAGAGAAAAAATTAACCGATGAAAATGTTGAGAAAACCATGAACAAAATTGATCAATGGATTTCAGATATCTGGAATAGTGCTGCACCAAATGCATTATTCACGGTACTATTTTCGGGACAAAATTCATCGGAAACTACGTCGAGTGGAGTGGCCATGCTTCAAGTTAAATCCAAATCTTAATTGTTGTTTAAGAAAACAAAAATGTCATTTTTAATTAATCACTTATACATGAATAAACTTGATCATATTTTTGTTTGTTCAAAACCTTTGTGTCTTTTACTTAAAAATGCATCGATGAAACTTGCATCAATGACTCACCTTATCATGTCATAATGGTTTTAGTAGCTTTATTTACTCTTTATGTACCTGTTTCATATTAATAACAATGTTTTTATTGTGTTTGCAATGAACCGTTGCGACTGAGGTGTCTTAATGTCTCGACATTTCAATGTTGTTGTTTTTAAGCGCTTTAAACAAATATAATTGGACCATTCCAATTGAATGGTGAAGAATAACATATAAAATATAAAATATAAAATATGAAAAAAGACAGAGAAAAGTACAAGCGATTCTATTCATATGATATCGTAGTGAACTGAATGAAAATGTTCATAATGGATATTTTTCTTAGGGATGGCCACACTATAATATATATCTATATCGCTATACTATATTATGTGTATTCGTCAATTAAGTATAGCGACATAGCTATTTTCGGCAATAATATATGCACCTCACTAATGTTCACTGTGATCCTTTCTATAGATTTTTGTGTACAATTTGGAATAACATGTTCAGACGTGGGCAAACACAGTCTTCCACAGCTGAGCAAAAGTCATTCGGCCGATCCTACAGGTGTAACCTCCTCATTTACTACTTAAGTGCTAAATGCCCAGCGCCATCTTCTACTACAATAGACTAAACTCATTCAAACGAGGTAGTATTGTAATCTCTACATTACAAAAAATAATTGCATATGTGACGATGAAAATAACAAAAATGTGTGTTACCTAGAAGTAAGACAATTTCGTCGTTCCATAATTAGATTGTTGATGAAACGTTGTATATAAATTTTGACAATTGTTGGCCAGTACATCAACTTGTTTGCACAAGACAAAACACGTCAATACATGTCTGTGCACGCTGTTTTGCTGAAGGTGCACAAAAATCTATAGAAAAAATCCCGGTGAATAGTTGTGCGTCGGTATATTTCGCGAAATATGGCCATTTTTAATGCTATGTTATAGCTATACTAAGATAATCTCTATATCAAGTGTACAGAACTGTACACCTTGTGTGCTCCGCGTCCATAGCACATTAGCATGCGGCCTGCATTGTACGCTTGCATCGGTGATGCATATTCTTACGAAATTCGAACAACAACGCAATGGCGTACAATGTTCGTCGCGTGCTAAGGTGCTATGTGGATGCGGGGCACATGCAGCCATCGCACGGTGTACACTTTACAGTCATGTGCGCTTGGTACAGAGGTGACCTGAGTATTTCGCTATACTATATCGCTGCTTCATATAATTTAGTTACACACTAAAGTACATATCATTTTTGCCCATCCCTAATGAGACTCCAAAATGGGGTTAAGAGTAAGGGGGGTGAAGTGGGATCCCATTGTGGCTTTCAGCTTTGAATATTTCAAACTGGGACAGTTTGTTAATTACAAGAGTATCAAACCTAAAATAGGTTTGAAATATCAATTAACGGATGAAAAAGAAAAGAGGCGCCCAAATATTCAACATATGATATTACATACCGAAATAGTGAGATAATCACAACAAAATTGAAGATAAGAAATAATCGAAATTGATATTGGTTGGTGAAATATAGACTTTGGCTGTGTATTCAACCGACAAAAGCAAACATAATCTCAATTTATCAATTGCTTCCTAGACTTTTATTGTTCAATATTTGCATTGCATTGATATCGATGCACAAAGCTCATTCACATTTGGCAGCCGGACTTAACAAAATGTAAAAAGATATCCGAATATTTTCATTGTGTCCTGTGAAATTCGTGATGTATCAAAAGAAAAATTCAACAAACTATCGAATAACGGAAGTGCATCGCTTGTCATAGGCTCACAAATGTCAATAAATTAATGCATTGAATGAATGGTAGACTAATCAAGTGATACTAATTAGTGTATTATAAAATTCAATGCGCCTTGGTCGATTGCCAAACGATGAGGTTCTAGCGCGCGCTATTTTATGGACGCCATAAATCTACCGAGTCTAACCAAGTACATACACCAAATCGCATTGATGCCGCCTGTCTGTAAATTCATAAAATATTTGTTTTTACTTTGCCTAGAAGGAAAAATCATTGAACAAAACGCGATACTGATAAACAATGCGCATGCCCTCACATCGTATCATATGGATATACATATTGGCAAACGCATCCAAAATAAAACATAAAAGAGACTGTAGAAGAGCGCGCCTCCAATGGATGGTAAAATAGCAACACAGAGAAACACATCGACAAAGCTATTTAGTAAACAGAGAACGCAAGCAGGCAAGCAAACAACTACGGTCCATATTCAGTGTGTGAATTGTTCAGCATTTTGGTATATAAAACAGAGTGAGAAAGGAAGCGCGATGAAAATATAGGCTATGCGATTTGTGTGCGTTTCGAATCGGTTTCTTTATGATATGCGACAACCTATCAACAAATAACAGTACACTGGCAGGCAACGATCGTTGAGCATTTCCAACAGGAACTGAAAACACGACACACACACGAAAAAAAAAAAACAAAACAAGAGAAACAGAAGCAAAAACGGGAGAATCGTCCAAAACACCGAATGTGAGTGAAAATAGTATTTTTAGTGGTGGTGGTCGTGTTCAGTTGTGCTGAATACTCGCTGGTGCTTGGCCTGTATTCTGTGTTTTCATTTTCATGTCCCGTTTGTGATTTTAATTTTATATATAGTTTATTTTTGCGTGGAAAATTCAAGCAGCATAACAATTTTACATTGTTTAATTTTATTATTTAAACGAAAATTTATTGAAACAAATAATAAAAATACACACAAAAAAAACAACATTTAAATCCAGCCATCAAAGCAACATATGTAAGTCCTTTATAATCATTCATTGGTGCGATAAATTTGCACGGGGAAAATTTCCAGTGCTTGAGAATTGTTTTTCCCTCCGCAATCCGCGCAAAACTAGGTCAATGAAGCAAACAGTGTAAAGTGTGTTGTGCGTGAACAAGTGCCTACAAGAACATAGAATTCTGTATCCAAAGCAATGATAAATTCGAATTTTATCGATTTCTCCCCGACTCGCTGCTGCCTGATGTGTCCTGATTTTATTTTTCCCCAATTTTCCATTTTGTTTGGCTCCGAATTTGGCTCTGGGTATCTGGACACCGCTTACATTGTTGAGCATTGCTATCCATTTTTTTTCTATGGATTCATATAGTCGAATAAATAAAGGATAAGCTAAACTGCTAAAATTATCCTTTTTGTTTTGTTCATATCGATAGCTATTGCATGTTAAAGTGCGATTCAACTATTAATCATGGTCAACATTGACCATCACGCATTAAATCCTATTGAGGTGTTTCATGTATTATTTTTTCAACGTTGGTGAGAATTTGAAGACAGAGAGAACGAAAAAGAACACCAGTGGATCGATAAAATTCATTATATGTGAAAAACATTAAATTCCATCGCCATCAATGGTGTGCCATCCGTTTTTACTCGAATATTTTCATACTTTTTTGTTTATATGATGAAACAATTACCCTCATGACTCATGAAACTGTGTATGGAAAATTGCCAAACTGGTTACTCATTTTCATGCTCCTTCTTATTTAGAAGTGTATTCGCTGATGAAAATGTGTTAAAAATAAATTGTGATGAGCTGTTTGTATAGTGCAATCATATCGATTATTCATTTGACTCATATAAAACAATTTGAAAAGAATTGTGAAGAAAGAATGTGCCCCAAAAACAAAAGATATGTCTCGATTTTAATCTTTGAACAAATGTTTCAATTTATGCTATTTCAATATTATCACCGTTTTTATGTGTGAATTTAAGATAAAAGAATCATTTCTAAGTGCAGCTGATTAAGATATCTGCTTGTATTTCGGGTAATCACACAGAATGTGTATCGATAATTTTTTTTTTACTGATTTTGATAGAAATTTGCCGTGTGGGTATACCGATAACGAACACAGCATTTGGGGTACAAGGGACAAATCATTAAGTTGAAAGCATGACTAATCGAAATTACTTGAAATCAGTAAAGACAAACATAAATCTGCAGCATTAATATTATTTTATTAAGCAATAGAGAACAGAACGAACCTAACGTTGAATTTTGGTTATTTCGTCATTAGAATAACATTGCAATATATGTCTTTTGGTGACTCATTGCCATAAGAAATGCATTGAAGCAATGTATTTTCTATTCAACGTTATATGGCAATTGGTGAATTTTCGGTTGCTCTCCCTAAGAATTACATTACGCTAATACATTTCTTATGGCGACGAATCATCATAAGAAATGTATGACAACAAAGACGAAGAAGAAATCGCTGTTCTCTGATTGTGTATTACTTATCTCACCTATGCCATGTAACAATGCTGAAGTACTTCAAAATATTTCTTCTGAATGCAATTCATAATGAGCAACACCTAAAGAACTACATATTTTTGTCATCATATTGCTTTTGTCCACACGATTTCATTTTCAACCGTGGGTTCGAAAATTGTATGTTTCGTATTGAATTTCATACGGTTTCACTGCACATTCGATCATCTAAACCCAACTGAATCCTGACCTATATTCAATTGACTTGCCTAACAAGTGATCTAGACATAGTTACCAATTCGTAAATATAACAAAACACAAAAATGGTCTTCATTTTTACGCATTACATATGTTAGTTACGTTTATTGCGTTCACCTACTCGAGGATTCTGAATCGATTGGCCTGATGCAAATGAACAAGCAGTTAGTTGTTTAAAGGGCGCACATGTTTCAAAATGAATTTCCAAACTTAATCGCCTGGTTTGAATTCGACATTTGGCATTCAATAATAACATTCAATGGCTTTATAGTTTGTTTTTTTTTTGTAAATATTTATCTGTCTGTTTTGTTCCTTGACAATTTGTTTGACTACTGACTGCTACTGTAGCTGCACAACAATCACATGTTGTCGGGCTTAGTCGTCATGAAACAATAGTGCAAAGAATTGTGCGAGCAACAAAAAAAAAGAGCACATCGCCCAGGCCATTAAATGAGCAAGTGAAAAAAATTGTTAGCTAGAGCAAATACATGGATTAAATTAGCATAAAACAAATATTGACAGCGAATAAGAGCGAGATGCTTAAATAGGAAATGAATAAAGGGAATCATATCGTTTGAATTACAGTTCATTTCGAGGTTTAATGGAAAATTGTTTGTGAAAAAAAAGTGGCTTGAAATCGACACACACACTCAAAAAAAAAAAATGTAACAAATGAAATGGCAAATATCAACTCGCATAAGTAATGATTCAAATTAATATGAGGCTCACATTACAAGCGAAACGAATCGGATGGAATAGTTGGCATAATTCCTATTCACATCCAGTAACCTATATAAATGGCGTGAATTGAGGGATTTGTTTCACACTGATATTATGCAATATTACAACGCATTCCACACAGATGCCAACGCATTTGTGTTCTTGTTGTTGTTTTGTCTCATGTTTTTTTTTTTGGGAATGTGCGTGTGATTTTAGCTAAGTTATCGACGAAACAAGATTCGGCACACAGACCAGCCGAGTAGACGGATCACCAAAATAGAATGTTTCAGTTTCATTCCTGTGCAATATTGTCTAAACGTTATTACAGTTGTCACTGAATTTGTCATTTATTATGGAAAATGCGAAACGAAACTCTTATTCTGACCAAAATCGAGTAAAAATAGAATGTTGAACTTATTCAGAATCTAACCATAAAATTCGACAGCATAATTGTGCCGTTTTAATGCATCAAAATTTTAGACACATTTGGCATCGGGTATTTTCCACGGTTTTCAAAATCAATTTAATTAGGATAAATTTGCTCACTTAATTTGTTATCGTTCAATTCGTGGTTTTTCTTTTTAAATTGAATTGGAGTCTTTCTTTGCTGCTGCAACTACTGTTGTATGCCTTCTGTGAAACATTCATCATAATGCGTCATGTAATTTAAACTTGACATTCACTTTGCTCGCTCGCTCACAATGCTCACGCTTCTTTTTTTCTTATTGTTGTTTTAATTGTTCAATAAACAGACATGTTCTTGGCTCGTTTAACAGAAGAAAATTACATAAACGCAATCTATAGCATATGCTAGCAAGAGACACACACACACACACAAAAAACCGACAACAAAGAGTTCACATTATGTGTGTTACAAATTGTTGTGAGCGTACAAACGATATTCGGTATCCAATGCTTCTTCAGCATTTACAGTATAAAAACAAAAGAACAGTTCAATAACATTATCCATAGCAAAACGGCCTGCAAAATGATCTTGAAAAATAATAAAAACAAATATCGCCAAGAAATTGTCTATCAATTAAATTTAAAATTAAAAACCCTTTCATTTCAACAGCATTGAGGCCCATTCCAAGTGCTCCTCATCAAATCAGAGTTTTCATTTTGGTGTCTGAAAAAAAGTTGTTTATTGAAATAAGACCTCAAAAGAATCACCTCTTAAACGTAAAATCCAGCCACATTTTTCGAGAGCATTGCTACTATTACTCTTTTTGCACCAAATTATTGAGTTTCTAACACATTTAGGGAAAATAGAAGGATTAATATGGACTTCTTCGAAGACAAAAATGCTATGGGGCCCATAAAGTTATTGGGAAGCACTTGGAATGAGCCTGAATTGTCTCAATAAATTCAACTGTATTTTTTCTTTTTTTTTTAAATAATTTCAGCAAAACAATAGAAGGTGATCTCGGAGCAAGTTTAATACCAACAATAAGATAAGATGGCTGTGGGAATTCCAGTTGACAATTCGGTAGCAAATAATAGTCAATCGAATGCAATCACACCAAGTGCACCACCATTGGAGTCATTGAATGCGGTCGATGTGAATCAAGTGCGATTTGTTGTTGCTCTCGATCAAAGCACACACAGTGAACCAATTTCAGCCCGAACAGTTGTCCTGAATGCCAGTGAAAACTTACGTCGTATTATTAATGAGAAAATCAATTGTGATTCAAGGGGTAATCACATCATTCGTGATGTCACCGAATCGGAATTTCGGCAACTGATTGAATTTTTGGAAAATAAAACACTTCAATTCAAAGATCAAAACCATCGCATACAGATGTTCAATGTGGCCAAGCAATACAATTGTGCCGATATGCAAATTTATTGCTTGCGTGAAGTTGATGCCAATTTAGACGTATCAAATGTGATAACTGTCTATCGCACGCTATGGTTTTACGGTTCATTGACATTAAATAAAGACCAAATTGATCGCAAGAAAATCAATTTAAAGAAAACGAATTATACGCCCGAAGAGTTTCTCACGTATTTGGTGTTTAATGTGCTGCAATTTATCAATATGAATGCGGAAAATGTGCTACTGTCGGAAGAAATTGAAGAGCTACGATTCAAAGAATTTGAAAATATTGTGAAACAGGATGATCTACTGTTGCGCTCTGAATTGTTATTAATCAATGCGGTGGAACGTTGGAGCCGAGCTGAATGCCGTCGAAAAAATATCGAATTGACATCGGAAAATGAGCGAAGCGTTTTAGGTGATCTTTGCTTTGCGCCAAGGTTTGTGTTTTTTTTCTGTTTTCATTTTCATTTTTGTGATTTTGTGTTTTTACTTTACAGTTTCACTAATTTCGTGTTTTTTTTGTCTATTTTCATTTCGTTTCCAGGTATTTAACGTTGAAATCTAGCGAATTTGAATTGGCCTGCAAAAATATACGATTTTTAGATCCGACTGAAATTACGCTCATTCGTGAGGCATTCGATGGTAAAAAATCGAATTTAACCACCGAACAAACGAATATGCTGAACAATTTCCGAAAACCACGACCAAAATACACACGAATGCCAATCTATTTAAGTCCACGTAGCCATCCAAAAAAATATTCACGACGAATGCGACGAATTGATCGCACTGAAAATGATGGTTCATCGTGTTTTCTCGATTGTTTGGCGGCTTTTGTTTGTTTATGTGATTGAAAACAACAAAACCAAATGTTTTAAAGAGGCAAAGCGGCATTAGGATTATGGATTTATTTTAAATGGAGAACATTCGTTTTTGCTCGATTCGATGTGAAACGACTGGCTGACAATTTAATACGGCTTATCAAAACGAACGTTTTACGGTACATTGTATACCATTGGGATTAGATAATGTTTTAAATGGAACGAACGGAATGGATTCTTCGATGGACTCCTTTCCATCGAACAGCGACGATTTTGATTTTTGCTTCATTTCGGCAATAAATGTGCATTTGATGGCAGCATCATTTAATTCTCAAGTCAAATTAACGTAAAAAAAAATTATTTACTAAACAAATTAGTTCTTATGGAAATTCAGAAAAAAAGGGTTCATCAATTGCAAACGCTTTGATTGCCAAGCAGTTCTAGGCAATTTTTCAAATCGATGAATTTCGTTTCGATAGAAATCTTTTCGTGTACAACTATTGTTAGATGTTTATATTTTAACATGTCCTGTTTTGTGGTATAAAGAAAATGGAAAGAAAACAATTTGCAATGTGAATAATGGGCGTGCAAATGCATTTATTTTATTTTAAATTAAATGCCCTCTAGATCAAAGCATATATATATTTATATTTCTACAAATAGTGAAAATTTGATTATTTTATTTTTATGAATCGACTTCTCTTCATCTTCCACGGAAAATTACTGAAAATATTTTATTTTTTATCTCGCATAAATCAATAGCGAACCCGAAATACGTTGGCAAAAAATTTATTTACTAAAATTTAGGCAGAAAATTTATAGAGAAAACAAACCACGGAAAAAGAACAAAAAAAGATACTTCGAGATCGTCGAGGAAATATAACTGCTCAGATTTATATAAACAAAACAAAACAAAACGATTTAATTAAATGGACGGAAAAAAAAATGTTTATTGTATAAATGAGATGGAATTCTATGGATTGTTAACGAGAATGATTTTAGCAAATATTTTAATGTAATTAATGAATGTTCTATTTACCACATATGCAAAAGAAAAGAGTTTATCGAGGAGTTTATTTAAAAACAGAAAGTGCAGAAATTATCAACTGTTTCCTTGATTCAGAGTCGATTTGTTCGAAAAATTTATAGCAAACTTTTTTTTTGTTTATCAACATTATACAATGTTGAACGGGATCATCAACAATGTAGAGTTTTTTAACATTTGTTGAGGCATTGCATTAAAAGCACATGTATTTAAAGAACAGTGTTTCAAAGTCATATCATTTTTGGACTATCACTTCGTTTCTATGTAATTTGAAGTCTCATTTCCACTGAGACACAGTGACAGTCCAACGTGATAGTATGTTCTTTTAAAACTGAGTCTCTTGACGCGGCCATTTATTTAGGGCGGAAGGTCATTTGGTGATGCTAATGCCAAAAAGAAATTAAAATTCGTACAGCTTTTTAACGCTGTGTAATAAGTGATGACTCAAAATACACACACCCACCCACACAATAAGCCATGCAATGCACATTAGATCAAGACTGTACGGAAATCCTGATATTGTGGATAGAGTTACATATAGACAAAATGGTATCGCTCAATAGAAAAAAATGTGCAATTAATAATTGTTCGCTTGGCAATTGTTTACAAATTCGTATTGAGTTACACTTGAGTTCTGTTTGGGGTCTGTACAGATGCCGTTTTGAGTTTTAAACATTGACTCTTTTATGTTGATTGAAATATTTTTTAGTGATTATGTTCTACAAAGTTGGTCTGCTAAATAAGTAGCTCCTCTACAAATTTGTAGAAGACATCGAAGTGATTCGATGATCAGCATTGAAGTTACCCGTGAAAAATACAACTCGGGTCTGTGGAGACCCGGTCTTTTTTTCAAACAGAATTTGAGTGATAAAATGTCATCAAAACTTAATCTCCTAATATTCAATTGTTCAACTATGTTAATGACCATACAAAACACATTTTTTTGTTCGACTGAAAACAGAAAACACAAAACTAATGCTTTAACAAAAATCCACCATTTCGATAAACGAATTCACATTTTCTTGGAGAAAAAAAAAATCAACCATTTCAATCGATATATAAAATGGCCATTTATTAGAGAGATTTTAACAATTTATGAAAACAAAAAAACCCAAAATCGAAATAGAATTTTGCTACATTTATATTTCACACATATAGAATGCAGATATCAAAGATATCGATATAAAATACGATTAGATAATAAAATATAATTCTATGAATTTTTGTTGCATATGTAAAACTATTATATATTAAAATGCTATTTATCTTGAACAAAACAGAAATGAACAAATGGAATAAATTTTAACGAAATAATAAAACTATAATGCGTAGATAAATTAAAGGGAGAAAAAAAACGAAGAAAATTTTATGTAAACGTATGTTGGATGTGATTCAATTTATTCAATAAAACATTATTTATGCTTGAAGTGCATTCTTCAACAATAACAAATATACATTTGCTCTTTATTACAATTGATATCGAACAACAGTTGAAGAGCCATTTTGAGTTGAATCTAAGATAGTCGTGGAAATAACATGTCTTTCTTAAAGGGTATCGTAAATATTAGATTGTTTTATACTTTTTATCCTAAGACCTTAGATCCTCCATGAATTTTTTTCGAGATCGTGAAATCATCGCAGAATTCACAAAAAACTATCGAGAGCATAAATTTGAAGGGAGTCTCAGGATAAAAAGTATAAAACAATCTACAATCTACGATTTCCTCTAAGAATGGCATGTCATTTTGACGATTTTCTTTGATTTTTGGGCAAACATAAGAAATTGCATTTTTATTTTTGCCCAGGAGGTATAAACACATAAATCCTTTGAAATACAGAGATGTAAATTTGTTCGAAAAAACAAAATCAGCTGTGTAATTATGTTTGAAAGGGGTGTAAATTGGTGGCAAATTGTTGTTGCATTTGAATTGAGCTAAAGTTCAGCTGCTGAGGTTCAGGTGTCCGTAGATGTCGCTGTTGTTATCATACGCAGTAGCATTGTATTGAACTGTCAGATGGTTTTTGATGTTTCTCCATCAGCAAAAACAACAATATATCAAAATCAGTCAAATTGTTTATAACCATTCTGTTGAAATCGGAATTCCTGTCGAAGTGCAAAATAAGTTTGCATTAAATTTAAAACAAAAGTGCGACTCGACGTATCGAAAATGTCCAGTTATGAGGATAAAAAGAAAGCTCTGTTCGATTGTTTAACATCCGCTGAACAGAGTATAAGAGGTACAAGTCTTGAGCAAAAGCAGATCGATCGTAACGATTCAACACAAAGAAACTATACACAAGGTATAGTTAGTAAACGTTTTCATGGGCGAGAGAGTATATTCAAACGACCGGCAGCTCCAATTGACAAATGCCTACGACCACGACGAGTACCCGATTATCAGGTAAATAGATCTTCTAGCAAAAATTTCGGATGTTCTAAACTCAATACACAACCCAATATAAAACACTTAATTTGTATTGTTTTAGACAAACCCTCATAAATGGAAAAAGTATTCACTGGACGATGCAGATATCTCAGATCGAACAAATGCATCAGCTGCATTTGCATTTTTAACCGAAATGGAACGAAGAAAAGATTCGGAAAAAAAAACACACACGAAACATGATGCAATGGATACAGATGACTGTTCAAGCAAAAAAATTCAATTTAAAAAACAAATTGGTTCAAAAGAGCTACGAAAACCATCGTTCAATAATTCGGTAACATTACGGCGAGCAATCGAATGTGATGATGTTGGCCAGGAAACCAGCGAAAAGGCCATTTTGAAAGGATCCAAAGTGGTTATGCCCGAGTATGTAATTGGGCAAAAATTAACCAATAAAAAGAAACGAAAATTCAATACAAGCGAATCGACCGAATCAAATGAAGTTGAAAAGAAATCCGATAAACATAATCGACCACATTTACAGCATTTATTCGATGAAGAAGAGGAAATCGATGATTAAATGTGATATGTTTAATATTCATAACTAAAATTCATTTCTATTAACCCTTTAGATATTAGTTGCCGATATTTGTCAACAGCCGACATTATAAACATTTATGTATAATAAAATGAGTCGTCTATCGAAAAAATATGCCTTTTATTTTGGTTTTGGATTTGTTTGAAGTTAAACATATTAGTAGGTTACCCTTTTGATACCTTTTCATGCAGATCCATTTTGTCAACAGATGGCGTTGACATTGACATTTAAACATGACGTTACTGCGAGACCACCAATCTGAAATTCTGACACATGGTGGCAACGCATTCGACACGTCACGACATTTGTCGAATTTACTTTGATGACTTTCTGACTTTCGCGACATAGACAGTCACTTCACATCTATATGCCCCGGTTCATTTTACTCGCATTAGATCGATACGTGTCAACAGATCAAGAGCGGCATTCCTGAATTTATTCTGTTTAATCGAACAATTTTCGTCAGTTTTGAAATAAATAAGCAATAAAATACATCAAACAAGTGAGTAGAATGAGAATAAGTTTAAAAAAAATCGATCATTTATAGTAAATATTTTGGTTTTATTCACTCATTATCATGAGCTTCGGATATTTGGTTTTCATTGAATAATATTCCATTCAATGAATACACATTGACTGGAATTCATAATTAACTTCATCAAACACACAAAAACTCATTAGGGATAAGTGAATCGAGAAAGAGAAAGTCAACGATAGCAGTAAAATCTCACTGTATGTGATTGAAAATAAACTAATTTCTGTTGATTAATTTTATATTACAGAAAAAATGAATAAATTGTTGGGCTTATGTGCGATTGCATTGTTCGGACTGTTTGCCGTGTGCGTTGCAGCTGAAGATGAGACCAGCGCTCGTTTGTTGGTTTCCAAACAAATTTTAAACAAATACCTCGTCGAACAGAGCGATATTGTGGTCAAATATACATTGTTCAATGTTGGAAATGGGCCAGCCGTTCACGTCAAACTTGGTACGTATTTGAATTCCACACACGATAACACCTTCCACCATCATTACTTTGTTCTAACGTGGCCACATTCTAATTGCTTATTTTTTGTTGTTGTTATATTTATTTTACAGTTGATAACGGTTTTCATCCAGAAGCATTTGATGTGGTTGGTGGACAATTGAGCGCTGTTATTGATCGTATTGCACCACAAACCAATGTTTCACATGTTGTTGTTGTACGACCAAAATCATACGGTTACTTTAATTTCACATCGGCTGAAGTTCAATACAAAGCCGTTGAAGATTCGGAGGCTATTCAATTTGCCGTCAGCTCTGAACCAGGTGAAGGTGGTATTGTTGGTTTGGCCGATTTCAATAAACGTTTTTCATCACATCTGTTCGATTGGGTGGCATTTGCAATTATGACATTGCCCTCATTAGCCATCCCATTCTTCTTGTGGCACTCATCAAAATCAAAGTATGAAAAATTGTCAAAACCAGGCAAGAAAAATCATTAATTTATTGTGAACATCATCACAACAACAGCAGCAACAACAAAAAAAAAACAACCAACAAATAAATTAAACAAAGAAATCATTTTGTCTCATTGTAAAAAGAAGAAAAGAAAAGTAAAATGTTGAAATGAAAATAAAGTCCAATTATTTGGGATCTCTTTTGTAAATGTGTCGTTGTTTTTTTCTCTTTTTAAATTATTGTTTTCATTTTGGGTCATAACAGTCTAGATGTACAGTTGAATAAACTGATTTTATCAATGTCACACAACTAATCACTTACCTGAACAACGTTAATTATGGATGGGACAGGTGATAGGTCTCTATAAGTGATGATGGCACCAAAAATATTGTTAGAATGTTATTTTTTCCTTTTCATGAAGCCAATTTGACAGGTAAATAAAACAAGCAAAAGCATTTCTCTTTTTTTTTTTTGTTATGATTTCCGGTATATATTTTAATAATATAATTTTTATATGATAAAATAAATATTAATGATCAGAAATATTAGTTTTAAGTTTATTCGTGTGGTGTTTTATGTGTATGGATGTGTGTGTTGGTGTGAGAGTGTTCATGAGTTTGTTTTTTTTAGCACATAATCCTAAATTAGATAATTTCTTGTCTACAATGAATTCCACATTGGTACAAGCGATTCGGTTTATTTTTTGTTTTGTTTGTTGGTTTTGTTTTTTTTTGTTTGTTTTTTAAATGAGTATCACGGAGCAACCCAATACGCAATTTTTGTCTTGTTTGCGGTGTATATATGTGTGTGTGTGTGTGTGTGTGCCATTTCACATAAAACAATTACTCTATTTCTTCAATTATTATTAAAATTTATCATCTCTGTTCAAAGTAACTTTAAATATTTCTACTAAATTTATTCATTTCTGTGTTTGTTGTTGTCTGTGTGGTTCATTTGTGTGTGTTTGTTTGTTTTTTATTTATTTTGTTGCTGCTGCTGGTGTGCTACCTATCTTAATGTTTTGTTGTTGTTGTTGTATCATTTTTTTTTGTTTTGTTTTACCATTTTATCTGTTCATTCATATTTTATTAAATATATTTTAATGGTTTTTTTTTCGAATATATAAACGTAAATAATTTTTGTGTTAATTTATCCCTTGGGATTGGTTTTGTTGTTGTTGTTGTTGTTGTTGTTGTTGTTGTTATTCTTCATTCTGTAGATCAATGACCGTGGTGTCCCGATATCGTTGGCTACTTTTTGCATTTTGTGGCTTATTTTGTGTGTGTATTTGTGTTCATTTCATGTTATTTATTTGTTTTGTCTCTTGTATCGATCGTAGCAAATGATTTCATTTGTTTATGGTTTTACAATTCCATTTTCATTCTAAACGGGATCATTTTGATCATCATTTTATTGGGGGTGATACTCTGAACCATTCATTTATTGTACATTGGTCTTAACTATTTAGTACGCATATGCTATATTTTCAGTAGTTACGATTTAGAATGATTTCTTAAGTAAAACTTGTTATTCTTTTTTTCGCATAATTTTTTTTTGTCCATTTTTTTGTTTGTTTTGTGGTTGATGTTGTTGCAACACATTTTGTCTGTATGTTGTTGCTGTTAAATTTTATTTTTGTCTCGGGTTTTTTGTTGTTGTTGTTGTTTTATTTTAAATAAATCTAAATTTGCATGTATCTCTTAATATTAAAGCTATTTTCTGTGTGTGTGTGTTGTTTTTTTTAAACTTATTTTTCTTCATATTTCTTAATGTTTTTTTTTTCATTTTCTTTGTTCACTTAAATACATGCTTTCGTTTAAATGTCTTAAATAGAGACTTATTTCGTCCTATTAGCATTAGAGGACTAATTTCCTCATCTATTTCGATCATCATTTGTTTTTTTTTTTTTGTTATCATTTCGACTATGAGACCATTTTGGATAAATGATCGCGTTGGTTTATTGATTTGTCGGTTTTTTTTTTCATTTTTTTCATTCATTTGTATCATAGTATTTTACATTGTTATTAATACTGTTAATTTTGTTTTTAAATTTAAATAATTTTCCATTGTCTTGTCCTGTACATTTTTGTGGCAGTAGGTACTTGACTACAGTTTTGTTTGCTGGCTACTTTTTTCGCTCATTCAATCATAATAGTACATTTCATCTATAGATGCAAGAATCGTTGTGCACACCATTTGGTTTTTGTTTTGAAATTTCAATTCTCACTTTTCGGTTTGAAAAATTCCCCCCATCGTGTTGAAAAAGACATTGCGTTCGGGTGGCAAACTCTTTTTCATTGAAATTGTGTTGTGGGTTGGGTGAGTGTGTGTGGGTGTGTGTGCTGAAAATTTATCGAATGTATTTCTCAATGGAATGAGAAATTTGTACATACATCGAAACGAAAGTACGAGATTGTGCGCTTTATAAATGGCATTTTGACTGGAAGCTTTGATCGCACTGCCCCAAAAACCGTAGTTATTTTGTTTGTTTGTATGTGTGTGATGAAAACGATTTAAATTGCATTCCCTTTTCTTGTTTTGTTTGTGTTTTTTTTTGTAGTATCACCAATTTTCGCGAAGCCATTATTACAATTCCATTGGATAATCCGGTGATTCTTTGTTCTAAATTTGATTCCTTCAATTGAAGAAATGCCATGTTAACTTATTTATATTACTTTGGTTACAGTTAATTAATTTGCGACAATTTTTGTTGTTGTTGTTATTTAAAATAGTGAAAATATCAATTGAATTTCATTAAACCGAAATGTTAACGGATTGGTTTTTGTTTGTGTGGGTTGAATCGAAAATTTGATTCCAATTGCCAAATTGGAAATTGTTAATTGTTGGCCGTAAAAAAAATTAATTTAATGATTCTTCAAACTATTTGATACGAACCAAAACCAAAAAAAAAACAACAACTTATACAAAATGAAAGAAAAATCGATTCACCAAAGTCAAGTTTGTCATCACTTGTCATAAAGCAGTTTGAAGTCATTCAATATTGGGATTGTTGACATTTTTTTGTGTCATTTTTTGCCATTCGCAAAATTTCTATTTCACCTACAAAAATTACATTAAATTCATAGCAACTATTCTATCACTATAATACAATAGCTGATTTTGTGTTTGTGTTTTAAGTTATGTGTAGCTTGCACAAAAGCAAACCCACTTCGAATACTCAAAATTCTTCTAATTAAATTTAATTTTCACATTTCAATCGGTAATTTGATTGGAATAATTGTCCCAAAATCGGACAATAACATTAAGATTTTGTTCCATTGACAATGAAATGAAACATTTTTGTTTTATTAAATGAAAAATGATTTTTTATGTGTTTTTTTCTTTTTTTTGTTTACCTTCGTGTTCTTTGTGTTTGGTGAATTTGGTTGAAATGGTTTTTTATATTTAGATTTTATTTTTTGCACCAAAACGGAACGGATCAGAGCAAAAAAAAAATTTGCTAGAACTGAAATTCAATTCGTTGCGCATTCGATGAAAACACATTTGAAAATGAAAAACATTAAATTGAATAAAAAAAAACTAAGCACGGAAACGGTTTCATCAACAAAACACAACAGACCGATTGGGGGTATCTCATGTAAATTCACCGTCATTTCAAATTTGTCAAGAAAGTTTTCCCCACTTTCTTCTTTTTTTTCTCTCTCTCTCTCTCTCTCTCTCTCTCTTTCTTTCTCTCTCTTTTCATCCGAAATGTGCTTAAATCATCACATTATTTCAGTATTGCAAGCTAATCCTTAATGCCTAATTATTTCAGCTTTTCTACTTTTGTCACTCTCCAAAAATACAAATTCAATTTCAGCTTCACAAAAATCTGAAAGTAACTCAATGGGTTTTGTTGTTGTTGTTGTTTAATGAAAAATTTAAAAAAGAGAATTCATTTTACCGGGATTTTCTTTTGCATTGCCGCAAATCGATAAAAAACAATTAAAGAGCCAATTATCTTTTTTTGTAAATTAAAAATTTGCGCAAAAAGAA
Source organism: Aphidoletes aphidimyza (assembly GCA_030463065.1). Lineage (NCBI taxonomy): Eukaryota > Metazoa > Arthropoda > Insecta > Diptera > Cecidomyiidae > Aphidoletes > Aphidoletes aphidimyza. The sequence continues at coordinate 29,841,277 of CM059998.1, read as the reverse complement.
AAAAACAAAACAAAACGATATCTGTGTGTTTTTGATTGCATGTTTCAGTGTGTTTTTACTTCACAGTGTTTCAATCTAATGCTTTCCACGTGATGCCTCCTCCATAGCTCTAACTTTCATTTCGTGATGTCTGCAAAAAACATATAGACGGAATGACGTATAAAATGATTTTCGATAACACAAGGTTTTTTTTTGGCTTAGTAGATAAATGCATCCAAAAAACTGAATTAATTAGTTTGATTTGTGATTTGATTTGGGTTTTTTTAGTTGATTTAACGGATGGTTTTTTACTTTTGTTATTGTTAATTTGTTGTAGTTTTTTTTTATACATATATATATTCGATTGTTGTGCTTTGTTCATTTTAAAATTCAATATGCAAATAATTGTAATGTTCAAATCTATTATTTAAAATTGTGAATATAAAATACAAAGTACGGAAAAATAAATACATTACTGGCACACAAAGAAGATATACAATTTACACGAAATTAATAAACAAAAAATATAATAAGTAAGAAAATATTTGTTGGAATTGATATAATGTATATTTTCATCTCCAATATAATTCAGTTTTTTTTTTGGATATGAAATTGAAGAACAGAGAGTGGCGAAAAAGGTAAAGGGTTAAATCAAGTTCACGAATAGTGTAAATGCCTATCAAATTCAATGCGCGTAAATATTTTTGGCATCATTTCACGTTTTCATTTTCACATATTAGTTGTTGTTGTTGTTGTGAATTACAGGATGTGAGTGTGTGTGGAATTGCATTTGATTTTAGATGCATTTTAATTGAAATTTGAGAAAGAGTACAAACGATTTCCATGTTTTATATTTCGAATGTTATTGTTTTTTTTTTAATCTTTGTGTGTTTATTCATTGTTTTCCCATTGATTTTGATTGTGAATATTTGTGAATGTGTGGAAAAATAGCATCGATCTTGCTTGTTTGAAAGGCACTCTCATTGTAATTGTTTTGAATTTTGTGTTTTTGTTTTATCGTCTTCAACTTCCATCATTAAAATTCTTCGATAAATGTTTTTTAATAAGAAAAAAAAACTGATAAATAAAAATGAAACACGAATTTGCTGTGATGTTTGGATTTGAATAGGAGTTGCGAAAAGGGCAGCAAGTTATATTTCCATTTTAAAACACAGTGAGATGAGTTGATTGAATGGAATTTAGCGTTTGGTTTTGATCCTCGCTAGTTGATTCGGTTTTGATTTTTGTGAGTAAATTTAGTCGATTCGCAAACCCAGTGCAAGTAATATGTTTGCATTTGATACGCATGCCATTTGATTTGGTTACTGTTTTTTTGCAATTTTGTTGTGCACGAGATTTACACGCTCTCATATTGAATTGCCCAACTAGAACTTTGTTTTGCTAAGTGTTTATTTCGTTTTATTTTGACGTTTCTTTTGACGAGTAAATGTACTTGCTTTTTGATTTGGAATTTTTTTGTTCAAATTTCATTAACTAGATCTTTAAATTGGTGGAAATCTGCAAAAAGTGATAAAGAAGAGAAAGAAAAAAAAACCCAATAAAAATAGATATTGCATGCTGTCCAATATAACATAGATAAGCGATTAAGTTTATCGCAATCATTTTCAATGTTTTAATATGCTAAAGCTGTTCTCATAAATGTACAAATTTCACATATTTGCAGGTAAATAAATCAAAACAGTCAAGGTTGGCTCAGCTAGTCAACTGAACTGAAGGCAAACACCGAGGCTATCGAACACACAGAACTTTCGTGGTGTCTAAATTTCAAATTCTTAAGTCGACAATGGAATCAATTCAGTTTTGTAAAACGTGACATTTGGACCCCAACAATGTTTTGCATGTGTGTGCGTTCGATAGATAGCTATTTGCTCTCAATTCAACTGAACACCTGACCAGCCTGGATGTCTGAAATAAAGCCAAAAGTAAATGGTTAATGAGCTTTATTGTAGATTTATTTGGTTTTGACTTGTCTATTAAAGTGTGTATGGTTAATGAGGTGATGATTAGTAAATGACTTTACTAAGAATTAGTCACATTCAATGAGTAGTTTCCAGTCATTTGAATTGTCTACATGTTTATATGTGAAAATGAGTTATATGAGTTGTGTATTCACAAAAAAAATGTTGTCGTCATATTGTTCTGGCCTTAGCTTTTGGATGCGAGAAATGAAAGATGAAATGCAATCATTTGATGTAGATGTTTTAAATGTGTGATGGGTAACGATTGACAAGACAAACAAAAAGAAAAAAACGAATCGGTCATCCACAAAAACAAAACATCATCTTTTTGATCCATCAAAATCATATTTGTGTGTGTGTCTTCGATTAATCGAAGTTCGATAGAATATTGAAACAATAATCATATCCACTCAATTTATTTGTTAACAGATCAAAATCATTGGATGATAGAAGAAAAAGCAACAATTCAAAAACAAAAAGAAAACAAAAAACAGAAATATATATATATATATGTAATGAAAAATTCAAACTAATTTCAGTACTTTTGTTTGTTTTTAATTCGAAATACACGCTATAAATTACAATAAAATTACACGATGTTCATTTTTTTTACATACAAATGTTCTACAATTTAATTGTTCGTTTCCAAACAAAATAGAAGAGAAAATAATAATAATATTTATATAGAAGAGAAAAAAAAAACTAAACATCTAAAAAAGTTATTCAACATTTCAAGCGTATACAAAATGTTCTACGTACAATTCTTTTATTTTTGTAAAATGGTTTTTTTTTTCATCACTCGTCTCGCATTTGAGACTAATGAATTTAAAAACAAAAAATATGTATATCTACTTTGTGAATGTGATTAGCGGAAAGTGTACCTGTAATACTGCTCATGTATTGAATGGGCTCGATCCATTGACTGCCGTTGAAACTCGGCCGCCTGCAGAAAATATGCCAAACAAAAAGAAATATATTTGTAAAATCGGTGGTCGGTATGCCAAAATCAATGTGTAAACGAAATTTAACTAACCTGCGCTTGCAATTGATCAGCATAGCTCATTCTCATCAAAACATCGGGATGTTCGCGCGGCAATAACATATTCGGTCTCGGATAAGGTGACATATTGGCTATATGAATAATGTAAACAGATTTAACATATTAATAGAAATATATTTGTGCATATGCAATTTTTGCGTCAAAACTTGTAAATCGAATTTGATCAGCTCTGTTCGTGTGTGTGTGTGACTTTAAACGTTTGACATTTAATGGATAGAAAATGAATACAAACTCACGTGGTAGTTGGAATCCAGCAGCATCAGGTGGTTGCTGTTGAACACAAAAATTAATAATTTTAGTTTTTAAAATGTTCAATTGATTTTTCAAATCAATTTTCAATTGGATTCAAGAATGTGAAATTGGTGGCGAAAAATTCAACCAAATTGAAAATAGACAATTGATAAATCAACAAAATACCATTGGATCACTTGGGTCGAGACCAACATGATGTGGCGGAATGCCTAATCGTTCACGCTCAAGTTGTGACATTGCAGCTGCTGCTGCTGGGTTTGTGTATAACGGGTATTGAGACGGATGCAAACCTCTGTAACATACAACAATATTCAAATTATCAAATCAGATTTCGCTGCTATTTGAATCGGATCGAACGGATTTTATCATTTACCTCATGCGATACAAATCCATGTAATGTGAATCCAGACGGGATGACGCAACGGCTTGGGCTTGAGCCTGAGCTTGAGCTTGTGCTTGTGCCTGGGCTTGGGCTTGGGCTTGAGCTTGAGCTTGAGCTTGAGCCTGTGCTTGGGCCTGTGCCTGAGCTTGTGCCTGAGCATTTTTCAAGTCCTCAAGTTCCCTGTAAAATATTTTCAAAAAATTTAATTCAAAATGTTGTCGTAATTATTATAAATTAAACCAATTCAATTAATTTCGAATGAAATTCACCTTTCACGTGCATACATTGGCCCCATTGGATGATGATATGGTGGCACCATCGAATCAACCGGACTACAAAATAATTTCCGTTAACATTTTTAACTGTAGACCATAAATATTTTTGATGCAAAATTGCATTCAATAAATTACCTGAACGCAACATGTGGACGAGCATATTCGGATAGTTGTCGCATGGCGGGTGTATCAAATGGTTTAATTTCAGCTTTGATTTTCGCTTGTTGTGCTGCAGCTGCTTGCTGTTGCTGTTGCTGATGTTGATGGGCGGCTGCCGCCTGTTGTTGCTGTTGCTGCTGCTGTTTTATTTTTAATGCCAAGATTTTAACATTTATGTATTAAATTAATTATTATTTTTCCCGCAAACGATTGATTGCATCGTTTGTAAGAAGGAAAATCTATCACAAACCTGTTGCTGTGCAGCTTGTTGAGCTTGCTGCTGTTGCCTTCGTTCTCGTTCCTTTTCAGCCAATTTTCGATCACGTTCTTCACGTTTTCGCGCCAATTTTGAATCGGCAACTGGTTTAAATTCTAAATCTGTACGCGTACATGAATTGTAATCACCACGATCACATCGTCTCACAAAGCTATGAATGAAAAAGGACACACAACATTTAAAATAAACAAATTTTGTATGGAAATTTAACATAATTTCCGCTATAAATATGTATAAATTGGTTTGCTTACATTGCAGATTGAGATCGATGGCATTCTGTGTCATCTGGTTTTGCTTCTGGACTTGGACCGCGCGGAATATTGTGAGTTGGACTTGGAATTTCTGGCTCTGGATCTGGTTCAATATCAACATGAACTGGTTCACTTGATGATGGTTGTCTAGATCAATAGATGACAAAACAAAAATGAAACAAATTTTGTGTTAAAAATAAAAACTCACGTTTATCAACTCATGAAATGTTTGGATGTGTTGAGAAACAGGAATGAGAAAAATTTACCTGATGCCACTGCTTGCCGAATGTGCATGCGCTCGCAATGCTTCCATATGGCTTTTACCCGGTGGTAATGGTATTGGACTTTCACCAAATGCTGAATGAGGTGGATGCGGATATTGATGATGTGGCCCAGAAAACGATGTGCTCGCTGGATTGGAGCTGCTGAACAAATGAAAATGAAATTGCCTTATTAAACTGCATCAAATCGAAATATTTTGCAAATGATTTTTTCGTTTGTGTGTGTGTGTGAATATGTATGTACCTTTGAGTGGTTTTTGGCGTTGGCGGTTTCATTTTGTCTTTCATTTGTAGGAGATTTGCCGTTTGCTTATCTGGATGTGGCGATGGATCTTCATGCCGTGTTGCTTGGCTTGGATGATGTGAAATCACCGCCGGATCCAAGCCTGGGCCAGCCGCTGGTGGTTTCATATATTGAAACGGTGGCCCATACGGATGATATGGATACGGAGAGTTGAATGGACTCTGCGAGTAGAACAAATACGGTGGATATCTGTTCGGTGAGTACGGTGAATCGGGGAACAATAGCATTGGCGATGGTATTGGACTTTGGCCAATTAATGGCAGTGGCACAGGCTGTGGATGTCGTAAAACTGGCGGTGATGGACCACTTCGAGGCTGAGGTGTCGCTTGCTGTGGTGGTTGTGGTGTCGATTGTGACGTTGGAGTTTGCGGGTACATTTTATTCAATGGACTTTATAACAAAAAGAAGAAACAACATTTCGTTATTGGATTTTATTGAACTATTGGTTCACCATTTGGCCATTCAATTTTTGGCAATTTTTTCAATAATTGAAATTAAAAAGCAACACAATTACTTTTGCAACATAAATACAATTAATTAAACTATGTAGAATTTTTGCTGCAACAGTAATTTGTCCCTAGATTGTTAGAAAGAATTTACTAAGGTACCTTTTCTCTGTGAAAAGAGGCGACGAAGAGGTTGGAGGTGGCGTCATATGTGACTGTCGTTTGAAAATACCTAAGGAAAATATCGCCAACAAAACAAAACAAAACAAAATTCCAAATTAATCAAAGTAATGAGAATGTGATTTACAACGAAGTGAAAATGAAATGAAGAAAATACCCGTGTTCGGTGTTGAAGGTCCTGACAGAGCTGACGACGATGAATGATGTGACAAATGCAATGGACTGGCTCTGGTCAAACCCGATTGCGGCTGAGATGGTGATGCTGGCCGATGCGATGATGGATGTGTGAATTGTACACTCGGACTCGTTCGGCTGAATGCTGAACTTGTGTTTGGTTTTTCCATTGATGTCGGCACTTTCTGTGGTGGCTAATTAAATGCATACGATTTTCGATAAATATTTGGTTTGATTTAATTCGAAATCCATGGGTTGACAGTTTTTTTACCTGAGATGGTGGTAGAGATGTTCTGGCCGATAGACTCAATGCTGGCGATGGACTTGTAGGCGATCTTCGTCCGTCGACTGGAGGAATTATTGACGGTGAGCTAATGCTGTAAGAAAGATAAGGTATGAAAAATGAAATAAATGATTTTGGAGTTCCGAATTCAGAGAGCGTTTCTTTTAATAATTTGCAATACATTACCTTGATGGACCAACCAAAGATGAGCCTGGCATTGTCGGTAACAATGGTGGGCCTAAATGGCTTCCATGTGGTGGAGGTAACAATTGAATCGGTGTTGTGCTCATATTTGGAGGAAGATGCAACGGAAGAGAAAGTCGTTCATGTTCGCCACGTGACAAACTAAGTGCTGGCGACGGAATCTGACTGCCCCCTGATGTTGGTGGAATTGCTGATGAAAATGCTCCACTTCCAGGGTATCTTTATATAAAAGAAATAAAAGATATCAAAATCCATACACATTTATAAAATTCAGTTAAATTTTCTAAATGTTTTGTAAAATTGTCTAAACTGAACTCAAAACATAAAAAAAACAACAATTTTCAAAGTTATTAAGGAAATTATTTTCCATTTTAGAAAATGGAATCAATGGAAAAACCAAATGCTAATAACAATGAATACTAACTGGTGATGTAAGCCAGGTGTTTCAGATGGTTGACGATGTAATGTTGGATGCACGACCGAAGACGTACTGGGAGGAGGAATTAAACTAGCTGTTGAGCCCAGCAAGTTTAGTGGTTGTACTGTAAAATAGAATTACAATTTGACGTTTAAATTTGATTAAATCGATGATTAATATTTATTAGATGCTGAATAAAAATGGTACCTTGAATCGACGATGAAGTATTTGGAGGCACTGTAGCTGTTTGTGGTGTAACTAATGATGGATGATTTGGAGGTAGATGACTTAATGGTAATGGATGCGCTGGCAATCCACTTGGACCAATTAACATTGGTACAGCGCTTGTGTGTGGTGGTAGATGTGACAACGGTAAACCTTCCGGTGTTTGCTTTTCAACGCCATCAGACATGGGATATTTGCCCGGCGGTCCATATGGCAATCGGTCGGTAGATTCTCTGCAATTTTGAAAAAAAAATAAAACATATTCACATTAGAAAGCATTCAGATATATCAGAATTCCAAGTAAAGTGGATGAACTTTCGGTCGTCTTCATACCCTTTCACTAAATTATCCGCAGAGAATTGTGATTTTGAGAGATTCTCTGGTGGTTTATATTTCATGTCGACTGCTGGTGGTGTGTACTTCAAATCTTGTGGAAGAGCTTGCGGCATCAATGGAACACCTGGCGCTGGTGGATACTTAAGCATTGCTGCCGATTCGTATGGTGATCGAATGTGCTGGTACGGTTCAGTGTATGGTGGCCGTTTCAACGACATATTATCGGGGATCTCATGTTTAATTTGATCATTTGGAATTGCATATTTTGCCACTGCATTAATAGCTAAAACAAATGAAAGAAAATTGAATGGATTTAATATGATTTTCAGATGGATTTTCACATTTGAATATTCGTAAATAAATTTGGTATACATACAACAGTACATACCGTCTGCATTTGCTTTGTCCTTTAATTCGTTTTCAATGAGCTTATTTGATGGATCAAATAGTTTTGGCTCATACTTTTGACTTAGATCAGCTGCCATCGGTGGATATTTGGCGGTGAGTGCTGGATCTGGTGTAAATTTCAGCGGTTCATTGAGTTTTGGTGGCTCTGAATTGAATTTTGCATGAGTTTCTGGTGGCAGTTTATTAGCTGCACTAAATTTGATATGTGGCTCAAATGCCGATCTAGATCCATCTTCGTGTTTGCTATTTGTATCCGTTAAATCTAAGCCACACTTGCTTTCGATTTTGATATCATTTACCAATTTCATATCATGTGATGGTTCGGTGTTTGCATCTTTTCCACTAACGATGCTGTTGCTGTTGCTGTTGCTGTTGCTGTTGCTATTGCTATTGCTACTGCTACTATTTTCGGTTGATTCGTCTCCCGGCTCCTTTTTGATAACCATCGACACCTTTTTAATAGCACATTCATTACTACTTTCAATTGGTCCAATTGGAGCATTTGATTCTTTTTTGATATTTGCAACGGTTGAAATAATTTCTTGTTCTTTTAGCGCAAACGAAGCAGCTTCTTGTGAACATTCAATTTTCTCAATTTGTGGTTTGAGATCAACAGCCGGTGCAACAATTGAATTTGCAATCGTTGTGGTAGCAACTAGCGGTGTAATTGCTTGAGCGGTGCTTGTAATTGTATTTGCATTTGTATTTGTATTTGTGACTGTGGATGGCGCTGTGGTGATCGCCTTCGAAACAGGTGCTGGTGTATCGTTAGCCTTTGCAACTGTTGGTGGTGCTGTTGCTTCGGTCTTTTCATCAACCGATTGACTTGAATCGTCACCAGAAATCGATCTGGGCTTTTCACTGGGCATTTCTTTATCTTTGTCCGTGTTCGTTTCCAATTTTTCAGCCGCAATTATTGATGTGACATTCGTTTTATCAGCATCTTTCGGCGTTGCATTTGTGGTGGATTCATCGATTGGTGATGGTTCTGTTGCCTTTGCATCCGATTCCTTTCGTTCAGCATCGGCCATTGGAGTGTCTGGCGGTTCATTTGTATTCTCTTGTTCGTCTAACACAGATCCGGGTCGACTATCCGAATTTAAACTTTCCGTTGGACTGTCAGTTCGTTTTCTCTTCTCCTTTTCATCCGAACCATCATTGTCCACATCCATATCGATATTTGTACGTTTCTTTCCTTTTGTAGGCGTTTCCTTCGACGACTTACGTCGATCGGTTTTATTTGGTGTTTTTGCATTTTCATTTGTGGCACTAGCGTCAGGCGCATCACCGCCTCGCTTTGGCCGTTTATTGTTTGATTCTTTTGCTGGTTTATTTCGCGTTCGCATTCTGGATGGCGATTCGTCACCGGTCAATTCACTATTTGCTGTGTTTGAACCTATAGATTTATAATAAAATAAACAAAATCAATTTGTTGTTAGACAAAATAAATGTTTCAATTGCGAACTTGTTTCGAGAGAATTGCCATTCAAACAGAAAAAAAATAGTAAAAACACTCACGTTTATTGGTAATGCTTGAATCGCTATCACACTCACTGGCATCGTCCTCTGTCAGTGAGCTGTTATCCTCCGTGGCCGTTGGCTCTGGAGTCTCTTCTTTCTTGTTTGGCGGCGTGTTGCTGCTGTTTCGTGTAACTCGTATACGACGTAATGAGCCGATCCTTCGTCGGCGATGTGGTCGATTATTGTTTGCTCCGGGTGTCTTTTTCCACAAATAGTAGAATTCAACCAATTCGGGCTAGAAAATTGAAAATAAACACACACACACACACGTGTGACTGAAAATTGACTTGACACACTAAAACAATGTTATCACTTACAGTTTCTTTGTGCGGTAATAAATCTGTATGAATTCGGAAGAAATTCTTTCCGAACTGTCGTAAACCTTTAATAAATTTTTTCGTTTCGTCTTCAGTCCATTTTTTGTCGATTCCTTTTGGTACAGGGCATTTAACAAGTGCTTGTAGTGCTTTGCCTGGATCATATCTTGAATCATGTAATACATCAAGTGCATTAATGGTTGTATCGTCTCTGCTTGCAGCTAAGCAACCGTCTTCCGGTGAACCACCATCACATAAACCTTGAAATGCAGCCATTGAACGTGCAGCTCGTAAGTACATCAATAAATCGGTATCTAAAACAATTCCGGGACTCCATCGTGTTTCCTCTAATTCTCGATCACCGGCATCTCCATAATTTTGGATTGGCGTATAATCGGGAAGAACAGCCTAAATGCATATCACACACACACACACGCGCGCGCACACAAAAGAGTAAAAAAGAAAACCCATTGCTTAAATAGGCCAATAAACATTTATGAATTTTTCGAATGCAATGAACCGATTTGATCGACTTGATTTGAGGTTATGTGTGTTAAATGGTGTTTAAACAAAAGGACACGACAGACACTAATTGAAATTGCAGATTATGACCGAAAAACAACCGATATTAACATTTGGGTGTATTGAACAAGAGATGAAATAGATGTGGGGAAGTTTCAAGCGATCAAGAGGGTTGTTCACATACACACACACAAACACACACAGACACACACAGAACATTTGTTAACTAACCTGTTGGTCGGGACCTACTCCTATTTCAACTGGAGGGTTGGCTGCCATTAGTCCAAAGCACGTAGGTTATCCGTGTTTACAGATGTTTCGCTCGCTTTCGGTTACAATGAATCTGTGGAAAATGTTACGCAAAAATGAGCGAACGAGTGTCTATGCAATCGCTATGCTATCATAAACATGTCTATTTCAATCGGCCCGTGTGTGACTACATCACAATGAGCATTTTGTGTGATTCATCAAATTAACAACATTGAGTGTACACAATTCACTTTCTTTCCGTACACAATTGTTCGTTTCACTTCAAACCAAAAAAAAATAAATAAATGAAAAAATGGTTTTTTACTGTACACTTTCAAAATGAAATGCAATCGATTAAACACGTTCAATTCTGTTGTGGAAATCAGTTTTAATGCTTCTTGTATTTTGTTGCTATTTTGTGTGTTTTGTTTAACTTTTTAATGGCTTTCGTATTTAGAGATTATTTTATGGTTCATTTACTTTGAGCAATTTCTTTGAATGATTTGTCAAACGAAATGGAGAAATACAAAAAAACACACACACACACACAATCGGAAGAGATGTATGCTGGACCTGGTGCTGCCTGCTGGTGTTAGTGATGTTTGTGTCAATTCACAAATCTTGTGTTTTATATTTTATGTTTTGTGTCAATATAATAATCGGAGTTCGCGTGCACTATGCTTTATTTCATGTTTTTTTCCTACTAACACCATACCGTATGCTCTCCATCATACTCACTTCATTGGCCTGTGCGCGCTATGTGTATGCGTTCAAATATATCAAACATATTAGCGTAGTGCTTAATGCTCATGTTATTGTTGTTGGTGTTTCATTCCGTGAGTGTATTTTTCGTTTTTTTTTTACGACATATTTAAAAGGAGTGAATCGAATTCGTCATTTTTGCCAAATGCCAAACGACGTAAATCAATGATTGGGTCAATACGAAGCTCATTTTTTTGATTTAAAATCGCATTACAAGTTGAACACACATAAATTTTCCTTTAACTTTTCAATACCATTGCAATGGCCATACAAATTCTTTTCTCAAATTAATTATGTGTTGTTGTTTTTGTTTCATTGTTAAATAAAATCATTTTCCTTAAATGCACGTTATATTTTTGTCTCAATTCATTGTTTTTTTTTCGTCCATCAAAAAAACCACTAATTTATTGGCATTTATATTTTCCATTTATTTAAATATTCATGTCAATTTGAGCAATGAACTTAAATTAACTAGCATTATACCAGAGATGATGAAGAAGAAAAGGCGAAGAAGAAAAAAAACGAGTAGATGATATACCGAGAAAGAAACATGACAACAATTGAACCAGCAATTTTCCACAAATATTTACACAAAGTGTTTATTTTCGCGCAAAATTACACAAGCAACGCGAAAAGATGTGAAAAATAAAATGGATAAAAAAAACCACACACAACAAGACCCAAAGAGACTTAAAAAAAAGCGATGAAAATCACACTGAATTAAGCAGCGCTAATAGGTAATTTAGCGGAGCTCACACAAAGCGGTGAGTAGATACATCTATAGTACTGTATTGTATGTCTCCAAAAACTCTATTCAACGAGCGAACAGTAAATAAAATGGAAATAAAAAGAAAAAGAAGCGAATAAAAAAAAAACGACGAAGAATATATACACGCGCACATACATACACTTCGGGGGCAATAACGAAACGCGACAACGAGAGAGATTGAGTTTTACCGGATCAACACAAAAGCAACTTGTACGTAAATCCCATTCAAAATTAATATTCTCAGTGTATAAACTCGTGTATATTGTGTGTACAAACCATTTGCACTCCCTCGTCGTTATTCTCACGTACACGCAGATAAAGTGTTCAAAATTTGTTATTGTTGTTGTTGCTGCTGCTTGGTGTGCTTTTTTTTCTCTTCTCTTCTCTCTCTCTTCTTTCGTGTTTCTTTATTACATGGAGAGATTAGCTCTCGCTTGCTGCTTTAACACACACGCATCTATGCACGTATATGAAATTTGCTGTACATCTGTATGAACAAATACACACAAGCACACACCACCGCCGCTGCTGCTGCTGCTGCTGCTGTGCTGTGCTGTGCTGCTGCTGCTGCTGCTGTTGTTGCTGCCGTTGCTGCCGTTTCTTATTTTATTTTATTTGATTTGATTCGATGAATTAATTTTTTTTTTCTTCTATCTTCTAAATATTCGTTTCTGATCGAAATTTCCCATGCAAATTGTTTATGGTTTGATTTTTTTTTTTTGAAAATTGTCAACCATTTGAAGTAAAAACACACTATGCACCACTAATTAATTCAAAAACCACAATAATTTCTATGAAAATGCACACATTCAACAAACGGACGAAGCATAGATACACTAAAGATTGATTTCAATGAAACAGACTGGCGGACTTTCAATGGATATTTTTGTTTTTTTTTGTTTTTCTGTTTTCACAATTTGTCTGAATTTTGTTTTTATTTTTAGTTTTTTTTTTAACACAGTAATTGTACAATCGTTGTTCAATTTTCTAGTCCAAATAATTGTTCGGCAATTTAAACACTAAATGCACACAATTCAGTCACCAATATCAATTAGAAAACCAACAAATTTCTATTTATTTTGCAAGTAATAGAATATTGTTCGTGTGTATCTCGACGTCCATTTTGAATTTTTTTTATTTTGCTTTTCAAAGCTTCATGTCAGGGTTATCCAAATGTTGATGCAGACATTTTCAAGTGGCATTTACAATCGGGATAAAAATGAAACTCAACGAATGAATTCAAAACAGAAAGAATTGTTGTTTTGAAAATTCGCATCAGTTTTTTTTTTTTAATTTTAATTAACAATGAAATTAATTCTACGATAAATGTATTTGAAATTTAATTTTCGATTTTAAATATCGGACCAAAATTGAAAAGGGTTGATCCATTTTGATGGCGTGTGGTATGGATTGTAGTTATTTGAATTTATAAGAATATAAATTGATGGTTTGAGACCGAGACACGGTTTGTTTATGCATGAAATAAGAAATATAAACGGTTTAAGGTTTTTATCGATATGTTATTTACCTTGAAATTTAGTTTTCCGAATTTAATCTCGGTTTGAATAATGTTTTCCGCCAATAATCGTAACCGTAAAATATGTTACTAGGAATGCCATGAAGTTGGTTTCATATGCATTTTAGTTTCGTTAGGATTTGTTTTCAGCGAAGTTTTTGAATTGTGCATCATAAACGATGCTAAATAAAGAAACAAACAACAATTGTATTGTAACATTTTATTTTCTTCCCTAATTTTGATTGACATTTTATGAACCAGCTGGACATGTATACGATGATGAACTTATACAATAGCCACTTTGACTATTGAAAATTGTTGCTCCAGTACAGTTATAGTATGCACCTAACAACATTCCTCCCCTTATGAAGCACAAAGCGTATCTGCAATTTTTGGAAGAAAGACAATTATATCAACAATTCATATAAATTTGGAAAATTTATTTTAATGAGAAATTACGTTTTGCAATTGCTGGCCCATGGAACAGCATTACGTGATTTATCTTTTGCATTAATTGAAGAGCAATATGTTGCTGCTGCCATAGTTGTTGGAGAAGCTGTAGTTGCCTTTGTTTGAGAACATTTAATTGAAAATATTTGAAATGTTAATTTCACTTAAAAATCAATTCAAGTGGATAAGTTTGACTTACTGTGCTGACTGTGGAGCCAGTTGACGCTGTTGATGCGGTTGACGCCGTAGTCGCCTGATGATTGTTTTATGATTACAGAATTTATAAATATTTTAAGTGAATCAAAAATGAAATTTTACGAAATGAATAACTTATTTTTCATGAAAACATAGATGAAATTCTTGATTCAAACGTGTATTGATATTTCGCTAATGGGTTTCAATCAGCATTAAAATCTTACATGAAACCAACTTTGTTCGAGAATTCGAAATCTTTGCTTGTTTTAATTTGTACTTCAAAAATGAAATGATATACCATAGAGAAAAGCGAAGTTGTATATGCATCGAACCTAATTGGGAGCATGACATTTACTGTAGATAACATAAGAGTATCGTTTTTCTCTGTCTCTAGATATGCATGATGTTCAAAATGTGCAATTCAAAAAAAAAATCAATGTTTCGATCAAATTTTCGGTTATGAAATTCAGATCAAAACTGTCTAAGTGGATAATTTGAAATGATTTAAGTCGCTTACTGTGCTAGGTGTAGTGGATGATGTGGTGGTTGTTGATGCCGTTGAGGCTATCGTTGATGCCGTTGAGGCTATCGTTGATGCCGTTGAGGCTATCGTTGAGGCCGTTGAGGCTATCGTTGATGCCGTTGAGGCTATCGTTGATGCCGTTGTGGCTATCGTTGAGGCCGTTGAGGCTATCGTTGATGCCGTTGAGGCTATCGTTGAAGCAGTTGATTCTGTGCTAGCCTGAAATATTTGTTGACCAGTCAAAAGCCATTTGAATTTGCATTGAATTAAGCTTCGGGAACTCGTCGCGATTCTTTTCAAAATAAACTCCAGATACTTACAGTAGATGCTGTGGAAGCTGTTGACGCAGTCGATGACGTTGAACAAATGCTCTTCGTTTGATTGCTACAAAATGGTGGCGCAGGTACAGTAATATCACAATATGTGTTGGTGGCACAGGTGCCCATGATTGAGCTTGGAGTTGTACTGCCAAAGCACAGAGCATATGTTGATTCGTTAACGCATGCAAATCGACCATCATAACTGCATGTTCCACATGCTGGTGCACAATCATAAGCAACAGATGGACTGGTACATATCTCTGATGTATCACTGCAGGCTGTATATGCTGGACAGGAATATGTTGATCCGTATGGAGCTCCTTTGCATTGCAATTCAATAAAATACATTACATTTAGTGTCAATCTTCATATATAAAGCATCTTCAATACACAATCAAATTGTTTACCATTGGAGCACAACATAAATGTATTGAATGTTGTGCACATAGCACCAGATGAATTGCCGCATACGTTGCATGTTGCAGACGCACATGTAAAAGCGGTTAACAGTAAACAAGCAATAAAAATCTAGTAATTGAAAAATAACAATCGAAGTTACACAATTTTATCGAACGATTTGGAATGATTAGGAAGCACCTTACCATTGAATTCTCACCCATCACAAAAAACTAAACTAAAATATATCCAAAATACTTAAAATAAAATTATAAAAAAACTGTTAAGAGAACAAAATGCAGTTGTATTGAATTGCCAAAGAGGAAGCGTTAAATGTTCTCGTTTGATCTTAAAATTTTCGCACAAAATTTGTAAATTCGTGGTTCAAGATAAGATGATAATGGTGACATGCACTCAATCTAATGAGGAAGATATTCAGAAGATAACCGATTTTGAAGGTTTATATATTCGTTTAGCGTTATTAAACTAGATAACATTGTTATGACAACACCTGAAAACATGTGTTTTCATTGAACTTGAGTAAATACGGTAGCAAACAATATTTGTGCTCCATTTTAGTTGCTTCGATTGAACTCATTGGGTCAATGCAACACGGGTGAAATTTGAAAAAAAAACATCGCATGCAAACAAAAGTGAGATTTGCTCTAAATTTGCATAGAAAGTGAATATTTGTGCATTTCAAAGTAAAAACTTCTGTAAGAGTTCTCAAAACCTAGTATAAAGAGGCCTTTTTTCGCATGTTTTTAAATTGGAGTTTTTACGGGGTTCCTCTGCAACATTTTATAAAATACGAAGTTTATAGCTGATATGAAAAAGAAAATGAACACAGAGCTGGGTCTTCTGCTACGTTTCAAAGGTTCAAATGTTTTTGCAAACATTACTTTCAATGCATGGTTATACCTATGGTATAAATCTCCCAGTTGATCGAGGGTTAAACCAGAGGAAATGAAAATCATCCAGATCCACAATTATAATCGCCTTTTTCGCAAGCACGTCAAATGTAAAGAAAAATTAAAGTATATCCCTTGTGAAAAAAATGATTGCCAGCCAGTCGACTGTTAGACGACTATTGTCGATTGATTTGGGACAAAAGACGTCTGAAACCGATTTTTATATACTTTAGACGGTTTCAGTCGATTGCCAATCGATTGCCAGTCGTTTTTTGTCCCAATTTAGCCGTTTGCCAAACGACTGTCTGTTCAATCGTTTTATTTTCACAAGGGTATGCACTAAATGCTCTGTGAAAATAAAACGTTTGAGTAAAGTACATAAGAATCCAGTGCACGATTTTTACAGTGTATGGAAAAAAAACTGAGTCTCAGCACTTAACTGAAATGTCAGGGTAATCACTGCGTACGCTGTTAGCGAGAAACTGACTGAACTGAAATTTCAGTTAAGGCTGATACTCTACTAGTCGAAATAAAATCGTTGTTTCTTCACAAGAGATATACTATATTATAATATTCTATAGAAACTATTAAAGCTCTTTTTTCAAGACCTCGATTGCAGTCGTGCATGATCTTCATTTCATTGGCAATACAATCCTCATGAAAATATAAAATATAAAATATAATAATTTAAATATTACAAAAATAGGAGAAATTTCAAATGAAATCAGCTCTGCTAAAATCGATGTCCCCTAGAGAAAAAGGCACTTACCGTTTATAATCGAAGCTAATTAGAAATACTTACTCATATTTGATGATATATTATGTGCACCAGAATGCAAACGCAAATAAATCAATACGTGATAAGATTTGTACATAGCAATTTTATTGTTCTACCAATGCAAAAGAGCAAAATTATAATGATAATAATAGTTGTTGTGTGTCTGGTTTTTTGTTTAAATTGAAATACCATTGTAGTAGTATGGAAACGTGGTTTCCCAAATGGTGCATGTAAATAAAATCATTTTCTAACCTAATAATTTTGTTTACATTGTTGTTTGCCACGCCGATGAAACATTTCAGATAACTTTAAAAGAAACCACAACAAAAAAGAGAGAAGAAAACAACGTTCAAATGATTGTTTGTTGTTTATTTGGAAATGGTTAATAATTTCCATATTTAAAACAAAAACCAAAAAAAAAAAAAAATCTATTGATCGATACATTAGGATGTGTAAGAGTTGCATCAACATTATGATTCTGTAAATATGAGTATCAACTTAAAAAAAGTGGACGCTACTGAAAAAAGAGACAATGGGTGAATGATCCATCCACTTTGGCCATTGAACTATTTTTTATTTTCGCGTCTAGTATTTTGTTTTCTCGTATTTCTTTTTTTTTGTTCCTTTTGTTCTGAATAAATAAACCTAATAATTCACATGAAACAGTTTCAATATAAACACAAACGAAAATTTTGTTCGAGCAACGTACCGAACCAAGAGCTCTTTGGTACGTTTGACCCTTAATAAACACAAAAAAATAATAATAATAATAAAGTTTCGCTGCAAATCATTTTAACGCTAACTGTGAGAAATTGTAAGAATCATTGAAATTTGCTTATGATGAATTCTTTCTCACTTAAAATTCAATAAAATTGATCATATACATAAATAACAATGATGAAAAGAGAGATAGAGAGGAAAAAAAATGTGTATCAAAAACAATTCATAAATCGTGTATGTGTGTGTGTGTATACGAAATTTGATACTGTGAAACTTTCGTGTTTTGTTTTTTGAGACACTGAAAATTGATTCACGTTTTTATTCACTCTTTGCTGATTTGTTTCCACTACGTCGAATATTTGCGTGTGTTTTAAGTATTTTCGTAAATATCCGTTTTTTTAAAGTCTAATACACAAAACTATATCGATTTCCATTGTCGATACTATAAATAATTCTATAAAATACAGATTTGCTTTGATAGAAGAAAAACAAAATCTAATTTATATCGAAATGATGGTTGAGCGCGTAATTTGAATTTTACGTGTTTGTTTTTATTTTATTTTTTTTTTTTGTTTACGAAAGAAATCACTCTCTACTAATTTTATAATGAAAAAAACATCAGCTTTGGTTTGTAATTTTACTCGTGTGTTTCCTTTCCTATTCTTTCTTAGTTTTTTTTTATTCTTTTCCTTTTAAATAAATGTTTGTGGTGATATTGTTGTTGTTGTTGTATGCTTTATGCTTTTTTTGTATGCGTTTCACTTACTCAGGTAAAAAAGGTGTGAAAGTTGTGTTTTTTGTTGTTGTTTTGTTTATGTAAACTTAAATACATCATGAAATGGGACGTAAAATGGTCACAATAAAAAATTCGTCCGTATTCATTTGAATAATAAATTATTGTGTTTTTTTTTCATTTTGTTCATGTGTTTTTTTTTTGTTTCTTCTCGCTTTTTAAAAATCAAGAATTAGAAAAATATTAAATCGCTAAAAATGTAGCAGTTGTAAGTGATAGTTGTTTCGTTCTAATCTTCGTGTTTTTTTTTCTTCTTCTTTTTAAATCGTTTTTAAAAATTTGTCTAACTAAATTGTAAATCCATAACAAATATCATAAAATTATTATTTTTTTTCCTCATTTGATTGTTTATTTATTTATTTTTTTTTTATTTATTTTATTGTTTTCATCGTTTGAGCTACGTATTTTGTAAATGAAGAGACATTTTTTACGTACTCATTTCTAAATTAAATCCTATTCAAAAAAAAAATTATTGTTGTTGCGATAAAATGTTAAAAAAATCTTGCTAAACGGTAAATTTACTGAACAGAAACAAATGCGTTTGGCATATTTCATTTTAAAAGAAAGGAAGAAAGAAAAAAAAAAGAAATTAGAACAATTCGAGCCTTCGTCGAATCGATGATTGTTATTGAGAAAAACTAAACAATTGTTGTTT
This sequence comes from Aphidoletes aphidimyza, assembly GCA_030463065.1. Lineage (NCBI taxonomy): Eukaryota > Metazoa > Arthropoda > Insecta > Diptera > Cecidomyiidae > Aphidoletes > Aphidoletes aphidimyza. The sequence goes on along the minus strand of CM059998.1, from coordinate 29,822,007 downwards.
AGCTCATTTTCCATTCTAACATATGGGCATAACGTTAATGACATCGTCGCACTTGTATTGAAGAGATTATCAAACTTTATGCATTTGAAATTATTGTTCTCATTTTTCACACACGGAAAAAAGACGGTTGTTGTGGTAATCATAGTTTTGTCATTCAGTACAAAACATCTACTCAGTATGTATTTTCTATATGTAGGAATTTTTGTTGTTTTTGTTTTTTTTTCTAAATGTTATAGATTCTTGGATGACTGAAAATTCATAAGAACTACTTGCATATTTCACGTATATATCGTTGGAGTTCAAATCAACACATGAAGGAATTAAAAAAAAAAAAAATAACAAGTTGAAGCCTATGTTGTGGCATATATTCCTAATTATTTCTACTATTTCGTCAATGCCAGTGTTTTTTTTTCTATCCTCTGTAAAAAGAATTTTCGATTATGCGCGGTGTGTATTTGTGTTTTCGTATTGCATTCGAATTGAACTCGGTTAATTGATAAAAGCAATGAATCCGTCAACGCATTAACCTATTCCGAGAGCAGGAGCTCTGGTGTGAATCCATTTGTGAATATTATAAAACAAAATCAAATTCGCAATTTGCATTTCCGTTTCATCTCATTTGCTTAGTTTGCTAATAACACGAATTAATGCTCCATTCTCGTCTCGCAGCCGTTGATTTTCCGTTTTCAACACATCTAATTGCTGATGATGATGGAAATAAACCAAAGAAAATATTTATATTTATAAAAAAAATGAAGAAGAAACAAAACATATGTGAAATATACATGGAAATTATTATTATAAAATTCACACATCAAATTTGGTTAATTGTGAATAAAAGAGAAAAATGTTCAAATAAAAAACCAACTTTTAGCATTGTTTTCATAAAAAAAAAGAAAAACGAAAATATTTATAATTGATCAACAAGTGGGATAATTAAGGCAATAAAGCAGAATATATACGTAACAATGAATCGTTTGATCAACAACAAATGAAGCACTAGAACAAATGGACAACGCTTCAACAAAAAGCCAGTTTTGTTAATGGTAAATTGTGTGCGCATGCATTTGCCGCAAACAAAAAAATTCAAATGAAATTCGTCATAACAAAAACAATCTCTTGTGAAAATACAACAATTGAGCAGCAAGTCGTTTGACAAACAACTGTCAAACGTTTAAGTTTGGACAAAAAAAAACAACCACTAAAAGTGACTGAAAATCGGCTGACAAACGACTGACAATCGATTTACAATCGTCAGTCGTTTGCCGGTCGACTGAAACCGTCTAAAGTACATAAAAATCGTTTCAAACACGATTTCAGACGTCTTTTGTCTCAATGACTTTAGTCATCTAACAGTTGTCTAGCTGGCAGTCATTGGTTTTCACTAGGGATCTCATTGAGTGCATGAAACAGTCGATTGCGTCGAGCAATGGGGTTTTGATTGTGAAATGGTGAACGTTAAGATGATGGAAGTGAATAAAGTGTCATCAATGAGCGTGAATGAAATGAAAATTCACAACAACAAACAAAATGAATTGATGATGCCAAATGGTTTTGATGAGAGCAAAATACCATAATATTTGAACCAATATGATTTATAATTTACACTGCAGTTAAATTGACACAAAAGTGTTTCAATTATTAATTCTAGAAATTTACTTTTAGTTGTTCATTTTGATTATTTGCCACGCTTTTATTTTTTGTTTCTTTCTATATTACCAAAACAGTTCAGCAGCATCTTATTTACAATCAAACAAAAATCCTCCAAAATCGAAAATAAAGAGGCACAATTTGTCCAAAATGGTTTAGCTGAAGCATACTAATATTCGTCCAACAACAACAGAGAACAAAAAACAAACGAATTAAAACATGTTTTTTTTTTCTCGTTCGAACTTCATTGTTAAGGTACTGGAGTGAGAGATTTAAAATTAAAATTAACCAAAAAAAAATGCCATTAGATTTGAATTTCAGCTGAAGTTAGAAGGTTTTTAGTTGGCCATTCGTTCAAGAAAATTCCGTCAATGAACGGAAACAAAGAGACAAAATCAAAAAGAAAAAAACTCCAACACACGGAATTGATTACAGAAAATTTGCGAAAAAAAAGCCAAAACGGAAATATCGAAACGGAACAGATTAAATAGGAAAAGAAAAACCACATCGAAAAATTGTATTTATTACTTAGAATATGTAACACATAGATGGTTTTTGTTTTCCATTGGAATAAAAGAATATGTCGAACACAGTTTGATTAGTGGCTGGATAAAATCGAAGAGCAAAAAAAAACACAACAGAAACCAACAAATTAAAAAAAAAACACACACAATACAATGATAACAATTGTTCAATTAAAAATGATTACACTCGATAAAATAGGTCATCCTACCGCAAATTGTATTAAATTTGTAATTAACACCATCAATGAAGCAATGTACGTTTCAACAGTTTGCGCATTTGTTTTTGTTTGGTTTTGATGTTGTGTGTATGCGTGTGTTTGATTGACTTTACGATTCGTCTGAATCGTTTTCGATTCCAACGTTCTAATTGTTCTTTTTATTGAGACTATGGGTTTTTTTCGTTTTTTTTTTGTATTTGGCATAATTTCATTTGATTTTGGCTAGTGGTTTCTCCTAAATTGTAGTTTTTGTTGATCATCGTTTGTTTGTGTTTTGGGGAGGAGGCTTAATTTGTGCGCTTCGTTCGAAATTCGGATTATAACACTTGATTTATGGTTAAAATCGGTTTGTTTTATATTTTTTTACATGACATTTCAGCATCATTTTTGTTTCATTGTTTATCAATTTGAAATTGTGTGCATGTGTGTGTGATCTTTGAGGATTATAGTTTGTTTATTTTTTATTTTGTAGTTGATTTTGGGCCGAAAGTGTTAACTTTGAAACGACACGAGTGAGAGCGCGATTCTCGGCACGAAGACGCTCATTCTCTGATTTGAATTTTTGTAGCTGCTACAAAATGAAGAGTGATAAAGGTATAAAAAGAATTTGTTTAATTCAATAAATTGTATGTGTTTGTGTTTGTGTTTGTGTGTTGTTTTTAAGCACTTTGTGTGTGCGTATGTGTGATTTGTATGGTATAACAAAAATGACCAATAATGGAATGATAGAATTTTAGTAGTCCAGTTTTATCAACAGTTTATGGAAATTAACAAAATGATTGTGTCAAGTGATGCCAAATTGGTTCAGTGGCATCTTTTACTCAACATGAACTGTTGATACCTAGCTTTATAAATGGGGGGGGGGAGACAAATGGCATTTTGCGTCCATTCTTTTGTGGATGATATTGATGATTCAAACGAACAACGAAATGAACAAGAGAACCTTAAAATCCAACACATAAGAACAGATGAGTTTGGCTATGTGTGGATGTGTATGGCTGAATGGATATACGGATTTCAGTTCACTTCGATATCCGTTATTTTGAAATTTTCAGCACCCAACAAAAATGCAGTTTAAAACAAGTTTAAGCTTGTGCTTATATGTGTGTGTGTGTGTGTGTGTTTATCCCAGTTTTTCCAACTGTATTTTCATTGGTAGGACACTGTGATTACAACACTGTTCTATATGCTTATGTGTGTTTTGATGTGAGAGAAAAAGTATAAATGGAAAAATAAACCAACCAACCAACAAACGAAACAAAATGTTCGATTGAACAACGGAAAGAACTAACACGATGGGAAAATATCGAGAAAAAGAATCAAGCATAAATTAATATGTGATCACAAATGAATCGGCACAATTTGGTTGTGCATTGATAGGGGAGGAACGTTGCGCTTGGTAGTGAATTGTTGCTTCGCCTAGTTATTCTTGTGTTTGAAAACTTATTTGTTTGTGTTTTTCTTTTGTTTTTTGTCTTTTTTTTTCGTTGTAAATAAAAACAGATAAACAAATAAATAAACATAAATGACACAACTAAACTAAACTAAACTAAGAAAAAATGTCAAAAAAAAAATTATGAATAAAATGCGAACATTGATGGGATATTTGGAGAGGCGGGGGATAGTATTCAATTATGATTTGTCGTAGCTATACTAATCAGAAGATTTTTTTCTTCTGTTTTGAATTTCTTTCAAATGGGGGGGCGCATTGAATGATTTCGTTTAGAGTGATATTTACCTTGAGCTCTTCTTCCATTTCTGAGATTTTACGTTCCATAGCACGTCTTTCACGTTTTTCCAGCTCTGATAACGTATTTTTCGTTGTCTAATTGAGAAAAATAAACCGAAAATGTCATTCTTCCAATTCGAATTTTTGTTGAACTTGAACTTACAGCATTTGTGAATCTATCTATTGCGGCTCTAGCATTCATTAAATCGTCATCCTTCTTTTTCAGTTGCATTTTAAGCTTGTCGTTATCCGATCTAAAAAAAAAAATCACATGTCAAAATGTTCAAAATGAATTTGCACGTCGAACAGTGCTCATTGATTTTAAGTGGATTTGTACTACACTCACCTAGCTGCTTCATACAACGCCTTATAATCAATCACCTCACCGCCATTCTCCGAATTATCCGCCACTGGACTATGCTCTGATGTGATTGAGCTACTCGATCCAAGACGTGATCTTGCTGATGTTTTTTCGCTGCCACTCTAGAATAAAATCGAATGCAAATCGAACGGTTTAGATAAATTCATCATAATAATTTATCATAATAGTTTTCCATCTAAGTTGAAACAATTGAATGTGAGTCTGTCATTTTTCCTCATATTTAAATTATCTTATTGATTCTTCAATTGGAAAATTGACTGGATCAAACTGAACATTTTTCTTTTTATACGTATTTTCAAAAACGTCAGTATTGTATTTTGAGTTCAAATATTATGTTTGACCACAAGACATGTTCGCATTTTCATTAAAAACTAACATGATCAATGATCATTCAAACGAACAAACGAACGAACGAACAACAACAACAAAAATCTGTATCACATACTTCATAGCCTTCACTTTTTTCAGACGAAACACTCAACGAGCGATCTGATTTTAATGAGCTATTTCGACGTAAGCTACGGCTTTTTCGATCTGTCGTTTGATCACGATACGATTGGCTACGTCCTAGGTTTGCGCTCAACACTGCACTGGCCGTTGATGTGGCCGCCGAATATGAATTTAGGCTTGTATTCGATGCCGATAGATGCTTTGATGATGGTCGCATTGATTTATTTGATAGCAATGGTGTGTATGAATTTTTATTTGTATATCCATTGGTGCCATATGTGGACGATTTAATACTAAGACCAGCTGTTGTCACACCATTATCATACGATGTGTACGGGCTAATGTAACGATCGGATGTGTATGGATTTTTATAAATTGTACTACTGCCATTGTACGAATCCCTTCGCGATGCACTGCTACCACTGTAATAGCCATTTCGTGCCGATTGAATTGAACCATAAATACTGTCCCGCGATGTGATACTTGTGTACGGGCTGATATAGTTTGATGTGCTGTATGACGTTGATGATGGATAGGCTGAGCTCATCGGTCGATTGCTTGTGTATGATGGCAAATTGTTTGGTAAACGTGAACCAGACAATGAACGCCGTTGCACCACAGGCTGTACAGTTCGTGAACGCGATCGAAACGACATTATTCACACGGATTAGTCAGATGTTGATGAAATGTTTTCGTTTTGAAACAACAACAAAAACTCCAAAGTTTATTGCTCTGATTTTGTGTTTTTGTAATTGCAAATGAAAAAAGAAATCACTTTAATGTTCCGTAAAAAATTGATTTTTGATTCACGCTTTGCTGACGGCTTTGTGCCAAGGTTAAGCACAATTCTTTATTTAGATCATATTACAATTCAATTGAAAAATTGATCAAATATATCAAACGGGAAGAGTGTTAAGATGCCGAATGTCTACCAAATTTCGCTAAAACTGAACACCCCAAACACAGACGGCCGAGAAAAGAAAAAACAACAAAAAACAAAAATTTATCGATCGAATGCAATTTCGAAATGAATCTGAAGAAAAAAAAGAAATCTAGTGTAAACGCAACGAAAGACGCAAAACGACTGAAATCATACCGGTATGTCGATTTGTACATACAAAAAAAAACGTCCGATTTACATAGAAGGAAGGAAACGAAAATCGTTGTGTGTCAGTGACTTATGGTGTTTGTATAAGTGCGCAACACGTCTACAATATGAATAACAGACGATATGTGTCCGAAGTGCAAATGGCCCAACTGAATCACACACACACACACACACACACACACATACACACCCGTCGAATATAAGAAGGCGACGAGAAGAAACAAATACGCACCACAGAAAAAAAAACCCAAAGTGAAAATGATAAACTAATTTTAGAATCATTGTTTATCATAGTTTTTCCGTTGTGCTATGCGCAACACACAGGCCTAACAACATTATTTTAGCCGCAGATTTTCATCGGGGCAACCGTGTGTAATGTGAACAAAAAAAAACATGAAAATGTTTAAAAGAGATTGAAGTCGCTGAGCAACAACCAAAAAAATAGCGTCATGGCATTGAGACGTGGAACGAATTTTAAGACAAAAAAGATGAGTTATACATTTTCAGACGAAAATTGAAATTGCTGTTGACCGGAGCCGAAACGAAGAACGATGAAAAAGGAATAGACGATGTTTGCGATGTATTCACACATTGTTTATGCATTCAAAATCGGCCAGAATGTGAACATTTAGTCATTTGATTTCAATGGAATCGCGTCTGAATTTAGAGGCATCAAAGAATAGCATCGATGACGGAAAACATCACCAATGTTTATTTAAGCTATACCTTTGACTCATCTTGCAAATGCGCACATTGCATACTTTAAATATTTGTACGAACATTAAATTTTTGCTGTGGGCATTGCGCATGTAAAAGATGCATGTGTTTTTTTTTTTGAAAAAATCGTTTGAAAATCTTCGTGCGGCAATGATTCTCAGCTTACACAAGAACACTGTAATAACAGTTACTTCAATGACAACTATCAGTGCGTAATCTGAATGGGTTGAGTAATCCATCCCTCTGCAGCTATTTCCGGTGAAAACCAGAGGAGCCTGATCTAGCCCGATCGCCAGGATGTCTCCCAAATGAAATACCACTCTAATACCCCGGAGGTAGTATAAATTATGCATTCGAAATACAAATATACTCAGATCTACGAATTACAAGTGGAATTAGACAGAGACACATGAGCTGTGTACTTTGGAGCGAGATTTATGATTTGAACATCACTACTCTTGCTAAAATATTGCCAAAAAGACTCGACGCTTGGAGTCATGGATCGATCCTCATAGATTCGCGTTATATTTTTCGTTCATTTTCGGCCATATTTTCATGTTTTTTTTTCTCATAATAATTTCTAATTCACCAAATCTATAAACAAGCATAGAAATTCAACTGAATTGTTGCAAAGTTTCAAAATAAAAACTATTTTACCACGGCCAATATTTCGAATACGACAGTTAAAATAACAACAAAACAATTAATGAAAGGAAGAATGAAAGAAAACAAAAACGAACGAAAAGGCATTTTCTAAAAATAATGATAGATTTGTCTATGATATTCTCGCGAAACAAACATTCGGGATGTTTAGGCAAAGTTTCAAACCAGATTGAAGTATTGTGGCTATGTGTTGCAATTTGCGCACTGTTTGGTTTCTTTTTTGCGATCTTTTTATTTTTTCTTCAAATTGCTATAAGAAATACACCAACCGACCGAACCAAACCAGAGAGTAAAAAAAAAAAACAAAACAAAAAAAAAACAACAAAAACACACAAAAAAGATACAAACGGGCAATGTGTTTAAATTGTGCGCTCTAAAAATAGTTGGGAAGCCAGGTGGTCATTATTAAAAATCAAAAAAAAACAATTAGAAAAGTGCTTGCGCATGGACCGGATTGAGTAGAAAACAACAAAACCGCCGGACGCTCGCGAAAAAAACAACAACAACAACAAAACCAGTCAAGAATTGACGTGAACAGACAATGTAAATGCTGTTTGTATTCCTTGAAGTAAAAATATCACATTCGGTTTTCAGCGTTGAATCCTTTCCCCCAATTAGTTTTAACTGAATATATCATTGTACCGTATGCTGTTTCGTGTTGTCATCAGTGCTGTGCACACACATCAAATATGGTAGTTTTCCCACAAATTTATGAATTACAAATTGCATTTAGAACAATTTGTAATTGCACGATGCAAAGCATTTTAGCCCAACAGCATCCATGTATGTAAACATGATGTGCCTCATTGTCTCCGACGTAACAGAAATTATGAATTTCGACTTGACTTCGAAATTGCTATTTAAAGCATAGAACTCCATAAATAGACATTACAATATCGGTATAAAAATCGATAAAATTGTTACTTCAATCAATTTATTACCAAATAAGTAATTTAACGAATTAGTTGTTGATTGTTTTTAAAAAATGATTTTCATGTTGTAGCACATATTTGGCTGCAATAAAGCTAAAAATTCGGTTGAAATTTGTTGACAATTTTCAATGCGTACAATGAATTTCAGTTTGACGATGAGAAATGGCGAAACGATGACAGCCTATAATGTGATTCATATAAATTATGTTGTCAATGTTATAAACACGAATGTTGTATTGCAGTACAAATTCAACCAACAACGACGACGACGACAACAACAACAACAACAACAACAAAAAGCAGCGATTTTATGAATCAGGCTTCGACCAAAATTTAAACAGTTTTTGTGCATGAGGCTATTTATTAGACCTATGATCAAGAGAATGCCTTGCAAAAGCCTACGTTTTCGAATGCTACGGGTCAACACAGCACGCATTCAATGTGACAGAATATGTGGCGCAAAATGTCAACTTCGAAATCGCATCGTTTTTAATCATTTCCGTGTATTCTCGTGTTGCTGTTGGCTTGGGACTCGGATGGTTCGAGGTTTTTTTTTTGGCGTGCGTGAAACACTTTTTCGGTCGTTGTCATCCTGTGTGTGTGTGTGTGTGTGTGTGCCAATCAGTGGCCGCACCATTTAATAGATTATGCACCGACATCGTGTCGTGCGTTAATTTAACGCCGTTAAAATAAATCATCTTAAATATAGAATCGGAGCGATGTGGATCGCAAACATATGGACCAGTGACTACACACATCAGGCACCAAAAAGAATCGGCCCCCAAAAACAAAATATTGAAAGAAAATAACACAACCAACGAAATATATATATATATGTACTATATGTTCTCTGTTGATCTTTTTCATCGAGTAATTAAATAGCTCCAAGCAATTAAAAATATGCCGAATAAATCCGCTGGCAAAGAATCCAAGTTATTCATATGATTTGTATGTGTGTAGATTGATCAAAGATCATAAACCAATTTTACGTCGATGCAATAGTTTCCGTGCATCAGACTTTTCACGGTGAGACCGCTAAAGATCAACATTCGTCGAATAAAACAAAAACGTTCACTGGCATTGGCATCAGGACCCAATTGCATATACAAAAGAAGACCATCATCCAAACATGAGCAGCAGAAAATATGCGACAGAATGATACGGCATATGCTGATGAAATACACACCGATCACTCTGCAGAGAGGTCATGACCGTTTGCTTTTAATGGTGGAATCGGAAGTCTCTCATGCTGTATGAAATAGGGCCCGGTATTAGTTCAGCCAGTTCAATGAATATACACCAACGCATATCATTGTTACGATCTCGTGTGGCGGCGTTTAGCGTTGAATTTTGTGTGCGTCATCATTTTTTTTTTCAAAGGATTTGCGAGTCTCCATGCAAGCAACACCACCATCAAATCGACCTAAAATTCACGTGACAATTTGCGTGTGCTTTTTTTCTCTCTCTTTCTCTGTCTTTATCGCTCTTGTCATTTTGGCACATCTCCTTTCAAAGCAATGGTCGAAATGAAAATGGATACGGTTGAAACTCAATTGAATCGCAAAATTCGTTTTTTCAAGCATGTTTGACGTTGTGTACTCATTTGTCGGCATCGAAATGAAAACAGTGTCGAAAAGATAACTGTCGTGTTGATTGATTCGACTGCGCTGTGGGCTCTTTAGTTGGCTCATGATTTTCATCATACATTTTTTTTTGTTTCTTCTTTTGCAAACGTAATTTGTTAAATGTTTATAGGTTTTCTTTCATATGTAAACCAGGCAAACGAGAAACACACAGCAGCAACCAGCTAGCCAGCATCAAGTAAATAGACTTAACGGGTTAGAAATGTTCATGTTTATTAAAAACCGTTTGCACTGGAAATTAATCAATTAAAAATAACCGATGCGCATCAATATACGGCCATATGGTCCATTCATGTATCTTGTCTATATTGATGTTTCATAAAGAAAAAAATGATTGCGATTGAATATGATTCGTCATGCATCGAACACACTTTTTTGCCTTTAAATTTTGAATTTTCGACGTTGTCCATTTTTTTTATTCGTTTCCTTGGCACGTTTTAATAAGCAAGCAAATTTAACGTGATTTTATAATTTTACACCGTCTCTCAAACAACACAATTTTACCCAAAATATAAACAAACTTATGCTTTTTTTCAGGAAAATTTTGTGTTTTTTTTAGTTTATGGTTTCTCAAAATTAATTCATATGCCAACAAATAGTCGCACATCTTCGATAGTTTGATTTCATTGCACACGTTTTTTTTGTCTCTTCATATAACGATTTTTCTCGTTTACATTGTGTTTTGATGTTGACCGTTATTTTTTTTTTTTTTTTATAATAACTATTAGATGTTTCTTTCAAAAGTGTGTGTTTTTTTGTCATTTGTTTTTTTTTATAATCTTTGCTTATTCGCACTTCGCAAGTGCCGGTGGCACATGTAGACGGTGCAGCTCATTAATGTGCGCACTGTTTACATCTGCATGCGTCATATGACATTTATAAATTCAAGATTTTAATCCGTTTTGGCATCATAATCTAGTAAACGTACATTATTAGAATGCGTTGCTGTTATTACTTATAGTTTTTTTCTTATATGCACACTTTCACTCTCTTGTTCAATTAACGTTTCAAGATCGAAAGTAAATGGATTGCAATGACAAAACAGCAACAACAACAATAACAATAAAACACGAAAAACGAATTGAAGGAAAAATAAAACATGAAAAATTTAATTTTGGGATTGGGATTACGATTCATTTTCAGTACGTTTAGGTCGACAATATCGTTGTTTGATTTGTGTGCGTTGGTCGTTGTTTTCGATCTTCGAAACAAACCTTGATTTCATTTAACAAAAATAAATCATTGTTGTGTGCCACTTTTGTTTTCCGTTCGGAAATGTGACATTTCACATGCAATTATGACACATCATTTGAAACTGATCTGGCTGTACTGTTCTCATTTTTTTTTTCTTTTGTAGTTGTAGTTTGAAATAGTGTGGGAGAAAAAAGAAAGCGTCATTGATCGCCAAATCACTATTGGGTTCCGTTTGGCTAAACAATAAATAACAATCGCCGAAATGTCATTATCAACTAGCAAACGAATCTCTTTTCGTTGGTTTTATTTTTGTTCCGAATGCAAGTGTAAAATGCATGCATCAAAATCCATACATAATAATGACATTTCAAATTGTAAATTTAGATTGATTGATTGATTGATTGGTTGATGTTTATATGCGTATCAATAACATCGTGTTCAATGTTCAAATTGGGACGGGCGATCGGTCAGCCGGTCGCTAGCTTGTGTCATTCTGCTCAGTACCGGACCTCGATTTGTACGCGTGCTTCACATAGCGTGCGCATTACAAATGATCCGAGGAGGTCACGAGCAATGACATATTCGTCTCACATTACGTTTCGTCTAGATATTTTTTCTAATATATAATCATATTTTAGAGTATAAAAAATAAACAGTTCAACTACCTCATCACCATCCACAGGCGAATCTTGTCGTTCATTATCGGCATCCTGTTTTTACATTAAAGAAAAAAAAACAACGAAAAAAAAAATTTAATGCATTAGTTTGGTTTTGTTCGTTTGTTTGTTGGTCAAATGGTCAAATTAAAAAAAAAAAAAAAAAAAAAAAAAAAAACAGAAACATTGATGAATTTATTTATTACCTCGGCGCCAACATTGCACACGCCGGTTGAACGTCTCTTTGGTCGTCGTCTCCGTTGAATGATTGCTTGCGTTGCCTGTCCACCACGGCTGTCATTCTCTTTTTCATTTTCTGCCAATTTTACATACATAATAATTCCGTTATTAATTTTTTGCACAAACGATTGACTATTTTTTTTCTAAATGGGTTTTATTTTGTGTGTGTGTGTGTGTTTCATCGTTTCATACCTTTGTCCTCTCCACTTCGGTTCTTTTTCAGCGACACTGTTACATCTGTGTTTATTATGGATGTGTCCTTACTTCGGTCACTTGAATTTTCAACTATGGAGGATGATGATACAACGGGAGCTGACAATGGACGTGATACCGCATTGGTCGTTGTCAAGTCTAAGTTTATTGAGATTTTTACGAAAGAAAATTATATTATAATCGAATCATTTGTGTTTTTCAAAACCAAAATACATTTGAGATATTTTAAAACCAAAAAAAACGTCGAACAGTTTTAAAATGTTGGCAATTTCATTTGGCTGAATTTCAACTCCAATTGGGCAATTTGACTAATTTTACTTTAACAATGTTATTAATATATTCTCAATGATCTTAAAATCCAATCTATATTTAATGGTGATTCAATTTTCGGTTCGCACTTGACAAAGTGTTCAGTCAATTTGACCCAAATTTTTGTTTTTTATTGACGGCCATAAGTAAGTACCAGTGTTCTCAATTGGGTCCCGAATCTAAAATCGTGTCCGATCGATTCGAGTCTGATTGGTCAGAGACCAAGTTTGGTTCGGATTTGAACATTCTTCAGTTATTGAGTTGGGTCGGACTTGGGCCCAATTCAAAACATTCTTGTCTTTTCTAATTGAAGAGTTCATGTTGTGCTGCATTTCAGTATCAATTGAAATTACACACTGGTTGAATAGAATCTTCAAATTGCGGAATGTTTGAGTATTTGAATTCTCGTCGATTGGCGGTTCATTTATATTTTCAATCAGACCCGAGACCATCCGACCCAAACAATGTTCGGTCGGACTTCGGACGGATTTTTTTCATTTCTATTCAGATTCGAATCAGGTGATGTGAGGTCTAGAAAATTTCAGTTGGACTCTTGAACACGATTTTGAAAATTGAAAACACTGGTAAGTACATAAATCCAAACACCAAAAATTACCTACGGTGGCTGTAAACAAAAGAAAACAAAACAAATCGAGAAAGAAATATACTCACTTGTTCGCCGCTGTCCCATTAAATTATTGCTATCAACGATTGAATTCGTACTCGTGGCTGGCAGAGTTGCATCTTCCAATTTGAACTGTTGGCAGAACAAAAGTGAAAATAATAATATTGAATATTTATTAGATTATCAATGGGTTTATGGTAACGGCAATGATTTATGTGACGGTGACTTAAACAAATGATGTGGAATATATGAAGAAAAAAAAACAGAATTATGTCGATTAGTTTTCACTCGAATGCATGCGATGTTCGCATTAAAAAGAAGCACAGGCTTTTTGACTTGGCTTGGTTTGATTTGTGTGCAGTATTATTTTGTAGCGATTTCAATGGTCGGTTTGTTGTGCCGAAACATCGTTAAGTTAAATGCAAAAAAAAAACGTATTGGTGGCCAAATCCATCAGCTACCTAATTTAGTAACTCATACAATTTAATAGATGGCATTTTGATGAAACCGAAAGTTCGTTCAGTCGAAAATATATTACACGTGTAAAATTGTGGAATGGTTACATTGGGCTCGAGTGAAATCGAAAATACATTTCTCGACTATGTCCGAAGACCATTTTCGGTGAACCGGGTTGAAGAGCAATAGAAGACAATAACGATACAATTTTAGGATTTAATTTTTGTTTGTTTTTTTTTTGGCAAAATGTGGGTTACCTTGCATCCGGCATCTAATTTAAGACGCCACGATGGTCGACGTTCATTCGTATGACTATTGAGTGTGGTGGCAACTGATGTGGAGCCAGCCACTCCAATCGGTTGATACATGGTGGTTGGCGATGTTGGTGTGTTTGGCGATCCAGTCTTTTTATCCGTTTGTTCGTTCAATGTAGCTAGGCTAAAGGCATCTTTGTTTGTTCCTAAATGCTCACGTCCAGCGTTCTCATCGGAATACTTATTGGCTTCGTTACGCAATTTATCGGCTAACGATAACGAGCTCGCATTATCGATGTCAAGCAATGAACGCTTTTGAATGGCTGCTTTACCATTTTTATCGTCATCTGTAATGCCCATACCGTAACAGTCCTTGTGCATTTGATCCGATTGCAGAGCATCCGTTGGGGAAAATTTACTATCCGATGAATTGAGTTTGATTGGAGGCGCTTTCATGGACATCATATCAAAATCAGTCTTTTTGGTTGCATTTGATGATGGGGGTGAAGACATCACAGCAGGCACATTCATTGTTACTGCGGCCGTGGATGAGGTTAATGCTGTTGTTCGGCTACTCGGCAGCACTAGTGTGACAGATGTGACAATTTCATCATCTTCAGCGATGTTGGTGGTGTTACTTTTAATAGCAGAGCTTGTCGCTGGTTCGCTTGCTGTCACACTTGGTGTTGTTGATGTTGTTGTTGTTCCATTTCCATTCTGTGCATATGTTTATTGGTTGTTATTAGTTTGAAATGTGATTGGTTAAATTCGTGTTCAAAACAACAAAAACAAAAAAAAGAGATGAAATTAAAAAAAAAAAAATTGAAAAAAAATAAAAAAAATTCAGTCGAAAAATGATGAGCTGAATGACTGATTAAGTGACTAATCTAATTTTGGCAGATTAGCTTATGCGGTCAGTCTGTGTCAAATGAAGAATAAAAATATTAACTAATAAAAACACACAAAAATTATTTCAATTGAATCGTAAATCAAAAAAAAAAAAAAACACACGTTCAGTTAGTGATCATTCAAGATCAATTGGTGAAGTGAGCGACAAACTGAGCAATTTGTTGATGTGAATTAATTTAAATTACCCATTGAATTGGGGTAAAACATGAAAAATAAAACACTTTCAGTGAAATGAAACGATTGGACACGCGATCGCAATGTCGTGTTAAGGCTTATTAAAATAAAATAAATTGATATCATTTGATTTATTTCAATAGTGCAGAAAAGTGCACAAATGACGTAATATTTTGAAATCTGTACACTTTTCTACCCAAAAACAAATCAACGGTGGCAGCGGTACGTTCACGATTCGACTATAATTCAGGCTAATAAATACTTACATTGTTATTGTTTTTGCTGCTGCTGTTGTTGCTGTTGTTATTGTTGTTGTTGTTATTGCTACTGCTATTATTATTATTGTTCAAAATCTTTTTCTTAACTAATTCTTCGGCACTTTTGATCTCTTCTAATGTAACACCTTGTGTTGATCGTCTGGTTTCACGTACACGTTTTGCATGAGCTTTACGCTGTGTTTCACTTTCTTCATCGCGAGCCGGCGGTACGAAAGATCTAAATGTAGCAAATTCAAGTAAAATACAAAGAAAAAAAAACACACACACACGAAAAAAACAAATCGATTAAAATAATGTGTTGATATTGATTTTGTAAAATTTGTGACTTCAATCATCAAGCATTTTTCAATGGAAAATCATCAAATGAAAGCACGACACAGGTGGATTGGGTCAGTTGATTAGAAAATTAGATATGAAATTTAGAGACAAAAAAAAAACACGAATATTGACGAAATGTAACAAATTCAATTTGTTTGAATAATGTTTGTCGTGCCCCCAACCAGCACATGTACAATGTGGAATAGCTGGTACCGTATGTCAATGTTTCTGATATGATTTATTCGTCTTAAGAATGTTCTCGACATTATCGAATCGGGGATTGATTGAAAATTATTAGTTTGCAAAAGCATTGGTTTGGGGTAAATCAAGGAAGCGGAATTCAGGTTATGTTATAAATGAAATTTATTTTAAAAAAAAAACGTATATATTGAATCGTGATCGAAATAAATTGAATGATTCATTTTATTATATGATTATTCAGCCGATGCCAATATACTAATTGATCATGACATTGTTTTTGGGCTATTTCGAGGGGAAAATGTATTCAAGTATCTTGTATCGAAACTACTGTCAATGCCTCGCATTTCTCCAGCACAGAAATGGAAGGTGAATAAGAACAAAGTGCGGGAGAAATACGAGTCATTAGTGGTAGTTTTGATATTATTATGGTACTTGATGGTATTTTGGACGTCTTCAATGGCAAAATGGTTGTTATTTCCCCCTGGGACTATTCACAACTAGTTTTTTCTCCTTAAACATAAGTAACAACACTGTGCCGTACTGAACGTAAAAAGTAGCAGAACTAGAAACAGCTGATACTGATAGAGAATAAAGCCGGTCTGTCAATAGCCCCATCGAAAAGCTTGGACTTTCAATCAAAATCTTTCGGCAATTAGTTGTATTTGTGCTAAACACGCATTATAATATTTGACCTTATCATTGCGGCTTGAGTAATTGTCTTATTGCACGCATAATAAAGCCAAATAGTTTAAACGGTTAAAAAAAATGAATACGTTTCAATCGAGAAAAAAAAAATCAATTTATTATTAAATAAATCCGTCAGTTTGTGGCATTTGTAATGAAAACCCAAAATAATTAAGTGTAAAACCAGAAAATTAAGTTCAAAACACACAAAATTATAGAACAAAAGAAGAAAACAAAAAACAAATTGAATTATGAAAATTACAGTAAAAAAAAAACATAAAATAAAGGAAAAAAAAACAAATGGATATGTTTGTGGTGTAATTACTTGAAGAAATTTTTGAATATATGGCCGAACGTGCTTTTTTTGGCCGGTTCATTATTTTGTGTAATGACCTGAAGCTCATCAGTGAATTTGATGGGAGTTTTGATCACCGGTTTTGGTGAACATTTGCCCGTATTTGTTTTACCATTCGGTTTAGAAATGGTTTGTTTGTCGGTTTGGTTGTTCGTTAAATCGTTGGCACTAGATGCACGATATGGTGTCATTGGTCGATCATTAACTTTATTCAATGAAAATGCACTTCCACCGAATAGTGAACGCGCTTGACTGATTTTATTTGAAATTTCTGGATTGACCGATAAATTGGTGACGCTACCATATTTTGGTCTATTTTTATCGTCAACTTTACCATGGCTAAAACGAAAAACAAAACATTTTTGTTGTTGTTGATGGAAGAATGAACAGTAAGAGAAAGGTAAAGAGTAGAAAACATTTCATTAACTAAAAAAAAACCATAAAATCGGCGATGAATGCTGTTAGGATGGTTTTTTTGTGTGTGTCAGTTTTTGTTTTGTTCGAAATTTAAAATTGTATTTTAAATTTTAATCGAAACGGCATGTGCGAGTCTCATGGTTGACATGTACCGATGCGGATGGAGATGGAGCGAGTGGACGAACAAAAAAAAAATTAGCTGACAAAAATGTGATTGATATTCGATTTTAAATTTTTAATGTGTGGTAAAAATCTATCTCGTCTATAGATGAAACCAACAATTCGTTTGGTTTTAATCGTTGCTCTTTTAGTGACAACTACATTGAGCATAAGGATATGAGCAGGTTCAGTGGATGATCGGTGGCTGAAATAGAAATTCAAACACAACTCTACGAGCCCCCACAACCAATTGATCTGGCAATACATACCTTCGTTGTTGTTGCGTAACCGGTGTAGTTGCGGTCGTTGTCGCTGTGTTGGTGGTGAGCGTATTGTTCGATGCAGTTGAAGTTACTGTTGTTGGAGGCAATGAATTAATCCTGCAATGAATTTTTTCAATTAATTTTACCATTTTCTTTGCACATAAAAGCAAAAACTGTTGAAAAATCGTTTACAATGAAATGAATTTAGAATCTAATGAAATGACCTTTCAGTTTGTACATTCTCAAAAAAAAAATCGAGACAATTTTCTAATTGATAGGAATAAGTAAAGAGTTGTTCTTTGAACGATTTTGAAGGGTAAAAAAAAAATCTAAAAATGAATGTGTTAAAAAAAAGCAAATTTCTGAACTAATTTCTTGTATGTTCAAGCAAAAAAAGCGAACTTTGTTAAAATCCGAGTTAAAATCATTATAGCTAACAAGCGCACCCAAAACATTTTCTTCAAATGCATCGCATGACGAATCAAAGTATAGAAAAATGTATATATTTCAAATTGAATCCTTATGGGTTATGGTTATGAGTTAATAAAAAATAAATTCACTCTTGAGATGAATGGAAAAGAAAACATGCACATTAAAAAGAATGTGAGGACTTTTGGTTTAAAAAAACAGTTTTTCGGTTCGCGATAGATATTTAAGCATTCTCTTGCTAACCCATGTGAAAATAAATGTGTGATTAAAATTGTTTACTTTTAGTCTACAGTTGTATTGTTTCTGAAAAACCCTAAAACCTCATGAGAAAATTGATTTCGTGTCTAAACAACTAGCTGCACAATATGAACCGACATTTGTTTCCCCTAATAAATATAAGTTTATGATAAGGCCTGTTCCATGAATTTCAATTATAACCATTTTTATTGAATTAATTTAAAAATACTGAAGTTGTTTGAATGAAATTACGAATTTTGATTCCATGTACCAACCAAAAGAAAAAAATTGAAATAAAATAAAATAAAATTTACAATTAAATAAATATTAATTAAAACAAAATTAAATAAGAGACAACAAGAAAAAAAAACATGTTGTGATAAATGAGCAGTTTGGCAATCGTTTGCTCGTGATGCCAAATTGTGTTTTGTATTCGTACCTTAATGGTTTGTAATCTTTAAGTGAGGCCGATCTTTGTACTGTAAAATTATTTGTTGTCGTTGCCGTTGATGTCGTTGGTGCAATCGTGTAAGTGGAATTTACACCAATGATGCCAGTATTTAATGTAGCCGGTAAAACAGGATAAGAATGTGCGTTTATCCGCCGACGCAATTCTAAGTACTTTTGATAAAATCTTTTTGGGATTTTTTTTTTTTTTTTGGTTTTTTTGATTTTGCGGTTTCAGCGTAGTTATTTGTTTTGAATGTGTTTGATTTGAGATGTATTTGTTTCGAGTTTGTTTGTTTGTTTGTTTTTTTTGTACAATGATAAAACAGAACGTGCAAGCGCAATCAAATCAATCGAGAGCGTAATAAATGAGCAAAAAAAAAAGTAAAAATAAAAAAAAACATTGTAAGAAACACATGGATGCATCAAATAAAAATAACAACAACAAAAAAATGTTCAATTAAAACAAATGGATTAATTGTAAACAAAATAAATAAATAAATATGGGTTTAAAAGCTAAATTAGACATTTGATTAAAATAAATCAGTTTTTGTTTGCGTCGCGCAATGGGCCGAGTTAATCGAGGTATCAGTTTCATTTGGGTGATTCATTTGATTAGGTATGCATGCACAAATGCACAGATGCTTTGCGAAATAGTGTAAAAGTTAAAACCGTACCAGGGGGAGGCCAGGGGTGGGGCAGGGTCAATTGGTTTTCAGTGATTGAGAATTTAATAAAATTGGGCAGCAAAAATAAAATAATAGAGAAATGGATACAAAGAAGCAGGGAGCAATTATTTATTATCAATTCGACATATTTTGTTTTGTTTCAAATTAGATAGACAAAGGCACACATGACTGGAGAATGCCAATGTATAAACACGAATTATATGGTGAATATGATTATATAGTTCTGTAGTTTAGTATTTCGAATTGTGTTCACCAGCAAATAAAGAGATCGAAAGAGAGGAGAGAAAAACAGTGAAGAAAATATAAAACAAAAACATAAAAAAAAACAAAATAATTGGAAAAAATCAATTCGTTTAAGTTATTAGAAGAAGAAGTGTAAATCAGAATAAAAATGATCATGGAATCAAATTTGAAGCAATCAAATAGAATCGTACTGGTTTTTTTTAAATCTACGATTTGCTTAAGAGAACATCATCTTTTTTTGTTTAAATTACTGCTTTTATTCCCATTTTTTTTTTTGGTTTAAACAGTTCAATTGATACGATCACACTTACTTTTCATCATTTTCAAAGCTTTGGGTTCGTCGAAGCATAACTTCGCTATCCAATGTATTTGTGGACTCTTTTTCAGGAACTTCTGTTGAATAGACAACAAAAACAATGACACATTTAAAACGACAAAAAAATCAGTTGAAAATCGATGTAATTGAACCGATTGGGTGAATTGTAATTTGATAGTTACGTATTTTTGGTGGATTTTCCAGTTGATTTGAACGATTAAGGCGAATCGATGTTGGTCGTCGCCATGGCGCTTCATCTTCAATCAATTGACTTTCTTTGGCTGTTGGTGCTGGTTCGCTTGGTGGTTTAGGGATATCTTCTGTTTAAATTCATGTGCACGCGCATAAATGGAAATGAAACAGAAAAAAAACCCAAACGATTAATAGCATTAATAGATTTCATTCTCAATTTAACAGTAATATGAAATAATAAATGTTGCCCGAAAATATGTACAAAAAAATATCAGAAATTATATACGCTGTCGATTTATTTGGCCACGGGTAAAGTAAAACTCATCACGATATGATTCGATACATTTTTTTTTTAAATGTTTGAACGTCAGATCGGACAGCCAATAAGTTAATAAAACAAAATAAATGACCGCCGCCCCAAAAATAGAACAGACATGGTCAATTGAATTGGTATAGCTGGTTTTCAAAAATTGCTTTACACTAAAATCATTTCGATTAAATGATCGGCAAAATGTAAATCATAATAATTTTTGAAGAGCAAAAAAAACACACAAACGTACGCTCTAGTAAAAAAAATGCGCTTGTCGATTTCGACATATGTGCGATTAATTTCATGTGTTTGTGTGTTTTTTTTCTCTTTCTTTCTCTCTCTCTCGTTGATCGCATCTTTGTCGGAACACTCACCATCGATATTTTTCGTGTCTGATTTCATTTCGACGCAAATAACTTTTTGTGGTGTTTCTAAATTAAAATGATTATAAATATTATCACTAAGGCGAATTTGGCTAGCAGGTCTTCGTTTTGCGGTTCGTTTATTGTTCTTCTGAAGTTCTTCAAGGAATTTAATAATGCTTGGATCGGCTACATCGAGTGGCGTTTGACCGGCATGATTTTTAATATCCATATCGGCAAGAGCGGCAACCAACATTTGGGCAGCTTCTTTTTGTCCCCATCTGGCGGCTGCATGCAACGGTGTCCATCCATCATTGTCCTGTTTATCAACATCGGCCCGGGTGGCTAGCAGTAAGCCCAATACTTTATTGTATCCTTTGGCCGCGGCCACATGTAATGCCGTTGCACCAGTACGTGGATGTGGGCGATCCGCTTCAGATGCATCATTTCGTAGCCAACATTCAGCATCATGTAGCATAATCTTTTCTTCACTTTGGCGTGCTTCATCACAATCAATGCCCTGTTCAATCAAATGCTTTTCAAGTAATGCATGCATGCGATCCGAATCGGACAAATCGATGGGCAAATCACCATCACTATTGACTGCCGCTAAATCGGCATTATTCTCTATTAAATATTGTGCTATGCTAAGAAACCTAATTGCCCATTGACGAACAAAATGAAAAATAACGGAAAGAACATGGAAGAAAAATGGGTGTGTTAGTTTTCAGCACAAAATATTATTTTAGTAAATTTGAATTTGGCCGAAGCCAACGATTTCCATGCATGGCACACAATTTAACTTACCCACAAGATGCGGTTGCATGTAAAGGTGTCCATCCTTCGTTATCTTGTTTATTTATATCAGCTCCATGCTGCACTAAAAATTCTACCATTTCTAAGTTGTCGTCAATACATGCCTGTATGTTGTCAAAATAAAAGAAAAAAAAACCATTTGGAAAAACAATCATTAGATTTTGAATATTAACTGAATCACACGCTGGTTTGACAATTTGATGAAATAAAATAGCTTAAGTAATTGCTCGTCTAATAAAATTCAAACGAAATGAAACACACACACACACACACACACACACACACACACACACACACACACACACACACACACACACACACACACACACAAATGGTAATTGTGATGAAGCAAAACGATTTGTCGGCCGACAAATACAAGCAATTTTTGATTCATCTTAATTCAAGAAGCGAAACGCCTACACACATCAATTTATCGCTATTCTAACGAATAATATTGTTTCGAAAGACGAATAACTGGCTCATTTCATTTTCATTTTTTTTTCGTAAAGAAGCAAAATGAAAGAGAGCACAAACACAATCGAAAATTATGAATCGCACGCTCGGCGCACGGGAAATAGTGTCAACAAACGCTTATGATACAAATCGTCAATTTTAATTTTATAAGGTTGTCGTCATAGATTTTTTTTTTTTTCAATTTCACATTTAAAACTCTGAACTTTGCTATCGCAAATGTGATCTGCTCCCATCAAGTGCAAGTGCTCGCACATTTTCATATGCACCATACAGTGCAGCTGCAAATGTTGTGTGCATCTTTTGTGTGATATACATTAAATAATATTCACATTAATGCGCATAGGTCAAGAAAGTCGATGGTTTTTGATTCAATTTCGTGTATGTGGTTTGTGTATCGTATGTGTCATACGATTTCAACGAGGTGAACGATGCCATGATGTAGAATTCATTGAAAATATACATGAATAAATGCTATCAATCCAATGATTATAATTCTTTGGGACCCATGATCTGTATGCGCAGTGCACATTTCTTCTCCATCGAATGTGTTTGTTGTTGTACTTAAAATTGATATTTCGCATATTTAATGTGCGTTTCGAATACGGATTCCGTTTGTGGAGTTTGATTAATGCACACAAAAGATACACAGAATATTTGTTTAATTTAGTGACTCCGAAAAATTAAATGAGAAAAAACAAAATGTAAAAATCATCATTCATATCTGATCGTGGCGTAAATTGTTCGCCACATGATTGTTCAATTTTAAGCATTTTTTGTGTAGTTCATTCCAAACCGTGAACTTGTGTACACTGTACGAAATGTTTGGGCTTCATTTTGGCTATTTTGTTCCCGTTGAATTCCATTGCAATGCCATTAAACCAATATTAGAGAGCAGATAGATGCAAGAATTATGCGTGTCTGCTCTTTTCTTCTTGGTCTTTGTTTTGCGGTTGTGGTTGGCATTAGCCATCAACGATCATTATGAACTTATAGTGATATGCAAACAGATAGCAGTTCTTCGACTGAAAAACCAAATTATAATGGAGTCATATATTCTTAGTTCGATTGTTTGAAGCAATCGGATGGGCAAATCATGTTATACATTTTATAAATGAACGTAGTACTTTCAATAGGCGTCACGAATTTCGATCTGGGGAACTGGAGTCCGGACTAGATTTCCGAGCTACGGTCCGACAAAAAAAGTCGACTCACCTCCAATCTATCAGCTACTTTATGTAAAAAAAAATCACTGAATAGAAAAAGAAATAACGGATCTTGTGGTGGATAAGCGGTGAAGCAGAGCAATTTTGCAAAAACATCGACTAATTCAATCGTGATTTCAAAAGCGAGAGAAAAAAAATCACTTTTCATGTTTTTTTTGTTGTTGTTTGGTGTGTATGTGTAAATTTCCAAATATTTGACCGCTTTACGTAAATATTCTTTTTCTAGATCGTAAAATACTTTGAAACTAAGCCTACAGCTTTTTGTGTGTTTTTTTTTACAACATTTTAGGAGCGTGTAACATATGTTGAGTGTATTGATTGCTTAAACGGTTCATGTGATTTCGCAATTAAGATTTATTAGCATCAAAACTTCGAGGTTGTATATTTGCACCGTGACAAAAATGAGCAAATAAAAGGACATACAAAAAACACACATGAAATCGTATTATTATTTTGATTCGAGATTATTAGAAAAGCGGCGAGATTTCATTCGAATTTCCCTGGAGAGTTATGAAAAGTGATTTATGTGTATAGATTCAACGAATAAAAAGCAGCAATGAAACAAACCACTTGAAAACAAGGACCATATATTTTTGTAAATCAAGAGAGCATTTGTAAAACCAGATCGCGTGTAATATTGCGTCGATATTCATTGAGGGTCGATTTGCTATTCATAGGATTTTTAGTATCCTAATGAATTCCGATAGATTTGATCGTTATTTTAGCAATTCAATTGGCATTTAGCGAATGTATTTTCAAACGGCAACAAAACACGAACATTTCCACCGCAGAAATATCCATTTGGTCGATTGGTTCATATCCACGACATCGCGATTTGAGAGAAAAAAAACGAATTGTCGAAAAACAAATGTACTTTGTGTGTGTGTGTGTGTGTGTGTGTGTGTGTGTGTGTGTGTGTGTGTGTATGGTACACGATATAGTGACTAATTGTATAGCAATGACTACAATTTTTCAGTGACGAGAAAATGGCAATTGTGAAAATGTACGTAAATTTGCAGGGGCGAAACAACACATATATATTTTCTATGTGATCATTCATACGAAACAAAGTGTGCACATTGTTTTTTTTTTGTTGGTCTGATGGACCTCAACAAATTGGCTTTCTTTCTTTGTGTTTTCCTTTTGCGCCGAAAATTACACACATACAAACGTTTGAAACCGCATAAAACAATGTTCTTCACAATGTTTCCGACAATTACGGTGAATTGTTTTGTGTCGCTTTCTATCGCTTATGTCGAGTGAATATTTTGATCGCTGATCATGGGACCATAACCGATAGTAAATTACATGGATGGAGAAAAACTAGCTGAAACAAAGCAAATGTATGATTTTCTTCGGTAATTATCATGATTCGTGGTGGAGGTGGTGTTGCTGGTACTAACATGTGTGTTTTTTTTTCATGGATAGAAATTGGAATTCACAGTGTGATTCGGAATGAGAACGAAAATCACAAAGTTGATCGCGTCACACGTTAAAGCCACACTGTTGTTCCATTGTATAACTACTTAATTTTCTTCTTCTTCACACAAATCGAAAAGTTCGAGATCAAGTACAAATTCTGAACGAAAATCATTTATATTTCGAATCGAAGCTTGTTGAGAGTTTTTAATCAGTTTTGAAAATGAATAAAAACAATGTCGATTCGGTTGTGTGTGTGCGCGCGCGCACGCTCATGCAATCGTTATAAACCGCTTATAGTGAAACGAAAGATGAAAAGAATAAAACAAAACGAAAGAAAAAAAAATGGTGTACCAGCTCAAACCGCACAATGGTTAACTATTTTGCGGCGAGAATGAGCCGTACATACGCTAAACAATAAATTGATACGTAGAAGATGATAAACACTTTGTGCTCCATTTAGGTGTACACTTTTTATATGACGAATTAATTGAATGCTATTTTGTGCTGTGTGTTGTTACTGCATTTGTTGTTGTTGTTGTTGGTCTCTGTTGAAATTTGTCGGTTTTTCATGTGTTCGGGTCTTTCTCTCGGTTTCAGGCCATTCGCTTGTTCTTTTTTTTCGGGGAATTTGTGATTCATGGGCAATGAGCATAAAATTACAAAACCAAAGCATAAGTTGATTGGTCCATGAAGAGTGTTTCACATCGAAATTCTCTTCGCTCATTCTCTCAATTCATTATTGATCAATATTTTTTTTCTCTTCATTCTGTGTGTGACGGATGAAAATTTCGTTCACGTAATTCGAGCAAGTAAAGCTACAATTAAAAGTGAAATATTCTCAGATCTATCAAACGCACGCACACAAACCTAAACAGAGAGATCGCGAGCACCGAAAGGCTTTTCGAGTTTGCTAGGGAATTAAACAAAAAAAACAGCAACAACAACAACAGCCAATGATCTCAAATGAAGGTCTCTACGTATTTATCTTTTCGTCAGCCTTTCGTACATTAAAGTTCTCTGTCTCAAAAACTCAAAAAAAAACGTTAAAAGCGTATGCGTATGGATTCGATACGAAAAGACTAAAGATCGCTCGTTGATTTGACTCGGATTTGTTGGGTTTTTTTGTTGTTTATTTGTTCATTTTGCACAACCGTCTATCGTGTCGGCTGAATCTCAATTCACGCTCTCTCTCTCAAAATTTTATCTATCTGAATCTGTTTGAAGCTTTGGTGGTGGTGTAGTGATGGTGTTGCGATCGTGTTTTGTTGTGACGATATTATTTATAGTTCATAGTAAAAGATTTTGTTACACTTTTATTTCATTGCTCGTATTTTTGCGTTCGCTCACTTGGCGATGCTGTGTGATGATCAAAAAACAAGAGGAACAAACAACAACAACAACAACAACAACCGTGCAAAACATATATCGGCCTTATAGTATATTATTTTACATGCACGGAATAGAATCTAGAATTGGAGCGAGTGAGCAAGAGCCAGAGAGATTCGACACAGCTACTTTACAATACGTTTTGAATTTCGAACCCATAAGAATCTTTCTCTGTGTCCATTGTATGTATAATTCCCCCCCGTATGCACGTGTGGTGAACGGATCAACATGAATATATGCCTGTCAATTTTCCGACGCCGTGCGTGTGTGTGTGTGTGGATGTGTTTTTATTCTCCTTTCTCTTCTTCTATCTCTTGTTCTTCCCTCGCTCTTGACAAGTGCTTCACTTGAATACTGCTATTGCTATTTTTGCTGGGCTGTTGTTTGTTCTAATTCATTTCAATTTAGTTTTGTAATTCGTTATTTATTTTAAATATGATCATTTTTTTACGTGTGATATTGCTTCTGTGAGAACAAAAAAAAATGTTTCATTGTGTGCATGATCATTGAAACTTTCGGGATTGTGTGTCGCTAAATCAAAGTGACACACCAATATAAATTTGGACCACTTTTTTGTTTGATGCAGTCGTTGTCACCGTGTGTTTTACATTGGATTTAGGTAGAAACGGATAAATCAAAAAGCAAAGCAAAAAAAATGCGTCAAATTTTTCATTTCTTCACGTTTGCTCTATATACTTTCTTTGTGTTCTTGTATAACTGGTCCTCATTCAGTATTTCCTGTTCCTCTTATGTGTCTCAAATCCTCACAGCTCAGCTAAATGTGATTGAATGCATGGTCTTTAAGAGATTATAACACGATAATTTGCGTGCTGAAAACAGCATTTATCAAAATGTATACTGTTGTTTTGTATTGTTTTTCGTCAATTGTTGAAATAATATTTGCGCACGCAGAAAGTAGAAATCTCACGCACTTGATCAATATACCCAGACTAGCTTTAGCTACTTTAGAATAAGTATATATAAGTTGATAAACAGCTCAGTTACATTCAGTATCAATATTTAATATATTACTTTGAACGATGTTCGCCTCTAGCCTATCAATTTCTTGCTCAATGTTCTATTTTGACCGAATGGGCTTCTCGTTGGCATATGCAAATCGCCTATTTGAAATAGGTGAATGCGCCACAAATGTTCACAACAGACATTATTTTGTGTATATTAATCAAGTCAAGATAAGTTTTGAAAAATGTTCGTCTTCATTCATTTCCTGTGACCGAAAAATTCGCCAATTTTTTTCTCTCTATAATAATTCATTGTTGGTGGAACTTCCTGTAGCTTTGCACTAGGAAAACGCTATTTTTTCGATAAAAACTGAACAAGTCTGGCTCCGACAATGCGATGGCATTAGTCACCCAATATTTTTAACGTGATAGAAAAGAGGAAGCATAGAGTTTAGTCTTTGTCAAGTGGCGTTTACATCAATGAATGATCATTCAGTCACCATTTCAAAATTTTATGAAATATATTTCCGCAAGATAAATAACAAATATTTTTGGAATTGATTGTTACATTTCATGATATGAAATTTGTACTGTATATTTGTTATTACACTGGGAAATCCGATTTTTCAAACGAGTGCTTTCTTGGAACACGAACAATCTCGAATCTCATTTTTTATGTTTTCAATGAAAACCATTGTTATCAATTTACCCGCCGAAAAAAAAAATAATCCCATATTTAAAAAAGCCTGCAACAGTGAGAATGTACTGGATTCAAGTGAATCCATGTGCGAAACTCTATGTGACCATAAAATGTGCCGTTAGGATGGTTAGACTATGTGCCAGCAGTACAGTTGAACTATTTTTATAGTTAGCAAAATGCACATTTTCAAGCGTTTTTGAAAACAGAATTTTTAATGGAATTTTCATTGATTGCATATGTGTGTGTGTGTGTTGTGTGAGTGCAAATGGTTTGGAATGTTTATTAACTGAATATTAAATTGGTGATTCATTGCCTTACATTCATGTCGATGAATATTATCGAAAAACTGCGAACGGATAATCAGGCATTTTTCTAGGGGCGGCTGATCTGTTACACATTTTGATTGCATTTTACGTTTCGAAAAAAAAACAATACTAATGCTCGTCTTGCTTTCATGAATTCCAGTGTCTGTGGTCATGCTCAGTTTATTATCACAGCATTAACCATTTTCAATAAGAATATGATCGAAGATTTAGCAACAATATTTCATTTTCTGCATATATTCGTTGGCATTCGTCGCATCTAAATGTGCGTAATATTCGCACGCATTCAACCAATAGTTGAATGCCCCTAGGTATTTTCAGACGTTTTAAATAATTAGTGCACATATTTACGAAAGGAATACGATCTATTGAGGTTTGGAATGGAAAACACTCGGCTTTTTCATATGATAATTAATTTTGCGCATTTCACACAAAAATGCAGACGCTCAAAAGCACACACACAGTGAGAGGGAGAAAGACGCGCGCATATTGACGTATGTGTTCAAAGCGGAAAGTTGAGCAAAACAAAACTCGAGTATAAATAGAATAATGCAAGTGATTGTTATGCCGTAATGATTATGCTGATCGCACACACACACACTTACACACGGGCCATAAACAATAAAGAGATCGGGAGAAAGAGCGAAAGCACGTAGCTTAAAATGCGAAGTTAATATTAGGAAAAATAAAATCAAAATGAAATTAACTTAATAGAAAATTACATAGATTCGCATGAATGGTTGACTTTCAAGCCAGTTACTGTTGTTGCGATTCGTCGATTCTTTTGACGGGCCTGTTTCGAATATGGTTAGCCAAGCAAAACCAAAAACCATTAACACATCGCAAAATTGTCAAATGTTCAGTGCACCAATTTCTGCGCATGCAATTGCAATGAAAGTATGGAGAAAAAAAAATCATATAGAATTGAGAACGATTGGATCTATTCGCGGAAATGATTGAAACAATAGTTTTCAAATAACTGTTTATTCGAGAGATTTGTTTTGTTTAATGAGCAACCAACATTGGTTGTGACCAACAAAAGAAAGGGAAATTAATAGGTTGTTATCATATCGTCATATGGTGTTGATTGGTAAACATGCAATCTATTGTAGTGAGCGCATGTTTTATACGATTGTGTGTATCAATTTAAAAAAAAAAAGAGAATCGTGCAGCAGCACCAACAAAACACAATAAAAAATACTAGCAATTTGGTATCACTTGCATTGAAATCGCCGATTGTTATTCGAACAACACAATGTCGACACAATGGATATAACAAATGATCAACAACACACAACACAAAACAATAGCCGCGTACCAGAAAAAAGAAATGATTTCGTCAGTGCGCTTGCAATTTTCACTGTTTTTTTCTTTTATTTTCTTTTCTTTCTTTAAATTATTTTCTTTTTTTTAATTGAATGTTCGGACTTGTGTGTGTGTGTGTAATTCGAAATTGATTGGCGCTGGCCACGAAATATTCACATGGTTGTTGTCATGTTTCCATGTTCCATGATACCATTTGCAAAACACATCGAACTTGGGTATTGCACCCAAATATAACATGTTTATTTGTGAATTTACATTGCACACACAAATGGTGCTCAATACCGAACAAAAACAACAACAACAAACCACACAACATCGCGGTTGACCATTTATAAATCTTTTTGTTGAGACATTACATGATTTGTACATGTTAAGGGAAGATATAGAAAGGAAGAAAAAGTATCACATTGACCATATTTGAATGTGCAATTTTTCATAAATGCGTTATTTTTTTGTTTTTCATTTGGTTTGATTTTTCTCTTTTATATAATTCATAACCGCAGTGATTGAAATTGGTTGTGTTGCTGAAATATTGTTGTGTACGCTCATTTAGCGCATTTCAAATGATTCGAATCAAATTCAGAATGTCAATAATAGATGTAATAATTGATTTTTTTTTTGTTGGTTGGTTTGTTTGTTCGTTGTGTTTTGCGTTTGTTTTTCGTTGTGTGGATGTTGTGGTGAGTGCAAGAGAATACGCACATCGACAGTTTCGTTCATTAATACAATTCACATTTGATATGCTTGATTTATATGCGTTTTTTTGTTTGTTTGTTCACATACCAAATGTCGACATAATCATTTATATGACATTTTAAATGAACATTTTAAAACACAAAAATACTACTACTACACACACAGTCACATATCGTATAGTTTGCATCAGTGTCAATTCATTGCAATTGAATTGAACACATTTCAAATTGCATTTTGTAAGCCGGCAATTTTTTGTTTTGTTTTGTTCTATTTTACTTGCCAAAAATTCACAGCACATCCATGGCAATGGATGTTCCCTGTGGCAAATCTTAGATCAAGTTATGCACCAATTCAATATGTCAACATTCTAATGTCATGGTACATATTGACGCATGTTTACCATGTACTAAATGCAACATACAATGCCAATTTGTCATATGAGGCAAAGAGTGAGAGCAGATGTGTGATGTACAATCAACGGGATTGAAATGACAATCGTAGGTATCGAGGTATGGTGGGAACGTTTTTTTTTTGTGTGAAAACGAATACGAATATTTATTCATGTGTTTGAATAGCTATTTTGATCATAGGAACTATAATCAGAGGCATTTTTTTTTAGAAACGCAGCTGATTTCATATTTCAATCGTCTCATTACGCTTACATTTGATCCTTGCACTCACAAATATTACTATATAATTCATTAAACCATTCAATTAACAACAATTCTCTCAACTAAATCAATCAAATAAATAAATGAACAATGAAATCAATCAATCTGTCCAGCATTCGCACGTTCTTAATGCATGTGTGTGTGTGTGTGTCATTTATAAAATGCCCAATGCTAGGCCAAAACATCATCCGAAATAAATCAAATGGGTTCTGATTTTCATAGTAAAATTGCCTCAAGTGAATTGAAAATCAATTTAAAATCTTCGGTTCGAAATTTTGAAGTTGCGATTCATATATGCGAATGATCATAAACAAAAAGCAACAAATATCTATATAAAATGTACAAAACAGTAGCAGCAATAATGTTGATTGTGATGTGTCAGTGTTTTTTTTTTGTTCTGTATAATACTCTTGATTCCTGTAAAATCATAAATAAAAACGAAAATCGCATAGCTGAAGCCCACCGAATAAATACGCAACTCGCAAACGAAGTAAAAAACAACAAAAACTAAGTAATTGTCGAATGCTCATTAAATGTATCGCTCGGCAACGGTGACTGAAAACGATAAATCCGATGGCACAAAATCAGTATATCAAATAAATGCTCCATTAAATTACTATTTTATTGCTATATAAATAACTAAATAAATAAATAAGCTGTTGCTCATAATTTTTTTTCTCCTTTTTTTCTGGTCGTTGTTGCTGTTTTTTTCGTTTCTTTTTTTTTGCTTTGTCGTTTTGTTCATTGTCTTGTTCTCGACTGTTGTTTTATTTTGAGCTGCCATCAAATTATGGATTGATTTGGTTTTCTCATTCATATGTTCTGTAATTTGGATTTGTTCGGGTGAACTTATATGGTCATACAACTTATTGTATGTCGGTATTTTTTCGCGTGTCTTTAAGGTTGTAAGCGACATTCTAAGTTACATTTTTTTTCAGCAGCAGCAGCAGCAATAACAACAACAACAAAATCTGTCGGCAGTCATGTGTGTTATTCTGTCAGTTTTGTCTGTCTATGTTTCGATTACACTATTTATTTTTATTTTGTTCGTTTTTCTCTTTTGGAAACGGTTTCATGATTTCTTTTGATTACATTTGTGGACAAAGGATAGAATGAAAACATGAAAATAGTTTGGAGTTGTTGTTGTTGTTGTCACTCGTTACAACTGAATAGAGCCCAGTATGAGTTCTCATTGTCACAATATTTATGCTTAAGGTTAATCATAAAACAGAAAAATCTTTCTTCAACAACCACAACGACAATGGATTAAAAAAAAAGAGGTCTAAACGAAATAGCGAAATGAGCATGAAACAATATTTACTTGATGCAATGCTGTCAATCCGTCAACGTTAGCGGTGTCGATGTCGACACCATTCTCGATTAAACGTATGATATCTTCTTTGTCACCCGATAAGCAGGCGGCTAAAAACACGCAACCCGATGAAAATTTCACTTTTCTCGATGCTGGATCTTTTGGTGTGTTCGATGCACGATTTGTATCGGAATCTTCCCATCGTTTTAGCTGCTCGGCTCGCTTCAGTACAGCCGAATTATTGCGCGCATCAAATGACATTTTCTAATTGAATTTTATTTTTTCTTTTTTTTTTTGTTTTTTTTCTTTCCTCAAATCTTTATTCGGTTATTTTGGTGTTGGTTCGTGTTTTTTTTTCTTTTTTTACACAAATGCACGCACAGGCACAAACAACGTTGATTTGAAGATTGTGTGTGAGTTGAGTGAGCAAAACAAAAAAATGAAACTTGAACTAAAACTTACAAAACAAATAAAACACAACAACAACTCGAGAATTCGAGAAGAAAAACGGTCAAACTAAATTGAGCAATTATTCGAGCACTGTTCTTTTCGCCGTTTTCTTGTTATGTCAAAGTTGAACGCAAATTTATGACGTTGATAATATCGAATCAATTTCATTTATTCCGAAGTTATTTTTCTTCTTCTGTTTTGTTGTTGTTGTTGTTGTTGTTGTTGTTGCTGTCGTTCCGTTGTCAATGCACTGCAAAATTGTATGATGCACCGGATTCAAACATATGCACACCAGCGTACCAAAAATTCATTCATTTCGTTTCAAAACTCTTAATAAAACAGAAATTTGCGATGCAAATTTTGCCCGAATCCACTGTGTGTAAATGGATGAATAAAACAACAACACGATATCATATGAACACACACACACACGCACACTTTGAAAATGGAACGAAATGAAACGTGTGCGTCTCTCACTCTCAATTCTCACTGTCGGGTCTTTCGTTCTGCTGCTTCTTTTCCGTTCTGGGGATCACATGAATGCACATACACACATCAGAAACGATATCCAATTTGAATATTAATCAAAATAATGGAAAGATAATGCGATTTGTGGTTTGGTGTTTGATTTGTATTACTTGTTTTTGTTTGATTGCTATTATTTTTCGCTCTAACTTTATTTGAATTTGATTTGATTGTTATTTTATTTTTGTTTCAATTTATTTTACTCTTTGCTTGCTTTTAACTTCTTCGTTCTCTTCGATTTTGCGATTTGTTTGTTTTTTTTTCTGTATATTTCAGATTTTCAACTTGTGTGTTGTCGCTATTGCAATTTTTTGTGTTTCGGGTCCGGGTACGTCTCCACCGTCCCAATGTCTTATTTCATGTTGAAAATAAAATAGGCTTTCTTTCTCTTTTGTTTTCGTTGTTTGTGATTTAGGTTCGATGGTGTTTAGTGCGTTTTCAACACTTAAACTATTTACTATGCGCACATAAAATAAGACGTTTTTACAGTTGTTAGTTCTGTTGCTGTTGCTTTTACTGCCGTATTTTCTAATTGCCGTATTGGCTCGTTTATTTCTCATCTGTATGATGGATTGAGTTTAGTTCCAAATTTTATTATTATAGATTTAATTTTTTTTTCTTCTTCTCTGATTTTTTTTGCGGTATGCTTTCGTTGATTCGTTTTTTTTGTTTCTTTCTTTGCTTGTCTTTTCTTCCCTCTAAATTTTATTATACAACATAATTATTTCGTTGGAGAAGATTCGCACTAAAAAAAAAATTCACTCACAAATAAAAAAAAAGATTTGACAAGTAAAAGCACACACACAAACAATCGAACGTAACGCAGCAAAAGAAATATTATTATTATTACTACAAAAAAAAAAATTGAGAAGAATTTTCAAACGAAGATTTTTGTATGAATTTTACGGTGAGCAAAAATCGTCGTTAATGTTTTTTGGCTCGTTTTTGTTAAAAATACGAAATTGAATCATTGGCCCGATTCGGTACAGGCTCGAGTGAACGATGCTCGCTTTCTTTTGATTTTGATTAAAATTTTATTTTAATTTTAGAATTACACTCGATTCGTCTATCTGTCTAGGGCGGTCACTGAAATTCACCGCCATATTTATTTTCTGTCATGCCACACACAAAAAAACACACACTGTCAATCTGGCTGGCTTAAGTACAACTGAACGAAAACTTCAGCGCCAATTCGTATACTTAACCGTTTGTCTTTTGTTGTTGTTTTGAAAAGTCCAGTGCACATTTAATTTGAATTTATTCCATTTACTATTACCGATTTATTTCATTTATATATTGATTTGAAATAAACTTTTTATTGAATTTTTGAATTGTTTTTTTTTTAAATTTTTTTTTATTTCTTCAAATGATGAAAACCGAAATGGTTTAGAGTTTATGACAGTTTTAATTTCATCCTAAACTTAGTGAGCTAGTTTTCTTACAAGATTTTTCACCCATCAAACTCAATCGAATTCGAAGCTTTCATTCAGCTTTAAAGTTAAATTCCTCGATTAAGTATTCGTAGTAGTCGAATGAAGTCGTTTCGAATGGTTCGTTTTAATGTTTTAATGAACTCAAACAACAAATCCGTCTGCAGGCCCGTCTTTGTGTACGTCTTCTTTCACTTTTTATTCGTACATTTTTGTGCTTGCTTATCTGTTGATTTAATGCAACTTGTTTTTTGTTTTATTCGATACATTCGATATGTTTTGGCGCTACCTGTAACGCCATCGTGTGCCACAATAATGAAATTGTCGACCAAATTTACAATCAAAAACCAAAAACATTAATGTATTTGCACAATTAATCCTAAATGCATATCGAAAAAGTTTGATTGATTTAAATTTAAAAATTAATTCTATGCTACGAACAGATTTACCATTTACAATTTCACTGATAATTGTTGACAATTCAATTTGGACAGTTTTTTTTTTTCTGTCGATCAAGCTAACTAACTAACAACAACAACAAATATTTTTTATCTATCATTTGAAATTATTTCGAGAATCATTTGATTTTTTTTTCTTCATTATCGCTCTTTATTCAGCTTGAAAATGTATGTTTTTCCATTACTTACTACCTAACGATTTCTTTCATTGCTACACAATTGTTTTGTTTGTTTGTTTTTTTTATATGCAAAATGAATAAAATAATAAAATTTATTTAAGATCATTCTTAGAGTTAGATGACAAAAAGAAGGAGGAATTTGTGTGTGTGTGTGTGTGTGTGTTACAAATTGTTATTGGATAAAATCGATTCGTAAATAAAATGTAGCTTTGATAAAAATCCATTTCATCCATGATCGAGCCATAAGACAATATCGATCGGCATACCGGTTTGGAGCGCTTTTTTTTATTCTAATCAATTGTTTTCATAATTTTTCAATTGTTTTTTTTTCTTCTTTATTCTCTGTGCATTTTTTTTTATCGAACTTAGCATTAATGTTATGAATGATGCCATAATGAATGATGAACACTTATTTGCCGAATGTGAAATGAAATGGGATTAAATGATTTAAACCAAAATCCAATGCAGATTGCCACTTAAACACTCAAATGTAACGCGTAAATGTTTG
The DNA here is from genome assembly GCA_030463065.1 of Aphidoletes aphidimyza. Classification (NCBI taxonomy): domain Eukaryota; kingdom Metazoa; phylum Arthropoda; class Insecta; order Diptera; family Cecidomyiidae; genus Aphidoletes; species Aphidoletes aphidimyza. The sequence goes on along the minus strand of CM059998.1, from coordinate 29,786,200 downwards.
ATTGTAAATGATGGAACAAATAAATGAACCCCCCGAGAGTTCCATGGCGTTTGGTTTGTGGCGTGAGACCAAAAAACTGGATTGAACTGAGCCACTTGATTTCTTTCTACTTCAATCCGTATAGCCAATCAAGTCACGTTTGATACTATAAACGATGGTTTTGACTGGGTTTCTATTTCGCCCTGCGATTACTATACAACTGTTGGCTCCATTGATGCTCAATTTCACATGGATGAAATGGTTGTAATTTTCATAATAAAATTTGTGTGTGTGTTTTTTTGTTTGTTTGTTGCTTTGTTTGCTTGCTGAATTCCATTCCAGAGCCCCATACTCATCATGACTATTTTCTAACACCTTTAACCGATCGCATGAATCCTGCTGATCTAAAATAACACATGGTGACAATATGGATTAGGACACACATCGAATAAATTATACATGTTTGTGTTTGTTTGTTGATGGTTGTTGTTGTTGTTGTTGGTAAATATGAAAAGATAATCAAATGTAAACAAATCGCGCACAAAAAGTAATCAGCTGTCTAAATTCCGTTGCATAAGCGTTGATTAACTTGAGTTCCATTCTCGTGTTTTTTTTCGTTTGTAGATTATGAAATTAGCCGTACAAATAATGGTTTGTTGTTGTTGTTGATGTGATTGGTGTGTGTATGTTATTGTATAGTGTATGTTTTTTTGTTTGTTTGTTGTTTGTTTTTGTGTGTAAAAATTGTTGCTGTGCTGCATATCGAAAAGAAAATTTGTGTTTTCTTTAAAAAATTCAATTGGTGTTGGTTGTTGGTTGAATTTTTCGTTTTCGTCTGGTTTTAGCGAACCCTCATTTATATGTGGGATGCGTTTTTTCATGTGCTGACAAACTGTTTGCGCTGAGAAATTCCGAATTGCAGATCATGCATTTGTAAGCGTTTTTCACATTTTGATGGCGTTTCATGTGCTTGTGTAAGTAACATTTTGATTGGAACTCCTTCTGGCACAGCATGCATTTGCATGGAATTTTACGTCGAATATATTTTTTTCGATTTGATGGCTTGCCATTGTGGTGCATTTGAATTTTTTCAGGAACAATATTGTAGGCTAAATTATTTCGTAGGGCCGACGATCGGGCACCAAACTCCTTTAAATCATCAAAGTATTGAATCCGGCGTGAACATTCTTTGCACAGCGTTGTTCGCCCTATCTGTAATGTCAAAGAGAAGTAGAAGAGAATAATGATTAGAAAACAACAACAACAACAACAACAAAAAACAAAACAAATCGAAAAACAAATGCGAATGAGTTGTTTAAAACACGAAATCCGAATTAATCCGATCGATAGACGGTTGATTTGATTACGATGCTATAAATTCAAAAACGCATTTTAATTATTCAAATAGAAATTGTGTTGAGAGGTGAGCACATTGCAATTCGGTAAAACCACGATCGCATCGATGCACTTATGCATTTGGATTTTTGTTGGACGGCATTATATGGTTTGCAGCCGGTGCACCGACAGGTCACCATGGCGCACCAAAATAATACAACAATCAATGCTATACCCAGCTGCACGCATACTATTCGCACAAGCATAATGACCATCCGACCATTGTTGTTGTTGTTGGTGGTGGTTGGTGCTGTTTTTTTAGTGGTGTGAATTGGATTGGTTAATTGTTTCAGGCTTACTGTTATATTTCCGGGTGAAAAATTGATAAATTTCTGCATAAAAGTCTCATCAACAACTGGATAAACGTCTTTTGTTCGATCAAAGCATAAGTAGCAAAATTTCATGATTTCCATTGTTGAATTTGTGTCTATTGTGTGGCTTATGTATATATATGCTTGCTGGTTTTTTGTTTCTTAAAATCACTTCGGTGTTTTCTGCACGGATCCACTTTAATGCCCAACCATTGAATGCGGCTCACACTTCTTCTTCTTATTTTCTCTTTCTCTCTCTCTGTCTCTCTTTCTCTCTCGCTTCGCCTAAACCTTTTTTTTGTGTATTAATTGGTTTCACTCCTAAAATTTCAATTGAGGCCGCAACTTAATTGAATCGCACATTTGCGAATTCGTACCGCGTCTCAATCATTTGATCCCACACAAATTTCGTTATCGAAGTGAATTCTAAAATGAAAAATCAAAACAAAAACAAATGGTAAACCAAATAAAAAAATGTTATCAACGCTGCGGTTTGACGGAACTGAACTGTCATATTGCGCCTGTCATCAATATATTGTGATGGTGGTATAAGTTTTCGTTAGCTGCCACATTTTTTGGCGCTCGAATTTGAATGCATGACACTTGAAATATACGTTAACCAACCAAATATTTGAAATTAAACAAATGCGAAAATGTGTGAACAGAATCCGTAGAAAATTATAATCAACATAAGAATATATTCGACACAAAAAAATAACTTTGATTTAAAATTAAAAAAAAAAAATATTTCAATGAAAAATAAAGTGTTTAGAATAAACACTTTTTGGAGTTTGCTTAAAAAAAGCTGCATTTCGATAAAAGCTCCAGATCAAGTGTACCATTGTTTCGAAATTGGGATTTTGTTTGAGGTCATGATACGGAATTTTTTGCGGCATAATGGTCCATATTCAACATAATAAGTCCAAGCTGTACGCAAATAGTGAACGATTTGTTTTGAAATATATTTTACCTTTATTTGGTTCAAGTTTCCCCTTAGCGACATCTATTGGCCCAACTAGTGAAACATTTATCATTCCAGGTTTGAAAAAGCCAACAGCAACCAATATTTGGTACGTTGCATCTACAATGGGAATGCTATTTTTCAACATGTTTTACTATCATCTTACGTGACTCATAGTTCGTTATCGTTATCGTCTCTCATCCTTGTCTGAATCGATTATCTCAAGCAATGTCTTTGCATTTTCACATTTCACATATTCAACGAAAGATTAACATTCGTAAGATGAATGAACATGTGAATTAGTTCTGGGAACAATGAAACCCTTAACGTGGTACCAATATGTATGAAAACACAATCAATACATTACATTTTCCTGCTAAATTTATTTCGTTTTTTTCTTCTTTTTCTTAAAAAAATGTCACAATAATTTGAGTAGTCTAAATGATGAGATTCCTTTTCGGTTAATTTGTGTATTCAATTAGGGTGACAGTACGTGGTCCCTAATCCATCGATAAGATCTCTTTAGTAATGTGAATAAAAGACCATTTTCATGGAAAAAATGGTTGCGTGCAAATCTTGCAACAGTCCAACTACGATGATTAAACATCTATGAAACGAAAAGAAATGTTTTTTTTTTTCAATAAATTTCGTATTTAGTGAAATCAAAAATGAAATGATGTCCAAAAGATGCACATGACTCACTTGTCTACGTTGAATATCATTTTCGGATGAATAAAATGATTCTCTTCTCCATGCTCGTTCCATATCATCCAGCATTTTTTTCATATCCTTTAAAAATACATTGAATTCAGAACGTTCTTTATTTAAAATTGCTCGCAATTCAGCAACAGTTGCTTGATGTTGGTGTCGTTCTTGTTTAAGTATCGCATTGATTGTTCGAACGGTTGAATTTATTTTACGACTTTCGATATTGTTTATGTTGGATCGACGCTTTGATCGCATTTTGGTTTTTATTGCAAGTTGATTTGGTGACCGGTGAAAATATATCAATGGTTTGTATTTTATGTTTAAAATGAGTGCCAAAAACAAAAATGTCCTTGTTTACACGAGACAAGCCAAATGCAACTGAAGCCAGTCAAATGTTGGTAAATAAATATAAAGCATATGTTTTGTGGAAATGTGAAAACACGCACATTGTGTCGAACTAAAAAAAAAACGCAAAGAGAGAGAGAGAGAGAGAGAGAGAGGCTGAACAAATAAAAAAGTGACCACCTTTCCCATTAATAGAGAGGATGGGAGTGTAAGTGGAAAACGAAAGCGCATTTATTCTTTGTTCTGTGTCCTTTTTCACAATCTTATTCATACGGTGTTAAGATCCTTCATTTTCGCATATTTTTACTACTTCTTCTTCGGTCCTTCTCTCTTCGACTATTTCGGTTTCGGATAACTGATTGTGTTTTTGGGATCATAGACCGTTCCAAGAATTTCATGACTTTTTACTGGGCATTTCCTTTTTTGAGATGCCAAAGAAAACATTCTTGGAATTAATGAAATATTTGTGTGTTTTTTTTTTAAATGCACTATTCATGTTGATAAAATGCCCTTACACTTCGACTGAAAACAGCAAGCAACTCGAAATAAATGCACTCACATTCAAGATAAATCTATGCAAGACAAGTATCTATTGATTCTAGCCGACGAAAGATGTGCGCATTTTGTGTGTTTTTTTTTTCTTTTCGTTCGCTTTAAATCGACGAAATTCCATGTGATTGATGTGTGTTGAAATAGTTATGTGTGTGTGTGTGAGTGTGTGAAATTCAAAGCAATTCTTACGTAATGGCAATGGTTGGAGTTTCATTGCATTAGGAAATCTATCATTTAATTGGAGTACACTTGGGTATAACGCTCGAGACTCGAGACCAAGAGAAATGACTAAACAAATTCAATGCACACAAAATAGGTCGCAATAAAATCGTCTTATTAATGACATGATATGTTTTGCATCATGTTCTAGGAATTTATCGACAGAGCGAGAATTATACACACTCAGGCTGAATTGAATGCGAGAAAAAACAATGAATTGCATACAACAACAACAAAAATGAGACGCTCGATTGTTTTCGAATGAAACAAGACGAAGCGTTGTTTCTCAATTGTTTTATATTTTTTTGCACTTTAACGATGCGTTTTCATTTTATTTTGTTGTTGCATAGAGCATGTTTGTATACTGTTTTTTTTTTTTTTTTTTGAAATCTCAAATCGATTGAATTCTTAAGTTGCTTTTTGCCATGCATCTATTTCTTTTCTAAATTAGACAAGGAATTTGATCTTTTTAAATGTGCTTATTCCCATTCCATATAGAATAAATTGAAAAGTAAGCTTGAAAATTGTTGAGCTCACATTTTTAATTTTTTTTTATTGGTTTCGAAAGTATATGCAAGAGTGCTCAAGATTGATTGATGCACGAAATTCTCCATTGAAAATGTTAAAAATAAACCGGCTGAGAAGCAAGCTAAATTCTACGTGTTCTAAGTAATTAAAAACTCTGAAGTTGAAATTTCATCAATCGATTTACGGCTTTTTTTTTACTGAACACAAACAAGTCATAATTTATTTCTATTAGCACCTCGAACCAGACTGCACCAGACACCATTTTTGCTATAAGTGAATTTGTGAATCGTTTATTCTAGTGTTTACTTTCAAGTAAGCTGAATTGGCGATATGCATTGAAAACCATTCAAGAGCCACAACAACAACGCATTCGATATTAGATTATGAGTCATGATTGGGTGTTTAGTTTTTTAGTGGACACGAATAATGGAGGACATCGATTTTCAAGTCGATTTTACAACTACACGGTTTTTAGTCGGTTTCAGTCTTTCCTTAACCGATTAAATCGGTCTCATTCTGACATAGCACAAATCTTCGCGAATGTGCTTTGCCGGCCCCCCAAAAAAACAACTTATGGCTATGTATATGCAATTTTTATTTGCAAAACTAACGTTCTATGGATGATTTGTGGATAAAAAAAAATAAGCAAAATACGCCAAACACATAAACAAACACACGCTCGTATTTGAAATTTGCAATTGTATTTTCTGAGTGCGCAAACACATGACACACGTAATACTATTGCTAGTTGTTGTAGTTGTTGCTGTTTTTTTTTCGTTCACATGCATTGGGAAAGTGGTTACATTCGATGGGCTTATTCTCTCACAAAAAAACATTGTGGAAAATATCATGGAAAAAGACGATGAAACACGAGCAAAATCCAATGAGCAGAACCTAGGGAAAAAAAAGCAACACACAACCGATCCAACAAACGGCGTATTAAATTCATTCGAAGTTGTAACACAAATACACACAGCCAGGTCGTAACAGCACACGCATACCACTGCAAAATACCCGTGTACGGTGGAAACAAATGGCAGCTGGATATTATTATTGCTAGGTTTTTGTTGTAGTACGATGCCGCTGTGTTGCCGTCATCATTCTTTATACGGCTCTCTCTATATGCATCGAATAAAACGCAACGCCAGGCACATCGAATCTCTCTCGTGCCTTCTTTTTTTTGTTATTTCTCTTGAAAACTCCGTAACTCTCTGTGTATATGCGCTTATTTGTTTTGGTTTTTGGTATGGCATACAGTAAAACGCAATTCGTAGGCTTCAGCACCATCAGTGTTACTTTAATCGAGTTCGTATATGGTTTCGTTTTTAGAAAAACACCTAAGCAACCGTAACAAAAACATATTTTTCCACTATACTCTTTTCTAATGTTCCGAATCTGTACACGGGGCAGCAAATGAAAAGTGTCCAATAAGTGGTGATTTGAATATATTTAATATAGAAATTCTAAGTGAACAAAAAATAAACTGGAAAGTGTTCAGTGTCAGCATGACAAGGTGAAATTGTAAACGAATCAACGTAATAATTAACACATCACTTTGTATAGACAATTCAAAGGATTCAAATTACCAGAAAAAACACACCGGATGAGGAAAAAGGAAACAAAACGAAAAGAAGGAATCGAACAGTGATAATATTTCGAATCAAAAAAAAAAAAAAACTATCGATATAAAACAATCAAAAAAAAAACGCACTGACAATCATTTTTGTTTGCCCATTCAAAAACAGAAAAATCGAATAATTATTATTTTTACATAATCAAATTGAAAACTGTGGGACAACAATTTCAATGTATTTTTCCTTTTTATCGATTTTCTTTTTATTGACATAAAACTCAAATTCGATTTTAACGATACAATACACGAACACATGCTTGACTGCAATACAACAACGTGAAAATATATATTGCTTGTATTTGCGCTTTAGATTCAACGATTCGATAACTATTTTACGTTTCGGTTGATAACGATCGAACTTTCGAACAATACAGAGAGAGAGAGAGCGAGAAACCGAAGCGATTTCGTTAGCATTTATAGTTTCAAGTAAACAATAACGAACAATTTTGTATGATTGTGTGCTGTTGCATTTACCGTTTGTTTACATGGTTGTGAATTTATGGACGCTAAGCAAATAATAATGGTAAGTTTTTATGATCGAATTTTTTTTTTGCGCAAAAATAAAGTAACATAAGTCGCTTATTCTAAAAACGGATTTTTTTTTCTTGTTGAAAAAAAACAAAAACAAAAAAATGTGTGAATGGAGCATAAAGATAAACGATAAAAACGCCCTAATTTATTTGCCGAAGAAAAATCAAATATTGACTGATACTTTTTGAGAAAAAAAAAACAAATCAAATCTGAATCGATTGCAATGCGATTGAATCATATCGAAACGATATGAAAATGGAGCGAAAATCTCATTTGCAAGGCAGCGTCAATTTATTATGTTGTTTTTTTTTGTCTATTTATTCAAATAAACATTTGTTTACGATTTGAACAAGAAATTTGAAAAAAAACAACAACTCAACAATAGTCAAAGTCATAGCTCAATTGCAATTCCGCCCACTTTGGCGAAAAAAAACACGTAAATCACCGCAATTTCTAGCATTAGAATAATAATTATATTGGTGATCTCATGGCAGTGGTGATAACATCAACTACATGTAATTTTTGCTTCAATTAATGCAATAAATTGAAACGCATTACTGATTCTTTTCAGCACTTTATGAATTCATTCTATTCAGCCAACCAAAACATGATATTGAAATCTATTTTGTCAAATTAGATTGAACGAATGAAAAAAAAAACAAACGCGTACACAAATCGTTTTGGCATGATTTTAAACTGCGATTCATTCAAATGATATGGTGTGAACACCTTCAAAAATGACCCATCTGACATACTTATGCGAGTCGTTTTTTTCTCTCTCGTTTGTCTATTGCTCTCTGGTAACTACGCTTCAAATATTCAATTCAAATAAAACATTCTGAGCAAATGAAATGCAGTGAATAGTACTGAATAAGAGACTTGCTTTGGGTCACAATATTTTCGGGGAAAAAAACGCTTCCACATTTGAGTTGGGAAAAAAAATGAATGAATGAATGAGATAATCTGTACTCTGGCATTTGATCGAATATAACACACAGACACATGCGCATATGCGCACTCAATTCAGAAGAGTTCTGAAAAAAAACTACGGTCTTACATCATCGTGGTGTCATTCAGAAATATTTCGTGATTTTTTTTTTTCGTTCAAACTGAACACACGAAAATTGAGGCGCAGCGAACGAGAGGCAATACAATGTAAACAATGTGTAATGCATCGATGAATTCAAAACGAAATAGAAAAAAAAGAAACCAGGAAGAGATAGCACATATTATAAGTTCCTCTGTAGTGTGCCGCATCATTATTATTTTTTTGGTACAGTACACACTCGATATGATTTAAATGGTTTGAATAGTTTCCAAATGTTTTATACGAGAAATGGAGAAATGGTGGTAAACTTTTGAACTAATAACTGTAACACAATTGAGTATCATACAAAATATTGTACATTCAATGTGGAAACTAGAATATTTTTTTAGCACAATTGCATATTAGCACATGTACTTATAAGAATGATCTGGTTCCTAGAAGATGTGACTAGTTCGCAGGAAAATTCACGAACAAAAACATTCAAGTGTCGGTACTGAGTGCTCTTTTATCGTGGCAAAAATTCGAATCAGAAGCGAAAGTGTACACAAAACAAAATTGATAAACGGAAATGTGCAGGTTGTTGGCCCCTTCTAGAACATATATTTATTAATATTTCCCTTATACCTTATTCTTCACAGAGCTTATTACATGAAAAGTCTCAAAGATAAGGATTTATTTATTGCATACTTCCTACACATTCCCCCTGTTTTCTAAACTGGCTGTCATTTTCCCCTTAGTCCTTACTCTCCCCCCCTACCTAAGCCTAATGCTGTCTGTCTATCATATAGTACTGTAACTAACAAAGAAAGTGCTTAGAATAAACATTTTCGAATCTAGCATAGCTAAAACATAGATTCAATACGAAATTTGGTTACAGTTGGTTTAGGTAAACTATTCACACACACTCACACACATACACACAAATGCACACATGCAGACAGGCAAATATAGCGTCAATGCATATAGCTTTGGACAAAAATCGAGCATCTACTGTACTTAAATCTCTATATATTTGGTTACGAATGGATTCCCAAAAGCGGTTTATGGCATCTACTTAAAATGGCTCATACATTGAGGCACTGGTGCCACTTTTATAGCTATTGCCACAACCGAACGCAATTATTTATTTGATGTACAGTTGTCGACTAATTAAAATAAGACTATGCCATCGGTTATTTTTGTTTTGTGTTTTGTTTTTGGCTCGTGGCATAAAGTTGTTGTAATTCAAATGAAAACATACACGAAATGAAAATCAAATTCGATCAATGAAAATGACCCAGATCCAATATTTCTATCAATCAAAGACCAAAACGTTTTTTTTTTTGGATGATAATAACAACCACTCAAGGGTGTTCTACATATATGTAATTATAGTTGGTCGTTTGGTTTCGTTGACACAAAACCCAAACCCATTTATCGGCCGTACGTTTTCATGAATCACATGCATTTTTTATGGTTCTCAAAAACATTAATAAAACATACAAAACAGTCGAAACTATCGTCACATAAGTGTATACAATTGTTCTTCATATTCTTCGTTTGAACTGTGTGTTGTTGTTGTTTGACATGCTGTTCATGTTTATTCAATTCATTTGTGTGCCTCCTTTTTTCGGTTCATTTTTGTTGTTGTTGTTGCCGTTTCAAAAAGAGAAAAGAGAGAGAAAAATGTTCATTCATAACGACACATTCATGAAAACCAACCCAAAAAAAAACACATTGATAAATTTCCTGTGAAAAATGTTGAGTGTGTTCACCGAAAAAAATAAAACGACGATGACGACAAGGAATTGGTTCATTCTCGGGCTTGCCCAGATGAATGGATTCCGAAGAGAAGCATAAATCTGGAAAAGTACAACCGAATACACATTCTGAGCGCACAACACACACACACAAACACACATGTAGTGTGCCGTTTAAATGGTTTATAAATAAATGTTCAAATTACAAAATGAATGTAATTGCTTTTGAAAAAAAATATATAATAGGCAGTCAAAGCAGCCACAACAACAAAAACAACAACAGAGTAGCAGCTCAATAACGACAACGATAGAATTTAAATACGTTTGGCGAACGTTGTTAATGAAACATGCAATTATTTCGGAATTTGAATAAGAGCCACACACAAACACACACTTTTACATATAAAAGTACAGCAATGAGCTTGAGCTCGATCTATTGCTTGAAGAATTGGAGAAAAAAACGATCGATCGGCATTTTTTTTCACCTTCTAATTAAACGTCTCTTTTGTATAAGGTGAAAATTCCAGTTGGATTGATTAAAGTAATTTGTACCCGTAGCCAGCTTTGGTGCTGACGTCTTTGGTGCACAACGGATGCTGTATGTTATTGTTTATTGGTTCTTACTTTGGCGAAAATGCAAAGCAATCAAGCAAGCAAAAAAGAAAAACAAGCGCACACCAACAACCAAATCGCGCAATTTTCTAATCATACACCAAACAATCAACCATTAACTTACGGCTGAAAATTACAAGAATGTGCTACATACAAATGCATACACACGCCAATAAACACAACAACAAAAATATACTTGAAGTGAAAAAGAACGCATAAAACAAGACACGCAAAATAGAAGCTAGCCAAAGTCATTTGAGGATTATGTAAGCGTGCAGCGTCAATTCAACCGTGAGCGAGAGAAAAAAGCAAACACACACGCACACATTGATTGATAATTATCTTGTATCGTTTTCAAAATTCAATTGAATTGAAATTGCATATTGGATGTGTGTGTATGTGAGAGGCTGACCGCTCCAGACGCACTAACACCATACCGGCGGTTCGTTAAGTATCAGTTGTTGATTAGTTGCCATCGAATAACAACAACAACAATAAATGAATGTGTCCATGCACGCCAATCGTTCTTATGACACCGAAAGCCATTTTACTTCTAAATGCAATGCATGTTTTTTTTTTTACTCTCTGCTGTCTCGCTATTGTTGCCGGCTCTGCTGCTGGTTATACGCCATTCTATATTCTCGTTTGTCTCTTTACTGTTGCTTGTACTGTTGCGATAAAATTGCATATTGCCGTACCGACAATCAAGCGGAAAATATCGAAAAATAGTTTGCATTTTTTAAAAGGTCATTTGAATTGCTTGACAAGTATGTTTGCATTCATAGTGCTTTGTCAATGGGTATCATTGATTGGTGTTTTTGTTATTGTTGTTGTTGTTGCTGTTGCATTAGTCCCTCTCTCACATACAAGAAACTAAAAGAGTGGTGGCAATTAGTGAAATACGCAGATAAAACACATAGCAAGCATATTTGACTCATTCACACAGCTATCTGGTTTCGTTCATTCGGGGTTTTTTTTCTCTGACGACTAGTTGCAGATATTACCGATGTTGACAACGGATTTCATCTATATCTATATAAATACTGAAATGTTATTTATTTGTTTTTCTTAGTCAGATTTTTTTTTGACGCGGCTCAAAATTATCAGCAGTATTTTGTTTTTCTTTCGTTTTTCACATTTTTCTCGCATTCGATATTCATTTCCCTTGTTTTTTTTTGTTACCTCTATCCGCTATCCGTTCACAAATTCATGAAAAATCAACACAAACTCATTGAGTAAATTGTAACTATGAATGAAAAACATGTTTTGAACATTGGATAAGTCGATTTTGTATGTGTAAGAATGAGAATGGGATAAGTGACAATGATGTTTAGGGGTTGATAATAATTTTTGGATGGGTCGTTTCATAAACATCGATAAATTGTGAATTGCTGAACTAATTTCGGCATAAATTTCGGACTACAAATATTCCGATCGATTGGAGGCTCTTTTAAACAACGTTCTCTTTTTTTTGTTGGTGCTCGATTTCAATCCTGAGAGCAGTTTCATTTTTGGTTTTGAATGAATTTGAAGTCACACAGCCTTCGATCTGCACTCCGCCACTGGAAAAAGAATTCAAGCCAATTGGCATTAAAAAAACAAAATAAAACTAGCTTATTTATTGTCTGTCCTTTTTCAGTTTACAAAAAAAAAAACATACGAAGAAATAACTAGACAGGCAGATTGTATGCATATCATAAATAAATAAAACATCATTGTCGCCTCGTTCTCTCCTCCACGCTTGTGTATTTTTAAAATGTGCATTTCGTTGAACACTTCACAGCCGGATGTAGTAATTCTTCTCATTTAGAAGCTTATTCATTTTGGTTTATATTTCATGAATGTTCAGAAATATTGTTATGGGTTAAGTCGTCAATTCAAACAGTAACAACCACACAAAGATACGCTCCAAAGACAAGGTTTATTCAATGGAAAGTGTCTGCTTGTGCATCATTTCATGCAAACACATGCATCTTGACACGAATGCTGATGATTCATTGTGCACGATTGATATGTTGTTGTCCAAAATGTAAGGAACTTTTCGGGGCATGATTCAATTGAATAGACTGAATAACACACATCATTGTTGTTCTCTAGAATTTTGGTTATAACAAGTTAACCTTGAAATAAGTTGTATAAATGTTTTTGATCAATGCGAAAATATCATATCAAATCTATATGTATATGTATAGATGTGTGTATAGCAAACACATAGTGTGATGTCATCGCATAAAAGATTCCATACACACAGAAAAATATGGCGTAGATTATTTGTAAATTCGATTTTTTTCCACATAGTCTAAATATCCATACAAACACGAATTTTGGTAGACTTTGGTGGTTTTTTGCGGTAAAGAAATCTGATTTGTAAAACATCTATACCAATATTCCCTTGAGTGTGACGAAAATATTGCGTCTTTTGCGAAGACGCAGCACGCTTATGCCATAGCACAACACAGCAAGGATCTAGTTTAACGCTGTACTCGCTGAGAATAAGAAGCATATATTTATTGTTATAACGTGAAATTACAACAAGTTTAAGTGTAAAGGTTAACACAAACTGAAAACGAACTGCTGTCGTTTGGAAAATTCCTTTTGGATTACAAACGGTGAACATTTTTTTGGCGAATCAATTCCCTCTTCAACTGTGAGTGTCCTTTTCAATTCAATTCACCATAAATAAAATCAACCAATGTGAAGGGAACGCAATTTTTGCTTTGTTTTTGTTAAAATTCACAAATTCATTGAAACCATCGTACCAAAATGATTGCACATTTTCTTCATTCTGGGTGTGTAAGTGTGTGACAAAACTCCGTTGAATATCAACCGATATAAAATGAAATATAACAAACAACAACAAACAAACAAACACCGAAAAAAACTCATTCAATTTTAATAAAGCAGTATGAAAGTCGATGTCCCAAATGAACGACCTCTTTCTCTTATTCCATTCGGCTTATTTTTTTTGTTTGTTGTTGTATTTTGCTTGTTTCTCGTCACCGTTTGGTAAACTGGTGATGTGCAAGGGAGCAAAAAAGTAAAATATACACAGCTGTTTCGATGTGTGTAATGATATGCATTTAGAGCGAACAAATATGCAGATCGAAAGGCACGAACCAGCCAAAAACCAAGAGAAAAATTAGAGTTTATTTTTAAATTTTGTTTAGTAAAGTTTTATGATCGTCTGCGGGATAAAAGCATTTAAATATACCGTATTTGTTTCCTTCGAGGTGTTTGGATTGCAACGAAAACAAACAACCAAATACCGCGCCGTTTGATTTCATTTTCACAAAAGGAAATGCATCCGCACTGAACAACCATCAATAAAATTGAAGAGAGTGCAAAATGCGTTGCGAAAAATATTTTCTAAAGTGGCCCATTTTGTCAACGTTCATCATTGATGCGACATAAATAATTTTTGGAAATATTGAAATTGCATTTTTTATTTTCTTGTGAAGAATTTTATTCATAAGATTATGAATGCTGCGTTTAGAATGTAGTCGAAAACATGTTCAATCAAATGTTCCGGCATAACATTCAAATTTCACGAGCACTCTAATTTCCAATGAAGCTAAAGCAATCTAAAGTGAGCCAAACACAGTGTAGTATATCTTTGATGACAACAGCACTCAGTCGTTTCCGTAAACGAAACACAGCGAAACCAAATGTGAGCGCGCGAATGAAACGACCGAATTCAAGATAGACAGAGAACGAATGAAGGAGACGACGCATGAAGCGCATGTGTAGCAAAAAAGTATACACACAACGACAACGAGAAAATTTCACACACAGCACAATGTTCATGAACAAAAACGATTCGTGGTTGTCTATGTGTTGGAGCTTGTTTACTGTTCAATTTCAATATAGAAAATATATTCAGGCTATTGTTCTCATCTTGTCGCATGTTTTTGTTGTTCCTGTTTTTATATGAGATCGGGTCGTGAAGTACGAACCAAAAATTCATTCGAAGCACGCATTTAACCTTTTACAGCAGAACATTTTTGTTGGATTTCGATGTGTAAAATTAAAGTCTCTGAAGAAGTGCGTCGCTGTAGGTTTCTCGACTCTATTTTCTGAACACGCATTTTTTGTTCGGTCTAAGTTAGTTTCTCTGACTGAAAAAAAGAACAAAAAAAAAAACCGAAATCTAATCTAAAAGTAAAGTTAAAACAAATTGTAAAAACCGCAAAATAAATAATACACACCGAGTTTCCGCTTTGAAGAAGAGATTGTAAAACGAACCGATATAAAAAAAAATCAAGAGCTGTAAATTTGTTCTAGGGAGTTTTTGGAACGAACAAAAAATTGGAACATTGATCGAATGCGATAAGAATTTTTGTTTGGTTTGCCTTTCAAGTTTGTCTTTATCAATCGCCAATATTTTAATGTGTGACTTGTTCTCGTCGTTTAATATATTTGTGCGAAAAAAAGAGCAACAAACAGTTTGTGGTTTATGGCCGTGCTCAATACCAAACAGCGTCAAAACCACATTTTGACAATCGAACTGCATATTTTCGGCTGCAAACAAATTGAAAAATCAAAAGAGAAGATCCAGGTAATTTAGCTAGATTGCATAGCAAATATTGTAAATGTTTCACTCAGAGACGCTTCAAAAATGACAATTTTTGTTTTGTTGCGTTTGAGCACATTTCTCCATTTGTCTGTGACTGCAATTTTTCAGTTCTTTTCATTTCATTTTTACTTTAACGCTATTGTTTCTATTCATTTCAATAAAATGCGTGTCTGCAAACGCAGCTTGGATCGCATTTTTTTTTTTGGTTTTGTTAAATTCTTATGTATTCATTCGCATCTTCAATTGTGCTCGTCCGTTTCGAATGATTTTTTTTTTATTATTTCCGTTTCGTACAAATTTTTTTTTATGTGAGTAATGATGGAAAAATACGACTTCATTGTCTGTTCCCCCGTTTTAATTGTTCGACGCGTTTTAACATTGGCGTTGTTGTATTACTACGGAATACGTGAAGCGAATAAAACTTCACTCACTGGCGTTGTATCGTTTGATGGTGTTGAGCTTGTTTTTGTCTGTCTGTCTCTGTCTCTCCGGTTGTGCTGTGTTGTCAAACGCGACAAGCGTATTTACTGCGGCTGTTTTGGATTTTGCTTTGGCTGCTTTTATATCGCAGCACCCGGGGATTTGTAGTAGAAGCGTATATAGCGTATGTATTTTACACAGCGTAGCAAGTAAAGCCGTAAATGTTTTGAACGTATGTATGGCAAACCAACCGAACCGAACCGAACAGATGACAGAGTGTGTGTTTGTAAAAATGGCTGCCACACAATGAATTTTCATTGAATAAATCGATAAAGTGTTGGCCTTTATACTCTGTTTCGTTGGCTGTTTCACAGTTTTAGTAGTGAGTGAACGAGTGTCTCGTACAAAATTCAATTCATTTTGGCAACACAATAGCGTGAAAACGACAAATTTAAAAACAATAAAAAAAAACTAAATTACGTAGAATTGAAAATTTTCTGTTTCATTTTTTTTTTGGATGAGAGAATAAATTCGATTTGGATTTCAATTGCAAAAAATAAAAACGTCTTGGAACCACAAAATAAGCAGATGTTCATATCGTTTGCGTTAAAGAAAAAATTTCTGTCTCCATTGTTATTGTCTCTAGTGCAAAGTTTTGTGGAAAATAGTGAGTTGTGTTTACAACCGTCCGTTTTTTGTTCGTGTAAGTGTTTATCTTGAAACTTTATATATATGACCTTTTTGTTTGGTGTGGACACTCAATGTCTAAATTTCAAATGGAATTTTGATTACGTTTGCAAATTTTCTCTCAATCACAAAACCGAAATTCGTGAAACAAATTTCGGGGATTTTCGGTTAAGTTGTTTAACCATTTGGTCAGTTTGAAAATTAAACATCCGAAACATTTCCAAGCCACCATTATTAAAGATTGCAAATTTTATCGTATTCACTTTTCGTATTTCGAATAGTCGCCATATTTTATTGTTGTTGTTCGTCGTGTTGTTTGCCATTTTCAGTTGGCCTTATACAAAAGTCATAGCCAAACCAGACAGTTAACACTCGATACTAACTATGATATACATATATACAAGCGCAAAACTTTCTCACAAATCTATAAAGTGTGTCGAAAGCGCGACGTAGCGTCAATTCCCATATTTGAAAGGTTTTATTTAGCATTGTGTTGTTTTGTTGTTATTTTTTGCTGTTTACACATAAATGGCAATCAAATTCGATATGTGTGTGCGTCTGTGTTTACGCATTCACAAAACTCTCGTGTTAGTTTTTTGTATTAACATTGTTTTGCGGTTGCTTTTGCAAAAATACAAAAATTGGGCAATTTTAATATTTCATTTTTAGTGTTACTAAAATTGAACGATAAAGCAGCGCCACCGCCAAACGGCGCTAATGGGCTTCAGCTAGACAATTCATTGAACTGCAATCTACAAAACATCTATCAATTCTTTGTATATTTTGGTCTTTTTGGTCTTATTGCTCTTGTTTTTGGGTTTGTGTTGTCTCTCACTTCAAACATTCATTTCCAAGCACAGCTCTAATTATAAGTAATTTTTGTTTTTTGGCAAATGTCATTCGATATTTTACATCAACTGAAAACTGAGGTCATTTTTCTCTCTCTCTCTCTCTTTTCCTTTACTTATTTCGCTGTGCATTCGATGACTGCGTGATTGACTTCTATAAACCAATGAATCGTGCAGACGAGAGCAATTTCAATAAACTGAATGTTTATTACATTGGATCCTTAAAATACTAAAAAAATGCCATTCGCTCAATATTTCGGCCCAAAACAAATATCCAATTAGAGTGTGCTCTCACACCACAAATTGTATATTCAAATGAATATTCGTTGGTGTTCGGGACAAAGATTGGTTGTTGTTGTTTTTGTATTTGATTCCATTGTGTGAATCCAAGTGAGCAAAAATTCAGCCACTGAGTCATGCATATTTATGGACAAGTTGTGAGTATTATTTTTCTGTTTATATTTCGCCTTAAGTAATCAAAACTGCAGCCAATGTTTTAAATGTCTGTTTCCATTTCAGTTTTGTTGTTATTTTGTTTTATTCCGTCAAGGAATCGTTATTGCGATGGCAAATGAGTAATTTTTCAATTGTGTGCTGTAATTACAGCTTGGGGAAGCACTTTGAAAAAAATATCACGTATAAAGATTTCTCAACAATTTCTTTCGTTTTTGTTTTCTTCAAATCGATAAATGAAATTCCACAAAACTGTCGTCAGGCTATCGTTGTTATCGCGTCGATTGATTCGATTCTAGCGAAATGTTTGGAAGCCAATTTTTTCAGTCGATGCGATCGATTTTTGTAACATAAGCATTCAATGGTTCCACAGTCACAGTTGTATCAGTCGAGAAACAGTGACGGCAGCAATTTATTTATCTTTTGAGCATGACACTTACATAAATGCGTTCATATTTGTCGAATATCTTATACGCTGTGGGTTTCATTCAGTGTTTTTTTTTCTTCTTCTTCTTCTTCGTTCTGTTTGTTTGTTTTTTTTCGAGCCTGTGACTTTTGTAATGCCGAAACCGCTGAGATTTACAAACAGCATTGCTCTTGTGAATTGCTTCTTAGCTGTTTTTTTTCGACTTTCAAGTATGATGTTGCTATAGCCATTCCCCAAAGCAGTTATGAATAAGCCCAACACAAGCAACACTCCGAAGCCGAGCGCAACATTTTCATATGACATTAACATTCGCGTAAAACATTCAAATTGGATGGCGTACGCGTGAATAAGAACGTACTCCGTGTGTCTTTCTGTGTGTGTGCATGCATGCATGTGTATGTATGTGTGTGTGTGTTTGTGTGTGAGTACTCAACATAAACGCATTGTATATGTTTATTGCCTGACTGCATTCCATTCCCAGGCCAGAAACTTTCTCACAAAAGCGTATGGGGAACGAACGAAGCGGTACAAAGCGAAGGCCGCTCTTATATTTCATTCATATCGTGTGTTTTATGCTGCCGTTGATGCCGTTTTTGTTATTTGAGCTAAAGTTAAGATGAGGTGAGAGATGCTGTTGCCTCTCTCACTGTGAAGGACCAAACATTTGGATTTTCAGTCGACGCTGTTGCGGCGGCGGTTCGAAGAGATATGAACACAGATACAAAATAAAACGACACAAAGGAATAAAATGGAAATATAAATAAAAAAAAACTAAATAAACCCAACAGTAGAGAGGCAGGCATAAAATCAAGGCATAAGAAGGAAAACAGCATTCAGTTCATTTTCACATTCACATTGATATGCGGCTAGGCCGGCGAATGTGTATATCGTACTCTCCAAAATGCTTTATACAAATACACACAGATCTGTACATCAAAACATTCCATTAAGAGTTCAATTTTCATGATGCTATTGATGTATAATGACGATACGGGAATGATGCTGATGCTGATGATTCCCGGTGATGATCATGGAATGTCAGTAATGATTTCATCGCTTTATATAAATCTATGTATATAGCTATATATATTATGTTTGTATTCACATCAGAGTTGTTGTTTTGTTTTTGTTTTTTTTCGCTCTGTTCTTTGCGCTCTGTGAATCAAGAGCTCAGTTACACATTCCACATACAGAGTGTTTCTTTTAACAACGACCGTTTACAATTCAACATCTCGGCATGAATAAGCCCCATTACACCAGTGTGCGCATATACTTCTTTCTTTCGATTTTTTGAACAAATAAATGCATTGGCTTGGCTTGACTTGGCTTTAAACAAAAATATGCGACTTCGATAATATTGCCTAGTAGTGGTGGTGTGGTGGTGCCGCCACCACTGCTGCTGCTGCAACATCAATACCAATAATCGCCGATCACATTCATCTATTTCAGATCGCTGGCGTTTTTATTTTTATGTGCACATATTGAAATTTTGAAATGCACATTCCATGAAAGAAATATGGCGCGTGCAGTTCAAAAAATCGATACATAAAAGCCAAACCAAAAATGAATTGAAATTGAAAAAGAAACAAAAAAAATGTAGGCGAGAGATGTTGAGTAAATAAATATAATCTGAAATTGGTTTTAAGGAATCGTTTTCGGGATGAAAAAAAAGTTTTACATTCCGCATTTTAACCAGTTTTACTGAGAAAAACTAAATGTGTAAAATTGGCAATGCAGAATGGCAAGTTCATTTGATTGACTTCTAGTCTGAAAATTCCAGACTGAAATATACCATGAGTTTTTTGTTTGTTTGTTAGTGAAGTTTGGATGTCTTTTTATGCTCATCCAAAAACGGGCTGTTGTCAATGGAATGGGCTGTCATTAAAATTGAAACGCTGCCATATATCATTTTATACTGTGAATCGTGATCAGCAGAACAATTTGGTAATCGAATACAGCCGCCATCCAAGTGCCATTGTTGTTGTAATTTTTCTTCACATAAATCTACACACATGTACAACAGAGTAAACGGTTAACAAGGGATACCAGTTTATGCTTCATTTCAAGCCATACAGACAACATGCATTGAAGTCTCTCTGTGTAATTCTCTCGGCTTCGAATACAGGCAACTTTCGAAACGAAAAATAAAAAAAAAACACCCAGCACTTGAGATGCAATCACACACACACACACACAATGCGAGAGCGCATTCCATTCGTTTCGCTGGCGATTCGGACGTTGCCACATTTCGTAATAAAGCTCTCCAGTTTCGCTAAAAATGTCCGTGGTGTCGGCCAAAACAAGTGATGCAAACGAGTGCATCGAGCTAAAACAGCTAAAAAAAATCGGCACTTACCGGGGCCTCGGACGAAAGATGCACGATATTATGAACGAAGCCAATGTTCAATCAGAGAAGAAGAATGAAAAAAAAAACAAAAACAAAACAAACCACACACATACCGTATACCGGCATCTAAAAAGTCAACGATGCATTAATATTTCTTGTGCACTTCAATGGTATTGTTGGATGGCTGGGCTCACTGGCTGGCACATCGTTTGTTGTGTTTTTGTTGTTGCTTTTTTTCTGCGTTACTTCTATTTTATTATGATTATATTGAGTTGCTCCTTTTTATATGCTTTCTTTGTTGGTGTTGGTATGTGTGTGTGTGAGGAAAACAAAGCGAAAAAATGTAATAATCATGAAAACTGAGCGAAGAAGAAGAAGAAAAAAAAGGTTTTTCACTTCTTAGAAGATGCGACACATACATGTAGACCAAGGCTTACACATCCCTGATGCACTTTATTGAAACGATTCAACATGGAACAGGCGGGTTGCCCATCTCTTGGTTGCCTAACTCACTTCAGGCGGAATGCACATTCATTTCGTTTATACTCACACACGACAACAACAGCAACACGAAAAGAAATAAACAAAATCCAATGTTATTGGGATTCAGTGTTTGCTGCACATTTTCTTGTTTCGATATTGTTTGTGATAAGTCTGTGAATGCGGCACTCGTTACACAAGTTTCATCTTTTCTCGCCCACTTAATCATTATTATGCACACAGCCTCCATTTCTCTTCTGAACCTCATTCTATCCCTCGGACGGGGCTCTCTTGTGGCAGCAACAAACAGCACACAACGATAAAACAACAACAACAACAACAACAACAACAAATGCATCGACCGAGACTGTGTGATGCGAAGTCAAAGAGCGAGGCCATGGTATGCAATGCCTTGGCCAAATGTACGCCATGTCAAATGAAATTACTGAGCCATGGTTTTTTTTCTGTTGGTTCACTCTCTCACATCTTGTCATCCGTATTGCAGTGGCACATAATGTGAATGCACAATATATATGCTCCTGTGAGGTTCTAGGTACTACTTTACAAAAATAAATATCAACAAGAAGAAAGAGAGAATAAAATACGAAAAAAAATATCGCGAATCTCTTTTGTCGAAAACTGCATTTGCATCGTTGCGCGCGTGAGTGCTTTTTTGTCCTCTGTTAAATTTAAATACTTGAACTCCAAGTACGTTTCATACTTGCCGCGACAACTTCACAATACAGCGTCGAAATTGTCGTTGTTGTTTTTTTCGCTTACCAAACGAGAGATGTGAATGTATCTGCGATCTCTGAAACATAATCAACTGGGGGACATTCACCATGAGACATGCAGCAGCGATGAAAATGAGCAACGAAACAAATTTCTTGGTTCCCATAAACTCGATTTTTTGACGCATTTTTTTATGACAAAAGACGTACGAAAAAAATGGCTTATCGTAAAAAAGACTTTTAGATTGCTTGCTTCAATTATTCGAAGAATACGACTCAAACACTGAGAACAGCACACACACACACAGAGAGAACAGTATGCAATGGTCTAAGCGTTGAATAAACAAAAAGAAAATGAAAAAAATCAACACATATTTCTAAACAAGTGGCGCTGTTAAAACAACAATACCACCGACGACGAAAAGTAATAAAAGATTCCGTTTCAATTTACACTATGGAGAAAAAATGCATGCATTGACGTATAAACAACAAGTTTGACCAGTCATAAAAATATGGATACTTGAATATAATTTTTTTTTTGGCTGTCGAAGAAGTGATGAACCAAAAAAAATACAAACTTTCTCACACACAATTTTGGTCGCCCATCCGACATTCTACTGGCTCTAGAGCAACATTCCACACATCCAACACAAATGAATAGGCCAAACCGAACCAAACAAAAAAAAAAAAATCGAAAAGAATTCGTTGGGAACCACTAGACAGAAATTGGAAATGATTATGATCATTGATTGAATCGTAGTTAATCGGTTTTCGATGCCGCATTCCAATGTTCGAGATGATGAATCGTAGGGCACAAAAAATCATATGTAAATGCATGGAAAATTCATATGATTGTTGTTGTTGTTGTTTTTTGTCTTCTGTAACACTGCAAGAGCGAAGCATTCAAATTGCTCTTTGAGTGCAGAGCAAACGAGACAAAAAGCACGCATTCCAAAACATAAAAATTCACACACGAAAAAAAGTGAAGTGTTTGGTGTATAGAATTAGATATTAAATTCGTGTACCTACTATAATCAACATTCCAATGTGTCGTTTTTTTGTTGTTGTTGTTTCTCTCTCTCTCTCACACACACACACTCACACACGTTCGATTTCAATGGATCGTATCGTTTGGGTTTGCCTATGCATAAAAGCTTGGCTCTCTGGCTTTTTTGTTTTGTTTAACGGCACATACCACATTCGGCATTACCTTTGAATTACCTAGCACATTGGTGCTGCGATGTGAGAAAATCTGACTTTATGCTATTATTGAGAGAATGAAAATAAAAACAACAACAACACTGGCAAGAGAACGATAGAGAAATCGAAAATAATGAGGAAATATTTTTCACAGAAGTCGCCCATACAATTGGGCTGCTGGTTCTCTTGTTCATTCTCTCTATCTTGCTCGATCGATTTTTGAGCAGAAAAAACAAAAAACAAAAATACCATTGATTTGGTATGGCCAGGTCGAAATGTACGAAATAATAGCAATTACCACACAGCATCACGATCATTGTACTTGAAATTGTGATCACTGTGCACATCGCGGTGGTACAAAGCCATCCGAAAAAGTTGGCTCGTTGTTGCGTGTTTTCTCTGTTCTGTTGTTTTTTTTTCTTCTGGATTTTCTTGATTTTTCTTGAGGGAAAATTTTCCAAGAAAATAATAAAAGCTAAATAAAATAGATGCCAATTCCACAAAAATGCGATCAGAGTTCTCATCAGTGAGTTACCAATTCGATTCTCTCGATTAAATAAATTCACCCAAAAGAAATTGTTACTGTTCTTTAATCTGCCTGAGAGAGTTTTGGTTGATACCATTCCATCATCGGATTCTATTCCATCTCTTCTAATTTTCTTCGTCGTATTTTGTTGTTGTTGTTGTTTTGTGTTCGGGCTTGTTAGGCTCATTCTAGGTTTCCGACGAAATTCGAGTGAAATTGTTACATTAATTATTATTGTTATTGTTATTTCACATTCCAATCGGCAGCTATCTCTTTCTATTTTACCTGTGTGTAAGAAGAAAGAATAAAAAAAATGCTCTCAGCTCATCAAGTTGTTGAACCACTAAATGAAGAACGATGGAAAAATCCAACCAACCAACAACAAAATATGTGTGTGTGTTTATGTTGAATATGATGCGCACATAAAACTAAAATCGAACGTGAGAGAACTAAAAGGTGAGAGCGAGCGAGAGAGCTAAAGATCTAGACCTACGACCATTATGAGCTGATCGGTCGGATTTCGTTCTTTTTCAACTTCATCTATTGTCTTGATGATCATCTCTCTGTACATATTTTTCATTTATGTTTTTTAAGCCCGAAATAAAACAGCTCTCGCATTCTTTCGACTATTTTTTTTTGGTTGTTGTTGTTTAAATGATTCTCTGGAATTTGTCTATTGTGTTATGACATGCGCTTTTTCTTTCGAAAATATGCTAAGAATCATAGAATGAGCCGAAAGTTCATTGTAAATTCGTTTGTTTTTTTTGTTTCTTGGTGCATTCCATCGTGTATTGCACTAGCCAACACCTGAAAATCAATGAAAATTGATTGGAAATTCGTTCTCAAGTAGAAATGAGACTGATTTGTCAAAATATCCCTTACGGTTGAAAGTTTTGCCCCTGGGTTCATTCGAACATTCCATTCTATAATAAACGATGATTTTTAAGCAAAGAATACATATAAACATACGCTCACACAACAACAACAAAAACTCCAAAAGGCCAAAAGTATGACGGCCGAATGGAACGAAAATGAATAAAGGCGAACGAAGAGGATCATACTAATTCAATGGAAATGTGGCCGAACAGAGACGGCACGATTCGAACAAAGAGGCGAAGGCACTCGCATACACACACACACAACCACACTCGAACACACAGCAATCGAATGAAAAGAAAATGAAAGAAATAAATTCCAATGGCTCACCAAGTGAGTGAGCCACATATAAACAAGCAAAATGCGATACGGAAAAGATGAAAAGGAACGAGCACACAACAAAAAAAAAAACATAGAAGAGCAACAGGCACTAAAGTAAAAGAATGTTTCTGCTGTGTCGATCGAATCAGTTGTTGTTTACAGCTACATTTACGAACATGCACTTATAAACGAGCGCTATAACACACAACAAATTTTTCCGTACGAGTGAGAGAAAAGTGTATTTGAACTCTGAAATTTTTGAATTCGTGCATCGAATACAAAGTCTAAGTTCAGTTTGTTCGTTCAAGACGTATACAAAGTAAACGTTTTTCTTGTGATTTTTATTTTTAAATTTTTTTTTACTAAGTGCATATTGCAATTAGCAAATCTCAAAGACTGCCAACTGAAGATCTCATAGTGAAATTTGGTGTAGTTTTTTTTAAAATTTGTTTTAAATTGTAAGTATCGAGTATACGACATTTACATTTGATTAGTGATTGAATAGTTTGATTGAGCGATAAATGTGGTAGTTTAATGTAAAAGAATAAATCTTTTCGCCGAAAATGGGATACACAAAAAAAAAAAAAAAAAAAAAAACGGGGAAAAAAATACGACGAAGAAAATTATTGGAATCGGCAGGCGCAATCGATTTGGCAGTCGCATCTGCCTTTTGTGTTGCTGGTATGGAATTACGAGTTCGGGCCAATCACGAGTGACATGTGTTACGTTTCACTACCTTGGCACAAGGCGCATGCTGCATTCCAAATTTTTCGAGCCAAATGCTCTGTTTTATCTCTCTCATTCTCTCTTTTATGGTTTCATTTGGGGATCTCCCGATGCAGAAAGAGACACACACACACACACACACACACACACACACACACACACACACACACACAACACACTCAATAAACCAAAATGATTATTATTTGCTTGTTTGTTACCGCCTATGCAAAACATCTGCCGTTCATTCGATTCACCACCATTTAACATTTAACAATGTGTTGAATTCTTTTTTTTTCTCCAATTCATTTTGACTGTTGCTTTTATCGATCATTTCCTTTTCTTCCATATTATTTTGGTATTAATTTTTCGGAATTCTTTTATTTATTTGTGGTCTTTGATGAAGCGAACTAAAGATGAAAAAACAAAACAACGAGAGAAAAATCGATCAGCTGCTGCTATAATCCAATCGTCTCTAAAAATCTGGGCATGCGTTAACATTACGCATAACATGAAACATTTTTTGAATTATGACAGCAGACTGCATTTTAAGTGTTTGTGACAGTCGATTCTTAAACATATTTGTTGTTGTTGTTTTTAAATTTTCTCCCTGTAACCCCTCATGTCAATTGACATTTCACATACTTTGCCTCGTTCCGTTTTGAATTTTTTTTTCTTTTTTACTTATCTTATCATCGGACATGCAAACCAAATGCTATATATATTACTCTCACTTCTTCGTTTGACTTCGTTTCATCGTTCATTTATTTTTAATGTCTGTGGTTGGTTTTTTTTTCAACTTGTGAACACACACATTTCAAGTAAAGTTATCGCATTGCAAGTTTCTCAGAAAACTTCCAACTTAATCATCAACATTCTTAACGTGTGTTCAGTCCAGTTTCTATTTGAACGTTGCACTCTGCTGTATATACATCTGCCAATGCACATGCCACTATTTTAATTTGAATTCGTTTACAATTACTAAAAATTTAACGATTATAAATATTTGTGTGAAACACGAGCTAGAGTCATTAGTGCTAAGCGTTACTGTATTTGACTGTCATATCAGTTGGTATGTGTCATTTTCAGTCATATTGTCAATGTTGTGTTGGTTTTGAAAAAAAGAAACTACTTTAAATTTCTAGCCATTTCTTAAAAAAAAAGAAAAATAAATTTATTGCATTTATGACGAAATTATTAAGAGTGGAGAAAAACAGTTGTTAATTGAACATTCGATGCGGGAATACAATTGTCTGATTGGCGACAATGTGTATGTGTGTGTTTGTGTGCGTGTGTATTAGTCTCGTTAACATTATCAGTGTTTGACTTTGTGTTAAAGTATCACATTGGCAGAGTCGGTTCAGTTTATTGTGTGATAATTTACACAGCTTTGTTCAACGTCAACAACAACAGCAACAGCAACAGCAACCAACCAAATAAAACACATGCAATGCAATCGCAGTAGCTGGTGGAGTGAGTTTCACTCGCAAGTAAAGCCAGTTGCTGTTGGTGTGTTTGTTTGATATAAATTTTGCTCCACATTTATAGCTTTCTACTTAATACTTGGTATTCATTCCCGTTTCTGTATACGTGACATTGTTTCCATAACTTCATTGTTGAATCACATTTTCATGTTTCAATGTATTTGGTTTTATTTTTTCATTTTATCACAAAATGTTGAACAGCTCAAACAATTGCTCGTTCAAAGCAATATGCTAACATTAGCATATTGCATTGTTAAAACCACTATACGAGTGCGTGCATCTCGCAGGCACTATGACCTTATGGGTCCAACAAATTCATAGAAATGCATACAAATAATGTTAATCAGTATATTTTTTTTATAAATTTTAAGTGATTTTTGTTTGTTTCCTATTTCGTTCATTTCTAATCGTTTTCTTTTCGTTTTCTCTTTCTGTTTTTTGTCTCTTTGTTCCATGCAGATCGATACTAATCAACAATTGAACAGCAATCACGATGAAGCTACTCCATGCTAATTCATTTGTGCTCGGCTATTCTACAAGCGGCAAAGATGATGTTGATAATCGAACCAATGACTCACTCTCAATAAAAGATAATCCAAGTATATCGTCATCAGCCCCCGTATCACCGAATACATCAGTTTTATCAAGTACAACACCAAGCGCAACCAACACAACTCTCCAAATGTCGACCAATGATTTAAATCGTGAAGAGAATCGCCTAAAAACGTTCGACGCAAATTGGCCACATTCATTTATTAGTCCACGTGTTTTAGCAAAAACGGGCTTCTACTATATTGGACCGCACGATCAAGTGAAATGCTATTTCTGCAAAGTGGAAGTCAGTAGCTGGGAAATTGGTGATAATGAAGTAAGCGAACATAGTCGCTGGTCACCAAACTGTCCATTGCTGAAGCGACGCGAAACATCAAATGTGCCACTTGAACCAGTCTCGGAATTGGATCAATTATTGCCACCGGTTAGCTATGATGTATGTGGCACATACGGTATTGATCGGCGGCCAGGCTCATACGCAGAAACCCCATTTTCACCATCATCAAGTGTTGATATCGTTGAGAGTACCGTTGCAAATTCAACAACCGTTGAACGTGAAACACAAACATTTCGTCATCCAGATTTCCCCGACTATCAAATTTTAAATGCACGCATGGAATCATTTCGCGATTGGCCAAAAACAATGAAACAACGACCAGAACAACTTAGTGATGCTGGTTTCTTTTATACACAAAAAGGCGATCGTGTGATTTGCTTTAGCTGCGGCGGTGGTTTACGCGATTGGGACGAAGAGGATGACCCATGGGAACAGCACGCATTGTGGTATGGAAAATGTGATTTCTTGCAATTGATGAAAGGTCCCGAGTATATTGAAGCGGTTAAAGAGAAATTTGCCAAAGCTCAATGTGAAAAGACCACCAACGGCACCATATCGGCATCGTCACAGGAATCGGTTGCATCATCAAACAGTTGCGGCACCAGTAGCAGCACCTCATCGGCATCCACAACACCAGTGAACACACAAACATGCACTGCAAATGATAAAGACGAACAAAATCCCGACAATAATAAATTGTGCGAATCGAGACTGTGCAAAATTTGCTATTCCAGCGAATATAATACGGCATTTTTCCCATGTGGCCATGTGATTGCCTGCACAAGATGCGCATCATCTGTAACCAAATGTCCGCTGTGTCGAAAGCCCTTCGAACGTGTGATGAGAGTGTTTTTCTCCTAGGCCACTCAAACCATTTAAATCACAGCTTCAGTTATGTTAGTCATTATAATAATAATAATACATGTAATAAAATTTTGATCAAATTGCTAAACATTTGCACAAACCGAATGCCGAGGCGGTGATGTGTGGTCATTCAGCAACAACAGTCGTCGCCAATGTTATTGCACACTGTTGCTGGGTGACCACACACACGCTCACACAAAACAATCTTTAGTTATTTTTTTTTTCGTTTGTTTGTTTGTTTTTAATTAGAAACACGTTGTGTTGAATCGCAACGCTAATGAATTATCGATGGCATTTGCCATTCGGCGATGATTGGGGTTTTTTTTCACAGTCTTAGGCATTGAGTACGCAAATTTTAATGCAACAAACACTTATAGCCATTAAAAAACATTAAAAATATATAAACAATTAATTTAACAATGAAATTGCTAATACCTGAACAAAATGATAGACATCTAAAATGGAAACAGATCACAGGAGAAACAGCAAAATGATCATTGACACCAGAATATAACAACAACAACAAAATCGAAAATAAAAATGAACTCACAATCAATCGAATAAATCGCGCTTAAAACGCTTATAAGAACAGCGTAAAATTAATGTTCAATAAACGCTTGTCTATTTTATGAAATGGAACTCAAAAACTCACTTGGCTGAATCAAGCGATCAATGACCGCTGATATTCAGTGAAAATGATATGACATACAAGAAAACATGAGAAAAAAAACAATTTAATACAACAAATCAATGTACATAGATATTTTACAACCAATTTCTAATACGTATGCTATATTAATTAAGTAATGATAAATAAAAATGATACATTTACAAAAACAAACAACAACAACAACAACAACAAAAAACATTACAAAATTAACAAATTAGAGTGAACAGGTGTGGATTGTCCTTTTCTATCCACAAAATCTCTCAATCACACAAACATACGAAGAAACAAGGATATTTAAAGCATTCAAATTTAAATTACCCACATGCAAAATTCAAAGCACCACCAAACCTATATAATTCTTAAATCCAAATTCGAAATTCCAATTTCAAATAAAAATTTATTTTTTAAAGAATAAAAAAAAATGCAAAATCGAATGTTTCTTTTTTTTTATTTGTGTTTAAAAACAGGTTTTCTTCCTGTCTTTAAAATGAAAATCCACCAATTTACCATAGAAACTAAATAGACAGCTTAACCTAGAACGATGACGACGAAGAAGAAGATAAAAACACTATCTTTGAATTTCCAAATGTATTTGACACAACATTTGATTTGAAATGATTGCGTTCATTTTTTTTTGTGTTTTTGCTTTCTAGCCTCTAGAAATGCCAATATTTTGCCCGAACAACGAAAGCTTGCTGGATAATACGAAGGGGTTTTCATAGAGTGTTTTAGCATCATTATGGTATAAATGAACGAAGAAGAAACACAATTATTTACATTGAATGGAATTGTGTGGGATGAGCGGGCAGCCAGTGACCCTCAACCAGAAATTCATTTTATGAAATTATTCATTGATCATGCATACATGCAAGCGGTAAAGACAAAAAAAAAATTCACAATTCACATACAAATATACAGCACACATTAGTAGTGGATTTCTACAACAATTTTTAACCATTAATAAGTGTTACGTAAGCAGCTACACACACACACACACACACACACATACGATAAAATTTGAAATAAAACAACAAATTTATGGAGATAAAAAAAAGAGTAATTGGAAATCAGTGCAGTGAAACCAAAAATTTGAAATTTATATAAAATGTGAATTTTTTTCGATCTATTTTTTGGATACTTTTACAAATTATTATTATTATCATTTAAAAAAAAAATAAGATTAAGCATTAAAACACAATGATGAATTTAAAAGAAAAAAACATTAAGCAAAAAGCTATCACAAGAAAATTCAAACAAGTTAATGGAACGAACAGTGTACAGCCCAATTTTATTGAAAAATAAAGTAGAAAATTGATTTTTGTCAAATTCTTTTTTTTTTTTAATTTCTTGGTTTTCCATTTAAGAGACCTGTTTTAAAAATTTCATGAATTTATTGGCTACAGGGGGTCTATCTCTTATGAATGCATACTTTTTATACTCATTTTGATGGCATTCTCACGAATTCGCATGAATTCACCTGAATACAACTCAACCTGCTAGCAATACTAGCTTCGCATTCACGGATGCTCATGATTGGTTGCGGGGATTGATGGTGACTGAATCTTTTCGAGCCACATCTGAACATTTTGAAACAAAAAAAAACATTTGGGTATTTGCTACGTATGTGCTAAATATTCACTGGCATTTTTGAGAGAGATAAATCCCCCTAGTTCAATGGTCACTTTGCAATCGATTTGGCATTTTACTACATGATCTCCTGAAATCGCTTTAAATTCACAAGAAAAAACCAATGTTTCATTTTATTTTTTTGAAATAAGCATTACATGAATCAATGAGTCTTAAGAATGAAAATGAAAAAAAAAAAATCGGCAAAACATAATCTCCTTTTAGCTCGATACACTTAGTCCAGTGTTTTTGCGGTTTTGGAAGTGATTCAAAATAGGCATAAGTTTCCACTTGGACTTCTTCATTTGAGTAAACCTGCTCTTTCCCTGGATCATGCTTTTCAAGTTTCGAAAGAGATAGTAAACGCTGGGGGCTAGATCTTGAGGTTTGGACGCTGGAGGAAGGATGGTGCTTGACAGCCATTGCACTGGTTTTTTTATTTGCCGTGTAGGAGTCGATTCTAAAGACTTATTGATTCATGTAGTAAAATATAAAGATATATTTAGTAAATAAAACAACACATAGCATTAACACATAATTTATTAATGTCAAAAAATGAAAAGAGATATTAAATGATGAATTGTTGTGATCATTTTAAACAGTCATGTTCAGTAGAATGTTTTTTTTTCGTGAAAAAATGTCAATTTCTCTGAAATTCCATCGTCAAGCTTGAATTTGTCTGTTTTTTTTTGCAAATCTATTTTACTTTGATGCAATTATATTTTTTTTAAATTCATATATTTGTCTGATAACACGCTTAAATACCCGGATCATATCGACAACAATTAGTGCGAAACACAACAATTTTTAATAGTAGTAAAATCTGTGAAAGAAGCCCAAATTGCAAGTAAATGGTGTGAACACTGCGACACTGCCCACTCATGGATGTTAATCATGAAAGCTAAAACCATGATGCATCATGCGCAAAACAGCTGCATGTGTGTCTGCCGATCTAATCTTACGATTAAATCATTTTGGCATCATTTCGGCTATTAATCACAGATACCCAATTCTCACCGATATAAAGTCATGAATACCGACATCATGATCAAATCAATCAAATTATAGCGCTACAATATTAGTATGCAGTTTTAAAGCAAACACAAAACTAAACAACAACAAAAAAAAAGCTGAAATTTTTTTTAACATAAAATATTTAACGATGCTATGTATTTTTGTAATTCAAAAAACCCATTTTAATAAAGACAAGAAAAATATATTTAAATGAATTGATTGTTTTATTGTAGAAATATTAGTTCAATTGTTCCAGGAAATCCATTGAACACCTCGTTAATTATCAAATTTGTAGATGCAAAATAAATGACGATGGTTGTCATCGTCGTCGTCGTCTTCGTCGTAATGACGCCAATGATGATGTAATCTATTGAGTGCTCATTAAATGCGGTGCATTTATAGACGCCAGTGGATGGCCGCCATGGGCAGAATAATGCAATTCTCCATAACATGAAGGTTTCCAGTTAAAAAAAACGTGCCAACCATATGGGGACGATTTGTGCACAACCAAATATGAACATATTAATGAATTCGTCTTCAGTGGCTTCTAAAGTGCTCTTTTTGTGTGTACGTGTGTGAGTGTGCTAAAATTGAATCATATTAACCACGCAAATGATTTGTGGCAAATCAAAATACAACGTACCATATCAATGATTAGTATTGTAAACACATTGTTTACGAGAGACTTGTGCGCAATCTTATTTGCAATTGCGTTTAAAATGCAGACCATAAGTGCGAATTCCAACTGCACTGGATTTAGTTGCGGCTACAGTGCACACAGAGAGACAAAATACTATACGCATACACAAAAAAAAGAAAATAGATTACTTTAAATACGATATGTGCGTATAACAGCAAAATTCAAAAAAACTAAATCAACTTCTGTCGAGATCGTAACATGCAATGGCAGCTGCCAAGCCGATTATTGCTTAAATGAGTGCAATGCACATGTTCATGAGAAGAAAAATCACCAAAAAAACCACACACACACATACACACACGAATCATGTCATTTGCCTGCCAGCCCGTAAGATACACACTTTACATAAATGTAATTGCCCACGACAGAACGACTACTCTGCAGCCGACGATGAGTCATACTTGTTTGTTTGACTTGCATCCGATTGACTCTTTTTTGTTTGTGTTATCGAACTATGAGCACTTCAGCAATCAAATGTTCAATTTCATTGGATTGCAGTTTGATGAAAAAAATATGAAGCCGCATATACGTAAGTACCAGTTGGTTTTTGTTTCTCTTTACTGATCATAATGCCAATAGACTGGATTTGTACTTTGAACAGAGAGATATTTAATCACATCGAATGCAATGTCTCTCTCTAGTTGATTTTTTGCTAGTTAATGGTTGATTTGTTGCTCGCATAATTTACATAAAATTGAAAACTGAGCCAAATCGTGCGCGTGTGTTTCATTTGCTCATTATCCGAATCCAATGCAAAATGCGCGGTCTCTTGGAAATATTCGTTTTTACAGTCTGGCTAATGATATTCAAGCTTTGGACAACCAAGATAGATTTTTGTATTTGAAAGAAAAATAAACGAACCAACACACATTACAACCAACAGTATGCAAGAAGTAAAGATGACGTCCTTGACAAGTACGCGACCTAGAGCACCAGCCATTACACCTATATTTTGCATATAGACCTATAATTTCATTTGAAACTTTATTTTTTCAATGAATAGTTGGTTTTTTCATTGAGATTTAATTGGCCATATGTCTTTCTAAAATCATGATCAAACAGAGATGAGCACAATTTATTTGAAAATAGAAGAAAAAAAACTTCAGATCCGCTTCGAAGCAATTGCTAGCGTGATAAAATTTGCGAAACATTTCCAATAAATCGCATACCTTTTCCGTCACTAATTACTTTGCAAGACTAGTTCTCTAGTTCATTTAAACTGAAACAAAATGAATCATTGAAGGCAATAATTGAATTTAGTTGATCAATTTGAATAAATAAACACTTTTATTTTAACATTTTTTTTCAACGCTATTTTTCATTTATTATTTTAAAATGAACAATAAATTACGAATCTTTTAAAAACAATTTTATATCTATTAAATTGGTTTCATTTTCTTTATTTTATGACATGCATAAAATAAATGTTGGAAAAAAACAATGTAAATTTAAATATTTTGCAAAGGATTTGAAGACACCGTCAGAATAATTTTAAAATAAAACATTTAAAAATCCAAATGTTCGAGAATTGGTCATGAGCAGGAATTACTATGGGCTGAAAATAGCTGATATTTTCCAAGTAAAACAATAGAGACTGCTATTTTCAGCCGAAATTCTGCAATATCAGCTATTTTCTTCCTATTGTTTAATATATGGTCATAAACTACTATTGCATGAACATTTTTTGAACATTGGGATGGATGTCTTTTTGCGATCGAAAAATGTGCTGCATTTTAATTTAAAAAAAAAACGACATTTTAAATGCATGTAAAAAAAAAATTCAAACGCAATTAATTTATTTCTATTTATTGATTTCATTCAATAGGTGACGTTTTATCATTTAAATTCAATATGTACAAATGTTTTACATTGCGAAAATACTAAATACTAAAATCGTTTAATCCATTTAAGATGAGATAAGAAATATAGAAACGTTAGAGAGAAAGTGATGTGTATGTATGTGTTGTTTGTGGTGTATGCGTATGTTGTGAAATTCATTTGACAGTATAAGCTTTGTTTTCAATATTATCACATATTTTTCATTGCTTTTCGATTCACAAAATTGTAACCATCTTTACATAATTCAAAAAAAAAAAAAAAATTGTCGCATTTTGATGATGAAATGAGTATTTCTTTTTTTCAATCAAATTCATCACAGTTCGTGATACGTGCCGTGCAATCATCGATCAATTTGGTGTAATTCATTCGTTAAAAAAAAAAAAAAATATTTTCGGGGCGGGCTATCTGAAGCTAATTCCATACTTCTTTGTGACCTGCGGTGAATGTATTGAAGCGACTGATAGCAACAGTGGTACATCATTTGCGGATAAATTCAGTGCCGTTGTAACCGTATTGAGTGAACAAAATTCGGTGGCAAGTAAAAATGCAGCCAATGTTTCGGATTGTAGATAAATTTCTTTGAGCTTTGATTCCAAAAATGACATACATTGATAGGGTGAAGTGCCCGCCAACCACATGGCATGCACCGTTTCCAGCATGGTTGATACTAGCTGCGACATACCAATTGGTCCGCTTAATCCATTCGATGGAAGTGCATATGTTTGCGATGATACCAATTTTACATCCCTGTGACAAATGAATTTGTTGGAAAATTAATCATTTAATTCACACAACAAAGGAAACATATAAAAATTTTGAAACGCATCAATTTAATCGCTAATTTCATTCGAATCAGTGTGTTATTTGCCAAAAGCGAATTTATAAACGCACTCGAATCACCTGAACTCACATTAGTTGATTCAGTCAAATGAGATTGAATTTGGATTTCAATTCAATGCAATTTCTTACCATTTGTCAATATCTGCAATGATAGCAACGTTTTCGGTCGGTGTTTGTTCAAATGTAGCACAATGTGATGCGAGTGTTAAATTTTGTTTCAAAATCGGTTCCCATGTATTTAGCGGTGCGGTGATACCCTGTGATCAAATAGATAAAAAAAATCAATATTAATTTAATTTAATTACAATAAAATTTAAACTCAAATAAATGTATCTAGTATGGTCTGGCTTCAAATGTATTGGTCTTCAACCCCTTCAGATAAAATCTATGCAGTTGATATGATGCGTTTAGCTTACCTGTAACACCATGTCTGGAATGAAATGATCGGTGATGCCAACGAATAGCGATGGAACATAACCGGGCCGAATACGACAACGATCTTTTGTATCGTTGATAATTTCTGTTTTGGGAATTGGTAATTTGATTAGTTCAAGACATTCTTTGCCTTTAGCCGTATTTGTGCATGTCGCTGGTTCACCAGAATTCTCCTGGTTGCTATCAATTTTACTATTCAATTTTGTCACTTCAATTGATTCATCCATTTTAATCATTTCGTCTTGAATGTGTGATAAACATTTGATATTTTCTTTTGCATCGCCATCATCCGATAAATTGCCATTTTCAATTACTGTACTCAGTTTGTTTGGTGTCAATTTAGTGGCTGGCACCGGATAAATAGCATCGTCATTTGAAAATTCCAATTCAGTAGCATTGGATGGTGTTTGTAGAATACGGAATGTATTGGCACAGCATTCACACTGTTCTTCTTCATCGGGTTCATCATGCTCCTGAACATCTTCGGGTGCAAGTATTGGCAGAAAACTGGTCGAACTGGCGCCATAATTGAATGCATTTTCTTGTTCCAATTTTAAACCTTTTTCGAGAAAATCGTAACTGGTAATGTCTAAATTTTTATTTTTCATATAATTTGTCACGATCTGTGGATATTGCTCAAAGTTAAACTTAACGCCGGAATGTTTTTTATGTGTGCAATGCTTTTTCTTTTTCTCGGGTTTGATATTTGGGTTGGGCTTTGATGAAGTTGGTGATATTGTTGTTGGTAAATTATTTAAATGATTTTCACCACTGGCTTGACATTGCTGGTTGTGTGTGGTTCCATTTGTTTCACACGGTGCATCGTGTCTGTTTGATGATTGGCTATCAGTTGTATCAGTGTTTGTGAAATTAGGTGAGGGTGGCGGTGTTTTTAGTCCAGACAACACCTCATTATCGCCCAATACAAAAACAACACTACCAGCCGGCTTTAGTGTGTCGTGTGTAACATTTTCATTTGATTGTGATGTTTTATTCAATGTTATCTCTTGCAATAGAGATGCAATTGATTCATCTCGATTATTATTGTCTGTTTTCAGGTTCGAAATATTGGTATGATCATTGGTGATTGGTATAATACGATTACCACTTTGCCAACCATTTGCCTTAACTTCACGAAATGTTTGCGATCGCCGCAAACCAATTACCGTATTTGATTTCGTTTTTAAACTATGTGAACGTTTTAAATCAGCATTTTTAATTTGTTCATTTTCAATTTCATTGACACCAAACGATTTCCATTTTTCAATACTGATGCCATCCTTAACGGTGTCTATGCTCCACAGTGAACGTCGTGAACACAGTTTATTCGCATTGATATCATTACCATTTGTATCGTAAATCGTCGTTTGTTGCTGCTGTTGTTGTTTATTTTCCGTTTCGTTGATTGTTGTTTCGACTTTTTTCAGTATAAAATCGATTGCTTCAGATGCAGTTTCATATTCAAATCGATCATTATTCGGACTTGTTACCATGAGTTTTATAGTGTTGTTCGTTGAATATTGATTGGATTGCATATTATACACTGCATTTGCATCATTCATTTCATGATTGTATGGAATTTCCGAGTTTTGTAGCTCAAAATTGGGCATTTTCGTTTCAAATTCATATGAAATGGCTGTTCTGGCCAAATCTGAAAGGACGGGCTCCTCGTGGCAAACGGTTGCAATTTCTTTCACGCATGTTTTACTTCTCGATAGGCCTTTCACCGGATTTTGTTTCGCTTCATCCAGACACATGACATCATTCGTATTTGTAACCGGCACTTTTTGATATTGATTTTTGTTATTGATCAATTCTTCGATTTCATGTTTATTGAGTTCTTTTGTACTTTTCACACGTTGAATTTCACCACATCGAATGAAATATGTTAAAATGCTGAGCACTTTATTTATTGTGACTGTGTGTGCTCCGCAAACAATTGTTTTTGCTAATCGCGACGGATTTCCAATTGAACCATATAAATCACCGAGCTGCGCCCAAAGCACATTGTACGGATGAAATTTGGAGATTTCGGACATTTTGGCTTGATTTTGATTGATTGTTATCACTTGATCGTTACATGCGGAACTGTTTATAATTGGTGCCACTGTTGCAACCCATCCCAGATGATTGGTTAAAATTGCGGTTAACAATGTGCTCACGAAGCTAAATTCAAAGTGGAACAAAAACAAAATAATAATCAAAAATCAAATCAAATTGAAGGTTTCGATGACAATTTTAAAAGAATTAAACACTTACAAATTCGTATCTTTGGTATCGGCGCTATTCAAAAGCCAACACAATTCCGTCATAAAATGTTTGGCCAAATTGTTTGGTCGATCGCAATAGCCGTTGCTCAACGAAAACCATACCGGCTCTTTTATTCTTGGCGCTGTGAATAGATCAGTTATCCAGGATGTTGTTGCAAACCATGCATGTAACATTAACTATAAATGGATTAAATGGATACAAATTGCAATTTAATTTTGATTATCGATTGAAGTTTTGAATAAGATTGAAGCTGGAGAGAGAGAGAGGCATACCTGATGAAATCGTTTTTGATTCATGTATGCAGTTTCAGCGGCTGCACGAAGCCTACACAGCATCGATTCAAGCAATGCAATATGCTCCGAGCAAAACAGTTGCATTTCCTCTTCGGCCGATTCACTGAAACGAATACAAACAGCCAAACCGATTTTCGATCGACGTTGTGCATTTTTTGTGCGTGGTGTATAACTAGAAAAATGAATGGTCGGTGGTTTCAGGCATTCTTTTCCGCTATTTTTTCGGCGTCGTATCATTTCTGGATTGCTTCTACTTTCACATTGATCACTGTGCCGTCGTACCATCGAACCTGGAATGCTGGCCGTCGATCGATGCATTTGACGTTCATCAAAATAGCCGATAAAATCATTTCCCGCCAGATTATTTTCAAATGATGTGGACATATTACGTTGTATACGACGTTGCAAACATCCATCACTGCTACGGCCATTTATGGCAGCATCAACTAGAATGGCCGAATCAACGCTTAGCTTGCGTGAACTAACGATACTTGGATCCGTGCTAAACATTGATACCACACTACTTCGATTCGAACGATAACCGTACGATGAGCTTGACATTGTTGTCCACATATCTGTTCCCGAATATCCCGAATCACAGCCACTAAATGTATAATTACTATTTTGTTCTAATGACGATGGAACGTCCAATGGAATCGATGTGTCCGATGATTGCTTCTTTTCATTTACACCGTGCAATTTATCGGTCATGCATAATGACAACGATACCGAAAATGAATTTGATTGATCCGATTGGGCATCACAATTGCCATTTTCATTTGGTTTCACATCATTCGATGATGTGCCACGACAAAAGGTTTTGCTTGGAAATATTGGCGATAGAAATACTTGTGAGCAAAGAATTCGTGTTGGATCGCGCAGCCAATGCACCTAGAAAAAAACATTGAGAAAGATCAGTTTTGTTAGATGTTTGTCTAAATAAATTTTGTACGAATTTGGCTCCATTCCAAGTGCTCCACCCATCAATTCTATGAGCACATAACATTTTAACAACTTTATTTTTCCATTAGAGAAATTGTTTAACATTTTTATTTCAATTTTGGGTTTGAATTTGAATTTTACTGGGTCCGCCCCCATAGAGCCCATAGAGACGCATATGAACACTTGGAATAGAATTAGATCGATATAAAATTGATATTTTCAATACTTACCTTGAGTGAGGTGCCTTTAAATGACATGGCCACCGAACCGAACACCATTTCACCGATATTATTACTTTCGCACGATGCATGATCGTATGTGTATCCATATCCATTACAAATATCAATGTACGATCGTGATGATTTTACACCATCTTTATCACTTGAATTTGGCAGTTTATCATTTTGTTTATTTGATGGTGTCGATTGATTGTTTGATGGTATGCTAACTTTTTGCACTGCACTCGAATCGAATAGCAAACGTCGTCCAGTCCAATCACATTCACGAAACAGCAACACTCTTACTTGTTCACCCGAAAATGGGAATATACTGTAAAATAAAACCAAACACAATAAATGATTTATTAATTTAAAGGAATGATAAAAATATAAGTGTCAAAAAAAAAATGTTTGAGAATCCTTTGAAGAATATTTGTTAGTTTTTATTTTATTTCACTGGTTAATTTTAAAGCTCGGTTTTAAGAATTTGAACCGAATTAAGACAGGAAAAACATTCTGATGACGTCAAATGGCCATGTTAATTGGGAATATTTTGGTTGAGATTTTCTCGTCTGCACTTTCAAAATTCAAAGTACAAGTATTTAAATAAAAATTGGTTTCGTTGTTGCGTAGGACATTTCGTGACATCTTCATGATTTCATTAAGGAAATAAATAATAAAGTAAAAATAAATAATGACGACATTCAGAATTTCGGAAGAAAACGTTTTCGTGTCATCTTAAAACATTTGGGGAAAGTGATTTCTTTCACAATTTAGCTCCTTAGGTAAAGTTCTGTTCGGAATAGGCTATAAAAACGCTAAATATTTGTCTTTTTTTTGGCATATCAATTTTCCATCATTTCATTCAGTTCATTACTATTTGTTTTTATGTTCATAAATCAAATTCAAATATTATGACACCAATTTCAGATGATAAATAAGAATGTTCATAGCCCAAAAAATAAAAATCACATATGCACACGTAAAACTAAATAATGCTATTGAACAGAGTCCAAAACTCTTTTCATGCAACCACTCAATAGAAAAAAGTAGAAAATCACCATTTTGTCCTTTTGGAGGACAAATGCATGTTTTTTTTATCTCTGTGGAGGAATAATTAAAATATTTGATATTTGGGCACAGACGTTGTGAGCTGTTGATAACATGCAAACATTATAAACAACTGTCAAAACTGGAAGTTAATCCTCCAAAAAGACGAAGTGCATACATTTTGTTTCTCAGAGGGACAATGTAACGATTTTGGACTTCTAGAGGGAAAATAATTTATCAGTTTTTATTGTGAATAGATCTTTTCTTCTTCAAAATTCATTAATGCAAATAAATAAAAGAAATGTTTTGTGCATTTGTCAATGGATTTGAGTTAGAGCTATATTCAAATCTAACTTTATCCCGATCCCAGCTTATAATTAAATTATAACATTGTCAATTGACGTTTTCGAATGAAATACAATTTAAACAGCAACAACAACAACATTAAAAACTGGTGCCATAGTTTACGTGTGAAAATTGGCAGTATTTTTAAGCGGTAAGCGGTCTAAGTGGCATTTTGCCGATGAAATCATATCATAATCTGATTCGATTACCACGTTTTAAATCACTTCAAACACGAATCACGTGAGATGAATAAACTGAAGCGAATGCTTGAAACCTCATCACGAATATAAACAAATGCTTTCACGTGGTGTATCAAGGGGCTTTGCAATACTACAACAGAAATGTTCAACAAATTCAATTGGGCTCTGTATTTTCTTATCGCGGTTTCATTTCTCTTGTTCTCTTGTGATTTCAATTTCACAAGACAACAAAACACTTCATATAAATATATCATCAATAATCACATGACATACTCTCAATGAATCCAAATACAAATTGGAATGAACAAAAAAATAAAATAAAACAGGATGAGAAACAATGTAATTAACACATTTTGATTGTTGCTATTATTTCATCCATTAAATAAGTAGATAACGATCTCTTTTGGTTGTTTTTTCTCAGACGAACCCCTTGTTGTGTACACTGTACCGTACAGTAGAGACGATTTAGCATAACGTGCATTTAACGCAAATGATGACAAAAATCCTAAACAATGAAACAATAGCGATAAGTAAGTATTTATCAGTAGGCAAATAAATGTTGTTGGCTGGATTTTGGTTTGGATGACAAAATCGACGATTAGTGCTATCGGTCACGCTGGCCTGATATCACCAAGTCATGTGATATTTAATGCCCAACATGTTTGTGTATCTCTTTTATTCCCCCGCCTTTCATTCGAAATGAGCAATAGCGTCAATGATGCGAATCTTTGAGATTGGGTAGTCGATTATCGCACATACACTCGCTCATCATTTTTCAAATTGAGTTGATTCAGTGTAATCCATCCGATGATCTTAGTTCGAAAAACAACAAATTTGTTTTGTCTAATAAACATTATTAAATAATTACGCATTATATTCGAATGTCTCATTTAATTAGCCAAAATTGCGCATTCACACGAATGGTTATCGTGCAATTATTTGGAAAATGACAATGAAATTGGAATGTTTGAAATTCGACTCGTTCTATTCTGGTATTCTGTTGCTAGAACGTAGACTTTTTATTCATTGAAAAGTACTCCATGTCTTCGACCATTTTTTGTTTGAAAGCAAGTTCCATCTGGCTATTTAAAAACAATACATTAATTTTTTAGACACACCAGATCATTTGCAGCTCAATTCAGCTCAAATTTTACAAAATATTCTCAATTATTTTAATCAATTGGCCAAATAATAATAAAAAAAAGATAAATCGTTTAATAAATTGTAGTTGCGATTGTCAGCATTTATGAGCGCCTGAAAATAATTGGCCATTATCAAGTGCCCATATTCATATTTACCATGCCAGATAATGTGTTCATCATTATGCAAAAACAATGCAATAAATCAAAAGATTCATAAAACGACCATTTCGCATCTCGGGCTAAATATTCCGAAACCTGTTACATTGTCTCACCCGAAATTGTGTATGCCTGCCTGGCTGCTGTATTGTCGACAGAACCGCATCGGCCATTTTGGCCATGAATCATTATCTTATTACGCTTGTTTATTCAAAAAATTAACAGACGAATCGAAAACAAAAATCGCACGCATATTTAGGCATTGCTAAAATTAAATTGGTGCTACCTTTGTGGTATTTTGCCGCATCGATCACATGCTTTGTAACATTAAGAAAAGTGTCACTTTGATAGCGCACGTCAACACCGACTCATGTTGTTTTTTTCTATATTTGTTATACTCTTGGGATTTGTTGAAAGCGGACTAAAGAAAAGAAAAACACCTTTTTCTCTCTTTCTCTCTCATCGCCAATAAAATTTTATGCCGCACTGGCAAATGGATGCATTCATAAATATTTCTACAAAAATATTTCTGATTCCATTAATGTTAGCAAAAAAAAAGAAGATTGTCATTGAAATTATTTACTAATGGAGCGATCATAATTCATTCATCATTTTATGATGTTCATTCTTTGTGTTGCTGTAAATATTCCAATATTCGAACATTTTTGCACAACATCACGTTTGTTGTTGTTCGTTGCCGCCATTCAGTAAAAATCTAGCAGTGAAAATGAGACAGAGCAAACATTTATATTGTTATCAAATTGGATTCCGATCGAAACAAGTATGTGGCAGTGCATTTGCAAATCACACATTTTTATTCCGTATGCTTTTTAACAAACAAACCAAACCAAAAAAAAGAGAGGAAAAAACGAACACTGTTTACAATCTGGCATTTCTTGTTCATTTTCATTCAATGATATTGCCTGATGTTTGTGTATTTACAACAGAACAGTTCGAGTCATGTGATTTCTGACAGCATACGCAAACAAACAAAAGTGGTTGAATGGTTTTTTAAACGTCTCACTGTAGCTTGTGTGCCCCGGTGATTGTATTGTATCGGTTTCGTGTGCGTATTATACTATATTGTCGTATGCATAAGTCAATTTTGAATGAAACGAATCGTTTTTTTTTTCGTTGGGCTCGGATAATTTTATAGAGAGACACTGTACAAGAGAAAAATCAAACAAGCAATTATTGTATAAGATTTGATGACATTTCTTTCCCATTTGCATGTGATATTATGTGCTCAACTGTAAATTTTATCACACCGAGAAACAAAACAAAGCAAAACAAAACAAAAAAAAAACCGAAATTATTTGCAAATAGTCCTATGATTAAGTAACGAACACCTAAAAAGAACGTGTCATATCACTGTTGATATGCCATTTCCGTCAATAAATTACACATCAAGCAAATTGTTTAAGGCAATAATTAGACAATT
Organism: Aphidoletes aphidimyza; assembly: GCA_030463065.1. Classification (NCBI taxonomy): domain Eukaryota; kingdom Metazoa; phylum Arthropoda; class Insecta; order Diptera; family Cecidomyiidae; genus Aphidoletes; species Aphidoletes aphidimyza. The sequence continues at coordinate 29,742,608 of CM059998.1, read as the reverse complement.
TTATTGCTTGAAATGAGGTTGCGAATAATTCACACCTATCCCAAAAATGGTTAAAATACAGATCAACAAATCATTACTTGAAATAAAACAAAAAAAAAGTTCAAAAAAAAAAACGGTGTGACGATATCTGCAACTTTGACACAAACAAATGAAACAACAAAAACAATCGAAGCGATAATTGACGGTGCATAATTTATGGAAATTGGACTCATTTTGATCTGGTCTCTTCAATTCCATGCCACAATCATTTCGATTTGAATTTTTCATTCTATTGAAAGCAAATGCAACAAAGACCAATTAATAAAATCCAAATAAATCTGCTTTCGGTTTTAGGCGCGTTGCCTGAAACGTATTTGTGGCAAGAGCGCGCGTGAGAGAGAGAGATAGAGTGCGAATGCGTGCGCTCGCTCACTCTATTTACTTGTCGTTGCTTCCAATATAGCATTGCCTATTTGAACATTAGTTCAACGCGCATAGCTGATAAATGAACCAATAAATTTGGCCACGAAAAAAGAAACAAAAAAATATGGCACACAAAAAATAATACCGATAAAGATTGAATGTCTGTGGGCAATTATTGGTTGCTTGAACAAGTGGGGGATATCGAGAGATTTTGTTGTGTTTCTTAGTATTATTAAGTTTTTTTTCTCCTTTTCTTTTTCGGTCGGTACACTTTATGCATGTTTTTGTGTGTGTACGGTTTTTTTGTGTCTCGATTCTGTATTTTTTTTTTCGATTCAATTATTTGCACATATTGTTTGCACGTGAAAATTATTAGCCTGTTTAATAATGAAGTGCTACTCCAAACTGTTATTTACAGTCTGAAAAGAGAATTTTGTTTTCATTTTTTTAGAATGAAAACAAAAAATCTTTAGAAAATTTGAAAAACCGACCGATAATTATATAGTTTACCTGTCGTTTTGGGTTGAACTTTGTGAAAATTGTTGCCGTTTTGTTGATTCTCCATGCAAACTGTTTTTCCGTTTACTTGATTGAAAGAATTTATTGAATAATGCCATTTTGTGTGTTTTATTCGCCCCGCGATATAGTTTACAATCAATTTACTATCCCAAATTTTTCCATTCACTTCACTGTCACTGCACTTAACTTGTTCGCAAAATTATGGATTTGAAAAAAAAAATGCTCAAAAAAATTGTTTTTTTGTTTGATTTATCTATTTGTTGATGGGTCGTTAAGTTCTTTCAATCAAATTTTTTTAACAAGCGTACAATTTAACACAATCATTTTTTTTCTCTTTCTCACTCTCAAACGAAGTGTTTTTTTTTTTATTGTATTGTTGCGAATCACTTTAACATCTTAGCAACAGCATAATGTGATGAGCTTGCTTCGGACGTTGCGATATCGATGAGGTTGTGCCGCTGCTGTTGGTGTTCAGATGATGGCGACTTTATCACTCCCATACTAATGTAAAAAATAAATATCAAGTATTGTTAGTGATTAACACGCAAAAAGCAACAAACAACAACAAAAAATGGTTCATTGATTTTTTGATTACAAAAAAAAAACTTTTTAATTTTCAGCATGAATCCTTAAAATGTAATCGCGCTGATTTAGAGACACTTTACGTTTATGTGCATTTAAAAAAAATTGAGAAGACACTTCTTCGGGTAGAATCACTTCACAATGTTCACTCAATCGAATTTTTCTCCAATAATCAATTATTTCCAATTTCTAGGCCGAAATTTGTGCCAGAAAATTCATACAAACAATTCACCAAGCACACACCACACACGCCGAATCGAGCGTCTAACTATTGAACACAATTTTACAAGCACTGCAGACTGCAGTGAGTGTGAATTTTGAATTTGTTGCTGTTGTTGTTGTTGTTTTATTTTTTAAATATAGTTTGTTTGTGTGATTTCGAATGTTGATGCATGTGCGTGATTGGCAAATGACGCATTTTACAGGAAGAACGATATAATCGAGGCAAAAATGAATACGTCGTTAATCAACGTAACACATTGAGATGAAAATGCTTAAAATTCCATTCAATGACGAACTATTCGAAATTTCTGATGCATACAATTGTTATTATTGTTTTAGAATTTCGAAATGGCGCTTTCTAACTACGCCAATTTAGTTCACGTAACCATCAAAATAATCACAATGATTTTGTATATTTATTTAAATGCTGTTGCTTCGATTGGCATCGTAAGAAATGTCATTCTCAATGATCCGATTGGCATAACAAATGGGATAATTTTGAAAGAAAAAATAACAATCGAATTTGCGATAATTAAGTGCAAACCACATTCCACACCAAATCATATCAAAAATCTTTGTCACGATCACCAAAGTTTGCTAAAGCATTCAAAATGAAATGATCAGCGTCACCGCCCAAAGCTGGCTAAATCTACCTCTATCAAATGGTATCCATAAATGTCGTCGTCATACAATCATTTCATTCTTGTTTTTTCCTCGTTTTATTTAATTTGTCAAAAGACAAGTGCCCAATGGCCATAAATTGCAATGGGTCGACGAAACATACATTTTGTACAAAATGCTTCGAGATCGCAGAGAAAAAAAACAACAAACCAATCACCGTTTAGACCGGGCTATGATTTCTTTATTGCACTAAAATGAAATGAATTTTTGTGATGATTTGATCAGTTCAAATGTCCCGTCGAATTGTCGAATTTTTGAATATAATTTTCAAATGTGTTTTTTTTTCTTGTTGCTTCTTCTTCTTTTTCTTCTTCATCAACGAGTAAGAAATGAAAATATGTGTATGCACTAATAGACCTGAAACGATGAGATGTCTATTGCAGGTCGCACATAGCCGCACATCAACAAGATATGTAAATTTTCATTTTGCACACACAAACACACATAATATATTGAAACGACCAGTGTTTGAGTGGTATTCGAAAGTCACGTGTTCGATTAAAGCAACGAACGAACAAAAAAAAACAAAAACACACCAACAACTCACATCACAAAAGCCATAAACACACAACTCATGAAAGATAGAACGAGAAGACAGCATACGGGTAATTGATAGCGATGAATGAGACCATATGATAGAGAATGAAAACGCTTAACAACAACAACAACAACAACAACAACAACAACAACAACAACAACAACAACAACAACAACAACAACAACAACAACAACAACAACAACAGCACAGCAAAAAAAGGCAAATCAAGTCATATGACTTTATTTCACTATAGTGCAGCCTCTATACGTATAACAAATATAAATAATAAAAAAAATGTTTATATACATTTCAAAAGCGTATGGCAGAAGCCCGATACACAAATCTAGGTATACGCAATCGACCGTTTCGGTGTGTAGCTTTATTTCACTGTATCGAGATAAACGCTTGTATGTGATGTTGTTGTAGCTAGTGTGTGTGTGTTTTTTTTAGGTCGTTCATTGCGCGCTTTGATTCTGCTGGTTTTGGTATTGTGTGCTGTGCTCTTTTGGTGTTTGTGTTGTGCGTGTGTTTGTTAAAATTTTGGAGAGCATCTTTGTATATATTTATCCATTGGATTTTCTTATACACATATGATAAAATGTATGCAAACAAACTGATTAGAAACCCCATGCGAATATTCATCGGTTTCGATCACAATCCATGGATTGTTTTTTTATTTCTGGGTTGGAATGCGGGAAATTCATTGCAATGATCATTTTGCCAAAGTTTTTACCGATTCATTTAAAAAGCGGCTGATCAATTTCAGTTACTCTAATAAATTGTAATTCGAGACAAACACTTGACCCTCGATTGCCACCATAATTGAATGGTTGTAACCTATGCATTTAACTTGTGTGTATGTATTGTTGTTTATTTGTGCTCGGGACGATAAAAAATTGGATTGGCATATTTTTGAGATGTCAAATGCAACGATTGGACGCGATCTTGTGACGCATGTTGACAAAAAAAACCCACGTAAAAAGGGAATATTTCATCAAAAGTCACAACTATAGAGATAACATTTTTGACATGTCACTTGCTACTGTGATTCAATGCTGGAGAATTGCATCTCGTGCTTTACACTTTTTTCTCACTTTGTTGGTTGTATTTTTTGTCGCGTTTTCGAGCGCATCATAAAAATTGATTGTGTCTGTACCAGCAGTTAGTAACAGTGAAGCTGGGGCATAGTTGACAAAAACGGACGCATGTAAAGTGAAAACGATAGCTAAATAGATTGAGACCGATCGTCACACACCCCTTTGTAGTATGTTATCTCATTGATGTTGACATGAGAAAATTCACAAATACAAATTCATTCGTCGCAACACAGATTGGATTATTTTTAGATATTGTATTTTCACACCATTCATAAACGACACTGGTTCTTTTTTTTATGGATATTCAACATTCGGGCAAATAGAGCGATCGCTCGTTTGAGTCTAATGACATCAGGACGCCGCAAAAACAAAACAATCACTATTTTCTCTTTATTTTATATTCTCTCTCTCTCTCTCTCTCTCTCTCTCTCCCTCTTTCTCTCTCTTTTTTTTCTTTCTCTTCCTCTCTCTCTCCATGTGTGTGTGTTTGTTTATGACCAACCGAGTCAAATATTTTGTTTTTATACCCTTGGTGATGTGACGCGTTTATTAGATGCTAGTGCTATTGTCCGCCAATTTACGAACAGTAGCGCAATTTCATTGACGACAATCGCGTATTGACATCAAAATCATTCACTGTTTTTTCTCCGTCGTCTCCGTCGTCGTGATCATACCGCACGTTTCTAAAATGCATGCGACCAATCCGATTGGCTCAAAAGCCACACCAAGTTCTTCATATCTTTCGTTGACTCATTCACTCTCACAACATATCATATTGACAATGTAACTGCGTTCAATTGGCAAAATAAATTCTTTTTAACTGATTTGCACTCGTTTTTTTCGCATCTTATTCTAATTTTTCTATGTTCAAACGATTTCATTTGGGAACAGTACAATGACACAGCCACACATACGAAACGCACACACGCACACACTCACAATGCGAATTTGTCGAAATGAGAATGTTTCAAAGTGAACACACAAAATAAATTTAAGTTTATACTTTTTCTTGTCACATTGAAATGGCCGAACTCAAACGGAGAATAAATTCCTCTATTTCGCCTTCTGTCAATTCAAACCCATGACGATCAAACGCATACGTTTGTCAACAATCAATCGATCAATGCATTTCTTTGTCGTTTCTATTGCGATCAATGTTCAATATGTGATGTGCTCGTGTGTGTGTGTGTAGTGTGTGTATTCAATGTTTGATCGAAACGTAAACAAACTGGAATAATTCAATTTATCTTTTTTTATTCTTCATTTTCGTGCAGTTGAAATAACCTTATAAGTTATAACATACTTGAAAGAACGCACAATGTGCATGCCTAATCGTATTCTGCCATTAATTCGCCGTGTATTTGGTTGGTTGGTTGGTTGGTGTGTGTTGGTCTTTTCTTATTTTGCGCAAACTCAAGCGACACTATCGAACATCAACATTTCAATCAACAATTTCACCATTTTTTCGGTCCGCATTTCCACGTTAAATCGTTTCTATCACGTACACAATTGCCATTTTTCGCTTCAATCGTTTAATTGCAGCTGCACAATGCATTGAAAATCTCACTTTCAACATTCACTCACTCACAACTATTTTACGATAATTGTTTTTTCTCTTTTTTTTTACTCGTTTCGTTGTAGTTTTCGTGGACAATTTCACACTCTTATTTGGGGTTCTGTTTGTTTTTTTCTTGTGTGTGTTCCAAATGTGAAATTGCAATTGAGTCGCAACGACGCCTCACGAGAAAATTGTTTGTACAAGTGTAGTTGCCAACGACCAATCACTCAATGACTTTAAATGAAAACAATTCGCACAGAGACAGAACAAAAAAAAAACAACACATTGTGCGACAGAGAAACAAAATCACAACCGAAACGTACCGTAAAATAGACGTAGATTTTAATTACATCGATGCGCGGTATGATTGTGTGTGTTCGTGCGCGGGTAAATATTGTGATAAGTTTCAAGTTCGTTTGACTTAAGATGAAGCAAATGAAACGATCGGAAACTTAGTGTTGCCAGTGATCAAATGACGTTTCATATGCACACAAGTGATTCAATGTGATTCAATAATATGCTTTTCTTAATAGCCAGATCATTTTGTGTCTTGACGTTTCAACATTTCAATGTTTTTTTTGTGTCTTTTTTCTCAAATGTTGACGTATGTTTGATCAATCGCTGTCAGATAACAGTTCATCAAATACGAAGGTTTTTGTGTTGTTGACGAATGTTACACTGTTGATTCTCCACACAATTTAGTACAATAAGTGGATTTGAATTCTTTCTTCCTCAAAATTGTGAGGGATTTGTAAATCTCATCAAAGTCCTCGGAAAAAAACAAAATTATAACACCAGACTATTGGTAGCTGTATGTCATTGCAAAATATTTCCAACGAAAGACACGAACATTTCAATACGAGAAAAACAACGAAAGAAATAAGCTATGCATTTTTAAACCAAGAGAAAGAAAATGTTTCATTGAATTTGTACTTCTGGCCCCGGGTCTATTTGTGTGGCTTCCTAATATTGAATCTATGTAACTTTACCCGTCCAAACTGCGAACAAGAATCACATATTCTGAAATAATAATCCAGAACATTAATCCTAATTTAGACAATACACACTTATTTAGCATTTTTTTGTAAAGTTATTATTTCTGAAACTGAATGATTTGGTGCTTAGCGGTAAGTTAGGTATTGAGGTAATTTGCTTGTGAAATCATTTTCAATCGGTTCTTTCATTTTGAAATGACATGAGAACTCAGCAATACGAAACAATAAGAATGAAATTGAGTGCAGTAAAGCTGGTGCTCATGGAACAGTCCTGAGTGAACGCTAAAATTTTCAAACCATCAAACCTTGAAATTTTGCTAACATTACACGGTTGCTGAAAAAAAAATTCAACTCACATTAACTCCATGCAATTTTGTACAGTTCTAGAAGTTTTAAATCATTTTTTTTGCGATAAATATGCAACATTAAGCCGAAAAGATATCGGTTTAATTCGAGACAATTAACCAATTGAATATTTCCAATATTCACAAAAATGTAATTGCAAACGCAAACTCTTTGCCTATCTTAAGGCGTTTTGTTTTTTCACGATCCAAATATTTTGACTTGAGCTTTGATTCATTTGTTTCAAATCCTTCTTGTCCATCTTCAATTGACGAGGACAGTCCATGAGTCTATGGCCTGTTGCTCGCGTCCTCGCAAAAGTTCGAAAATGGGTCAAAACAGCGACAATGTCCTCGATTTAGACATGCCCAATGAGAAAAGGAATAATAAGTTGACATAATAAATTGTTAATTTGTATCATTTCTGTGTGTTTATCGACGAATTACATTACAAATGCACTTCCATATTGATTCCATATGTACACGCTCAATTCTGTAATATTAAACTGGCAATCGGAGTACGTATACCGAAGTGGCAAAATGTTCCATTCAAAAAGTTCTTCAGGCTAATAATTCCACGTCAATTTAAACGCTAAACAAAATTAACAAGAGAAATATTTTCTCCGGAATAGTGAAACAAATTATTAAGGTACAAATACAATATGTGAGTGGCTATTTTCGCTGATCATTGGACAATTATTGGACTGAAGAGACTTGAATTCGAAATTGTTGTGTAAAATTTGAATACCATTTACTTTAGTATTCAATTTCGTTGGAAAGAGCATTGAGAAAAAAAGCTATACCGAAATCTTTTCGACACGGCGTGTCAATTTGATCAACTATTGTTCACTTTTGTTTTGTATACAAGCATTCAGATCACTTTTACGTTCAATGGATGTCGCTGTTGGTCTCACCAGATTTTGGACACAAAAAAAAACATACATAACGATGTTCAAGGGATATACAAATAACATTGGCCCATTAGGCTATTTAGTAATGTTTTATGCGATTTCTTCAAAATTTTGATTATTAGAAAAATGCACCCAAAGTGATGGCAAAATACTTTATTTGCTATAGATACTGTATGAACATTGTTCATTGGACAGTAATTTCCCTCCCTCTTTTAATACAAGCACAACGGCTCAGTAAAATTCAGCCGCGTGAAGTCGCGACGTTTTTTTTTTGGTATTGAATTTCGGCCGCAGTGAAAAGTAACTTTTATTCGCCGTGCATTTTTATGGAGACGACAAAGGATTCATGATGAAGTGGGTTCAGACAAACAAAAGTACACTATTCACTGCGGACAATGGAACAATTCCGCTTCAATCGCTTTAATTTGTAAGTTTGGCCTCCAAACAAAACAGTCTCGCAACCGAAATTCACGCGGCCGCGAAATATCATCCTCCCAAGCACAACGCGAAAATTTTAACACAAAATTAATCAAACACACGATATTCTGAGACTTATTCAATATATATTGTTTGTAAATTCAATTTACTAAATTGTTCCATTTGCGTGGATATTTTATTGCATTTGTTTTAAAATTTCTCATGAATAAATTGTATACGCGAACTGCAAAGTAAGAGTATATCATTTTAAATGAACATACTCTACTTTGCATTCACCCATAAAAAATTAAGTTCTAGACACATTTGAAAAATTTACGTGTTCTTCTGTGTGTTTTTTTTATGGAATATTGCAAACACTTAGGCAAAAACGGATGAACAAACAATACGTTATTTATTTTATAAATGATATCTACTTGAATAAACTAGATCAAACTTCTATGTGATAAAAAAAAAAATTAAAATGATGTCATCAAATTAAATTGTTAATTTTATTTGATAAAAAAAAACAATATCGGCTATCTGATAGAATAACAATGACTCTTGAGTGTTAACCTTTCGCATTAAATGTATGCACAATACATATAAAAAATGGTCAAAAAATGTGATTAACTAGAATGAAGAGAGAAAAAAAAAATTCCGAATATGGTTGTTAAATTCACCCGAATCTATCGGCCGTTGTCGTATGGCAACACACGTCACAATTCATGTGTGCGGTGTGCATAGCACACAGGTTGGAAATATTTTAAGAGAATGTCAAACCAATCTATTCACTGGATGTGTGCTATAAATATGATTGTTATTTCATTGAATGAAATAACGAAACTAGCATCGAACATTTCAGGAAGATACGGCTTAAGATAGAATAAAATTTAACCATATTCAAAAAATTAAATGTTAGTCAATATGATAATTTTTTTTGTCGTTTTTAATTTTGGGACAAAAAATGTCGTGTATGGAATTGTGGCGAATTAAATAGCATATATGAATAAAACAGTTTCATTTATGATACGTGACAACGGTATAAGAATGTTGCAAACAGAGGAATCGACGATGAAATAAATTATATTCGTAATCCAAAACATTCGCACGTGATGTAAAACCATTTCAGTGGTGTTCAATTCACCGTCAATACTGTTCATCAACGAAACGACTTTTCAAAATACGCATTTTTTATCGCTTTAAAATAATCTTCCTGGATTCGAAGCTACAAATCAATATTTTGACACGCATTTTGTCAATTTCGGTACTTTGTGCCAAATGACAGTCAAATTACAGTCAAATTTACTTGAAAAATTCTAGATTTTAAGCCAAACATTCATTGGTCTAAAAAAAAACTCCTAGGTGAACGGTCGTTCACTGAACGAATATACCTCTGAATAACGTTAAAACGAAGAGAGAGAGAGAGAGAGAGAGAGAGAGAGAGAGAGAGAGAGAGACAAAAATCATTTGAACTTGAACGATAAACATAAACTTTATTGTTATTTTTGTTTGTTTTATTTTTCAATCAAATGAATTTTGTACAGTTACATTCAAAACAAAATTAGCAAAAGCAAAAAACTATCGCGGTTCTTCAATTTATATAAATATATATTTATATATATATTGGTTTTCTATTATCATTTTTATTGAAGCTTTTTATTGAAGTCAGTGGACTATGAATTGGAATGTTATCAAAAGTCGTAAAAATAAAATCAAGTTGATACCATTAAAATTTGTTGTGTGTTCTTTTTTATAAAAAAAATTATATTGAAATGAGAGCAAGAGAGAGGGAGAGAGAGAACATTAAACTTCATTTTGAATGTGCAGATTGCAGATTCTAGTGATTTATTAACAAAATTGTTATTGAGAAGTCCAAGAATCCATTTAGGTTAAACATATTTAGAAACTGTATGATTTATTTGTTTACAATAAAAAACGAAAAAACGTTTCATGGAAAGATTAATAATGATTTATAATTTTGTGGTTAACTCATGTAACCGCAGAAATGCACTAAATCTGGCAAATTTGCTGAAATTAGATTGATGTCATAAGCAATGTACTATTGAATGCGTTATAAAATTTGTTTCACATGAAGGTTTTTAAAATGGTTGAACTCAGTTATTGTGTTTTCGTTGAAAAGTATGTCCTTAAGATTGCTCTATGTGACCTCTGAGATTGTATCGATTGATTGTTGAATCGATGAAATTGTTTAAGATTCTCTTTTCCTCAAATGTTCACATGAAATAAAAATCTAGTAAAATGTACACCGGTTGGAGTAGAAATTATGTTATGAGTAGAAATTTTACTCCTTTTTTGTTTTGTGTGTTGATGATGAATGACGAAGACTTCCATCAACATGGAAAATCGTCGGAACTCGGTAGTAAATTGGTAGTAAATAAATAAAAAAAATGAAGGAGAAATTTGCCTATCACCCAAGTAGTTTTGATCAATTAGAACAATGGTGGCACACTTCGACTTTTGTCATAAATGTTAACATCACATAACACAGAGCAGCTCTTTGGCAAACATGGATACGTCTGTTGATATGTTCTCCTTTAATTTGGAGAAAAGTACATAAAACTAAGCAAGACCTCTACAGAAAACAATTCCATCATCTGTTTTATCATTCGTGTAGAGTGAATCCTGAAGTGTAAACCTCTTAGTCTCATGTTTCGTGTTCAGCAAATCGATACAATGTATTAAAAATGTCTGAAACGTGAATTGTGCCTTTAAAATGCGGTGTATTTTTCATTGAAAAGAGCGATTAGTTGATTATGTTTACTCAACACATTAAAATATCTATATTGTAATTGTTGATGGAAAAAATGGTCATCTTCAATCAATATGGCACGAGATATGGCCAATTAATTCATGGCATGTGAACAGCAACCAACGACAACAACAACAAAAATAAGTATGCCATATAATTATGACGCACGCGGCGTCAACAGACAAACAATACATCAAAGACGGTTGAAGTTCGACTGAAATCCTCTCTACTGCTTTGGATTGAGTGCGAAACTCAATGGAGTTCATGCACAAAAGTTACACACAACAAAATACTTTAAGCACGACAACGACATGAAGGTCGTTCGCAATAACGAAATTGGCGTGCGAACGACAGAAATGATCACCAAAAAGCACAATGAGTGACCACAAATGCAGAGCTTCAAAAACCCTATTTTTAATGTCTGACTAAATTAAAAAGGTGACTATAAAAAGAAGAAGAAATAAACATTATGGACACAAATTAAGAAAAAAAAATGTGTGTGAAAAAATCGTGACACCAATGAATATGGATGGGTCTTTTTTTGTGTTTAGTTTGGTTTGCTATCACATTGAGTGGTGACTCAAGACGGCGGTCTTATTGAAAATGCCGAAATTGGAAAAAATAGTCTAATTTATGGAGAGAATTTTGTATTATGCCTTAAAATATAGAATTTAATATGATATCATTTTGTTTCTATTTTTCCGTTATACTGTACGATATTGATGTCCAAACGATTGAATTTAATGATGCTACAATTTGAACCTTCCTCAATGTCACTTGGAATACACACATAAATCATGCCTTCCCTAATTTGAAACTCAGTGTTATAGATTCGTTTTATGATTTACCTATTAATTTATGATCGAAAACATGAAATTAGGCCACTAATCCAAATCATTCGGCTGGAAATTTTCCACATTTCTATCCTTGTGGACTAAAATTGGTCATCAAATTATAAATTTATAAATGGTAATCAAAACACTTAAAAATATGGTTTCGACTAGAACAGCAAAAGCACGAACAAATTTGCGACTAGCTGAACCTGACCTGGGTATTGGTCAAATGAAAATGTAATGAACATTTTCGTGACAAATCATATCGTTCTGTTCATTCGTCCGTTGTTATTTTTAACTAAACTTACAAAACTATCGAATACTTACAAAAAAACCTATGTAAGAACTCAATGGAAGTGCATTTGAAGAATATATATCGCAAGAAAAGATCGTGAATCATTTAAATTGCATAACATATGAACAACATTGAGCTACGCTTTCTCAAAGACATCATTGTCGAGAAAAAAGATTCCGAGGTTAAAAATGCCAATGCTCAGTCATTCAGTGAGGTTCATTCAGAGAGTTGCACACATTGTCTGCCACAATCGTTGATCTAGTCTAGAATGTACAAATGTTGATGGCCGCATAATGTGAGGAATATAGATATACATGATGATTCACTGGCAATTCCTTAGCCCCAATTTATAGACGTTGGAATGTATGATTGAAGCATTTGTGGATTTGTGCCACAATTAGATGACCCCTTGGTGTAATGTTTTCAACAGTATAATATCGATACTCAGTACAAGATGAAATATCAAGGTCATTTCACAGCAGCGGGAGAATTTGTATGTCTTTTACTTTGTTTACCATTTTTATGATGCGTGAATCTTTTTTTTTATATTGCATTGAACTCGGCATGATATTCGTACATAATGAATTGAAAATGAATATTTACAAAAAAAAAAAATAATAATTTAAAGCTTACAATTCTCATTCAAATTCACAATACCCATAAACCATTCATTATAATATACTATAAATGTTATACCAACTGTTTATTTTCAAATCAACTTATGAAGCTGTGTGCTTATTAAAATAATTTTGATTGAAGTTTTTTTTTATTTAAAAAAAAAAATCGATTTTATTGATAAACAGTTTCATAATTAAATGATTTCACTAATTTATTTCAATTATTCAGACACCGTTAGTGCCCTAATTAATTAATTTTCTGTGATGATGATTTAATTTTGTACTGATTTTTGTTGTTGTTGTTGCTCAATACAAACACATACTCGTCAAATGTGATGCAATACCTTTTTTCTTTGCGAATCGTCCAAAAACCGAGACAAATCAACAATTGCAATTGAAAAGTAGGCTTGAAGTATATTGAAAGTATGCTTCATCTGTACATCTATTGCTTTGCCATGGTTTAATTGGCTAAAGTGCGTAAGCATTGGTAGTCTAGATGTGATCCATACAACCTCTTGAGATTTGTACTTAACGAACTATTATTATTCAATATATTCATGGAGAGTTCAAATTTTTACACACTTTGAATACGCCTCTTTAGAAAAAAAAAGGGCAATCAATCCATTTTTCATGGTATTCATTCGAATAGTAAATATTGCCCGGCTTGAAATAAAGCGGCAAATAAACATTACTTTTTTTTGTTGTTGCTCGGAATAAATATATTTTCATGCGAAAGTGTATTGTTAGTTTCTAGGTTATCAACATATTACCTATTCACTGTGCACAAACGAATCAAATGATTTTTTTTTTAAACAAATTAAACATTTTTCCGCTGTGTGTGTTTTTTTTCTCTCGCTGGTAAAGTATTTCGTGTGTGGTTTTGTTTTTCTTTTCTGAAATCTCTAATTGTAGTGTGCATACAGTGGGCATATAAATTCACATACACGCAACGGAAACACATTGATCTAAGCTGTGATCTTGTTGCATACGATGCATTCAGTTGGTTTGTTTTTTTTTGGAATATTTATGAATCATATAAGTTATTATTAAATATGAGAAATGTTTAACGTTCAGCGGACAAGATTTAATTAACACGCACCCAGTGAAGAAACAGATACAAAGTATTGTTTCTTGGTTTACTTTCGACAAAGCACATGAATGCTTGTTTAAAAAGTGATTAATTCCATTTCAGCAAACAAAACAAAAATAATCGCGTCCACTATATTTCAACACATTATTTATATGTCTTACTCTTTTTTTACAAATCTGAATCAAAAATCTAAAAAAAAATCTTAAAAAAACAATGTTTTTCAAATAAATGTTTTCTCTGTCTAATATTTATTGCATTATTAATTCGCTTCTTATTGGTCACTCGGGAACTCGAGAATTCCCTCAGAGATATGACAGATAATGCTAAAATCGAACTCATAGGGACCTTTTAAGCTGAAGACTTTTTTATGCTAGACACAAAAGGGATTAAGATTATGCTATCAATAGAAGATTTATGAAGATTCATAAAGAAATGATAACGATGTGCATGAATGAGAATGTGAAAATAATGTATATAAGTGTACTATGGATGTTTATGATGATGGTTAATGAAACATTGGATTTCAATATTTGTATAGTTTTATCCTAGGGGGACACAACTACTCAAAAACGCGTTGAAAATTAGCAAAATACCTACATTAGTAATGTGGCATTACATTTAGCGCATTTAGCAGAGAACTCGTAGCTTATGTTTCAGTACACAAGTTCCGCATTCAAATAATACGTGGGAACTTGGCGGAACTCGTACAAATTCAAATGCAAAATGTGAATGCAGAGCTCGCAAGAGTTGATTCCCTCTCGATTTTATTTTACATTCAAATCTTTATTCATTTTCTATAGCTAAAATAACATTTGTTATCATTTGAAGGCTCCTGACAACTATTACTTTGTCCACATCTAGGTGAATCCCAATTGTTCTTACACTTTCCCCGAAGTGCTTAATCTAGAACCGAGATCTATTTCTACGAACATCGTTTCTTTGTTAACTCTATCTCTATGGGTTGGTTTGTATCTGAATTGATGTTTTTTTCGAAGGAATGCAACAAAAAAAAATCCAATTCAAAATATGATTGTAAATTTTTAATATCATTACCATTAACGGTTGTAAGTTAATCAAGTGATGTTTTCTATGGCAATGTGTTGTGCTGAAACAAAACAAAAAAATATGTTCATGATTCATCTGATCAGTTCGATTGAAACACAAAAATGAAGTAATACTAAATTTGGCCGTGCGTAAATTTGATTATCAATCGAAACTACGAACAAACAAGTGACAAACCGGGCGATTAAAACCATTTATTCAACGGCTATTTTTCATGACGATCAAATGATGTTTCACAATACAGATTGTTTGTCATCTTTTATTTTGGTGTTGTTTTTTTTTTTGGTTTCGATTCATTTCTTCTATCATTTGATAGTTATATCATGATTATACAACTGTTGCTATAAATTGTACGTTAGACACACAAATTATTTTCTACATCATTGGTTAAAAGCCGTATATATATTGATTTGTTTAAATGTGCATCCATTTAAGAAAATGTCTGGTCAATATTTCATTGAATTTGCAAATCGGTCCCTAGTACGAAATTTCAATCATATTATATATGCAATGGCTGTGTGCAGATGCAATGGCATTGCAATGGCATTGCAATGTAGCTATTTCATTAAAAAACAAATGTTGCAAATATTTGTGTGTGTGTTTTTTTTCTATGTCGGTTTTTTGTTTGCTTCTTCTTTCAAACATGCATTGCCCCACTTGGAGCTATTTTGCAAAAAATGTCGTTAATAATCAACGGTTGATAATGAATTTAAATTAGCGGATTATTAATTTGGAACTTCAATGTTTCTTTAATTCAAATTGATCTAAATCCAATACGTTTCACCCACTCATTTCACTCATCAACTAAATCGACACACATTTCTTAGAATTTTGACATCAATGTCGTTAATTTTGTTTTTTTTTTTGATTTCCATTGAGAGAGATAGAAAAAAAACAATACCGAAAAATATTTTAATAGTTTTTTATACATGAGATTGGTCATGATAACCTAATTGGTGGATTTTTTTCCCTTTAAACTTTATTGTAATTGTGTCTGCGCATAATATGAATCTCGTTTTCTTTTTCAATAAATTTTTATTTTTATTTTTAATTTATTAAAAAGTGTGTCGATTGTGGAAAGCGGAGAGAAAATGCAAATGTTGTGACAATCCGAAGCGCCGCATCATATTGAGAGAGAAAAAAAATCCATATTAATTAACTATTTTGGTTGCGCATTATACCGTTTTTTTTTTCTCTCAATATTATTTAAATACTGTTGAATAAAAAAGCATAATTCATCATTAAAAACTTTTGGCGATGAAAAACAATTTTGTGTGTGGCTTGACCAACTGCCCAATATTCGTTACCAAATATCTATGCTTCAAGCGCATAACAAACAAACAGAAAAAGAAAAACAACATCAACCAAACAATAATTTCTCGTTGCATAACAGAAGAATTGGATTTCAATTATGAATTTGAAAATGAACATTTTTCCTTTGTACATTTCGAAGAAAAATTAATTTATACACTGTTTGTGGGGCAATTTTGTCATATTTTCAACACACACAAAAAATACATTAAAGAGTAAAAATTCACTAAAACTTGTCTGTGTGTTGATTAGCTAAGAATTGCCAGTAGTTATTCTCGTTGAAATGAACACTGTGTGATTTTAGATTGATTTTTCAATCGTAACATGACACCTCATTTTAATAAATAAATAAATGGAAAATTAAATGGGCAAAATTTCACCTTATTGCCACTAATCAAGTGACAATAAGGTGAAATCTTATCGTTTTATTCATACGTATAAACGTTGATGATCATTTTTGGAATGGAATGCGATCATTGTTGTTTGTGTGTGTGTGTGTGTGTGTGTGTGTGTGTATGTTGCGAATCATACCGAAAGTTAGTTAGCATAAAATTTTGGGTTAAGTTAA
Organism: Aphidoletes aphidimyza; assembly: GCA_030463065.1. Taxonomy (NCBI): domain Eukaryota; kingdom Metazoa; phylum Arthropoda; class Insecta; order Diptera; family Cecidomyiidae; genus Aphidoletes; species Aphidoletes aphidimyza. Next base: position 29,725,799 of record CM059998.1, on the reverse strand, counting down.
GTAGATTTCTATTGTTTTTTGTGTGGATAAATCCAACAAATGCTTTATTTTATATGATTTTTTTTTCTCGATAATTTATTACGATTGATGTGGCTTTAATATTAGACGCGATATGTTGAATTGAATCAACACACTTTGATCCGCTTTGATCATTTCATTTTAGTATTTTATGGACAAATATGACGTTTGATTATCTTGATAAAACCCAAAAAAAATAACGTAGAACTCGTCAGAATTAAGTCATTATCAAATGTTGTATGAATCAACTGATCCGTCAGACGATCTCTGAGCTTGATTCAATCAATCTGTTCATGCTATTGAACTTAATCAAAGCCATATGAAATTACTTTTGTTGTTGTTGTTTTTGTTGTTGCTTTCAATGAAGCTCTTGACAAAAATTATTAGCCATGCATTCGCATATCCGCAAATTGTGTGTGTGTGTGTCCGCAGACAGTTGCTGTAAAAATAAAATGCAAAGCTGTAATAATTCATAAATTAAATTAACAACGACACAATGACCTTACAATGCCAACATACCTGCACTGAATGCGTGCTCCGTCGTTTATTAACATTGCTTTAGTTCGCGCATCTTTATATTTTTCTGATTTTTTTTTATTACGGTTGTCTTCATAATCCATCGATTCAATACAATTTGGTCTTGAGCACTCTCGGTGATAAATTCAATCTCCAAAATTGAATATTTTCTTATGTGTTATTTGTTCGTTGTGTATGTGCGATAGGAGTTAATTGGTTTAACAACATTAAAAAAAAAACCTGTTCAAATGCTTCTAGATCAGACCAAAAATTGATGAAAACATTAAAATGGTGATGTTTTTAAATTGATTTTGAGGTGATTGTCTTCGTTTAAATTGATTTGAAAATAAAATCAAATTAATGTTCTAAAAAATTTACCCACAAATTTATTCTCGAAATAAACAAATAAATACACATATTTTATGTGTGTATTTTAACTAACGGAAGCTCTTGTTTTCAAACTTCTCTATAAAAGGTGAATCGAATATTCGTTGAATATTATGTGACGTTTGAAAATTGAATGCTAAAATACTAAATGAATATTTATTATTATTTCGGATAGATGAGTGCTATTGTGGCACCTTAGACAACATTTTGATGGAAAAAGGGCGATACCATCGATCATCAAGATTATTTTTCCATACAAAGTTTCATATGATTTATTCATATCATAGGTTCAATAACGTGAAATTCGAAACAGTATTTTCTCAGATAGATAACATCCATAACGAGTTTCTACAGTTCGCCGCAGAAGGACAAAAGCTGATTTCAAATAAATCACCTGGAAATGATACGCGATTGTGAGAAAAACACGTGAACTCCAGGGGAAGCTATTTCAATATTTTATTATATGAACAATTGGATCAATTTTTTTTTTTTAAGAAATTAATGAGACGAAAAATTGATCGATTTTTATTGTTTGCTATCTGAACTAAGAAACAATATCTAGTCGTTTGAATATCAATTTAATTTGATTTTCCCCCTGGCTAAACTCAATTTCATTCGTTCGAAATAACTCCTAATTGTTTGTTCAGTGTGAGATTACAAACATCAAATTGAGAATGGCATTGTATGATATGCACGAAACAAATATGTCAAAATTGTAGATTGTGATGAGTCCTTGTTATAAAAGCATGCAGTAACATTATATCAAATATCACGAAATCTTTTTTATAAGTACAGGAAACGATGGGTAAAGACTCTAGAATGAAAAAAAAAAAATGGAAAAAATTGGAAAAGTAGCTGAAAATTCATCTTGTCAGTTACAAGAGAACATTTCAACTAACAAAGAATAACGAAGTGTGCGGTTTAAAAAGCTGAACATTTCATGTAGTATTTACATAAAAATCAACAAAAATTGAATTTGGATGAGACTAGTTTATTGAGGACTCAAAATTGTTAAGCATGAGCTGACTAGAGCGATGCAACTAACCGATTGGATTCAAATTTTATATCGAATTTATTTTTTTGATTGGCAATGAAACGATTAGATTGTTTTCATTCCAAAAAGTGTACGAGGTCTTCTCGCACTTGTCAAACATTCATTGAAACAATAAAATGTGTGTCAAAAAATGTTGATGTGTTCGGCTCAGAGGAAATATTCGCGTATTTTAATCTAATCACAAAAATAGCCGAAAAGATATTGATATTAATGTGAATTATTTTCGACAGATTAAAAGACATTTTATATACATTTCGGAACCGATTAAAACTATTTATGGAGTTGTCAATATGTTATTGTTTCGCACCTGGGACATTACGAATTTGCTAAAAACACACACTAGATAGAAATGCCCTGTTTGGGAATTCCCCATTTTCTATTTATTTGGCTTTAATCCATTTTGTTGTTGTTGTTGTTGCTGTTGTGAATTTGAATATTCAGATGCGATACCGGAATCGAATAACGTCATCTCATTCGTTTCGCTTTCCGTGTTATTTTTTTTGTTGCTGCTTCTTTCGTTAGCCTGTTGCTTTGCACGTTTCATTTATCGGTGAGTGTGATATTCTCTCGCGTGATCAGAGATTGGTAAGCGCGATGACAAATAGCAAATTGCAATAAAGTTACCAATTGTAGTAAAGTAAGAAAATGTCTTAAATTACAAAACCGGATCCCGAAATCTACAAATGATGTGAATCGTGTTTGCGTTCCATCTCGTCAGCCAAACTAAAATGTTCAGATTATAAATCTCTGTAGGTGGTTTCGGTTTTATTCTGAGTTCGAACATAAATTGTACAAACCGATTTTTAAAATCGAAATCGACTATGTCAAGAGATGGAATATCTCTGCTAACTCCATGATTCCTTATTAAGTTTCAGGTGATCCGCGTTGATTCGCTTCAATGAAACCACTATAAATTTCCTGACCAATTTTAAAAATCAACAAATTAATGAAAATTGCGATTGTTCCATGCCAATACGTGTGTATGTGTCATGCCAATTCAAGAGATGGGCCCTGGGGCCTGTCATATCAGTCATTTACACCAGCACAAAACCCCCAAGACATTGAATGAGTGAAAAACTAAGACAAAAAAAATTATTTCACGTTTCATAAATTTATGTGATAAATGATACTAATTATGCTGTCTAGACAAATGATCCCACATAAACATTACAAAATCAATACTAATTATCTGCCAAAAATCTATTTGCATGCTAAAAACAAAAGATCCAAACAATTTCACAAAAATCAAATGGGGTTAACGAGATGCTTGTTATTGTTTTTTGTACGCATATTTGTCAAATTATTCACTCAAGATGTTCAAATCAAACGATTCATAAATATCGAAGTGTGTTCTGATTTGATTTTTTATTAGCATTTGCTCACATTCGAATAAATTTTCATACGTGATTCGTCTAATCAATGATGCTGTTGCGACAAAAAAAAAACCAGAAATATCGTACGTGTTACGTTTTATGAATAAACACACACACACACACACATCAATAACGACCTCTCTCTTTCATCTACAAATCAGAGAGAATAAGGATGTTCAACGAATGTTCCAAAAGAAAAAAAAAGAAGAAGCCGCAAGTGGTAAACAAATATGAATCATTAAAGTCCGTTTGAAGCACAATGTATGACCATCAAACAGAACTGAAATAAAACACAAAATGAAATTGACAAAATAAAAAGAAATGAATGTTCAATCGTGAGCAGATGATGCATACGTCAAAAGTGATATGAACTCATGGAATGGAATGGAATTTCATATTAAATGAAAGGTACGTTTGTTTTTGGTTTTTTTTTTTTTTAGAACAAAACCTGGATTTTTCCCAAACACCCGGAACTGAAAATGGCGTGAAGTGAAAGAAACATATTAAAAACGTTTCACGATTACTGATTTCAATCGGTTATTTTACAGTTGCAAAGAAAAAGAAAGACGTTTATTAGAAAAAAAAAATATTGTGTCATAATCATATGGAAGTGATTCTTGGAACAATTTCAAAGCTATTACAATTTATTCATCATATTTTTTCAATTTTCATAAGGATATTTGTTCAACTGAAATCTGTTAGCAATTTTACATATGATGATAACTTTTGATAAGGTATGCGAGCCAGAATCAATGGGAACATTTGAATGAATAAATTTACGATTGTTGACCTTCTAAACAAACTAAATAGTTAACACGTGTTGAATATGAATAACACACCAAAAAAAAAAAAAAATAGATAATTTGTTGGAGTCTATCAAAGCGCACAGGAAAAGGGTTTCAACTCTGACGAAAGTAAATTTCAAAAAAAAAAAAAAAAAAAAATTGGACTGATGAGCCCTAGGGGCTTCTGTCAAAATGAATATGCGCGTGAATGTGTGAATGTATTTGTATATTTTGAATGTCTATGAATATGTTTGTATGCTGTGAATATTTGTGAATGTTATCGTGAATGTGTTTGTATAGTGTGAATATTTGTGAATGTGAACATAAACTCCCGAATATTTGAATATTTGTGTTAATGTTCGTATATAAATTTGAGCGCGATTTATAAATTAATTGATGAATGTTTATGTATATGAAAATTGGACCAACTTAATAGGCGCCTCGGACTACGTTGCAGTTGGTTGTGTTAGGAAAACATATACATTTATCTATTCAAAAAATCAAAAATTTCAAATTTAGCGAGAATATTCACGCATTTGTTCATTTATTCAAAATATACATGACATTCACTATATATTCAAAATATACACGATATTCACAAAACATTTGAAAAATACACACCATTCACACAATATTTGAAATATACACGCCATTCAAAATATATGTAGTATTAAATGTCGTTTTTGTTACTGCAACTTAAAAAATGCATATACACATATTTGAGTTGCAATAACAAAAACGACATTTAATACTACATATTTTTTGAATGGCGTGTATATTTCAAATATTGTGTGAATGGTGTGTATTTTTCAAATGTTTTGTGAATATCGTGTATATTTTGAATATATTGTGAATGTCATGTATATTTTGAATAAATGAACAAATGCGTGAATATTCTCGCGAATTTTTGAATTTTTGAATAGATAAATGCCCCTAGGATGAGCCCAACACGTAATATAATACCTTTACATCTTTCATGTTTTTGTTAAGTCCACCTTGATACATTGTAATGCCAAACACGACGCCACTCATTTGACGCCATTGCTTTTATAGCTGGCGTCTAGATATACCAGTAATATGTTTTTAGTAATTGCTCGTTTTTTTTTATTAAGGTATCATGAATATCAACACCTAAACTAATTTAGAAAAAGAATATGGATTTCTAGATACTAAGTGTCACCCGATAATGTTTTTTTTTATTACTAGGAAAACTGGATATTATGACCCAATTTTTACGATCATGATCTGATGCTCATCAGATGCTCGTTAAATATTTTGTTTCATATGCTTTCGACATTTAGAGCGATTTTATTCACATTATATATTGAATGAAAAAAAAAACGGAAAAAATTTGTTTCAAATGAAGAGGCATCATTTATCGATGCCTGATAAGCATTTTTTATTATGAAAAATTCTCACAAAACTGCAGTTGCAAATCATCTATTGAATATTATTGTTTGCGAATTCAAGGTTTAAATTTTATTTAACGATGCAAAAAACAAGTGGAATTAGTTTACAAACTAAACAAATTTTATGTTCAGACGGTTGATGACACGTTCATGTGGTTAATTCATCTCAATAAAATCTATCGCTATGAATTAAAGCGGGATAACAAGTGCAACAACAACAACAACAGCAACAACAATTGAAACCATAATGCGTTTGCTCAGGACCATTAATCTGGCGATAATGGCGATAATTGTAATGTAAATGGATAAAACAATTTTGATGATGCGTTCACACCTATCTTTGTTCCGTGTGGCAAATGCCTATGAAAACGGTATATTGAGCACATGTACATTGTACTGTGCCACCAGTGCATGCGGTGTGTGTACAGAGTGTACACCGATACGGCCACAAGGTATCACAACAACAGCTTCAGGCACACACAACCGATAACCACTGTGTGAACACACATTTTTACCTCGATGAACGATCGAGCAACAACCGTGAATGCAAATCCATACAAAAATATTGTTTATCTGTGTGAAATGCCGAAAGATTTACGAAGAGACACACCAAATTAACAAACGCATTCTTGTCAGACAGATAGTTGTGTCATCTACATACAATTTCATGGCATTACATAAACAACAAATTGCAATATTATTTATGGTAAAAACGATTAGAAACACTTTTCGCAAAAGTTCGCCGTAGCCGACGAAAACCCAGCAATCGACGGGCAGACGAGGACAAGAAAACGGTGAAGAGGCCAAACCAAACCGAAATATTTCTTAATTAATTTACTAAAGCCCCATATACTCTAAAGTGCTACACACACACACACAATGCACTGAAATCTAGTGGACATGGAAAGAATGACAGCGACAAAAAGAGAGCGAGACCAAAGATGATCTCGCGTGAATGCAAGAAAAAAACAACTGCGAAAAAAATGCAGCGCCAATTCATTCCGTTGATTGGAAATAACAACAAAAAATGTATTAAATATATACGAAGAGTTCATATTGAGAGTCTCAATTTGAAACTCCGGTTTGTTTGTGTTTTGTTTTTGTTTTTTTTTTTTTGTTCTGTTATTAAATAATTTTCGCACGCATGTGATACATAAATATTTCTTTAGCTAGCCAAAAAATATGTGTGTACTAACCGCCTTCACGCTACTATTACCAATTGCTAAGTCGTGTTAATGGAATTGATGTACGAAAAAAGACCAAACAAAAAAAGCACACACACCACACTCTGCAGCAGAAGAAGAAAAGGTAAAGGAGAAAGAAAACCAGATAGAAATAGTGGCATGTGTCCGTCGTACCGATAAAAATGCCGCCTTATAAAAATGAAAACGAAAACAAAAACAAACTACATTCTCGACGCTTTTCGTCTGCGTTTTGTTGTTGTTGTTGTTTGTAACTTTGAGTATTTCATTTAATTACAAACTAAATATCGCAATCAACTTTTATTTATTGTACTTAATACTGAATAGAAACAGCAGACGTCACAAACAGCGACATAGTATAGCGAATCCAACGAACCAAGTGATCTGAGGCGTTTGAACTGTTACAAGTTTCTAGATGGGTGATGTCTGGTTTGCATATTACTACTTCGATTAAAGCATACAATTTTGTCCGTATAGCGGTATGGACCAAAACATACACACACACATGCACAACGTGGCGGTTCGTGTTTTATTGAGCAAAGACGAAAAACAAGAAGAAGAAACAAATAGACAAACAAATTGAATTTACTGTTGTAAAATGAAAATAGAAAAACCGTGTGTAAAATATTACAATAAACTTAGTTGTGTCTTCACCCAGAAAGCGGACATGAAACACCACTGTTGCTGCCCTATGCACAGTGTACTCTGTACTGCATACCATCGAAAGTCTTCACTTTGAGATTTTAACATACAATATTCATGAGGCTGAGAAAAATGATTATTTTCCTCGTATCGTTGCCATTTATTATTGGTGACGATGTCTTTTTGCCGCCGTACAATTTGCAACTCGTTTTTTTTTAGGCAACGCTAACTCCGACCTCTGAAATACTGGACTTGACATGCGCAACAAAATGTAATCCGTTGTGATCGCCGCGCGAGAGAAAAAAAACAACACAAACATCAACAACAACAACAACAACAACAACAGCGCGCACACACACACACCGTTCAGCATCCGTACATCGAATTCACAAAAATGTTAACACACTTATCTACTGCTATGTAGTAACCTTGTCACACAAATATCACATTTTACGTGCGTCTATGCATGTATTGCGATGCAATCAAAGAGAGGCTTTTTTTTCAACTTCATTTACATAAATTCGTTGATTCCAAATTCACGCGGAATCTGCATATTTTTGCGATTGTCTGCCTTGAATGCAACCGACACATGAAAATTCATCAATACACTTCTTCTATTTGTGTGTGTGTGTGTTTTTTTTATATACAGTTTCATCGTAAGACATTAGCATCTCATCTCTTCTCTACAATGCTGTTCTGGCCCGTTTTGTATAGATTCGACACGACAAATAAAACAAAACACATTTTGAAGATCATAAATCATCGAAACTGTAAAAGAGCGCCATAGTGTTTCCTTGCAAGATCCCAACATCCCATAACTTCAATGATGAAAGAAAAAAGACGAAACAAATATTTCCTATCTGCGAAACTTCTTTGCGAATTAGAACGGTTTAGCTAAACAACAACAGCAAAAATACCAGCTTTTTGGCCATTCAAACGTATAACAACAATTCGTTGACCCGTTGCGTGTGCGGCAAATCCACATCGAATGTGTCTTTTGTTTATGTATTTTTGCACGTGTTTAATTCCAAATGTTGAAATGAAAAACAAATAATCATGCATCAAAAACCATACCAACTAAAACGTAAAAAGTTGCACTGTAATAACATGATTTTTTGTGCGCTTATAAATCTGTCTAATTTTTTTTTTTTTTTTTTTTTTGATCAGGAGCACTTTTAACAGGTAGAACAACAACGATGCAGCAAATCCATTAAAGCGATCACTAACTCGTTATTTTATTTGAGTTTTTTTTATATGGTCCAATGATTTTTCTCAAATCGGATCACTTTCTATCAATGGGATTTAGTGGCGCAGTTTTTTGATGCACCACACAAATATAAAGACGAAATACAATGAAATGTAAATCCATTTTGTTGTTATGTAACAAAGTGACACGATATTACGATGTTATCATTGTTAAAACATAAAAAAATTGAAAGCCATTCAACCGATTGAACTATGAATGAAATTCACATTGGATTCACCACAATTCAAGTGGAAAAGTTCATTTTTCAGAGCATAGAGGTCATATCCATTCATTTTTTTTAGAAGACATATAAATATTTTTACTATTTGGTGTTTTCTCTCTCTCTCTCTTTATTCAACTTTTCCGTATAAACGCATTTATCGATCATAAATCATATCAAAGTCAATAAATCATCTTAACCGATTATAGAAACCATCAAACTATGTGTGTTGAGTTTGTGCCCCGAAATTGAGCGAGACAAATATTGAAAAGAATTTGTTTTTGTTCTATTTAATAGAAAAAAGTGGTAAATTTGTTTTTTCCTCCAGCGGTTTAAAATCATTACTTTGTCCTGTTGGAGGACTTTTGTCTCCATAAAGGTATAAACACAATATTTGACATTGTGCCCAAATCCTGAGAGTTAATATACAAACATTAAGAGCAACTGTCAAAACTGGAAATCCTCTAAAGAGATGAAATGCATGCATTTTGACCCTCAATAGGACAAAGCAACGATTTTCGACAACTTTTTTTTATTGAGTAGAACTTTCGGCACTAGCGATACATGCTAAGCTTCTATTATAGATGATATAATAGTGAAGGAATATCATTCAAATGTGTTGAAATTGTGTCTCAATTACCATTCGATCACAAACGGTGTAAATGATTGTCTTTATGAAGATGAGCGATTTCGGTACAAAAAAAACAACAGATAATTCACATAACCCTTCCAATTCTACTCATATTTGCTCCATAAAAAAAAACTATTACGATTTGTTGTTGTGTGTATGTTTTTGTTTTGTATTACTAACCAACAAAAAACCATAAACGATCTGTGGTATGAAATTGGTTATATCTTATGATCCATCCACCTCAATATTGGAAGTGTAAAACGTTGTTTCACCGCGCTACCAATTTCAAATCACATGCAAATGAGTTTTAAAACAATCGTTTCAATAAATGCAAAACGCTTATGAATTATACGAAATGTGATTTAGCTTGATTGTCTTCCGCTTAAAACCATTTTTTAAACTAATTTATAGTCAATACGAATCAATATGGTAAAAGGTGCCGCAAACACATATACATAAGAGTTACCTAAGTTCATAATGCCGATTAAATGAGCAAAAAGAGATTATAAAAAAAATGAGAAGGAAAAAAAATTATGCGTAGTTCAGGCAATTATGGGTCGTTTCGAACAAGGGGACTACTGAAACGATATTTTGACCCGATTTGTGTGGCATTTCATACCAGGAAAAAAGCAACATGATTAAATTGCTTACACGTAGTAGTCGTTGAAAGGTTAATCTATCACAACATCATGATGTGCTTTCAACCAACTATTAGCAAAGTGAACGGCATCAATTGATCAGCTGTATTCCATACTCAGTTTATGTGATATTTTTCTAGAATTAACATTTGTTTTCATTGTATTCAAAAGAAATAATGTGATAAACATTGAATGAGCGCATTGAACAACACTCATGTTCCAATTTTTTTATTTCTTCCATCGAATATCAGAATGAATTCAGAAACAAACACTTTCAAATGACCCACAACTGAGTAATGTAATGCTATATTAACAACTGTTACGTGTTCAATCAGCTTAATACTTTACAAATGATGAATTGATGACTAATCATTGTTTCTATTTATTTATTTATTTTTTTCTTTCGTTTGCGGCTGGTTTTTTCGCATCGTATCATCAAGTATTAGTATTAATGAAAGTCAAATGGAAATTAGTAAGTTCTTACTGGTTTGGTTGAAAATGAAATACACGCACACATGCACAGAACAGTCGAGTGTGATGATGGGTAGCTAGTTGCTAAATGTGATGAGACAGCCTTTGGCAAGGACGGTCATCTACATCAATAAAAATCGAATCGAATATTTATGTGTAAAGGTAAAAATAAACGAAAACAACACAAACACAATACCATCATCATCATCATCAATAGATGAAAACCCTGGGCCGTGTACTATTAACGCTTATATTCGATCTGAGTGGAAGAATTTTGAGTGACGCACTTTTCCATCACGTTCATCACGTTATTAGCTGTTCCATCCGCCTGAAATGGGTGCCAAAAACATTCAAATGGATTTATCAACTGATTGCTTTAAATCGGCTAAAGATTTTGATTTTATGCAGAAAATGTGTGTTGCCATATCCCATTTACTATTGGATTGGATTGGATTGGATTGGACATAGTAGTCATATCCTATGTTATTCAAAAATCATGCAAATAGATAACATATTTTCGAATTTATTTTTACAAAATGCACAAAGATGCTGAAATGAGCATTGAAAAAAAAAACAACAACACCTCACCACGTGGGTTAAATGCAAGTTAATTTATGTATCAAAACAAACTGCATTTGACAATGGTCAATAATCAGATCGTAAAACACATTCGATTTGGCCATGTGATTGCAGACTTTTCGTATTTAGACGCATCCACACCATTTAACCTTTAACAAATTCAATCCTATTCCGATAAAAAAATCCTTGATTGATATCACATAATATCGAATTTCAAACATTTAATTTTGACATCGCAAAAAAATTAAGAAATTCTGTATTCATTGATAAATTGCACCTAATTAAACAGGCGCATCTGAAAGTCAATACGATTGATATCACGATCGAGTTCAAATGAGAAAAACAAAAGCTCCAACTGAATCGATTTAGTTATGAACGAAACAAAAAAAAAAAGAACGAACAGATGACAAAGTTAGAATGTCATACCCTAATCCAGAGATTATCCAATTTCAATTAGTGTAAACTGCCAACTTGATTGACCACTCAATGAATCCATACTCTGGTTGTTGTTGTTGTTTTTTTTGCTTCTCTAAACGACAAGATGTGACGTTTGTAAAGCGAAATAAATCGATTTCAGTCCGGACGATTCAATTTTATTTGGTGAATTTTATAGCACTTTGAAATTTTTGCATTTTAAATTTACAATCGTGATCAAATTGAACAACAACGACAACAAAAATCAAACACACTCAATTTTGGTTATATCGTTGTCTGGTTACGTTTGGCGCACAAAATCCTTAATCAATTTATATTAAATTGACGTTTGACTGTCATAAAACTGTAACTTGATGATTTTTCGGGTTCGATTCACAATGATTACAGACCAAAAAAACACGTATTGGTTGGTGAAAATAAATAAGATTCACGTCGGGAGACACAACATTTCATGCTTGGTGTGTAATTAAATGGTTCGGTTTGGTTTGGTTAAATTAAATTCACCTCAATTCATTTAAGCTGTTTGCATTTTTTTGATAATAAATTAGAGCGTCAACCAAATTGTTGTTCGATTCCATTTTATTGTGTGAAATTAATGGAAATACCAAATTGTATTCCATTTGTATTGTCACAGTTCCTGTTTGATCACAAGTAAATTAATTAACTAATAATATCTGCTTTCAGCGAATTTTTGTTGTTGTTGCCTTTATATCGCGGTCTTTCTTCTAGAATTATAAATTGAAAATGTCTAATTTATTGGATTTAATTTATTTCACATCCTTTTTCGAGAGTTTCATTATCATTTGAAATGGAGAAGAAAAAAAAAACCAGTGTCGGACAATTAATGAATCAATGCACCGAAAATGTGGTCAACAATCTTCAATCGTCAATTTTAAAATCGGGCATTTCAATATGATGATTCAATTCGTTGACGTTATTTGTATGATGTGTGTGAATCATATCAATTATGAGCAATGACCACAATTTTTCCCAGCATTTTATGCTGCAAGGACATTGAGCAGTTAGATCGGAAATTGATTGTAGTTCAAGGTAACTGGATGAGGTGGCTTGCGTTGACATTTCGTCTATTTCCATTTGAAATGAGTCATTTTTAGCTTCATCTTTTTTTTTATTGCATACCAAAACCGCGTTGGGATTTGATTTTAGAACATGCACAATTTTGGCCATAATCTGTATGTGGTATGATTTGAATTTGCTTGAAATGAGTTTGTGCACATCTTTTTGGGTGTTTGTGTGTGTGTGAGTATGTGTTATGTGATGTAATTAAGACCATTTGATCATCCGACTCATTTTTTCTGGATTTAAACGGTTATTTCACTTTTTTTTTCTCTAATGAGCTATATATGCGAACAGAGCATATGCTACTTGAACGACCAACAACAACAGCAACAACAAAAAATTACTTTACCCATTTTTTCATTGATCAATGAGCAATTTGTAACTAATCTAGCTTGATCAATGAAATATTTGATCATTCGTGAAAAATAATAAACCTTCACCCGATAAAATGCAATTAGTAAAAATGTATGCGATAATTTGGTAGTTTAAATCATGGACCAGCCATGGAACATAAAATCAATCAATTTATTTTTTTTTTACGTTCATTTCATTGCTTTTCCGACAATCAACATTTAATGATTGAAAATAATATGTAATTAATGAATATAATTTTGCAATTATTTGTTAACAGGTGGAAAAAAGGTGGGACAAGCTCAACTTGGTCAGTTTTTTGAACTATAGCTTCCGCAAATCTCAAATGGATTGAATCTCATTGGATTTTGGATTGACTGATTTGAGGCTTTCGTTTTGTAAACCAGTCCAAGAGAACCATTTTTTTTTTAAATTTTTTTTCTCTTTTATCAATGCAATCCATGGATTGCAGCTCCCAATGATTATGCCTTCGTTCATATTGCACTTTTTCAGTTATCAAACAACCAAAAAAACCGCGGCCTGACCTTAAAGTATAAAAAATCTCACCTCTAACCTCAAAACATAATAAATATAGAGATATTTGATTGATAAAGTGTTTGAATCGAGTGGGTGAGTCCAGATCAATCCTCTATAAGATAGAAAGTAGCGTTGAGAAATAACAGTGAAAAAAAAACTGAACAATTTGGAATAGCTCCTCATGTTACGCAAATTACATGGATACGAAGATCAATTTCATAATAATCGCATGCAGCGGGTAACACCCAATTTTTATCTTTTTCCGTTAAGTAAAAAAAAACACAGCCTAAAAGTGCCCAATAATTAGGCAATATTCGAGTGATGTCGTATTGTGTTCATCTCAACTGCTGAGTCTAGACCATATAAAAAAAGGCCGCATAGTGCGATCTATTGTTAAAAATATGAATGTAAAATGTAAGATGCGTTTTACTGTTGTTTTTTTTTTCGTGCTACCAACGAAAACGTTGATACTCGTATGGAAAGTCTATTTGAAACTTCACGAATTGGTTTCATGTTGGTTTTTTTGTATATCCATTGATTACAGTGGTTACATGTGCTGATATTTTGAATGATGGTTCATTTGAATTCATTCGGTCAAATGCTGCATCTTTTTTTGTTGCTGTTTTAAACGGATTTAAATCATTAATCAGTTCTCATTACACACTTTGCACAGCGTTGCCAGTGTCACTTTGTTTGCTCGGATTCGAATGAATGTCGATCGCGTTTTTCACATGATTTACAAACAAAACAAAGCAATAAATTTCTTAATTATTTCATGTGTGGCAAATATTGTTTTTAGCGCTTGTTGGGTGTGTGTGTGTGTGTGCTTTTTTTTATTCATTTAGTCGAAAGCAAACAATGTGAAGACCATTCAGATATCAACAAGGTAATCAAATGAATTGGAGATTTCACAATTAGAAAAATGTATAGTTTTTTTTTTCGTTCACGTGTTTTGATTGCTGTTCGACATCGTCAGACGCCATCATCCAGCGGTATGTGGGCCAATTGGCTAGTATGAAAATATTCCTCAATGGAACAACATTTTCAACATTTCGAACCATACGAAGTGTATCCCATTGAGTGCAAAATACTCCCTCAACGCCACATGAATTGCTACACATTTAGCTGCCAATTCTAATTTTAGCAAATTGGTTTTTCGTTTTTTGTTTTCCGTAACCATGCAATTGACGGCGCTGGTGTGACAACCAACTTTTCTGCACGCTTCTTCGTTTATTTTTGTTTGATTTGGTTTGGTTTGTTTTGTTTCGAGTCGTTAGTGCAACTTCTTCACACGATTCAACGTTTGTGTTTTGATTTGAGTGTTTAAAAATAAGGAATTACATATAGACACACAATTACACAAGTGGTCTCTAGATGCTTTTGAAGCAAAAACGATTTGGAGCGATTACATATGATTTATTATGATTTCATTGTTTCACTCATCAGGCTCCGAGTGGCTTTCTTGTTTGGAATCCAAAGCATTGGACATCTCATCCATGCACACACAGAGGCGATCTCTCTGTGTGAATTGCTGGCAATGATCATTACGATAAATTCAAGCGTGCACGATAGAGCCACCACAAAAAAAACCGAATTTCGAACCGATGATTTCATCATCAAATTTTTCACGTCGTTGTTTAGTTAATTCGTAGTTAATTTGATCACAAATGAACGAAATGAACCATATTTGAGTTTCAATTCAATTCGCAACGATTTTTTTCCCATTTTTTTTTTCAAGATTACATATTTTTGTTGTTCCATCTTGCATTTTGAAATGCCGGTAGTCCAGTTGATGGCCATTGATTGGTACATGATCAAATGACTCTAACTGATTAACTTGATTTTTCACTAATTTGCAAGCTAATTTTACTGTTGAATGTAAACAGTTTCTATGGAGAAAAAACTAAAAACCATTTACGATGCATTTTGTCTGGTTTTGTTAATGTTGTCGGTTTTCTCATTCCATTCAAACACATAACCATCGACGACACATACTTAAGAAATGAATTTTGAATAGCACACTCGCCGGCCGCTTAATTGTTTGTTCCATTTTGGGAATAATCAATTTCCAATCAAATCAAATAACAATCCGTTTATTATCCATCAAATAAAAATGTTTAAAAAGAATTATAGTTTCATCGTTTGAATAGGTCAAAAGCTGCACACAAAAAATAAAATAATAATATATGGATCAAGCTAGCGAATCAATTTGATCATCTTGAAAATATTCTCTAGGCGCCTGTATGTTGTTGATTTTGTTACCAATTTGGAAGCCATCTCTTCCAGTTTCAGCTCCATAATATTATTATCGAATAAAATCGGTCTGAAATGTGCTGTGAAATGTGCTGTGAAATGTGCCAGCCCACTCATTAATTGAAGGTCGTACGAGATTTGTCACGACAAATTTCACTGTCGACTGAAAGTGAGAGAGACTCTTTAAGAGTGCCGCTTATTATTATTATGATTTTTTTTTCGTGATTTGTTTTTATGCCACACCTGTTCCCCAAATTCGTAACATATGACGTTGCTAACGTTTTCAATAAATATACCGAACGGAACGGAATTTATTTCGTCAAATATTCAAATAGATTTAGTTAATTGGTTTTGAATTTTTGATTAAAAATTTCACTGTTGGCAAGTAAACTATGTGTAAATTGATCGATTCCACACAGAATTGTATATCAACAACTATAGGCATAAAATAGACAGAGACAGATAGGCAGGGAGAGAGAGAGAGAAAAAGACAAACCAAACCGAATGAAATGAGAAAAAATCAAAATGCGACACAAAACAATCGTTGAATCCAATTAAAAGATCTGCACTCGGCCGGCCGTATGCGATAGATCTATAATGGATTTGACGAGTTAATGGGAATCATAATCAATATTGAATTACATCGTTAATCGCAAAATATTTTGTAACACAAACAACAAGAGCCACCACTGTCAGATTGCTATCCGCATACGGATGCGTGTCTGCTACTATTTTATAATAGCATCGAAACACCGAATATGTAATAACAACATGTCCATAACCTGGCAGGGTCTGGTTCAGTGTTTTTGTTGTTGTTGTTGTTGTTATGGTTATGGTAAATGTTCATTGTTCATTATTCCATCACAATTCTGTTTCAAGTTGAATTGAAATTCATGAGAATCCCCAACATTGAAATTGCAACTTAAATTACCAAAACTGCGCACACAATTTATTGGAAAACAAAACGGCATTGTTTTTTTTTATTGAGAATGATGAATTTTTTGGTAAATTTAAATCAAACGGTGAGGATCAAATAGACCCTAACACAAATGATGGGTTAATGTTAGTGATTCAAAAAAAAAGACACCAAAAACCAAAAAAAAATGGATTTTCATGCGAATTGAATCGCGTCGGAGACCGAAAAAGAAGAAAGTAAAAGTGTTATGATATTCCATATAGTCGTTTTTAATATGTCGCATTTTTGTCATACGGTATCCACTGGCTATAATGTTGATTTATTCAATTTGTGCCATCTTTTTTTTTCCACCAATTCCACTGAATTACGTCTTCTGCATATTTTCACCGTGTCTTCATTTTAAACCATTATTTTTACCAAATAAAATGCAGATTTTAAATTTTGTGTGCATTTTTTTCCCCCATTTACAGGCAAACCACACATCCAAACAATCCATACACATATATATTTATTTCAATTATTGATCTCGACTGTCGATCAAAATATAACGAAACGGAGAAAAATTTATTCATAATGGATATCTGCTTGTGCAGATTATATCTCACATCTCTTTTTGTCCTATCATAGTTATAATTTCGATGAAATTTTATCGAAAATATCCATATTGATATAAATGGACGATGAAAAAAAAACAAACAAACACCAACCGACAGAAAATGAGCACGACAAAAAAAAAACCAGCAACATAACAACCAAAGAATGTTGCAATTAATCAAATGACCAAAATGCTTAAGAGAGCAAATTGTTTTTATTGATATGACTGCATAACGGTAAGCTAGCATATTTTGTGATGCAGACAAATGATGCTCATTTTAAAGAAAGAGAAATGACAATTTGTTGACATGAAAACTGTTAACCGGTGGAATCTCGCCGACAAACGATTTCAGTAGATATGAAAATTAATTTAATTATTCATTCAATTCTGATGAGGGATTATTTAATTGGTTAATTGAGGATTTTGCTGAAATGGGTTTTCATTGTTTTTTCAGCGTTTTTTTTTTTGTTTAAATAATTAAATTGCTTTGACCATGTCGATCCGTCCAAAGGAAATACACGTTGAAAAAAAAAACACGAAATTGTGAAATCAAACTCAGATATGTTCGTTTTTGGGTGCGTAAATGTTTACTTACCTTACATTGCATTTCTTTGTAAAGCATTGTTAACAAGCCAAAAGCCATTTTTTTTTTCATTTCGTAAAATTGGAAGCTATTGAATATATTGAATATATTGAGATTTTTGTTTTTGGTCTATATATTATTGTTTTCAATAATTACACTTTTCGATGATGCTTTGGATACATAATGGAATTGAGAGGTACCTCTTCAAATTGATTTTGGAACGCGGTCAAGATGCCACTAAAAAAAATCACCCGAAGCATTTCATATGCAATCAGTTTGTCATAAAGGACGATCGCTTGAATCATAAGTGTGCGAAATATTTGCACATGTCGCAAAATGTGTATATGATACAGGGAGATCCAGATACGAACTATAGCTCTCCTTTGAGTTTGAGCATAAACATGAACTACATTTCGTTTCGATTATAATTGGTTGTATTTCAATGTTTTTTTTTTTTTTAAATCGGAAATTTGAATTTCAGTTTCGTCACTATGTATTGTTAACAAAGAAACATGTTGATGTCTATGTATTTTTTATGGTCCACCCTGTAATTTGGTTTTTTTTGTTTTTTTTTTGTTCATCTTTTCTAGAGCGAATGATTTGCTCGTCGATAATGAAGCATAATGGGATTGTGTGGAGAAAAAAAGCAATATGATTTTGGTTTGGAAAACGAGATATGACGTCAAAAGAGGCCAAATATGGTCTCAGCATTTCAAATTAGCATGCAGATTTGATCAACAACAACAACAACAACTTTAATCGCTCTATCTAACAAAGACCATTTATGGCAGTTGGACATCACACATTTCGATTTTTTCATTTGATTTTATTTGATATTCACATCAAATTCCATTGAATATTGGCAGCACAAAATTGACAACGAAACAATATGACACCTAATTTATGCGTACATCAAGTCAGTTTAGACACTTTTACTGCCAACAACATGGCTTTGATTTTTGCATATCAACAATGTTGTGGTTCTATAGGAAACAAAACTAATGACGTCATTTCAATTGCTGGTTTCAGTTCATTTTAATGTGTGCAAATGGGCATATCGTATAATTCATACAAGAAAATGGTTCATTTTTGGAATGAAATTCTGTTGTCAAAAAAAAAAATAACAACAACAACAACAACGTCTGCATGATAAATGCACTACCAATGAAACACACAAATCAAGCTTGAGCACACTTAAAACTTACAAACAATCGCACACATTAAAAACGATCTGAAAACATGAAAGATTCATCAGAATAGATAAATTTTTCGATGCTTGTTCCCAGCGCACGCGACCAAGACGCACATATTCATTGTGTGTGTGAAGTTATCACTTAACTCTCGGGGAACAAGAAACAAAAAAAAACAGTATTAACAAATCCGTGAATGATTATTTCGCTCAGAAACAACATCGTATCGGCCATTGTTTTCAGTAGAATTTATTGTATTTATTCATAGTATGGAAGTGGTGGCTTGAATAATCAAATGTGCCAAATTCACAAAATCAAATTGAAAAATTCTCTCAAAATCTCAAAATGAGCAAAACCAAAAAAAAAACTCACATAAGAATTCAACATCCTGGAAGGAGACGTTTATTGCGTTTTCTTTTTCTCTTGATATGTTTTTTTATAATTGGATGAGCTAATCCGTGTTGCGTCTGTAGGCATTTAATCTGTAAGAAGAATAAAAGCAAGCCGTTTTGCCGACTATGAATGAAGCAACTGATTTGTGTGTGTGTATTTTTAATTCTTTTGCTCGCATCATCAACATCATTATCATTGTTACAACGATTTCGTCGGTTTCGTCGTATGTCATTATAATTCCGCTTCGTTTTAGTTTTTTTTTTTTCAATATTTAGTTGTTTTTTTTCTGCTCTAAGAGTTATTAACATAAATTATAAAAGCTTAAGCAAAATTGTGATGAAGAAATATCTTTATCATTAAAACAACGAACATTTTCATTTTCTTTAAACTTAGTACAGCATATATGTTCGCTTCCTTTGACGATGGATCTAATCATACTGAATCCCATCAAGTAATGCCAAAATCAAGTTACAATTCAATTTTACATTTTCAATGCACTTGAGAATATGAATGCATGTGGTTTATTATAATATATTTTTTTTTTATTAAATAAATGTCATAATGCAATTTGAATATTTACATTATTCAATTCGATTTCTTTGAATTAATGAATACTAATTGTTTATTGTATGTAATTGTTCGATAAATGGGAATATAATAATTTTACAATTGAAAACAAAGAATTATGCCATTGTCTACACCTTCCACAACACAATGAAAAACGCGTAGAGAAAAAAACACACACACACAAAATGCAATTTATAATAAAATTAAATGCAATTTAAGATGAAATGAAAGCGGATGCCATGCGGTGTCTTTAGAAACAT
The DNA here is from genome assembly GCA_030463065.1 of Aphidoletes aphidimyza. Classification (NCBI taxonomy): domain Eukaryota; kingdom Metazoa; phylum Arthropoda; class Insecta; order Diptera; family Cecidomyiidae; genus Aphidoletes; species Aphidoletes aphidimyza. The sequence continues at coordinate 29,705,468 of CM059998.1, read as the reverse complement.
CTAAAGCAGACGATGGATATTGTAATTTGAAATGTATACGACGAATATGCGATCATTATTAATAGTTCCACTTGGAATTTGGACAAATATTTTTTTTTTTTTTTTAAATCGGAATCGTGAAAATCTATGTCAAAATGCCAAACATACAAATGGAACTATTTTATCAGTTACATCGAGATTTGGAAACATTTTAACGACAAAAAAAAAGCAAAATAGCAACAAATTTAGCGAAAAAGTTGTCTGTATCAAATGAATAAATTGTTATTGAAAACAAAAATAGAAGATAAGCAATCGGAATATTAACACTAAAATCTATGAACAATACAAAACAATACTTTTTTTTTCCTGCAATTTTTCCTCTACAATCATTAACACACGAATTAAAAGACACACTCACACACGAGAAAAAAAAAGTTTGAGAAGAGATTATCAATAAATGTTGGTACAGCTTCTAGCAACAGCAACAGTAGCCGCATGGAATAAGTTTCTTCGGATCGAAAGCTAAACAATTCGCAAAAGAAAATAAGCGCAAATATCAGTAATGAAACCATTGAGAAGATACTCAAAACCACACAACCCAACCGCATATACTTCGGTCGGTTTTTTTTATTGTTGTTGTTGTTGTTGTTGTTGTTGTTGTTGTTTGTTCACCTTTAATCACATCTGCAGCAATGCGCTGCCTTTAAAAAAATGCCTGTGTTAAGATGGTACACAAACACAAGCGGCACACGCAGCACCGTGGCAAAAGCCATTGGTATATATTATTATGGTTGTTGTTGTTGTTGTTGTTGTTGTTGTTGTTGGTGTTGCTGTTCGATTTCGCGATGCTGAAAATATATGTAAAACGAAACGAGATAGAGATAGAAAACAACACCGTTGTTGGCGAACGTCACATATGTGAGACATAGTGTGAGTAACACACAGTAAATCCTCCAAACTACACACCAACCACTTCATGAGAGGCAAAAGCGTTAAAAAAAAACTACAAAACAGCCACTGCATGGATTTAGGTTTCGCTATATAAATGCGGTAAATTGCTACTTGCTTTCATACAAAGGTGATCATTCGAAGTGCAAAGACGGTTTTTTGGGTTGTTTTTATCTCGTGCTACGAATCATCTCATTCTCAGTGCGTTCGATACGAATAACAAGAAAAAAATATATATATAGAGAGAAACAAAAAATTGTGTTTTAGGTGAATTTAGCCGAACCAATTGGATTAACTACACTTTGGATACCATTTTTCGTCATTTCTTTTCGAGGTTTATCTTAAATTTTCTAACAATGTAAGACAAATACAATACATTTTAAACACATCGCATAATATTTTTTTTTTGACTTATTTACGAAGAAAAGTTTTCGCGAATAATTTTTTTAGTTTTTCAAGTTGAATATTTTTTTGGTTGAAATACAAATTTAAAAGTGCTATGGCAAAATTGAATAAAATGCCGAAATCAAAGATTCAAAAAATCATATTGTCAAGATTGCGAATATCATATTGATCATACGAATGCAGTTTCATTGTACGGTGAATCAAAAGCAACATTGAAAAAGAAAACAAATATTTTCCGGATTATTTTATTTTCGGCAGAACAAAGTGATAACACAATTTCTTTCAACGAAATGTTCACACATCAACTTCTCAATGAAGTAGATCATCTATAGATCAGAACATCATTCCACCAGAAACTTTTTCATGATCACATTCAGTAACACCAAAATAGAAAAGAAACAAGACAAGACCAAAGAAAAAAAGAGGAAAAAATACACACAGCATACACACTAATGTGATTCATTCTATTCTGTTAGATAGCATTGTATAGAGAGAAATTCCAAGTTTTCACACACCAATTACAATCATAGCGCAATGAATATAAATTCCGATTACGACATTTTTTTTTCATTTGTGTAACCGAAAATTGTAATGTGTAATGCGTTGAACAAATGTTAAAGTTCGCCAATCGCGTTTCATACAGTGCATGAGAGAGACATTTTCCAATAGGTTTAAACTGAACGTTATTGTTTTTGTTTTTTTTTTGCTTTATAGCAACGATACTCTCATTTTCAGTATTATTATTGTTTTTTTTTTGCGATGGTGCTGTTCGATCAGTGAGTCTGCTGAAAATCTTTAGTAGGGCACGGCAAGGTGAAATAAATGAGCAATTTGGTGCAGACTCTAGTTTATGTTTATTTATTCGACTGTTACGTTTCGTTCCGTTGTTGCTTATTCGTTTCATTTTGTGTGTGTGTGTGTGTTACCATTGGTATTGCTGATGATGCTGTTACAGATCAATGCAAATCATATTCGAACTACATATTTGTAGTTGATTCGACCCAGAATCATTTACCAAATGATTAAATGTAAAATTCCATATTGCCAACATTGTAAATACACTTTTATTCGAGAGATGTATTGATTCCTTTACATGTTCAACCACCTGTTTTTCGGTCATTTTATACCGATCAAAGGAATACACTTTTTCTCAGTGGTGTCAGTTTCGACAGTGCAAAGTATCAAAAAACACTTTTCCATTCTGAATTTGTTGTGAAGAATAAACCCCCTAAACCAGTGTAATCTTTCAATCAATTCAGGACCAAGATTGAACTGTTCAAAATTTTCAATCGATCAGGTTTCACCAAAAAATAATGGTCAAACTGGTGATAAATTTGCAATAAAATCTCCCAAACAGATGAAGTGTAACAAAAAATACTATCAATATGAAACAGCAATATATCTTTTTCAAGCTCAAGTGTTTAAGCATATGATGTTCGATTTTGCGATCATCAGATGATCGATTCAATGTAAATATGGTACGATTAGAAAGGTATTAGTTCGTCGATATAATGACCTCATTTGTTGTTGTTGTTGCTTTGCTATTGTTAAAAAGATGATGTTCATTTGATCGCATTGATTTTGGATGATATTCATCAAGACCTTTGCTACCAATCACCACGATCATCCAAAATTGGCAAAAAAAAAAAATGATTGCCCTACATAAATTACACTGCATGAAACTCCAATCAAGTTCAATGAGACTCACGGAAGCACCGAAAATAGCGCAAATTTTATTTTACGACATTTTTGATCTGGCCTCTGAGATGACCCAAGGCAGTCCTCAAAAGAACACAAAACAAACATTCAACAAAAAAAATACATCCATATTACATAGTACAATCACCTCGGGTATTGTTTTAGCTCTCTAACCATTCATTATGATTAAATTTATCGATAGTAATTTAATGATAGTGATTCATTCATAAAATTTATTTGAATTCAGAGTCAAAACAAACAAGAAACACAGGCTTTTGGGCTTTTAGTTTGAGTTTTTGAATGAATTGTTTAAACTTGAAATTATCACAAAAATACATTTAAATGTCTTGTTTTGTGTGTATATATTTTTTTTTTAAATTTGCAATCAAATCTTAATGCTCGATGGTGTGAATTCTATCTTTTGTTTTGTTTGCTGTATAAGAATTCATCTTCGTGAAGTTTTGATATGATTTCTGCATGAAAATAATTTTCAAATTTATTTGGAACGAATGTTATTCATATTCATTTTTTTTTTTTTTTGTTTATGTAATCAATTAAGTAATACATATCGATGTACATTATGGATTATATATTTTGATAGTCAAAAAAAAAGTTAATATTGATCAAAAACCAAACAATAATCAAATTTATGCTTGAAAAACCAAAAACAAAACCAGAATTCGAGTAAACTTTTCTCAAAACTTATTGATTCAAACAATGGAAAACTAACTGGGAAAATTGTCTTTCTCTATTTAGCATGTATGTAAGTTTGGCCCTCGTTGGGCTTTTGCTGGTTGGTGCTAACTGCGGCGAAAGCGATTTCGATGCTGTTGTTTTGAATAGCAATTTATTTGGAGATCAACCAGCTGAAAATTCACAATACTGGTGGATGAGCAAAGGTTCACCATTCAAACGTGCTGTTGCCGCTGGACCACCACAACAACAATTCGATTTTGCAGCAAATCCATTCTTGCGCAGTAAGTGTCATTTTCAATTCTAAAGTTTTCATTCTGATTTACCTCTGGGTGTGTGTGTGTGTTTCTACCGTAATATTTTACAAATATGTGAAATTCAACACCATCCAAGTTTAAAAAACAAAAAACATGTTTCATTTTTGAATACATCAAATGTAAATCGGTGTGTCATTTTACAGGCAACGCTGGTAACAGTGCTAAATTATACAGTGCTCCTGGATATTTGCCACCAGAACCACAACGTCCACAAACCGTTCCATGCCAAGGAAATGGACGTGTGTGCGTACCAAAATACCAATGCCAGGGTGGATATGTGGACGCAAGCCAAGTGAGCGGACAAAGAAGCCAGGTAATTCTTTTTTGCACATTTAATAAAAGAAAAAAAAAAAACAAATATACAAATTCTGTCATTAGATGTTATCGATTCCATTGATAAAAGTAGTAAAGCTCGTGTTACTCAATTGCAAAGCACAATCCATAATGTGTTCAGCACAGTGTACACAGGGCTTAACAACTCAACGGGAACCAACAGCCACGCAAAATTCCACCGTTTTTTCTTTATTACCATGTTCATTTAATTTTAATTTCATTTGGTTTGTTTTTTGCGTTTTTCCGCGATTCATGAATTTTTCCCATTGTTTTCACGTTTATGTGCAGCCACAGAATACACAATAACGTACAAATAGTCTTTCTATCTCAAGGTTGCCAACGACATAAAAACTATTAACGCTTGCTCTGTTTTCGGTTCGATTTGTTTGGATTTTGGTGTGTGTGTATGCGCGCGCGCTTTTTTTTGGTTGGTGTGAGCGTTTTGTGTACGCAATAAAATTATTATACCACCTAATGCGTTGGGAATTCTCACCATTTGCAAGCAAAAAAAGAAAAAAAAATGAAAATTCAATTCCGAAACAATTCTATATATTTATGAATAGTTCGTTGTGCCTTCAAAACGCCAGCCTGTCCGCCACACGCAGCATTTAAATATTCTACTTTTGGAATTTTCAGAGAAAGAGAGAGAGAGAGAAAAAAATAAATGGTTATTCATTTCTGTTTGTGTTTGTTTTTTAATAAGACGTTAAGCACATGCCCGTTCTGTACTCATTACCTTTATCTACGCAGAAAATAGATTTCGAAATTGCATCCAAATGCCCAGTCAAAGTTTAACACATTTTATTTATTAATTGTTGGGGTAATTGTGTGATGTCATGCGTGTTGATTGTTGGATTGGTGGTGTGAACTCGCACACACACACACACTCGATCGAGAGCAATATGGAAATATGAACAGCCAACAACAACGAAAACAAAAGAAAACAACAACCAACAAAAATACCGGTGGAAAAACTGAGAGGAAAAACCATGTGGAAACACCGCTTGGAATTGTGAAGTCATTTTTTTATTTTTTATTAAATATGTTGTGACTTAATTAGTATCAAAAGTGGTTCGAAATGATTTCAATTTGAAACAATATTTCGATTTCGATACAAATGCCCATATTCTCTCTTCAATTCTGAATGCTGTTTAGCATATTCATAAAATCCACACATTTTATCAACAAAATCAAAAAAAAACTCGAACCCCAAACGGCAAATCCCAGAAAGTGTAAAACGCAAGAACTAGTAATTTTATGCTTCTAAAGTTCACATCAAATTGAACTGCTTCAAGCAGCGCAGCACCAATGTATTGCTCTCTTTCAATTCCACAGCTCTGAGCTACGCTCAAATCTATCCATCTATTTCGAATGTTTTTGCTTGTTTTTTTTTTCTTCTCTCGAACGAAGCAATCGACAAAAACATGCAAAAGAATCGAAACATTCATAATTACAACAACAGCAACAACAAAAATTTCCACGATTTCTTTTAAATTGGTGTGCGCGCGTTAAAAATATTGACGTGATATATCAAAGGTAAAATGAATTGACACGATATCGGATTTTTTTTTTTTGGATTAAGATTTCGTTTTCGTATGTCAATTTTCTCAGTTTTGAAAAAAAAAAATTAAAACTGTTTTGCTCGGGTGAAATAAATGATTGGATAGTTTCAATTACGAAAGAATGAAAGAACGATGAAACTGCTGCCATCATATTGTTTGTTTGTTTGTTGTTGTTGTTGTTTGTTTATGTCTTGCTCACTTCCAAAACGTTTTGCTCAATTGACCATCCAAAATGCAATTTAATATTGGAAATGGAATTTTTGGCCACAATTCCCAAGTTGAACGGGGCAATTCCCAAAGGCAGCTTCGTTCCATGGCGTTTGATGGAAGTAAACAGACTTACTTTTGTATTTGTGTTTCGATCTGTGTCGTATATTGACTCGATCTGACTGTAATCGTTATTGCTGCCGACGCTGTTGTGTGTGTTAATGTTTTGTTGTTGTTCAGTGGTAATTTGCATTTCAAGCTAGAGAAAATCATATTGAACGAATGCGGTGCACTATGAAATGGCTGTAAAATTATTGAACTCACTGAAATCGTTTAATTGGTGTACTATTTACCAATGTAAAAGAACGAAGCAACACAAAATGCATAACAGTAAAAAAAACGCTAACTCACTGCAATGTGGAATACTGCACATGGTCCGATTTTCCATGTGAATTTATCATTCGGCCGAACCGATGATTAATGTGTGCATGCATGTAGCGATGTTTTCAAACCGGGGGAATATTCAAGAATATAAGAAATGAGATGTGTTGTGTTGTACGATTAGCAGTTGAATATAGAGTGTATTTACGATTGTTTGGCATGCTTAACAACTTGATATGTCGCCATATCACGTTGTACATGATTCTCCTACTCTGGGTGCATCGAACAATATCCATTTTTGTGATGGTTGGGGCACGAAAAAGAAGAAGACAACCGCAACGATGACGGCCCAAAAACCAAAACCAACAACAAAATGAAACTGTTAAGCTAACCAACACAATTGTCAATTTTACAATATTCAATATGTGCAAAGAGCGAGTTGTACACGCGGTTTTCTGAGTGCCAGTATAAGCCATACCGATATGCGACTGGCTACAGAAACCAGCTACAGATTGCATGCGGCTTTCAGATTCCGTATAATATTTTGCCTGAAAATTAAATGCACAGAAAAAAATCTTAAGGACACTTGGGTAATATGTGCTCATCAGCACACACACACACACACACACACATTCACAGACAGCAGCTCGTCGCAACGATCGCACTCGAACTTAATGGTAATAACATAAATATTAGGCATCGTTTGACACGCCATTCAATTAATAATTATTTTATTTATGGTCGAATAATTTAAATAAATTGTTTTCAATAAACTAGGTATCATTGTTCGTCGGTTGTGCCATACACATTCAATGAATGAGCGGCTGTCTCACATTTGATTTGCCATTACAATTTTTGTTTTTTCGTTCAACAAGGCATTTAGTAATTTTGGTCATAAAGCATCGTGCGCGCGCAAAATTACAACAACAAACAAACAAACAAACAAACAAACAAAAAATCAGTTAAAACATTATGAGTTTGCAAACGCGGTATTTGTTTCATTATCTCGTAATATGCTTGGTGATTGTGTCCACCCTTTCTTGGACCGTCATCATCGTCACATTGACACGCAATGATGTATGATCACATTCATGTCATTCGGTGTGTTAAAGTTTCATTTGTGCATTTGTTCATTCAGTTTTTGTTGTGGCTGTTGTTTTTTTGTTTGTTCTGAGCCGATTAGATAGCTTAGCAGCTAATCAAAGCATATGAAAGATGCCATTTATCATCGTCATTTAAGTAACAAAAACACTCACACACACACACACAGACATGTCTATAATGAAATCATTGATGATCGATTGAACTTACACCATGGGTCACTGTGTCAATGTAGTAAAATCCATACATTGTTGTTTGCAATGTAAAAATGTTGCTGATCCAGTTGTTTCATGTGCCAATCGCGATATTTTCAAATGTACGAATAATTAATGTATATGTGACGATGATATTATAAATGCAACAATCACATTTCTCTGCCTGATGTTAAAACAAAAACTGATATTTGGCATCATCATTCAATTTGAAATTGCGTTGTTTTGCGTTTCGAGATCGACATGTTGTTGTGATCATCATCTAAAACATCTCTGACGTATCTTAGCATTCATAAAATAAAAATGTCCATATAATAATTTAATTTATTACCAAAAATCCATTAACATGACCGAAGAACACACGGACTCTTCCAATTGCAGCATTAAGTGTTTTGTGTGCCTTTTATCTCTGTCTATTGGCTCGTTCTACATAAAATATCAAAACATAAAGTATTATACTACTCGTGTCCACCATTAGCGTCCATTAATTGGATGGCAGAGCAAAAATTTATGGCAAATTATACAACAACAACAAAAAGATACCATTGCTAGCGCCGTTCGATATGACGAATTTGGTAAAAAACGAAAGAATAATGTAGTTTGGCTCTCTAGATGTCATCTGGCAGTCGCGCCAATGAATTCAAACTAAATATCTGAATGCTACTTCTGAGTTATGTACATTTGAATTATGCTTCTCTTGTATGGTTTTTATTTGTCTAATTCAATTTACATGGCATTCACAAATTGTTCGATAATTAAACCAGACGGAATTATAGAAGCAATGAATAAACAATACAATAAACGCCATTGATGCTATTCGCGCTCAGTTTTTTTTCTTCGTCTTCTTTGGTTCTAATGTGACTAATTTAATCATTTCATGTGAACTGTACTTTTTGTTTGTTTGTTTGCTTTGTTTTGTTCCTAAAACATTTTCGCCATAAAAATTCATAAACGCATCAGAGAGAAGAAGAAGAAGAAGAAGAAGAAGAAAAAAAACACACACAAATTACAACCAATTTATGCTGATGCATGTAGATTTCCTCACGTGTAAAATTGCAATAAAACTCATTTTGGCAATGCTTTCAAGCTCTTCATGCTTATCTGAAGAAAACAAAAAATGGCATTGCGGTTTCTCATAGAATCCGCTTTTTTTTTTAAAAATCGCCTTGATTGTTTCAATCGTCTCCGAATCCGAAAATCGTGTGTCTTCGACTTCACTCAAAATTGCATCGCTTACATAGGAACGAATGTCGTTGTTCATCTTGACTGAACCGAAAACTGGTTTGTTCCATTCGATTCGGCTTTCATACGTATCATCAGTTTTATAACAAAAATTAAGTAATCGATTTTTTTTTTCGTTGTTGTTGAGCTGTTGTGTTGTTTTCCATCTTCCTCTTCTTCTTCTTCTTCTTCTTCTTTTGTGTGTGTATGTGTGTACCGTACATCGAACGGAATAAGGACAAATTAGCTCATGACGCACACATGATCATATTAAGTCACTTGACTGTCCCATGTTAGTCGGTAAAAGCTGTTATTGAATATGGGGCTATAATCTGAGCTCACGAATTTCATCTCGATGAATGAAATATAAAGTAACGATTTTTGTGTGTAGTGATTTTGGTGATCTTGAAGAAACTTTTCATCGATGAAAAACTCATACCCAAGGCCATTCACAAAAATATTCCATCGATCAATATTTCTCTCTTTCTTTTTTCCATACATATTGATCAGTTTAAGATCATCACACAATGATGCGATGATTATTCACTAGATTTCAAATAGTTTTGATATTTTCCATGTGAATCAAACATTTCAAAACAAAAAAACACTCGTTGATCTGTTGATGATGCTCATAAATTTATCATTTCAAATGAAATTAATTGAAAAGGGCCAACGTTAAATCAGATGCCGTTAAAAGTTGTTCATGTTCGTTCTTTTTTTTTTCTTTCGGCCGCACTTCTCAACTGCAAAGCATCTATTTGAAATTTTTAAAATTAAAAACCAAACAAAAAAAAATCCATTAAAAATCGCATTTTGCATACGTATCGTGCACTAAACGACCAACGAATAATGTTTAGAATTGAATGTGTGCATCTTAAAACATCTGATGCAGTAGCAAGCCCATTAAGTGAAAACAAAACACAACCAAAAAAAAAAACCCATACCCTTCCAAACTCAGCGAGAATAGTGAGCGAAAAATCTAGAGAAACTACGAACAGAGAGAAAAAAAAGCGACACAACAACAACAACAACAACATCGAAATGAATAAACCGAATTCATTACAAAACATAATTATGGGAATTTACCTTACATATTATTTATAGTTGTATTATGCACACGAAAATCAGCCCGCTCATAAATACATCGTCTCGTTTTTTATCTGTTTTGCGTCTGAAGTACGACAGAGCCGGCTGTTTCTCTGTATTTATTTGTTGTTGTTGTCGTCGTGGTCGTTGTTTGGTGTGTTTTGTTTTTATTTTCATTTTATATGAACGATCGAATACGGTAAGAGAAATATGTCGGCGTGTGCGCAAAATGTGCACTCACCAAAAACAGAACACCAACTAAAACAAAAGATGATTGTGTGTGTGTGTGTATGTGTGTGTGTGTGTGTGTGTGGTGGAAGGGTTTTTTCGTTGTTTCTGGGTCAAGTAAAAATTATAAGAATTTCCCAATTAGTTTAGTTATATTAGCATAAAATGAAGTAATGCAAGTGAGAGATGTTGTTGGTCTATTCGAGTATCGGTTTTTTTCTCCTCTCTATGTTATAAAAAGAAATAAGGGCTCTAGTCATTCGTGTCTGGTGTATGTTATAAATACTCAAATTATGCTGTATATCGCCCCTATACCGAATGCTGTATGCTGTAGTACATAAACGTAATCGATTGTTTATTCTCGTATGTGTTGTTGTTGCTCAGGTGCTAATTGAGTCGATCTTAGCGATACGATGGAAAACAAAAACACTCAAAATCGAATGGTTAAAGTGTTTAACGAATTGGCATAATTTGTATACCTTGCTATTGTTTATCTCTAACTCATGCATGGAAATGATCCGGAATAGCCAAACATAAAAATCTATATATGATTAATTCTAAATTTAGCACATGTTTTTAATCTCCAAACATCGCTAATTGATTCGCATCGGTGATAATTGTTAAAAGAGCACGTAATAAAACTATCACAAGACAATACTGAATTATTTGCAATTTCATCGTTACACACATTTCACACTGTTAATTTGAGCTAGTTATTTGAACACAACAATTCAACAAACTATACAAATTCGTCTTGTATGTTGTTTTCGTGGCGAACAATGTTCTTTCATTTACTCAATATCTGGAAAAAAATGGAAATCATTCATCACCAATAAAATGATTGCTTTGTGGTTGATGAAACAATTCTGCTCACTATTCTATTAGTATCATTGGGGCTGAAATGAACGTTATTTGGATTACAGATCGATTATTTAATTGGAATTTCGCATTATTTAAATGTTTTGTTTGGTTTGTTTAATGTACTCTGAATTACAATGAACTCAAAGAGAATTTACATGATTTGTTTTGTGTGCGCAATAGAGCTATTGAAGTCAATACGTTAACTATATGGCAAATGGCCAGATTTTTTTTCTTCTTTTAATAAAATTTAAATAAATTTTTTGTTTATTCATATTTTCAAACCTTATTTTGTTTGTTCGACATCTTAGGAATGTAACATTGAATCGGAAGTGTGCTGTCAAGTTCGTCAACCAACTCAACCACCTCAACCACGTCCAAGCCCAACAACACAACGTAACACATACATTCCACCACCGCCACCAACCCCACGTGCTCAACCACCACCACCACCACCACAACCTCAGCCAACTCCATGCTATGAACGCGGATCAGTGTGTGCACCAGCCAACCAATGTTACAATGGTGCTGTTCAACGTGGTAGCCCATATGCATCACGTGCTCCGGTAAGCCATTTCATGCAATAAATTTCGATTAATTTATCGCCTGAACCTTGCAAACAACAATCCAAAATTAACCAATTTAATTTTCGTTTATTTTGGTTGTTGTGTCATTTAAACGAAACGGAATTGCTTAAGAAAAAAAAAACAGAACGCATAACAAAAAATTCCAATACCCAATGTGAAAACACGTCGCAATCAATTCGATACTTAATAGCCACACACACTCACACACTCACACACACACACATTTAATTGAATTGATTTCACAATTCCATTGTAGAATTTTATTTGTTTTTAATAACAATAATTATAATAATTGTGTCCTTCAATTCATATACCCGGATGTTATCACAAATAAATCTGTTGTCCGCTAGTGGGACTGGTATTGAAAAACACGCTGAGGACAGTATTCCGAAATATATTTTTAATGAAACAAAAAAAACCGTGTGCCGTCATGACCACTCAATGGTGCAATGTGTCATCTTCTCGATACAAATACACAAAATGTGTGTATTCATTTATTCTGTATCTTTTCTTTCCTTTCATTTCCATTGAAGCACATTGTTGTTAATTATTCGCATATCGTGCTAAGAAGAGAACGTTTTGCAGTTGAACACACACACCCAAACGTGGAATATGAATCATGAATTCAATCAAATGTACCATGATAAAAAGAAATGTGTGTTGTTAAATTAATTCGCATATATTTCTTCGTGCCGTTTCGTGCTCAAATTATGCGAACATTTGACTAACCGCAATAGTAATTAAATGTTTATATATCTGATTTCAAATGGATCGTTCAGGCTAAATATCTAGGCTAAATTGCCCTGCGAATGAAATTGTTAATGTTTCCGCTTTTCGGCGCTCAAAAATCATTTGTACTGTGTACTAGGCACTCTAAATAATACGACATTTTCGTATGGCAGATAAAAGTATTCCATCAAAGAACCAAAAACAACAACAACAAAAAAACATCCAAGAATGAACATTATCAGAATACAGACGGTCAATGCTCAAGGCCTTTATTTGCATGTTTAAAACATAATTCAAAGACGATAAAAAAAACTAAAAGATGAACCACAATAATTCGCATCTTTCGTTCGTCTCTAATGGTTTCACGCATATCAATGAGATCGAGCATCTTCTGGTCCGAAGATGGATATCTTTTAAATGTTTAACTTTGCAATGTATCTCTTGCCTTGTGTCCACAGGGAGAAAATAATAAAATCATCAATTTTTGGTTGGACATTTTGTTGTGTGTGTATGTGTGTGTTGTGTCTAGCCTAGCCTAGCATCAAGGTTTGTGGCTTCTTACACACTGTATTTCAAATTGGAAAATGATGTCACTTAATCATGAATGTGAAAGAATAAACCATATCGTATCACATTTTACATGTGAGTGTGATAGAAACGAACAAACCAACAAAAAAAAACAACGGCTCAATTTGCATTGAATGAGAAATGAATTCTTCGGCAAATCCAATGTTTGAATTATTTACCAGGTTGGAAAGCGATAACGTTTTGTCGAAATCAAGAATGCAAAACACACACACACACACACACACCGACAATCAAACGAACGTTAACCAACAAAACGAAGTGAATAGTTCAGATCTTATCGAGATCTAGTTCAGTTTTGTGCCTTTTTCTCTCTCTCTCTCTATCTCTCGCCAATAAATTAGATGCTAGCACATTTTACGTCATTCATACGCTTGTGTGCAAATTCTGTTTGTAATAATTTAATGTTGATTTGCCGATTACAAAACATCTTTTATACATCCGGCTGTATGGTCGAACTGATCATTCCATCTATGTTACAAATTTTTTTTTGTTTTAAATATTTTGTTCGTTGTTTGTGTGGAATTAATTAAACGAATGCACCGTTTTAAGCCTGTCGTGTCATGAATTGAACATTTTCTTTTGTTTTGCTGTTTTAGAGTTCATTCACAAAAAGAAAAAAACAAACAGCTTCAGCTACAAATAACCGTATGAAATCATCAATATTTATTGTGTGATTGGGCTTGTTTAACAAAAAAAAAAAAAAACCATTTCAAGCTATAGTTTGTGTGGGATGATGCTCATTTCACCACGTATAATCGTTTAAAATTCTATTCTCGATATTGTTTCACAATACGCCATACAATAAATAATTGTTTCAATGGTTTTGTGTTTTGTATGAAATGGCGAAATAATGTAAAAAACCAACAAAAAAAAACACACAAATCAATTGAAATAAGAGCAAAAGAGTGAAAATTGAGCTGAAATCATATTTTATCGTTAACATGATATCATTTTGACACCTTCAGTGAAAACAACAACCATCATAATCTATTTTCGGTGTTTCAAAATATTTCAACGCCGCGCACAATATCTTGCGCATTCAAATGAGAAATCCTGATCAGAAAGGTCGATTAGCCAATAAAATGTTTCTTTATAACAATGTCCATTCTCGGTTTCCTTATTGGTAAACATTCAGTTTTATGATACGATTAAAATAGGCATTATAAGGCAATGACAAAAAAAACACACACACACACACACACACACCTTTACGCAGAGAATATCGCTTTTGCGATGGTTTCAGTTTGGATTTAACTGAATTAAGGTGTTGTTATCACTCTGCGGTGAATGCTTTTGTTGTGAATTTCGTGTTATTTTTATTTTGATACATTCGAATGACGCAACTTACGACACATGTATATATAAATATATTAAAAATTGTCATATGTGTTCTAGTTTTAAAGCGTTGAATATTATGCCTCGGACAATATATTATTTATCATGTTTAATTATCAGTCATTCACCGAAGTATATAGCGAACCGAAATACAAAAAAAACGAAAAAAAAACGAAATAGATGCCATTGAAATATGTGTTTCTATGCGGACTCAATGGAGAATAGACTACAATGATAATGAAAGCAACGAACCTGATTCTATTCGTTTTTATTTAAATTGGCACACAGTAATAATCCTGCGGTGAATATATAAAATCTTTAAAAAAAACATGTATTTCTGTATACTATAAAAAGTGCTTGATAAAAATATTTGATTTTTCAAAAGAAAGTCTTCCAATTTTCGAATTAAATTCATGTTAATCAATCAAAACACATGAAACTTGCATAAGATTGACGACTCATTTTTACTGGAGCGTAATTTATGATCACATGAATACTAAATATTTATTAGATTCCAAAATGGAAATGTATTCGATTTGTATTAAATAAGACACTCAATACATTTGTGAGTGTATTTGCATTGAACAGCTGAGCCCTATAATCACTTATTTATTCGCCGCTTATGATCGATACATTTATAATAAACGGCCACTTTAAACTAATCCTTTATGCGGGTTCGATAGTTTTACATTTTTGTTGTTGTTGATGCTGTTGTTGTCTTTAAATTCAATTTGATAATCATTTCAAAAACATTATTTAATAATTGTACAACTGTGGACACGGAAATCAAAACGGATGGATGCCATTCCATTTTATTTAGAGGTGATCAGCATAATATATCTGACGATAAAGTGGCGTCAACACGAGTAAAATAAAACAACAACCAAAAACAACATTATACTGAAATGTTATGCTTGTAATCCGACACAAGAATTCGATGATATCGAATCATCCAGACCAACAGATAACTGGCATATGTTAAAATACTACTATAGCATTTTTGTGAAAGGCATTATATAATTCAATTTATCGATATGGTAAAAAAAAAGTGTCTATGAATTATTTGTGGATATAAATTCGATTGGGTGACCCGCATCAAGTGAGTGTTAATGAAGTTCATGCGCCCCAAACTGCATTATGTATGTGCCCATAAAATTGACGCTGCGGTACAATATACAAGTAGCAATTCTTGGCAATCGATGATGTTCCTCGTCATATGCCGTGCCAATTATTTAGTAATAGTTATAGCACCTTTAAAACAAACCAAAATCTAGAGTGCAATACAGAGTGGTTCAATTTATACAAAGATTCATCTCTAATTATTCACTTTTACTACGCGATATTAAGTACGGACTAGGCATGTCAGCTGCTGTATGTAGGCTTTTTTTGGTATTTTTTTTTTTTAAACAAAAGCTATTGCAATGAATTCCACTTCAATTTTAACATGATGATTTCACATTCGAATGCGTTTGTTGACTACTCATGCCATTGACTTAATCATTTGATTCAAAACATATTGTAATCCTACACAAAAAAAATTGAACACCCAAAGCTAAATCAAAGCTGAAAGCGAAAATGAAAGCCAACACACGTAAATAAAATCGTAAATTCATGGTTGCTCATGAATGTACGCACTGAATTACGGTGAATCATTCATATATGTATACGTATTTGAATTCAGAAATGGTGTTGGTTTCAATAATATTTGGAAATTCACTGGAATTTCCGCAATACAAAGTTCCCATCTCATGAAATTATTGAGAGAGAGAATTACAGACGAAATTGGTTTGGGAATTATGAAGATTGAACGTCTGACATTGAAATTCGATTATGCAACCACGCAACAAACTGAACTGTCTGTTTAGTAATCCACCCATTCCATTCTTGCGGTGCATTTGGTGGTATTGACGATGATGACGCGTTGAGAATCCGATAGCCGATTTAACACCCAAAACGGGTAATATTGCTAACCGATGGTTAGTAACCACACAACGTTTTCTTCAAAAATTTGTATTTCACAGAAGAAAAAGATGTGAAGAAAAACAAAAAGTCCAACAAAATCGTGTGTATTTTGTATTCTTCTTTCTAAGCCAGTTGTTTTCCATTTGAATTATATAAAATTGCCACATATTGTATGGCTCGATATTGTGTAGAAATCGAGCAAAATCCGCGATATAAATGCCTAATTAATAGGCAACGATAATAAAAGTGTCGGTTTTAATTAAGCGATTTTACTACGAGTCCACTTTATTTCGACGTATTTCTCAATCAAAATCTCGAATTGCAATCGAAATTGTACAGAAATCGAAGGAGTGGAGAGAAAATGCACAGTTTCAGAGTGCTGTTGTGTTTTTTTTTTCTCTTCATCTTCTTCTTCTTCTTCTTATATTTATATATATATTTGGTGCAATATTTTTTTGGTGCAATGGATACATCTTCAAATTCCATGCGCAATTTGACCGAAGCAACTATTTAATAAAGTGCTTTTGCAATAACAAAAAATGTACACAGCTCATCTATACGCAACTGTTGGCTGGCTGTGGTTGATTTGACTCTTTACATTTTATCATTCCAACCAATTTCGAAGGGGAAATTGTGTTGTTGTTTGTTAAATTTGTTTAAAGTTGATTTGGTCGAGCTTATTTGAAAGAGCAGCGCACAGCGCGCCAGATAACTGTTCACTTGCCTTTTTCGTGGAACACTTTGCCAACACGATGTACACGATGCACGACAAAAAACGACGACGCGAAGTGTGGTCAAATGCAATGGATCGTAGTGCGATCGGTTTGACTATGTGCGTCATCAATAATGCCATTGTGTATGTACTTGGTTGTCTATTGTATAGAAAAACCAATGTGCAAAATCATGACTTACAGATAAATTTAGATAAAATCGGAATAAAGTAGCAAAAGAAGCGGCTTGACTTCGTCGTTTGCATGCCCCGCGACGGGCATCTTTTTCTTTGACTTCTTTCTCATGCATTTTTTTCTTGCGGCGCAGCAAATGTTTTTTTTTTCTTGTTAACTTTATTTATAATGTCACCATCTGTAACCTATTTTTACACTGAAGCTGTTAGATGCTTCTTTTTTTTTCTTCTTTAAATCGCTGGCTCTAGCCAGATGAGATTTGGTTTCGACATTCAAACACCATATATACAAACCGTTCGTAACAATCACATGCGAAACCACCAAGCAAAATATTTATATAAACTGGAAAATAAACTGTGCACAATACATGCTGATCGACATTACAAAAGTGCGACACCTAGAATAAGAACAAATCGCGACCACATCAAATTGTATGCATTTTGTTGTTCGGTTTGCTGCTTGTTGTCATCGCTATTCATCATGAAGACACATCGAAATAATTGTAGCCATTTTTTTCAATATTGTACACAGAATGTCAAACGTCGCACAAATTGTAATTTTAATTAACACTTTAAAATGTCTTAAATATTCTCACGTTGCACTCATTTGATGAGAATTGTATTTCATTGGGTTGAGAATGCTGTTGCCAGTGCGACAACCAAGTGATTGTCATTTTAAGTCAAACAGTTTGCGATCATCAGCCTAGACATAAATGTGAAACGAAATAATTATTAGAAGCGGAACAAAACTGAATGAAGCGATTAATTTTTTGTTAAGCTTCTTGGAAAACTTGTTCCAATTAATGAAGCACACATGAAGCGGATGCTTATTCTACATCACCAATCTTTCAATTCAACAGAGACATTTAAAGCGCGATCAATTTAGATAACACCAAAGAGTATTCATATATTTCATATTATGCCTCATTTATGCTATATTTTCTCTTTTGTTCGCAAAATACATGATTTTCACATCGTGTATTTTAATGTACGGAATTAACAAAACAAAACAAAAATCTGGCGTAGGCATTTTGTTGTTGGTGTTTCTGTATGATTTCGTGTTATATCTGTTTGGTAGATGGAGCAGACATCAGCTCAACTAGTCAATAAACAAGTGAATGAGTGAACGAGTAAAAAAGACAGAAATAAGAGGTGGCAATATAACGCGAAACAATCGCTGCATTAATAGTGTGTGTGTGTGTGTGCTTTTTTTCAACACCTTTTGTATAGTCATTTATCAAATTAAGCATTAATTTGAGCTTACGTGCATTTTCAATTTACACTGCCTAACCTTCAAAGTTCAAATACAATTTGGCACGTTGTTTTGATTTGCATAGAACTCTATTTTCTAAACCGATGCCGAACCAATCCAAACCAAACCAAAAACCAAAATAAAAAATTGTGAAAGGTGAAAAGCGATTCAAAAAGATAAGGTCCATAGGCTTATCACTCTACCAATGAATTAGCTTTATGGGTATTACGTAAATCCACAACTACAAAATGTATGACTTTGAGAGAAAGAGAGAAAGAGAGAGAGAGAGAGAGAGAGAGAGAGAGAGAGAGAGAGAGAGAGAGAGAGAGAGAGAGAGAGAGACCCCGTACGCAAAAAACCGTCTCAAAAGAATGGCATTTCGCTGATACTTTTTTGTTGTTGTGCAGTGCAAATACATGGCCCATAATTGCAGTTACGCATATCATGCAATCGAACAGTGTTTAACATGAAGCGCATATAAATATTATGTTGTGTTGAATGGTTGTAACGAAAAGGTCATCAAACATGCTATACCCTAAATAGCAAATCATTCTTTCTCTTCATGCAACGACCATGCACAATCATTAAAGCAACCGCATTCATTCTATGTGGTGCAATCTGATGAGACGCGACGTGAAAACATTGTGTCACAATACAAAAACACACACACACACACACACACACACACACACAAAACATAGTAAGATGACTGATTCGTTTTGACTCACAAGCGAATGAGAAGCTGCCGATTTAGCTTTTATGATAATAATCTTATAATTGGTGATATTTCTCTCTCTCTCTCTCTCTCTCTCTCTCTCTCTCTCTCTTCATCATTTGCTCTTCGTCGCCTATAATATATGCCAGCAATAAAATAGCATGACTTCGATTGACAAAGATGAAAAATTAAATCAAATAAAAATTGACTGTTTGGTGTATGGTAATAAATATGAGCTAACATCAAACCAGTCATATAGTCTTCATTAGCATTTCAAAAATACATGTGCTTTTCCATTGTACAAAAAGTTGAGAAGAAAAACCGATATAAATGTTGAATTGAAGTGCAATGTTGTTCGAAAGCAAAATGTGAAACGAATGTGATTGAAGAAGACAATTTATATTAAAATATGCAAGTTTAAAATCATAAAATTTCATGAATGACATCAATCAACAAATCAGTCAAATGGTTTTAGCACTAATTAGAATTTAAAAAAACCCACCTCAAGATCATCGAAACAATGAATTAATTCATACTTGATATATCCTGGGTCGTCGATATTGATTTAAAGTGTTTCGTGCATAATGATAAAGTCACAGTTTTTTGTTCGTGGTTGTATTTGATTTACGAACAAAATTTATTCCAAAATTAGCAAAAAAAACATTGAGAATTCAAAAAAAAAAATAATCAAAAAAACTTCCAAAGCTCTGTGAGAAGTTGAATTCTACTGAATCGTTGCTTATTAAAAATTCTGATATCAAAGCCATTCTCATCCTATAGTTAAAATGGGTCGTTACACTGTTATGAATTTGACAGGCATAGTTCCAAAACCGCAATTCGTATGCGTGATGAGAGACTCTGGCGCTGCCAATTTAAAAACCTAAATGAATTGCAAATGTTAAATGTTGATAAATGCGTCATTGACTTTTTGAATTAATTGAATAGGTAGCATGCAGACTCACATTGTGAGAACGCCATTGATGATATGCCCATTTGCCCATAACGTACGCCATAGTGTTAATGGAACAGATAATCGTATTCGATTTTGTTCGCAAGGTTACCAGAGTAGCACAGCCTTTATATTGTAAAACAATCTGTGATATGAACTGTCATATCGTATTAATCTCTAGTCGGATTGAAAATGATTTTTAAAGTTAAACATAAAAAATGCGTTGCAATTTACTTCCACCGGTTTTGTTTTCTTCTTTTCTTTTTTTTGAAATGAGAATAAAATATTTGTAAGCTTATTGTGTATCAACATCTGCTAACCAATAAATTTGTTTCATTCATTTATTTATTAAAGGCTTCACAATGTTTGGCCCCAGAAGTTTGCTGCCGTGTCCCAGCTGAACCACGACCAACTCCAGCCCAAAGTGTTACTGTTGTTCAATATCAACCAAGCCCAACAACACCACGTCCATATGTTACACCAGCTCCACCAGCTCCACCACGTCCACCACAAGTGATCCCAAAGAGACCACAAGTTAACAATCAATACCTTCCACCACATGATAATGAAGTGCCACAAGGAAACAATCCATTGGCTGCATATTTGCCACCACAACGAGGACAAGACGAAAAATCACCATCAATCGAACCAAATCCAAGCAATGTCAATCCATCTGTGATTCGTCCAAGCAACGATGAATTGGGTCAACAAATCTCACCACCAATTCAATGCCCAGCCGCCACAAACTGTACCGATGTTCAATTCTGTAATGCTGACGGAACCATTTCAACCTCACCAGTCAATTTAACACCAGAACAAGAAACATATCGCGTACCATTGAGCCCATGCCGTGACGAATCGAAAGGAATTAGCCAAGGTGTCTGCTGTCGCGATCCAAACTACACTGATCCATGGCCAACAAACCTTTTGCGAACTGGCGCATTCGATGCTAATGTCCTTGCTCAAGCTTTCGATGATGGACAATACCGACCAAATGCCGGCGGACGTAATCAGAAAAGAGGTGAAGCACTGAAAAGCCCAATCAATCCAATCAATCCATTTACTGCATCTAGCCAACAAACCAAACAATACACTATTGCACCTTTCATTCCAAACGCAATACCGAACAATAACCAACCAATAAAAACCTCTGTTTCACAGCAACCAACGTCGCCAAATCCCTTTAATAACCAACCAAATCAACAAACATTCAGTCCTCCCTCTCAGTTTAACACACCGCTAAAGAACAACCCCTCACAGCCACAATTCGTTCCTCAAAACCAACAACCATTCGCTTCTCAGCCGCCAGCTTCACCAGAGGCTCAAGCTTCGACACCTCAACTAGCTTACACGACACCAAGCTTCCCGACGCCATCGCCGGTAAAATTTTAAACGAAAATTTTGGGTCGCCATTTTGTAGCGAACAGACACAAAATATCATTTACTTTTCTTTTTTTTGTTTGAATATATAAATACTAGATAGACACCGGTCGATATTGTGTAATCTAACATAAAGAAAACGAATAATTTTATTTTAAATCTAGGTCAACTCACAGTTCCAACCTCAAAACCCAGCACTACAGCCACCACAGCAACCTCAAGGCTTCCAACCACAACAACCACAAGGCTCACCACAAGGTCCAAACTCATTTGGTCCTGAAGGATCACCAGTAGGCTCAAATCCATTCGGACCACAAGGATCACCACAAGGTCCAAACACATTCGGACCTCAAGGATCACCACAAGGATCACCACAAGGTTCAAATCCATTCGGACCTCAAGGATCACCACAAGGCTCACCACAAGGTCCAAACTCATTCGGTCCTGAAGGATCACCAGTAGGTTCAAATCCATTTGGACCACAAGGATCACCACAAGGCTCACCACAAGGTTCAAATCCATTCGGACCACGAGGCTCACCTCTGCAAAATCCATTCCAACCATCTTCACCACAAGATTCACCACAAGTGCAAAATCCATTCCGCGCAAATCAATTGGGAGTGTGCTCTGTTCGTGATCAAGTGAGTTAAACACAATCTTCATAATGCTTTCAAATCATTATACATAGTTCAAAATGTAATATAAATATAATAATTAAATCAAATAGCTTGGATTACCTCGCGGAAATGCACCAAACGAGGCAGCCTTCGGTGAATTCCCATGGCAAGCAATGATCTTAAGAGAATCAACTAAATCAATTTTATGCGGTACGATATACGAAACTATGTCAACCAATTATCCATGAAGACTATAGCTGTTTTATATTAAAAATTGTTTTAGGTGGAGCAATCATTGAACGTAATCTTGTTGCAACAGCTGCTCATTGTGTCGATGGACTTCGTACGCACGATGTTTTGATTAAAGGTGGTGAATGGAAATTAGGTAGCAACGAAGAACCAAAACCATTCCAAACGGTTCGCGTTAAGAAAATCACAATGCATCCAGCCTATCAACCAACAAATTTGGAAAGTGACGTAGCTCTCTTGCACTTGGAAAATGATTTGAAATTCGACAAACATATTGGTCCAATTTGTGTTGACGAATCTGAATTAGAGCCAACCAAAGGTTCCGATGAGGAATGTGTCACTTCCGGTTGGGGCAAGGAAATCATTAAATGTAAGCCGAAATTTATTGAAATTGTTTAATTGGTGATGGTTTTCAAACAACATTATTTATTTCCAAATTTATTAAATTCGAATGTTCTAGACCATGTTGCCGGTTCTCTACCTCATTCACTTGCAATCAACCCATTGACCTCTGGAGAATGTCAATCGTCATTGAATTCATTCAATCCAAGCTCAGCTGTATGTGGTACTGCTCAAGGAAATCCATGTGATGTTGATAATGGTAGTGCTTTGGCTTGTACTCGCGGCAACGGTCGCTACTTGTTGAAGGGTATCTACTCGACTGAATCAGGTTGTGGTCCAAATCAAGTGATGAAATTCACAAAAATGGACGTTGACTTCATTAAGGGCCGAGGAAGTGCCGCTAAATCACTTCCAATTCAAAACCCAAACAGTCGCACTGGTTTGACTGCATCACAACCATCATCTAGATACACCGCACCAACTCAACCATCAAATCGTGGATTGAAGAAATATTTGCCACCACAATAATTAAATGGAAGTAGTAATATTTTCATCGAAACGAAACATTCTCATTCAAATAATTCAAACAAAAAAATCAACATCAAGCACAAAGCGATAGAAGCAATTGAGTCTCGCTAGGCGTCCGTTTTTCTTTATTATTTAAAAAAAAAAAAAATTTAATTCGACTTTGGTTTGTTTCATCTTTACCCCGCGCACACACACACACACACACATTCACACCTACCACTAAAATTCAATTGTTTTTTTTTTTTATTTCGACACAAATTTTTCATATTTCAATCAAATCAACTAAATTTATAAATTTAAAATTAGTTTGTTAAAATCACCCAATCAAAAACGGAATCCATTGAGGAACGAAGAAGTAGCAAAGCCAGATTATTAAAATTAAAGGAATGAAAAGTACCATAAAATTTAATTATAAACTGTAATTAAATTATTAGGTCAAATAATACATGTTACTTGGTAAAAAAAAGACAACATAACATGATAGGCAAAACGAACTGAGATAACGATAATCAAGAGCACAGAATTTTCTTCTTTCTAAAAAAAACAAAGCACGAAACGATTAAAAAAAAACAATCAATTATTGCCATCGTCCATCTGACGAACAAAAACATACAATACAATGTAAGAAAACGAAGATTACCTTTTTTTATTGAAATTTAACTAAGTTTTTCGATATTCCTTTTTTTATGCATACATAGAACAAATATTTTTTTTTTTACCTTTTTGATGATATCCCGTATGTTGAATAGTCTTAGTTAAGAAATATCATTATTTAAATACATTTAATTTAGAAAAGAGAAATAAATTGCGAAAAGACGATTATTTGTAATAAAAAAAAAACGAGTTTTTATTTTTGAACATTTTTTCTTCTGTTTCTGTTCCACAGACTCTTCAAAAGCTCAACTGTATAATTGCTGACTGAATACAATATTGCTAACTGTAATCAATGTTTTCAGTGCCAAAAATTGATTGAATATAAAGTAATACCAAACAAACATATATGAAACGCCCGAATGTATATGTAGAAGCATAAAACTGTGTTGACGTTATGTACGCATTTTATCTTGTGTGAAACTGACTGGCCATCTCTGTTAGCACTGAAAATTTATTTTTGACTGTGACTTAGTGACTCCATTTAGATTTCGCCTATGATTATTAAATAATAAAAAAGAAAATAATCATCTTTACCAGAAAGCCCATTTCTAAGGACACAATAAAAACAAATCTTCATATACATGTGACTAGACCTCTGCCAATACAAATTCAACCACAAATTTGTCTAAAAATGTTTTTCCGATCCGATTCGGCTGTAGTTTAAATCAGACTAAAGCAATCCACGATGCAAAGGAACTATGAATGATCAATTTCAAATGGTTGCAATTTTCAGTGTTATTGTATCATCAAACGTATACATACTATTTGTAAGAGTTGTTCTATGAAGTGAATGATGTTTCATATTTTCGGTGATTTCTTTTTTGAGTATGAATTTGATTCGACGAAAGTCTTGTTAGTTCTCGTGTGAGCCGGAGTTTATCTCCACATAAAAACATAATACACGATCATAATTTAAAGATAATTGGTTCCTAAATTGCTATGGTTTTGACTGGAATCCGGTCACCGGGATAAGACTATTTTGTTTTCGTCACAGTTTCAATTTAACAGGTTTCAATGATCTGATAATAATAGCAAGTTATCTTTGCAAAGCACATGTGCTTATAATTTAATATTTAGAAATCATATATATTTGATCTTGATGCAATAGCATCGATGCAAACGTTCAGGAAACACAGTGATCAATTTATGTTTTGGTTTTTTATCAATTTTATTTGTCATATTGCAGGATTCAAACCTTAAAGGAGATTGTTTTTAAAAATAATCTTATAATAAAACTGAATAAATCTTTTAAATTGCTTTATTGACAACAAATCAACTATTGTCATTTGAATATCACTCAATTCATGTTGGTGAGTTTTCACTGAACGAAAAAACAAGACAGTTTGTTATTTTCTTTAAAAAAAATAATGGCTTGACCTCTCAAAGTTCACCAGACGTCTAGTAAATTACTAGTTATTTTGGGTGTTGTTATTTTTTTTTTAAATATTAAATTCGAGCAAGTGAGATAGAATTTTTAAATGTGAAAAACTAACAAATATTTTACAATTGTCTGCTTTTTTATCATTTTTCACTTGGGATGTGGAATGCTAATTGGAGCTAGCTTTTATTGGTGAAAACCACAATTTTCGGAAAAAGGTTAGGAAATTCCGGCAGTTGAATTTATGTTAAGCCAGTTAAAAAATAATCAGTAAAAACTGGAATTGTCTAATACACAGGCATTTATTTAAAAATTCACCAGTCTGGCAATATATCATAATAGGGTGAATCGATTTGATTTACATAATCATTATTTAACTTGATTTACATTCTGTCTGTTTATGGGCTTTCATTTCAACAGTTAAACTCTTCGTTCTATTTTTGTTTTCTGCATAACGCAGAATATCTCCACCCTAATGCGACTGGGTTGAATTATTGCCAAGGGGCGAACAACTACCAATACTACTAAACAAACGTCAAAAGTACCGACAAGTACTGAATCAATATCTGCACATACCGATGTGCGAGATGCGATTCTGTCGATTCTCTCTATCTATTCAGTTTCGCATGCCTTCTAGTTGCGCATCAGTAGATGCAGATTCTGTTTCAGTACTATCCGGTACTTTTGACGTTTGTTTAGTAGTATTGGTAGTCATTTGCCCCTCGATTATTGCAACTGGTTTTATTCGATTACACAGTGTCATTCATAAATACAGAACAATGACACTATAAATTGTTGGCGATCCAAAGTAGTCCGTCCGAGGAACTTCCTTGAATACAAAACATTTCGATTTATAGATATCCTCTTTCTCTTTTCACCGTTCATCCGTTTGTCTACAAATTCCGAGGCGAAAAGTTGAATCAAAAATTTGTTGTTGTTGTTGTTTTTTTGTTAGCGGCAATGCGATTTTGTCGCCTCACTCTCAACAAGATTCAATGAAATTATTCAATAAATTTGATTACAGTGACAATTGATGGGAGCGCAACCAAATAAAGCATTTAAATTAAACTCTTGAAATATCAAATTGTAGATAGGTTGGTACACAGCATCCGCTGTATAAAACACAATTCAGTCGACCAAATTCTCAAAAGTGATGCGGTTTAGTTATTAGAGATTCGAATCGTCATCATTTTGGATCTCGATTCTATCGGAAATTTTATCCGTTTTCGTTTCAAATTTACAGCACAACACCCTTTTTTTGCGCAAATTTTCGAAACAAATCGCATCAAAATTTCGGTGTTGTTTTTCGTTTTTTAAATTGTTTCCAATTTGTGTTACAATATGTTAGTGATTACGTTTGCACTAAGTTTGGCATTAATAAATGCTGTAACAACCGCCAGATTGCCGGATGATAGTGAACAAAGTGGAGATTTTGATACTGAAATCAATCCATACAATGCTGAAACGCCGGATTTAAATGAAAAATCAAATGAAGATGATGTTACAAAAGCATTTGCAAATCAACAACAACGACACCAAAAATCGGCAACAGCAGCAGTAGCAGCAGCAACAACAGTGACCAGCACACAGCGTCCACAATCAAAGTTAAAAACACGTAAAGCTGATTTAAATGATGATGTCAATGATTTTGTTGATTTGGTACCAAAAGGTGAAATCAAAGCCAAAATTGAAGAGTATTATCGCAACGATATGGATGTACAGCATATATTTGAATATATGCACGGTAAAGAGTTTCTTGAGCTACGTAAAAATATACTTGAATTAACAGATGTTAAGGAAACTATTCAATATTTGAATAAAAATGGATTGAATATTAAAAGTGTGATTCGAAAATTGGATCATCGATTGGGCATTTCGAAAATTCGTTCAGCACAATTGGCATACAATCCTCAAACACAGTTTGGTAAGTGCCATTCAAATTATAATTAAACAAATGGACAGATCGTTTCAGCATTTGAAATTGCATCACATACTCACACACACACACACACAAAACACTCGTTTGATGTATACGATTTCTAAAGGTACAAATACTACAATCGGTGGACTTAACGGTTTGGTTGAAGATGTTTTAGCTTTGCTACCTCAAGATGAAATATTTATGCTTTTTTTTGAGAAATTGGACAGTAGCCCAAAATTTGCTGCATTTGTACAAAGTATTGGCGATCCAGGTTTTCATCGCAAATACACAACGCTCTGGGTGAATAACATTTAAATTTGCATTGAAATGTTACACGTTGGAACACATTCGATATTAATAAATGTTCATTGTTTTGGTGTATTTCAGAAATCCAAGGATCTACATTCGGCTAGTGCGCAGCTAAAAAAGCACAAAATTGATGTTGTAAAAATTATTCAAATTATTCAGGGTTTTTTCATTTTTGGAACGTTTTAAACTTAAGTATGGAACTATACAAATGGATTTATACCAGCAAACAAAAATATAGTAAATTAAAAAAAAAAACATCAAGAAACAAACATATAGTCAATAGTGTAGTTATCAATAAATCCCTGTCTTATGCCGATCAATTGAATGTTGAAGAAATTTGCAAGCTCAGATGATGAATCAACTTTTATGAACAATTAACAGAGATATTAAACTAATAACTTTGGTCAAACAAATGAAAATGATGATAAAATCCAGTCTTTACACTGGAATGTCTGAGAAATTTAGCTATTGGCTACCAACATTAAAGCTAAATATTGTATTTGATCGGAATTCATAGTCAATTGGCACATTCCACTGTTTGAAGATTTTCTCCACTCGTCCACAATCTCATACAAAAAGTTACAAAAAAAAAAATACACAGAATTATCTCGGCACATGTGTCGATAAATGACCCAATTGTCTTTTTTAAATCAGCTATCACATGAATGGAAGATACAACTAATCAGTCCACTTGAAATTACAATCCCATTCATAGAAATAATGTTTATTGGGGTATTGTATTCGCCATAAATTATAAATTGTGACGAAAATGTCCAAATATCACCGAAAGGCAACAGGGGCAGATAGGCAACTAGAGTATAGCTGAAAGTATGTAATAAAAACCAACCAAATGTCAATATGAAAATGTTCGGTGTTCGGTGAAAATGAGAAGATTTTTATGTTCTGTACTGGAATCGGTGTATGTGGTATGTGGTATGTGCTTACACATAAAACTCATCGTGTGTAAGTTTGGCTAAAATTTGAATCGCTTAAACGGCAAAATACCAGATAAATTAGAAGAACACTTGAAACAATCTATCCCCTAACAATATGCAGTGTCAAACCGGTGAATCACCGCACAATGCAACATTCTATTTTCAAACAATGGAGAAATATTTCTAATATTTCGATGATGTGATAATCATCTAAGAATTGTGATTTTCTTCTTATCAAATGGATTAAATTAAACAACTCAAAAATGGTGGAAAAATTGGTCGTAACACATTTTATATTTAACATTCAAAATTCCTTGACATTCAGAAATGATTGTGTGTGGTCACGTCATTTGTATCAATTTGGGGCATAAAAATTGATTGATTATTATTCTTGATTTATAAGAGTTGAACATGTGATTCATGGAAAGTTCCAATTGCATACGGAATTAATCACTTAAATCTGTCGAAATTCCGAAATGTGATTGAACAACGAAGAGATACACACTTGTCAATTTTTTTTGACAATTCCAAACATTCGCCGGTCTTATCTTGATAATAAAAATGCACTTGATCTAATCAAAGCGTTGATATGAGCGTTTTTGCGTGATATATTTTTGTGTGTTGAACCTTCATTATGAGAAGAGTATAACAAGTGTCTCCGATTTATTGATGAAACAATGTCCAAATTCGATTAATTATCGCAAAAGTTGTGCGATAAATCAGATGAATAAAAGGCGGTGAACTATCATCGAGAATTTCATTGTAGGGTCAATATGAAGACGATAAACGTAATTTTTTTCACAGTTTGTGTAGTTTTGGCTACAGCCAATCCATTATTGGAGCCACGTGTTGTTGGCGGTGAAAATGCCAAAGAAGGACAATTTCCATACCAAGTTTCACTTCGGTCAAAACTATACCAACAACATTTTTGTGGTGGTTCAATTTTAAGTAATCGTTTTATATTGACGGCAGCCCATTGCAATCAGGCAGGCAATGGAAATCCAAAAAATATTTACGCAGTTGTTGGTGCATTACGTCGTCTTGAAGGTGGTATTGAAATTGAATTAGATAAAATTACACCACACGAAGGATGGAATATGAATCTACTTATCAATGATATTTCATTGATCCGTACTGCTAAGGAGATCGTCTTCTCTGACACCGTTCAACCAATTGCATTGCCAAAAGAAAATTCACCAGAAGAAAAAGACACAAGTGTTGTTTTATCTGGTTGGGGAAGACACCAGGTACGTTATTATTTTTACTACTTGAGTAATACATGGAATATTCTTTTTTTTTTTAAACGGTAGAATTCCTCTTGATTTGATTTAATGAGCTGGAATCCCAAAATGTGTTCCAAACACAATATCAAATTTACATTTTACAAGAATATTGACTTACAGTTTGCACACACATCTAATCAAAATTCATATCTTTGTTTAATTTTTAATGTAACAGTTCCCATCGCAATCATTGCCTGATATTTTGCAATTCGTTGAACCTCATACACTTACCACAAAAGTTTGCTTAGAACGGTTTGGAACGTCACCATTCGCTAAATTCATTCGTGACGTCGTTGTGTGTACAAATAACAAAGAGTCATCGGGCGCATGCCATGGAGACTCAGGTGGTCCACTGGTCGATACAACTAATCCAGAAAACAAAACTTTGGTGGGAGTCGTCTCATGGGGAATTCCGGTAATTATTAAATTGAGCAAAAATATTCAAAATGTGTAATTTATTTACATTTGACCATTTGTTTTTCTATTGCAGTGCGCTAAAGGATATCCGGATGTTTATACACGAGTTTATTCATATCTTGATTGGATTCAAAAACACATCGAAGAACAAAGCACCGATTTGGAATAATTTAAGCTCCTGAAACTCCATTTCGGATGTACTTTTTGCCAATTTTAGCACTTACATTTTTAGATTAAATAAAAAAAAATCGAAAAATAAATTGTATTTTTATTAAATCAAATACGAAACTCTGGAATGAAGCAATGAAACACAATGCCATTCCAGTAAATCGTTCATGCATGAATGATTCAGAGCGCTTTCTATATTTTTACTCCTGAAGTTATTCAAACATTTTAAAATTTAGTATAATTTTGAATCAACTCTGAAAGTTGTGGACTATTAATAATTGGTCTGCAATTCTCAAATCACACGTGTTCTAATCAATGGTTTTAATGTGTGATACTACTTGATACGACAAACATGTTCGTCTATGAGATAACGTTTAAATGGCGGATCTTTGTCCAAATTGGTGAACTATCTCTCATGAACAAATCTAAGCCGTGAATTGAACTTAAAGTCAGCGTGGAGTGGTATCAAAAGTCAAATTCATATTCATTTATTGGACATAAATTTGGCTTAGATTCGTTCATGAGTCCAGGATTCCAATAAAAAGAAAAAAAAAAGAAAAGAACACAAGACTTTGTAGTGTTACAGATGCTTAACAATCGCAATATCATTATGTTAAATGATAATGCAGGTGCCAAATAATTGCCCATTCTTTCGGGCAGATTTTTTTGTTTTCTAAACTAAATAGATCATGATAAAGATGTTTATAATAAAATATGCCATTTTGGGGAAAAAAGTATACTTTTCCGTGTCGCACGAATAAAACCGCAAATCAAACAATCCACCCAATTACAATTAAAAGAGTGAATCTACCTGGTAGATAAAATCGGGACGATCAACGTTTGATGAAAGTCTGCCGCTTTCAGAGATAAAGTCATTTGTTCCACTGCTCTCGGTCTACTGAAGTTATTCGATCATTTTAAAATGCATGTTAGTTAAAGAACCTGTAAGAATTATAACATTTTTCAATATGAGTTGCCCTCCACTCACTAGTGTAAATAGAAATGGCGCCGCCACTTTATTACACATTTCATGTTCAAAGCTAGATGATAGCGTTAACAGGTTCTTTGGTCTGCGATTCACAAGTTGCACGTTTTCTAATCAATGTCTTTACTGAGGTCCACAAACTTAAGGGTGCGGGTCAAAGGGAGATGTCAGAACCTATGCGGGCAATCGATTGTTAATCCTCATTCAAATCCTGGAACACAACCGAACCTCAGACGAAAGATTGAAATTTCTCCCGAATATCCGACGAAATAGTCAAAATCATAAAATACGTTTGTAAAATGAAATGTGCAGTAGTGTAGAAGAAAGCTTGAAACAATCTATCCCCTAGCAATATGCAGTGTCAAACCGGTGAATCACCGCACAATGCAACATTCTATTTTCAAACAATGGAGAAATATTCCTAATATTTCGATGATGTGATCATCACCTAAGAATTGTTATTGTCTTCTTATCAAATGGATTAAATTAAACAACTCAAAAATGGTGGAAAAATTGGTCGTAACACATTTTATATTTAACATTCAAAATTCCTTGACATTCAGAAATGATTGTGTGTGGTCACGTTATTTGTATCAATTTTGGGCATGAAAATTGATTGATTATTATTCTTGATTCGGGTTTTATCTTAATAATAAAAATGCACTTGATCTAATCAAAGCGTTAATATGAGCGTTTTTACGTGATATATTTTTATGTCTTCATTATGAGAAGAGTACAATAAGTGTCTCTGATTTATTAATGAAACAATGTCCAAATTCGATTGATTATCGCATAGGTTTTGCGATAAATCAGATGAATAAAAGGCAGTGAACTATCATCGAGCGTTTCATTGCAGGGTCAATATGAAGACGATAAACGTAATTTTTTTCACAGTTTGTGTAGTTTTGGCTACAGCCAATCCATTATTGGAGCCACGTGTTGTTGGCGGTGAAAATGCCAAAGAAGGACAATTTCCATACCAAGTTTCACTTCGATCAAAACTCGACAAACAACATTTTTGTGGTGGTTCAATTTTAAGTAATCGTTTTATATTGACGGCAGCCCATTGCAATCAGGCATCCAAAGGAAATCCACAAAATGTTTACGCAGTTGTTGGTGCATTACGTCGTCTTGAAGGTGGTATTGAAATTGAATTAGATAAAATTACTCCACACGAAGGATGGAATATGAATCTACTTATAAATGATATTTCATTGATCCGTACTGCTAAGGAGATCGTCTTCTCTGACACCGTTCAACCAATTGCATTACCAAAAGAAAATTCACCGGTAGAAAACGACAGAAGTGTTGTTTTATCTGGTTGGGGAAGACACCAGGTACGTTATTATTTTTACTACTTGAGTACATACATGGAATATTCTTTTTTTTTAAAACGGTAGAATTCCTCTTGATTTGATTTAATGAGCTGGAATCCCAAAATGTGTTCCAAACACAATATCAAATTTACATTTTACAAGAATATTGACTTACAGTTTGCACACACATCTAATCAAAATTCATGTCTTTGTTTAATTTTTAATGTAACAGTTCCCATCGCAATCATTGCCTGATATTTTGCAATTCGTTGAACCTCATACACTTACCACAAAAGTTTGCTTAGAACGATTTGGAACGTCACCACTCGCTAAATACATTCGTGACATGGTTGTGTGTACAAATAACAAAGAGTCATCGGGCGCATGCCATGGAGACTCAGGTGGTCCACTGGTCGATACAACTAATCCAGAAAACAAAACTTTGGTGGGAATCGTCGCATGGGCAATTCCGGTAATTATTAAATTTAGCAAAAATATTCAAAATGTGTAATTTATTTGCATTTGACCATTTGTTTTTCTATTGCAGTGCGCTAAAGGATATCCGGATGTTTATACACGAGTTTATTCATATCTTGATTGGATTCAAAAACACATCGAAGAACAAAGCACCGATTTGGAATAATTTAAGCTAGGGGCATTTATGTATATTTATCGAGGGAAAAATATACGATATTCACGAGTTTTGTATAATATTCACGTGTTTTGAGTGTTTATACGCATTATTCGTCAATATACACGATTATATTTTTTTATTTTTTCAAAATGGCTGCCGCATATTCAAATATATGCACTATATGTATATTTGTGGCTGATTTTGGAAAATATACGCAATATTTTCACATACACATTTATAGATGTTTATAGAAGTTTATATGTATTTATATTTTTAGTCAAAACCCCCTAGCTCCTAGATTTAAGCTCCTGAAACTCCATTTTGGATGTACTTTTTGTCAATTTTAGCACTTAAATTTTTAGATAAAAAAAAATCGAAATTCAGAATACTTTCTATATTTTTACTCCTGAAGTTATTCAAACATTTTAAAATTCAGTATAATTTTGAATCAACGCTTGAAAGTTGTGGATAATTAATGTTACTCTGCAATTTTCAAGTCGCAATTGTTCTAATCAATGTTTTTAATGTGTGATACTACTTGATACGACAAATATGTTCGTTTATGAGATAACGTTCAAATGGCGAATCAATTTGCAAATTGGTGAACTAACTTAGAATTCTGTGATAAAACGACTGAATAAAAGACATTGTAGTGTTACAGAAGTTCAACAATTGCAGTATCAATATGGAGGTGGTAAAGTTGGTCTTCATAACCATTTGTGTTGGATTGTCTGTGGCCGACACTAAATTTGGATCACTAAAATCTCGTATTGTTGGCGGACAAGACGCCAAACAAGGACAATTTCCATATCAAGTTTCACTTCAAAAAAATACGGGTGGTCATTTCTGTGGTGGTTCAATATTGAGCAACCGTTTTATATTAACAGCAGCACACTGCACAGAAGATTACACATCGGATCCTGGTAACATTTACGTTCTTGTTGGAGCATTGCAACGCAGCACTGGTGATCAAGTTATTCAATTGGATAAAGTTATAGTGCACGAAAAATGGAACAGAAATCAACCAATTAATGATATTTCCTTGTTACGAACGGCTAAAGAGATTATCTTTTCAAATACTGTTCAGCCAATTGCTTTGCCAACACAAAACATACCAGAAGATGGTAACGTTCAAGCCATCATAACCGGATGGGGAATGAATGATGTAAGTTATATTTTTATGAAAACATTAATGACGTGCTTTTGAATAAATTGATTGAAAATTTGTTCAATTTCAGACAAAAAGTTGGACATTATCTCAAGTTCTGCAGTACTCTGAGACACGTACAATTAGTACAAATGACTGTATTGAACGCCTTAAAGAGCGTCCAGTCGTAAAATATATTCATGAAAATATCGTGTGCACAATTAGTAAAACAGACGTTGGCGCATGTCATGGTGATTCGGGTGGCCCATTGGTCGATGTGACTGATCCAGAAAACAAGACTTTGGTGGGGATTGCATCCTGGGTCATTCCGGTAGTTACATTTTTTGCATCGAATGCGTTTTAAAACACAAAATTTATATGTGTTCTTTTGTATTCCAGTGTGCTCAAGGATATCCAGATGTTTATACACGAGTCTTTGAATATCTTGATTGGATTCAAAAACACATCGAAGAACAAAGCATCAATTTGGAATAATTTCTATGAATTTACACGATTTTTGAATGATTTGACTATCAATTAGTACATAGGTTTTTGGATTAACAAATTGTCATTCTAGACTCATATAAATTGCAAATGAAAACATGATTGATTTAATAATAAAAGAAAAAAAACAATAAAAGCCTGTGTAATTCCAACAATTACTACTCCTATATAAATTTATGTCAACAGTAAATTGTCTACAATTAATCTAATCAATAGAATGGCAATTTAATCATGCAATTAACCAGTTTAATCCACAGTTCATACAGTTTTAATAACAAAGGGCAAACATATTTCTATTTGTTGCAAATTCATACGCAGAGTTCGGCAAATACGAATGTAGGAATGAAAGACGTAGTGTTGATGTTACGAGTCTAACATGAGTAATGAATCTCTTTATTATGTCGCTTCTTATTCCTACACAAATGTTCATTTGATTCAGCATATATTGCATACATTAGAGCGTTTTATGTTGATCGTTGATAATCAGGTGGAGCATAAATGACTTTTACCGCAATATGGGGTTACCAATGAATTTATAGTATGGTAATGTTCGCAAGTGGACAAATTACACGCATTTCACACGATTTGTTAAATTTTATTTGCGAAAAAAATATTCATCGTACAGATCTCATACATATATCTCATCCGACTAATTTGAACCTGGTAAATCCGAAAAAGACCGTAAAAATACTTCAATATGTTATCTTTGGTACAAATTCGAACGCGTATAGGTGCTATACGTGGACGATTGTATTTGTATGGTAAAGAATTGTAATGGGCGATCTAGGAAATAGCAACTAAAGAGAATTTCTATTTCACACTTGATTTGTAGTGAGTTTACACAAATGTTCATAAAATCTTCATTTTTGGTCCAATCTTCTTCATCAAACACCATAGGTTCTCACGTAAAATGACTTTTTGGACGAATGGCTATTTCTCATCGAAATTAAGAGATACCGAATATCTTTTTCGATGTAGTATCCGATGGCACATTTAGATTTTGGAATTTTCGTTAAAATATGGTCGAAAACTGCACGTACTCGATTTCGACCTTTTGAGGGGGTATTTCAACCCTTGGGGCTGACCTGCCCTCCAACCCATACCTACTTAAAGCTATGTTTGATGCTGATTCTCATGCACTGAAAAAAATATTCGGTATCTCTTAATTTCGAAGAGAAATCGCTATTCGCCCCAAAAAGTCATTTTTCAAACCAATCAAGCACGTGGTCGGCTGTAGCTTAGTGGTTAAAGCACGTGACGCGGCATCGAGTGATGGTGTGTTCGATTCCACCCGGCCCAAGAGGTTTTTATTTGAAATTAATATTTGGAATAAAAAATAACCTCGTTGCTGGTGTTGTTGTTGTTCAGTTTGTATAACTATTGATGATGATACGAATGCGTTATTATCGATACGCGTGCATGAGAATAGTAATATTCGCACTTCTTGTACTACAACAATGTAGCACTCTTTCGTGAAAGCTACTTCGAAAAAAATGCGGAATAGTATAGCTATACTATTATATGTATAGTATTGCGCACCCATCCCTATTTTGCAAGAATTCATGGAATGTCTCAATGATACTCTTAAATGAGATTGAAAAACGAATAGACATCCGTTAACTTTTAAAAGTTCCAAATAATCGGTTATCTTATCAATAACTTATATTACGCTTGATCAGGGATTGTTACCAGCTGAAAATGAGGCTTTTACGTTATAAAAGTTTTTACGTGATATTTTTCTTCAGAATATTTATCAAGATATGTGTTTCCGTTCGTCTTAATTCAATTTATTGGCGAAAAATGTCCAAATTGATTGATCATCACAAAAGTTTGCGATAAACAAGATGAATAAAAGACAGCGAACTATCATCGAGCGCTCCATTACAGGGTTCAGCGAACAAGAAGATGATAAACTTAATTTGTTTAACAGTTTGTGTAGTTTTGGCTACGGCCAATCCATTGTTAGAACCGCGTATTGTTGGTGGTGAAGATGCCAAAGAAGGACAATTTCCATACCAAGTTTCACTTCGATCGAAACTTACACGAAATCATTTTTGTGGTGGTTCGATTTTGAACAGCCGTTTCATATTGACAGCTGCCCATTGTAACATGAATGCGGAAGGTCAACCAAAAAATATTTACGCAGTTGTTGGAGCGCTACGACGTTCTCAAGGAGGTATTGTTGTTGAAGTTGACAAAATTACATTACACGAAGGATGGAACATAAATCAACTTATCAACGATATTTCATTGATCCGTACTGCTAAGGATATCATCTTCTCTGACACCGTTCAACCAATTGCATTGCCAAAACAAAACGTACCAGAAGACAGAGACGTTATTATATCTGGTTGGGGAAGACACCAGGTACGTTGGTCTTAATATAAATATTCTCAGAATATCGTCTTATCATTTTCGAATAATCTAATCCATCATTGTTTAATTTTTAATGCAACAGTTCCCATCGCAATCGTTGCCTGATATTTTGCAATTCAGTGAACCTCATACACTTAGCAAAAAAGAATGCCTAAAACGATTTGGAACGTCACCATATGCTCAATTCGTTCGTGACATCGTCGTTTGTGCAAGTAACAAAGAGTCTTCCGGCGCATGCCATGGAGACTCAGGCGGCCCATTGGTCGATGTGACTGATCCAGAAAACAAAACTTTGGTGGGAATTGCAGTATGGGTCATTCCGGTAAATATTTGCAAAAAATATCGGGTGCATTTTTAAATAATAAAAAAAATACATATATCATATTTAATTTCAGTGTGCTAAAGGATATCCGGATGTTTATACACGAGTCTATTCATATGTTGATTGGATTCAAAAGCACATCGAAGAACAAAGTACCAATTTGGAATAATTTAACCTCTGAAAATCTATTTTGGAAGTACTTTTCGTCAATTTTAGCACTTAGATTAAATAAAACTTTTCGAAATTATTAGATAGTTATTTTTATAAAAAGAAGTCTTTTCGTTTATGCTAGAATAGAACAGTAAAACACAATGCCATTCCAGTAAATCGTTCTGTACAAATGATTCAGAATGCTTTTTTTTCGTTTGAAATCTTGAAATTTTTCAATTTTCATATGTGTAATTCCTATAAAATTTCGCTCTGCGATTCTCAAGTCGCACGTGTTCTAATCAATGGTTTTAATGTGTGATACTAGTTGATAAGACAAATACGATCGTCTATGAGATAACGTTAAATGGCGGATCATTGCCCAAATTGGTGAACTATCTCAGGATTCCAATGTAAAACAAATGAATACAAGACGTTGCGGTGTTACAGAAGCCTAACAATCGCAATATCAATGTGTTAAATGATAACAACGGTGTTAAGTTTGATCGTAATAATCATTCGTGTTGGATTTGCGTCGGTCGATATCTCATTTGATTTACTAAAATCTCGTATTATTGGTGGCGAAACATCATTTTGGAAGTGATTTTTATCGATGTCATTCGATTTTATAGATTAAACAAAAGTTTAAAGTTGCATTATTGGATTTATTCTGCGGAAAATGACATTCATCCAATAAATTATCTTATACGAAACTCCTGCAGTTATTCCATCTTTTTAAAATACAAGTTAGTTAAATTTTCAGTTTCAACGCAACACGATACGACAAAAACATTCATTAATGAGATAACGGAAAGACATTGCAGTGTTTAATTTGGTTTTAAATTGCAAGTTACATAATAAACAACCATTTTCAGGATTTCAATCCGAAAATGTTTGATGTTTCGTGTTTTGGTTTTTTTTTCTGTTTTGATCTGTAGCTTTATTTATTAATCGTCAAATTTGACTGCCGATGTTCGAAGTTTCTTTTCCTATTTCAATTACAAAAGTTATTTTTTAGTTTTTGTTTTTGAAAGAAAATTATTGGTGGACTTTGTTTATCTTTTCTTTATTGAAGAAATTTTTTTTTAAAAATCTTTAAGCGGCTGCTTCTTCTTCTCCTCCTTCTTTGCCAGTCAACATTCCGATAAGTACACCGGTTTCAATCATATTTTCATCATCGATGATCATTTGATCCTAGGCATCACCGACTTTGGTCTGTGTGAAGCGTTCGCCAAAATTGGTTAAAAAGTGACGCAATTTATCACTATCGATATGACCGTCCACATCGAACTTTTTGAATGCATCGATAACAGCATCGTAATCGTCTCCAGAGCCGACCTTGCGGTCTGGATAGGTCCAACAATTTTGTGAAATTGATTGCTCCCGTTGCTTCGCTCAACATTTCCTCTATTTCCTTGTCGTTTGTCAAACGGCCAACTGCATCGAAGGTGGTACGAATATCTTTTATACCAATGTTTTTACCAAGCTTTGATGCTCCGTCCTTAGCTCCACCAACAGTATTGCCTAATTTGCTAACAAGTCCTGAGAGTGCATCTCCAGCTCCATTATTCACTATAGCAGACGCACCTTAAATTATTTTAATTTTGAAGTTGACAATAACAGTGACCTT
Organism: Aphidoletes aphidimyza; assembly: GCA_030463065.1. Classification (NCBI taxonomy): domain Eukaryota; kingdom Metazoa; phylum Arthropoda; class Insecta; order Diptera; family Cecidomyiidae; genus Aphidoletes; species Aphidoletes aphidimyza. The sequence continues at coordinate 29,665,976 of CM059998.1, read as the reverse complement.
CGATTCAGAGTTAAAAAACAATGTGGCGAAACGGACGTACTACATGTACCCCAATGTCATAGCGTAGTTGCGCTACGCTATGGCGTAGAAGTACGTGCATACTATAGTACCTTTGTTTCACCATTTCGTTAAAGAAAACTTCATCATGAATTAGTATGGAAATCAAAGTGTTACATAGTCAACTATGAAAATAAAAGTGCAACATGAAATAGTTGGAAATAAATAAGCAATTCATGATGCTCTTTTCCAATGTTTGATTGTTGCATATTTATTTAAAATATTTCGAAGATTCTGCGCACTTTGTGCTGCAGTTTTCGAAAACGTTTCTTACACCCGGCAATAGCGCCATATAACTTAATATTGCTGTCAATGTCGTGTTTTATGCTCTTCTTCTTCTCTGTATATATACACAGAGATGTCAAACGAGAAATATCAAAGTGTGCGTTTTGCTACTGAGCTGCGTACGGCAATTACGTTTGTATGCGTGTGTCATTTTTTGAAGAAGAAGCACATAAATTAAACATAGCGCTATCGTCCCTTGGTTTCTAATGGTGCACTTGTCCAAACACTTCCATGCATGTCTAAACACTGTGATGTTTTTTTATGTTTACGGCTGTCGGCCATTATATTTCGTTAATTGTGGTGCAAATCCCAAAAATTAGCAAAATGTTGACTACAATAAATATGCAACAATCATACTTTGGAAATAAAGGTGCAACATGTAATAATCGAAAATTAAAGAGTATCATGAATTATGTTATGAAACATATTGTAATATATTTACTTTCATAGTTGACTATGATCAGTACCCATAAACGACACTATACAATATTATAAGAAAAATAGCGCATCTGGTTACGAGAATTTATCAAATTCTCTCCTCCTTCTCTCTTCTCTCTATCACTCTTGAAGCTTGATAGATTGGTTCAGATGATCATCACCAGATGCGCTTCTTTTTATTTTCGACATAAAATACACTTCCAATCCCATACAAATTCATGATGAATTTTTTTTTCAACGCTGAAACTTAGGTCAATATTATTTGCACTATTATTCTCAATGGTTCAATTTACGGACTTTTGGATAAAATAAGAATAATTATCAATTGTTTCGTGTGCTCATGCTTACCAGAAATGTTGACAGCGACATTTGCCATGAAAATTGCGGAGATTATGGCGTACTTCATTTTTAACAGAACGGACTTCTATTGATGGATACTCGTTTGTTCGGTTGCCTTTTATAGTAAACTGACTTAGTATCGTTTAGCAAAAATATCGTAAATAAGACTGTATTTGAAAAAATAATTATTTGATTGCTTGTTTCCAAGGCATTTTTCCCCAAAATAAGCTCCCTCTACAATTCAAATGGGAAACTATGGTCAGTTATGTAACCAGATAACAATATGGTCACAAAAGTGACCAGATTGCTATTTGGTTACAATAAGAACCACATAAAAAAATGTGTGAATTGAAAAATTGGTTTTATTTTTTATTTTTGAATCTTGATAGTTTACTTAAAAAATGCGTAATGATATTAATAAAATTCAATCATTATTTTCGCATATGAAGTTGAAAAAATAATCTTATTCGGTTAAACGTTATTCTTTGCATTGCTGGTCTAAAGTTGTAATGTATAAGTGACAAACCATAATAAAACACATGAAATGATCTTTTATATAAAAACAACTCATAATATATCATGCTTAGAATTGATATTTATCAAAGTTGTCGATTTTTCACGGATTCTTTATGTTTATCACACAGCATGCTGATTTGTCTGCAGCCGCGACGGTGGCGCCACCACTGGTCAGAAGCAGAACTGTTTTATAATGGAAATTTGTATCTACCAATATTCATTGTAAAGTTGTGTGCATCTGAACGTGCTTCTGACAGTACATATTAGCACGCTGTGGTTTATCAGGATCAAATCTCAAAATATGATGTATAAGTGACAATAGTTTTGCTATGCAGTTAACCAAATAATAATAATATGGCAATTTTTGAGTAAAGAAAAATCGTAAAAAAATTGAAGATTTAATATTAGCATGATCTACTATCTTAACTTTTCCACCTAAGAAAAGTGACCAGATTGAGCTTTAACTTTGAATTAATAGACGGCGCTTATTTCGGAATATTTCTCCATATAAAAATGCATTGCCTTCGATGATGCCATGCTTGTTTCGTTTGATTATCTTCGTCAGTATAAATTCGTATAAAGTTAAATATACAAAGCATGACTTTGCACATAGGTCAGAGACATAGCCGCCAAGGTCTACGATAAATATGCAAATTGCCAATATGAAAGAATTTTATCTTTACTAATCTCCTATTTGTCATAAATGTCTCGTAAAAACTCGTCTTCATTTTACTGCATACCTTGAATAACTGTGCAAAACCGTCTAGCATTTTATAGCATTCCACAGAAGATTTATTTAAATTTTCGCATGACTTTTTTGATGATTTATATTTAATTTGGTCATAAAAGGAGAAACATTTGATCCCCATTAGGCCTTGAAAAATTGCTGACATTGCCAAAACAATGGTTTGCTGTTTTTTTTATTCAAGTCCTATCTCCACCTGAAAACGAATTTAAAAATTGCAATTTGTTTTTTTTTTTTTTTTTTTTTGAGATAAACAAGGTGTGATTTAGTACGACAATAATGTGATTGAGTGCTTAAGCAATTGCGATTATACGAGTACAGTGAGATTGTTGTAGTACTAGAGACCCCTTGGAGATAAGCCTCTAAGAATTTCATTGATTTAACAACTGCATAGTTTTGGATGTCTCCCGAGCATAAGGCTTGTTATATGGAGTAGAGTGATACGAAATTTCATCGATGTCGAAGTTATATGTAAAAAAGGTGCTTCACAAATGTTAGCTCAATCGGAAAACGGGAAGTGGCCCCGCATCGGACATATAGCACAAAGATGTGGCTAGATTTCAGCAATAACAAAAAATCAAATCAATTCTTTTGAGGACGGCGATGATTATTCGTACAATGACGATGTGGATTTTTATCCTAATTTAGATGTGTAATGTATTAGAATGATAAGAATAGAAACACGTCTGAATAGCAAGCTATTGAAGTATGAACTAACTATCTTTATTGAAAGTATAATATAAGACTACTATGATATGTGAACCAATCTATCAAAGGGGGACCTTTAGGTTGAGTTGGTAGAGTGATGGAAAGGCTTTGTTCGATTCCTCCCAGTTAAAGTCGTCAAAAGATTTGTTAAAAGAGCTTCCATAATGGTGCAAGTATTCGAATTTTACAATTTAATTTGTCAATCATTTATTTTACATCAAAGGGATGTGTATAATATACACTGTATACTGATGGATATTTGGTATCGATTCCATTCAGATTCGAGCACTGTAGCAAAGTAGTATATCTGATTCTGTGCACGCTGTTTTACAGGACACACGTGTAAGCAAGAGGAAAGATAATTGCAGAGTGTAAATTTCGACTGTGTTTTTGAAGCTATAAAAATTGTATGGAATTGTTGTTGTGGTTGCATAATACATAACCAAGATTTGTATATTTTTAACTTTATACTAAGATAATCCAAACAAGCAATTAAATAATTATATTTTCAAATGCAGTCTTATTTATGATATTTTTGCTAAACGATACAGAGTCAATTTGCTATAAAAGGCAACAGAACAAACGAGTATCCATCAGTTTGCTTAGTTTTTCCAAAGCATTCAATTGAAGTACAATCTTTTAAAAATGAAGTTCGCCGTAATCTTTGCAATTTTCATGGCAATTGTCGCTGTCATGATTTCTGGTTAGCATGAGCAGCACACGAAACCATTGATATTTATTCTTATTTCATCCAAAAGTCTTAGAATTAAAGTTGAAATTCAAAATTAAAATCATTTAAGGTGCGACTGCTGGAGTGACTGATGCAGTTAAAGGCCCAAAATCAGGAGTTGATGGGAAAGTGGGTAAAACTGTATCAGGAGTTGGTGGGAAAGTGGGTAAAACTGTATCAGGAGTTGGTGTTTAACTACTAAAGAACGTGTAGCAGCTTTCAACTATTTCTACACTTGCATTATGTTTGCATTAAAGCTCTAACAGACAAACATGGAGCAAATGAGTTTAATCACAATGGCGATCAAATACAAGTGGATATGCCATCTTAGAAATAGTATAAAAACCCTTCAAAATATTACAGGTTCTTTAAATTCCGAATAAAATGTTGTAATTAACATGTTCTTCGTAGCCAAAACCATTCAATTGAAAATGAAGAATTCATAGAAATATTGTAAAATAAAATGAAACTGTACAAGTTGAAAAGTGTATAGATTTTTATTTCTACACTTGATGTTTGACATATACGCAAACAGTGCGGTATCGCATACATATATCTTTCCGATACTTTTGTCATCGAGATACTTTGCTGCGTAAATTCAACCGATGTGTGATGAATTAATGAATTATTCATACTAATAGAATTTGGCAAATCCTATGTTGGATTGCTTTCTCAAAACAACAAAATTATGTAATTCTTACAGAATATTGCTTTGCGAGTCACAAGTTGTACGTGTTCTAATCAATGTTTTAAGTGAGTGATACTGCTTGAAATGACAAATATGTTCGTCTTAGAGATAACATTCAGTAGCGAATCAATGTCGATTTTGGTAAATTGTTTGAGGGCTCCAAGATAAAACGAATTAATAAAAGACGTTGTGGTGTTACAAACGCTTAACAGTTGCAGTATCAACATGAAAGTGTTAAAGTTGATTTTCATAACCATTTGTGTTGGATTAGCAACGGCCAATTCTAAATTTAGCCCGCTAAAATCTCGTATTATTGGTGGAAATAATGCGACAAAAGGACAATTTCCATATCAAGTGTCAATTCGATTGAGATCAATCAGGGAACATGTTTGCGGTGCCTCGATTTTGAGTAACCGTTTCATGTTGACTGCAGCGCATTGCCTCGAATATCCACATTCAATTCCAGAGAGTGTTTATGCAGTTGTTGGAGCTTTACACCTAAATGGCGGCGGTGTTACAGTTTATTTGGATAAAATAACACCACATGATGACTATGATAGTAAAACGCTCATCAATGACATTTGTTTGGTTCGTTCTGCCAAAGAGATCATCTTCTCGGATTCAGTTCAACCAATTGCTTTGCCAACACATAATTTACCAAAAGAAGGAAACATACAAACTATTTTATCTGGATTTGGCAGAAATTCTGTAAGTATTTTCCAACAATTGAGTACTTTAATACAGTTTATTCCAATGAACATCTTCTACAAAATGGAAATGGACAAATGTTTAAAATAAACCATTTTGATTGATTCAATTGAAATTTTCAGTCATCCTCAGACGATATGTCAAACAACTTACAATTCACAGAGCCTCGAACAATTAGCAACACCAATTGTGTTGAACGATTCAAAAAACATCCGTTAGTTTTTTTCGCAAAGCGGATTCGTGAAACCCTGATATGCACAATGAATGGAAATGCGCCAGTTTTGGATGAAAATATATCTAATCGTGTCGGTGCGTGTCATGGTGATTCAGGTATTATATTCACATCATCATTTATTTTAATACATAATGAAAAATTCGTTTTATGAATCAGAGTCTTTCTATAGGTGGCCCACTGGTCATGGGGACTGATCCGGTAAACAGGGTATTGATTGGAATCGTATCATGGACCGTTCCGGTAATTAAAATAGATGGATAAAGCGCATCATATGGCTGGTTTATTAGTAATCAATTATTACGGAGAATGAAACATTTATGTGATGCTATTTATCTGGTTTTTCTGTTATGACTTGAATTATTTGTTGAAAATGATGACAGGATATTGTATAAATCATGAAACATACATTTCTGGTTATTTATTTCAGTGTGCAAAAGGATATCCGGATGTTTTCACACGAGTTTATTCCTACCTCGATTGGATCCAAACACAAATGGAAGAACAAAGCAATTTTATCGAATAATTTGTATTTTGATTTCAATGGCACATGTTGAAAAAAAAGCTATGTGTAAAAGATAGAAAAGTTTCAGATTTTAAATAAGATGCATGAACGTTTCCTGCATGTTAAATCAATAGTGAAAATATGTTTTGGATTTTTCAAGTTTCGCAAGTAGTTAGATTACCGTTTAGCATCAGAATAGCATTGAATTGAAACACAACTTTTCGCATCAATTTTCGAATTAGGCCGACACATGAAATACCTAAAAGGAGTAAACGTTTTTGCAATGACATTGAATGGCATTTCATTCATTTAAAAATTGATACGATAGTTGGCGTTTCGGATGTGGCCAAGATTGCATATTCAATGTAAACGTCAAACACAGAACGAGGTGGGCTAGCTCACCTCAGCTGAACAGAGAGAGAGAGAACTGTATAAACAAACTTCCCAATTTGAGTGCCTACAGGAAATTGTGTGTGTATTCGATGGGAATACAAGTACATACGTATCAAACTCAGAAGATTCGAGGAACTTCAACATTTTCTGGTGCATTTAGAATGGCGTGACTAATTAAATAACTCACATGCATGATATATTATAGAATTCATCTTGAATCGTTTGGAATTATTAAAATTAATTTAAACCAATGAAAAACTATTCAGTTTTTTTTGAAATTCGATTTGCTTGACGTTTAGTCACATATTTCATCAACTGAAAGTTATGCATTCGATTCACTGAGATTCAAGCGGAACATAAACAACTCTAAACGAAATTGCTCGAGGATTCCCTGTATTGATACTACTGAAGGTAGGTTTTCGGTTTTTAGGACGGTTTTCAGGCGATCCCCTTAAAATGTTCGAATTTCAAAAAAAATGCATGCTCCACATATTCTAGCATAGAATTTACTTCCAAAATGTCTAAACGCTAAACAAATGGGTTTTGAAATCAAAGCTGTAGTGAATTGTTATATTACTACCAAATTTTAAAACAACATAAAATCTGGTGCTAAAATGATATTTCACAACAACCTTAATTGGAAAACCTTGCAAATATTTTTTTCTGAGTAGAATATCCGTAAATGTTAAATTTCCATGTATATCCAAGTCCATATTTTTTTTCTATTCTAGGATTCCACCACTCAAAATGGTTTCAAATGTTGTGTAACACAAATCTCTTCTTTTAAAGCTTTCTGAATAATTCATTTAAAATTGTCTAAATAAATAAATATTTTTTAAATCCGTCAATATTTTGGAAATTCAAACAAAATAGCAACTTCTTTTCCAAATCCATTTTATTATTAAAATTGTGTTAATGGTGGTGTAATTAAATCTATTGATTTTGATTGACAAAATAATAATCATTTGAATTGCCTTTATTATCAATCAAGCACCTCAAAAATTGTGAAAATCATCGAAACACTTGTGTTATCATTATAAAATCCACGTGTGCGTGTATACAGTGACATTCAAATTGATCGATCGTTTTTAATTGAATGAAACTATTGTTTATTTATGTTCATCAATAATTCATTTTAATCACATTTTTTGTTTGAATTTTTACCCATTGACTTAGTTTGGCTTTGGCTAATTGATTGTTTAATTGTTTGTTTTTCGTTGTTGTTGAAATATTAATTAAATGATTGAGAAATCAAGTAAAATTGAGATAGGGTCAGTGACCAATGCCAACTCAAAGGCACTTCAAATATTCCTTTGTGTTTTTTTTTAAATTTAAATAATAATATTGTATCTTCAATTTTGCTTTTCAGCATGAAAATTCAAAATAAAATGAAATTATTTTATGATCTAATTTTATATCTGGAAACAAACAACACGATGGAGCCATTGATCAATTTGGTGACTAAACTACTGTTGAAATAAAAATGTTAATGTGTTTTGCTATGATGAATAAACATTATTCAGCGTCGTTCTATGGTACAAACAATTAATTTTTCACCAAAAATGGGTTAACTACTGAATCAATTGAGCTTATAAAATGAGATTATTAACTAATAGGGAGTGGTTTGTCTTATTGATTGATATAAAATTGAACACTTGAACTTTTATTTTCTATTGTACGTGATCGACACAATGCCTTAAGAAATTATTCCCTGCTAAATTTACTATGGATTGATTTTTGATCAATTAATGGAAAGTAAAACAGTTTTTCGCACTATTTTATTGTTGAATCTGAAAATACTCAACTCATCTGATAAGATTTTATTGGCCAATTGATTATCTATCGTATGAAATTCAAGATAAACGAATTGAATAAAAGACGTTGACATGTTAGCCCGCTTTTCATACCAGTGTCCACTATGAAGGTGATAAACTTGATCTGTTTAGTAGTTTGCATTGCATTGGCTGCGGCCGAAACGTTGTCAAAACCTCGTGTGGTTGGTGGCGATGAGGCTATAGATGGACAATTTCCATACCAAGTGTCACTCCGATCAAGAATATTTCGACAACATTTTTGTGGTGCTTCAATTTTGAGTAATCGTTTCCTCGTGACGGCAGCACATTGTACAAGCGGACTTAAATCGCGACCATTCTTCGTTGTTGCTGTGGTTGGATCAGTAAGCCGTGGTCAAGGCGGCAATACTTATAAATTGAATAAAATTTACCGACATGAAGGTTGGAATATGAATCTACTTGTCAACGATATTTCATTGCTCCGTACTGCACAAGATATCACCTTCACTGACACTATTCAACCGATTGCTTTGCCAAAACAAAACATACCAGAAGAACAAACGGCAACGGTTGTATTAACTGGATGGGGACGATACAAAGTAATCTATTGCAACATATTTGTTTATTGTTATTTTTTCTGATTCAAATAATCTCGAAATTGTTGTTACTCAATCACCTTTCAGTTCCCATCACAGCAATTGCCCAACATTTTGCAATACGCTGAAGCACAAACACTTAACCCCACCGATTGTGTTGCTCGCTTCAAAAACAGCCCATACGCCAGATATGTACATGACACCAGTCTATGCACAACAAATAAACCCGGCGTTGGTGCATGCCATGGTGATTCCGGTGGTCCATTAGTTGATGTGACAAATCCAGAAAATAAAGCTTTGGTTGGAATCGTCTCATGGGGTATTCCGGTAAATATATAGTGAATGTATTTATATATTCAAACCATGAGTATGACCGGATATTTGTTGTATATTTTATTTGCAGTGTGCCCAAGGTTATCCAGATGTATATACACGAGTTTATTCATATGTTGATTGGATTCAGAAGCATATGGAAGATAAATAAATTCAGCAGCGACATGAATTAATTTGAAACTTCAATTCATCTCCAAAAAATGTTACTTTTTTATCCATTTTTGACAGAACATTTTATTTGTCAAACTTAAAATTGTGTTTTTTTTTTGGGGATTTACAAAACGTTTATATAAATTGACTGTAATTGAACAGTTCTAGAAGTAACTTGCTGCATTTTCATTGAACAAAAAAGTCTTCCTTCAGTTTAGATAAGCCCGAGTGTCGATGTGTTAACGACGATGTGTTGATGATCTTGAAAGTGATCAAAATGATTTCTTGGAAAGTAGCTCTTTTGAATCTTAGATCACATAAAAACGATACCTGGTATTAAAATAACCTGATATACTGATAATGACATAAACTTTCCCACTTATCGTTTGTTGAACTGGAGCCAATTGTTTGAATAACTTTGAAAAGTGAACTGTTCATCCATTTCTCTTATAATTCTCAATGTAAAAAATTAACATTTCACATTTAAAATATCCTTTCAATACATTTTGTGTGCTATAATATTAAGATTTGTTGAAAAGTTCACATATGTCAGTTGATAAAAGTTTAAAAAACGCAAAATGTTTCATTTGAAAAGATGTTCGAACTACTACTTTTTGATTGTTTAACTGTTTATTTGGTTACAAGTACAATTTGTAGAAAAATAAACAAAAAAACATACTCAACATTTCAATAATTTCACTGCAATTTTGTTGTTTATTAATAATTTAATGTTTATAAACTAAATTACATGAGCTTTTAAAAAAAAACAATTAAAACAATCGCAAATCAATAAATTAATTTAAAATGAAAATGGAATTTGCCAATTTAGTATTATTTAGCATAGCGCATTTGAGGTATGTGACGATCGTTGCAATGGCAATGAGTCTCCTTCCGTCCGGAATATCTAAATCCAAAAATGAATAAACAAATATTTCAATGAAAATTCTGTGTTGTGATCAATTAAAGTCAACGACAAGTAGCACATCGGCAAGTAATTACCTGTTTAAAATCGTGCACGTTACAACCTAATATCGTACGTCTATGGGCCGTTGTTTACGTTGTTCAGAAATACACAGGCGAAAAACAATGAAAACGATATAAAACGAAAGAAAGTGCGTTCATTCATTTAAATTATATTGCACACAATAATAATTTTATTTTTTCTTTACACATCTAGAATATAAATTAGATTTTATAAAAAATAGAATGCATATATGCGATGACTGAATAAATAAAATTTTAGCGCTCACACACATATGAAATGAGAAAATGATAGACCAAAAGAGACGGACAGAGGAGAAAAAAAAATCAAATTAAATTTAGAAAACAAATGAAAGATGTTTTGAATAAATTAAGAAAAACCGATGAAATTGTAAGTGCGAAAGAATTTCGAAAAGCAACAACCAAAAATAAAAGGCCACACACGCACACTATAGAGTAGATAGAAAACTCTTAACAACTTACATCAATTACATTGGTTAATGGAATGATTCGGTGTTAGTTTTGGATCGGTTTTGATTTTGGATCGGTTTTAATTTTGATTGACGGAAGAAGAGGTCGGTGTTGATTTAGAAATTCGCAAGAAAAGGAAGAAGGAAATTGAAGGTCAAAAAGTGTTGGGCATTTCGTTTTTTTTTTCTCTCTGTCTTTTTGATTTTATGGCATCACCATTATTACATGCAACTGTATTTAAATATCATCAATGAAATGATGTTCAAACACAATACGATACCTAAAAATATAATCGATACAGTGGGCATTTTATATGTGTTTGTATTTTTGTAGCAACACAAAAATTGGTTCATTTCAAAACTAACTATTATAAATTAAATGCTGTTGTTATTACTGTTCTCAAAACTGTGATCAGTCAATGGAGTGGCGGATGATGTGGATGGTGAGAGTTCGACCAATTCTGGAGTCGGTGTGGTTGCTACTGCAGGCTGCGTTGAACTTTCGTCCATGTTTTGTTGACGATATGCAATTTCTTCACTACGGTTCATCTCCTTCATTGATGCACTGTGTGGTTTCAGCTCTTTTTTGCGCAATCTAACTGATTTTTGCGGTGCATACGCATAATATTGACTGATTGGCATGAACATTTCAATAATTCTATAAAAAAAACACACACACAGAACACACACATTCAAATTAGTTATTCCGTACAAAACAAATGGAATAAGTCAATATTTGCTATGAGAGCTTTTACCTTTCATATGGATATTTATCGTCAATAATATCGACCATTGACTGAAACCGGCATGGAATATCACTTAAATTACCGCATTTTTCGTTATGTTTGTCCGTAAATGATTCAATGGCTGTCATTGCAAACCGTGAAACTTCGTTAATTTGCTTTTGTCGTGATTGGCCTATGAATTGAGTGAAATATGTGTATTTGTTAAATTGTGTGAAAAAAACAATTATAAATACGTGTTTAAAATTGACGGACTTGGCGGAATAATGTAACACTGTAAAGAAAAAGTCTACAGAAAAATGTTATTCAGTGTATTTTCCGCGGACTTTTTCTGTGTTACATTATTCCGCCAAGCCCGTCAATTGAGCATCGAAATTTCAAAGAGGCAATGCCAAATGTTACAGCCTCATAGCTGTGCAAAGTTAATATTTGACGCTGGCCAATTTTTGATTGTCAATAGAATTTTATGTTATTTCAAATGTTATGTTTGTTTCCACAACTTACGGAAATCAAATGATCGTTTTTCGTCAGTATCTTCATCACTTTCATCTGTGCCAGCTAACATTTCAACAACATTCAATGGTTTGGTTTGCAAACGTGGCAAGAATAATAGAAGGCAAATAAGTGCAATAAATTTAACAATTTTTTTAAATATAATCAATTTGATAAGAATTTTTCCGATGGTAAATAGATCCAATTTGAATTTAAATTTATCGAACAGCCAATGTTCATCACGTGGTGCACTATGAACTGAAACGGGATATTTTTGTGGTGCCGGACCATAATTGTAAACATTTATCGGTCTTGGACCGTATGTACTGGGCGTTCCATAGTGATAGCCAAACGAGGGTGGACCGTAAGATGATGATGGCGGTCCGTATGATGGTGCAGATGATCCGTATGATGATGACGCGGGTTCATATCCGCTCGGTGGAGGACCATAGCTGCTTGACGGTGGACCATATTCATTAGATGTTGGTGGTCCATACTCACTGGATGGTGGACCATATTCACTCGATGGTGGACCATATTCACTTGCCGGTGGATTGTATGAATATCCCGGATGCGATGAGATGCTGTTGTCTTTGTAGTCACCATGCGCTTTAACAATAATTGCGATTAATAAAACCATATAGTAAAACTGCCAAAAAACAAATGAACACTCACAATTCAATGAATCTTCCTCATGTGTTTTGTGCAAAGCATCAATATATGAATCATGTTCTGAACGCTTTTCACGTGAATCAATGCTAGCACCAATCACAGTATCACTTATCAAAATGATTGAAAGAAAACCGAATAAAAATCGTCTAATTGTCCCCATGGTTCGCTAATATTTCACACACAAAAACAAACACAATCCTTCAACTGTCTTTAACAAAAATCACTAGTGACACACAAATTTCACAAATGAATTTGAATCAATGAGGTGTATTTTGGATATGCGCACACGAGACTACTTATTGATGTTTACTTGACAAAGTAACGTACCGTATTGCCAATGAATCAAAGTGTGCAACGCATTTTTAGTAATTCGGCGCTTTTTGTGGCACTGGTGGTACGCGGCGTATGTATGCACATTAATATTTGCACTACCCGTGGTTAAACGTTATTCTCTTTTTGTCTTCTATTTTCGAGTAATTAAATAAGTACACACCGGCACAGAAACAATGTAGCCAAAGACAATAAATGAAATGATACACTGGAAATGGAAATGGTATCGAATCTACGAAACGGAATAAAATTTAAAATTAAACCACAATATTAAAAAAAAAAAAATAAAACATGGATTGAATTATTTATACACAGAGAGACAGAGAGGAAAGAGAGAGAGAGAGAGAGAGAGAGAGAGAGAACTGCGTGGCTATTTCGCTTTGAACATGTGTAAGCCATGTCGTTATCTATAATGAAAACATTTTTTCGATTGCAATGTGTCGTTATGTTATGCCATTGTTACTTTCTTTCCATCTACGCACATTACAGCTGGAATTGTGAATTTTGTTTGTTTGTTTGTCATTTCTTGTCCACTCTCACATCGCGCAAACAAACTGAACAAAAAAAAAATGGCCAATAAAATGATTGTGGCCGAATAAAATAAACAATCAAGCATATTTAATAAAAGAAAGGAAATTAAACGTCGAACAATTGTCAAAAAAAAACATCATTCATGTGATCAGATAAACACAGTGAGTACCATCATTTTTCAATAAACAGCATGTATAAATTCTATGAAGAGCGAAAGTTTTCAAATTAACTGGAGCTTGTTCGACATCTGTACATTTGTCCAATTCGTTTCGACAAATCGTAAAAAAAAACAAAATTCATTCATTTCAGATTTTTGACCTCCTCCTTCTCCTCCCCAAAATGGGAACTGCGGAATTCATTTGAAAGAGAATTTCGATTTTTTTTTTGAATCATTCGTTTTGTTTTGTTATTCAATTGAAAATTCTAAGCACATATTGTAAAATGTTCATCTAATTGACACCACATCATCCATAAAAACGGATCTCCGGATTGGCTAACGAACGAATAAATTCCCCAAAAATCTGTTTGCGCCTTGAGAAAGTTCTCTCTGGTCAACTGTATTTCATTGACCGCATTTCATTTGGAGAAATAAAAAGTCTTTAAATACCAAAAGTGGTAGAATATAGAAACTAATTCGATTTATGTGCGATGAATATAAAATCACTTTCCATTCCTTCTTTACTTACGCTTGATTACTACAATTTGATAACACAAATTGCAAACGCAAAAATTGTGTGTGTGTGTGTGTGTGTCGCTCGTGGCACAGCGAAATCAAATTCGATTTGAACAACAACAACGAATGAAAACAGTTTTGAGCTTGTTCAAGAATACAAAAATATTTTGGCATCATTTTCATGTAGCCGAATAAAAAATCAAATCAAATAAACAAGCTTGCGCATGGTAGAATTATTTATAAAATTTAACATTCATAAGCTGGTTTTTGCTATTAGCGACATAACGTTTGACAACGGTGCAACCGATGGAAGAACTTATTATATATGAGACAGAAATGGTGACCGAAACGACCGCAAACAAAGTGTGTGTGTGTGCGCGAGCGCGCGTGAGCGACACACGAGCTCATACCACGAATTGGAGTGCGCTCAATTTTGCATTTCACTTACCATCCGACCGAAATTTAATGGAGAAAATGAAAATAAAAGCAAATGCACAGCACAAAGTGTACGGAGCCAAAAGAGCGTCAAAGAAGCACGTTTTTGAGCTATTTTAATGCTTGTTTTAATTGCATATTGTTCATACTCCGGTTTGTGTGCCGTTTTTTTTTGTTGTTGTTTGTCAATTGAAAATGAAAAGTGGACAACAAGCAACAACAAAAAAAACGCGTAAAAGCATGAAATTCGTGTGCGTCTATGATGATATTCGGTCGTGAAAATGTTCAACGTCCGGTGTATGCAACGACGAGTAATCGAGTGAAATGTGTGCCAGAATAACCACCAATAAAGTGATTATTCAACGGTTCAAAGTTGAACTAACTAAATTGCATATGATTACCGTCATAATTAGTTGTGTGTTGTTAGATAATGAAAATGATGGCACACACTAGTCGAGTGACTCTACCTCGACCATCATTCAACCGAAAAAGTCTCATCCTGTTACCACCTTTTGTCATTGCACAATAATTTCGGTTCACTTTCATCGTATGGAATAGTTCAAGAAAATAGTGGCAAATTGAAGACACTAGAAAAAAACGAAAAATCAAATCATAAATCAAACGCCCATGGAATTTTCACTTTGTCATCACTTTTTTTCTGTTATTTTTATTTGTAAAAAAATTAGAACATTTTTTTTCTTTTGTCTCATTTTAACAATTCTTTGTAGATCTCGTTTGTGTTTTCTAGTTTTTTTTGTTTGTCTCCTCTCTTTCTCAATATATAGTTTAATAATAATAATAATAATGTACTCTTCCGTTTAATAATAACACCAGAAAAAAAAAATTATAATAATAATAATTCAATCATCATTATCATCACGTATATTTATAATAAATGTTCTTGCATTTGCTGCACAAAACAAACATTCACACCAAGATGGTGGTTTCAATCGGTGATTGGATTCAGTATGAAATATGTGTGCCGTTACATTGCGATACTAATTTTGTTGTTGTGTTTGCTTTTTGTATGTGTGTGTGTGTGTGTGTGTGTATTTGATTTTACGATATTCTTGCAAATGGTTATTAATTTCGATATTTTCTTCCCGCCTCTCAAAATTACGATTATTGATTTTGAATGCCTGTTTATAAATTATGAAATGGTTACTTGCTAGTAAACTTATTAAAAAACACTCAATGCTTATTTTTTATGAATTGAAAAATGCTGCTTTTCATTTGTTTGTGTATGTAAACCGCACAATACGCACAAATCGATTTAATTATTTTTTTGTTTACTATTATTGTAAAATGGCATTCCAAATCGATTGACTTGAAAATGAAACGGTTTTTTTTGCATTTTATCAATGCATACAATCAGGTGCAATGTCAATGTCATCGGAATGGACGTTTTTTTTGTTGTTGTTGTTGTTGTCAATTATATCCATCAGTTCTAGGTTTTTTATTTATTTATATTTAGAAAAAAGTAAAAAAAAAACTGTTCTGGATGCAAATTGATTTGATTGTATTTGCGAGTTTAACGTGCTAAAAGCATATTCAATGTATCTAAATCGATATGAAGCCGTATATCAAGCGTCTATTGAATGTGAATGGGCGCGCACAATGTTCACGATCAAAGTATCACTTTTTATCAATTTTGTGTGAATGTTTTCATTTCATTTACACATAACTTTTCAATTCAATTTCGAAACATTTAATCGGTTGAACAATTGAAACAAAAAAACACGAACAATATGCGTACCATTCAACATTTATGTTTTTTTTTTTTTTTGGACCAACAAAATAAAAATTAAGACGAGATATTAACACAGAAATGTATTTGATACTAGGGGCAAAACACTACCGAAAGACCAAATTCACCAAGAATAAGTGTACAAATACCGAAAAGACCCAAGAAAGACCGAAAAGACCGAAGGTGGACCGAAAAGAACAAAAATAAAAAACAACACACACTGTGTCTCACACAGCTAAAGCAACGGTATTCTATGTATATATTTCACTATTGTTCTTTTCAGTCTATCTTCGGTCTTTTCGGTCTTTCTTGGTTCTTTTCGGTATTTGCACATTTATTTTTGGTGAATTCGGTCTTTCGGTAGTGTTTCGCCCCTTGATTTGATAGAAATTGAAATTTTGTATTGCAAGTATATTTTAATGCATGTGAATTTTTAAGTATTTGCAATTTTTTGTTTGGTTATTTTTCTGGTTGCGTTCAAAACTCATAAGACTAAATATCGGTGTATATGTGACACAATTTAGCAATGCACAGATGAGGTGTTTTCTACGTTCTTTCTAATGGTTGTTACCGTTTTTTTTCACTGGAGAAAGAATCATAAAAAATGGTTTTCGTTTGAATCCATATTTCTAATCATTATTATCTGATTTTAGGTTTTTTTTCTTTGACAATTGTTAAATGTTATTGTTTTATTTTTTGTTGTTGTTGTTGTTATATTTGTTTGTGTTTTTATATTTCAATTTATTAAAATGGCAACTGTTTTTTTTTAGTTTTCATTCTATTGCCTACAGACTATTTTTTGTTTGTTTATTAAATTGTTTGTTTTCTGCCTTCGAATTTTTATCACGGTTTTTTTTTTGTTGTTTAAACTATTTTCGGGAAGAAAATGGAAAATGATATAATAGGTTTTTTTTTAAATTGTAAATTAATTATTGCAATGTGTGTGTGTGTGTTTTTTTTTATTAAATGAAGAAAATAAAAGGAATTAAAAACAAAAGAACAAAAAAGAACAAAATTCAACGTGATATATGACAATTTACAAAAGGTTTTTATTTTCCATTTTTCTTCGTTAAAACAAAAAAATAGGCATTGAGAAAACAAGAAACACTTTCGTTCATATCATTTCGGAAAACGAAACAAAAACCAAATCCAAATTTGATTGAATTGCAAATATTATACAATAAAAAAAAGAGAAAGAAATTTTTAGGTTTAGGCATTGGATAAAAATGCCATCTTCGCGCGCGCAATTACTACGTATTTTATTGGTATGTATTTGTACATTTACACCACAAACGAAGATTATTTTGTGTGTGTTGTTGTTTTTTTTTTAAATTCAAATGTTTTCTTGTTGTTCTCTTTTCACATTTTATTACAGCTTTTTATTCATTTCTCTTCTTTGTTTTTTTTTTTTTTTGTTTGCTCACATGGAAAGATAACAAATTTTCTTCTTTTTATTATCATCTTCATCTTTATTTCCTTCACATTTGTTTTATTTTATTCTCTTTAATTACAAATTATCACAATGAATTTTTTAAATGTGGAAATGAGTGTATACATCTTTGTGTTGTTGTTGTTTTTATTTAGCGGAGAAAAATCTTGCAAAAAGTTTTCAGTTTTTTTTTTGTGTGTGGATCAATCATTCGATTCGATTCGCTTGAATTCGGGTACTATTGAATTGGATTGAATTTTGGAAATTTTCCGGGGTTGAATGTTTTACTTGCATTTGGTTTATCACGAAAGAATCGCAGATTTTGACTGAAACAACAACAAAAAAAAAAAAACGATCGATCGAAGTTGGCGAACAATGGCCTCTCATTCACTCTCAATTCTTCTGCTTTAAAAATCAATTCGATTTTGTTTGTTTGTTTTTTCAACAATTTCAATGCAAGCATATATCATTTGAAATACCTCATATTTTATATTCGTGAATCGTTTACTAAATAAATTTGGTTTAAATTCATTTCATAATTTTTCCGAAAATTTGAGGGAGGGAACGGAAAAATATGCTATGTTTGTTTGTTTGTTTTTTTTTTCCCTGAATTAAATTAACACTTAATCGATCCAAACGTATATAAATGCTTTGCGGTTGATATTCAAGAATGAAAAATCACAAGACATCCAACATTCTTGACGCTGCATTGAATGTTTGCCTCAATTTCGGTTTCACTGTTTGTCTTTCGATTTGTTGAACGACGAATTTGTCGTGGAATACTACTAATAAATGCAAATTCTCTTAAATGAATCTTAATCTTGGACATTTTCGTAAAACTGGTTTTCTTTTCTTTCTTTTTTTACACATACACAACAAAAATCACCGAAATTAAGATTCAACCGCTCACAATATTTTTGTTTTTTTTCGACAATTTTTTTTGTTTTCATCGTCTTCTTTTGGTTTCGTATCGAAATCTGAGAATTGCGTATCAAAAGTATTGCAAGCAAATTACTGTGCATTTTATGCAACATTTCATTTAAAATGGTAAAATAACAGCTTTTTTAACCGCCAAACAATTGCAAATTTTTTTTCGAGGATGTTTTGACTCATTTTGAGTTTTAGTCTGATTAAAATTAATGAGTAGATTCGGCGCGTGTGAATTTCAACAATTCTCAACAATTTGATATTTGGATTTGTGGTATGTGGTTTTTTGTGGTTTTTTGTTGTTGAGTGGTGTTGTGGGATGAGAGTGTGTGAGAGTTTGTTTGTGTATTATATGCTTTCTGGGCATTTACATTTCCATTTTTTTTTTCAAATTAAATTCGAAATCGAATTCTCGATTCGTTGTCGCATCCATTATTTGTTTGTTTGTTTTTCTCTCGCGAATTTGTACAAATAGGTATAGTAAAAAGGCTTACTGAAGAAAAAAAACGTATAAACATAACATGATTTTTTTAATGACTAAATTTTTTTTTTCATTGTTTTTATGCTATGCAGTCGTTCACATTATTAGAAAATATTTTCTTGTTTTTTTTGTTGTGTTTTTTTGTGAGTTTTTGTTTTTCTAAATTTAATTTTATCAAATGTATTCACTCCTTTAAATTTTCTTTTTTTTAAAACTTTTACTTTTTTGTTTTGTTTTCTTTCACACAATTTCTCGTAGCTCGTTTTATCGCGTACAAAATGAAAAATACTTTTTAATTCATGCGTTCCGTTATCAATTCGACGTTTTTTTTCTCGTTCACATTTCACAATCAGTTACATCTTTATTTGTTTTTTTGTTTGTTTGTTAAAAAAAGGGACTCTATTCGTATGATGTGCGCAAGGCGTCGTTTTCTTGTTTTTATTTTTTTATATTTTTTTTATTCATGTTTGTACGACTAAACATCTATAAAATAGAACCAGTTTTGGCGCTCTGAGGAATATAATTTGTTTGATTTGTTGTTTGTTTGGTTCTCCATTTGTGGAGAACGTGATACAGGGAATTGATGGAAACATTTGAGAGTCTCACAAATGTAAAAACAAAATAAATGGAAATTCAAGGATTGGAATTACACACAAATCTTGAACGAAACTAATGAAAGACACTTGGCTTACAAATTAATTTGCAGTTGATTTAAATCAACAAGTGATTTTTCAACTCAAGATCGATACGATTTTTCCTCTCGGCAAATTAAATTTTCTTTTGTAATTTGTTATTTTTTTCTTTTACTTTTTTTTAAAAAAAATAAAAACGCTTTTTTTTCGAGACGCATTTTTCTTATCAATTCGGTGCAAGCCGAACCTGGTGCGTTTGAGCACATTGCACATTGAAGGGCCCTGCACTCGAATAGCCATTAAATAGCCATTAATAATTTCATACTGAAATTATTGGGTACGAGCATCAATGAAGGATCTCACCTGTGGCAAAATCGCACTTTGTTGGTTAGAAAAACGTCTCTTTGGTTTTTATTGCTGTTGAATGCAATTGGATTGATTTTCCATCCATGTATTTTTTTTTTATATCGAGTTTTCACCCAATTTCACTCAAGATTTTTTTTCTGTTTTTTTTTGTGTTTTTAGATGTTTGCTTTTAAGTAATGGAAGCCAGTACCATACGAGAAAGATTTGGAGCTTTTTGTCAAACTTTTGCATTGCTCTCGAAAAATTCTCAATCAAATTAATTTATCAATATCTATTGGTTAAAGTTTATGTCCTCTCGTTGTTGTTGTTACTTCCTTGCAAAATTGTTTTGTGTTTTTAAATTGTTATTATCATTGTTTTGGAAAAAAAGATTCCATTTTGGGTTTTTTTTTCGTCGTATTTTGCCAATTTGTTTGTTTTTCATAAATTTTTCATTACGCAAAAGACATTTTACTTTTTTCTTCCTCTATAAAAATGCTTATATTTTGTTAGAATTTCAGTCGATCGTATTGCTTAATTTATAGCATCATTTTTAAGGATTTTTATATGGATTTTTTTTTATCGTTTTAGCATTTTTTTGTTATTTGATTTTTTTTTGTTTATTTGTTTGCTTAGTTCAACTTAAATATCATTTTTTTTGTTTTCTAAAAAAAATCTACAAGAATTTTTTAAAAAATATTCACTTCTCTGGTTCAAGTAACATTTTAATTGATTTTTTTTTTGTGTTTAAACTATAGCTATTGATTTAGATTGGACTGGTTAAGAAAAAAAAACAAAGGAAATCTTGCAAAATTATTTTGTTGTGATTTAAAAAAAAAAAACAAGAATTATACATATTATCGCTTGCTTCTACAGTTGGGACTTGTATCAAGAAGAAAGTGTATGAGCCAATGAAAAAAAAAGTTAAAAAAAAAAATGATGAATGGTTTTTCTTCTGTTTTTGAGTCTGAATAAAAAAAAACTCATTAACCGCTTGCGGTTTGCGGAGGTGGGCTCCGAATGGCGATGTCCGATCGTCGCATAATACGTCGTTGTAGGAGCATAGACTCGCTTGGTGGCGATAGGCCAATGTTTAAATCCGAATCTTCATCATAGTCGAAGGTGTGTCGACATTCGTTGCGCCAGTTGATGCCAGTGTTTGTTGAAGATTCAGAGCATTTACCTCTGCCATACGAGCACCATGCGTCGTTCTGATATCGCTGATACGGCTGCATCTTGCGATAGCCGTTGCTATTGTTATTGTTGTTGGCCGCATTGTTATGATGATATAGAGCTGCGGCTCTATCGATGTTCGATGAATTCACATAATTGTTCGTAAAATTACGATAAGTCTTGAAACCCATCGCTGGCATATTCCCTGCAAAAGAAGAGAGCAGAGAGGTTTGAATGAAAAATTGTGTCAAACACAATTAGACCACACAAAATTGGCATCCACCATCATTCGCAACTTACTTGTCGGCTGTTTATTCTCCAAGGAATTGCTGTTGCTGCGATAACGCCAATTTTCTTCTGGCCGAATATTGTTACGTGTATTAATAGCCATGGGCTTTTTTGGATGCGCATGACTATCCTGGATCTCGTGACGAATATTCGACGATGGCACATTCTTGGCGTTCGCATCGAGACCAGAATTTTTCACTATCACTTGCGGTTTCTTGAATGGAGACTCAGCGATCGAGGCATTTGCATCGGAATCATCCATTGATAACTTCTCTATAATACTACCTAGGCCGTTTGTGGTTGCGTACATTTTTAGTGCGGATTGTGAACGACGATTGATGCATGTTTGATTTGCTTGCAATTGATGTTCGTTCAACGAGCGTACAGCATCATTTAGTTGCTCTTCAATCGATGGCATTTGCAATTTGGTGCCAATCATTTTACGTGAATTTAATTCATATTCCAATTCAGCGATACATTCACGCTGTTCACTCTCATCTAAATCATCATTGCACACATCATGGTCCAAGCCGTAATGCTCGGTGCCATTTAAATGGTTAATGGTCATTTTGTCCATTTGATCATCAACTGGTGATGATTGTTTTGAATTTGCCAATGTATCACCACCATCGTCGTCTTCATTGCTAATCGAACGATTATGGATTGATTTCGTAATCGATGTGTCGGCTCGAGCACCGGCTCGTGATGGATGGTAAATGTTTGGACGTTCTTTATTCATGTAATCATATTTCATTGAGAAATGCTGCATTATTACACGTTTCACAGCCATTGCAGATTCGGCAAAGTGACTCAATTCACGTGCCGATTGGTTACTGTCATTTTGAATTGACCACGCAAACAGAACAAGCAAAAATAAAAGAAAGAAAGAAACAAAAAAAAAATCGATGAATACATAAATATTATTAGTTAAGGCAAGAATCCAATTTGGAATGCTGAATCAGGATAATGTATGTGAACAACTGACTATGACATGGACGGTGATTCATTGAATGAATGCATTTACATAATTGGGTGGTTAAAATGGCTTACCGTCTAATAATACCCGGTGTTTTCAACGCTCTATACCGCTGCTCCATTACTACTTTATCGGCTTTTTGACTTTCAGCCACTTTAATCCATGGATGCTGTAGCACAGCTTCGGCACTCAATCGTTTTGGGGCATTCTTTACCAGAAGGCCTCTTATCAAATCTTTTGCCTCGTTGCTGACATCTGCCCATTCACTATCTGGAAAACTGAATCGACCTGCGATTGCAAATGATCACGAGTGAATTGGAAAACGAAACAAAAACATTAATTAAATTCAATGAATTTGGATTTCATGTTATTTGAAAGCGATTGTCGAACAATTGCATCATCGTGGGCCAAAAATTACATATAATAATCTAACTCACCTTCTTGAATTGATTCGAATAGCAATTTTTGACAATTGGTACAATTTTCACCACGATTCCAACCACAGTCTTCTTCACAATTACCTATGCACGAAAAAATTTCAAATGAAATTAATGAAAGCAATGGAAATGAAATGATTTTTTTTTTTAAATGAAATATCAATACTTTATAGATAAAGATTGACAAATATTATGTCATAATTGTAAAACTTTTCCATATACTGAAATTGTGATAGCAACAAATATTGCTTAAATATTTGACATAGACGTTGTGGAAAAATGATAAAAACAGTTTCAAATCAGTTAAGATGATTGGGTCCAACGTCATTTTTTTCTATCTTTGGCCAAGGATTCGTTGATATCAGAACTATCAGTATTTGGACAGCTTTCACTATGATTCAATCCTTCGTGATTGAATGAAAATAATAACTAATAAAAACAACAGAAAATTCACTTGGAAAATGCAGTGACCACTTTTCGAATAACTGTTTAGCCATTGACTGTTAATCAAAGACCTCCGTATTCTGATGATTGCATTTTCATCAAGTCCATTCTCCCCTAGATAATTACCCGAAAATGGAGGATAGCCACAGAGAAGGATATAGGCTATGACTCCTAGTGACCAAAGATCGCACCGCTTATCATACGAATTGGCTTCACCTTCAAATAACGTCACTACCTCTGGTGCCATGAACTCGGCACTGCCGACCTGCAATGAATCACAATAGCAAAAAAAAAGTTATGAGATAAATAAAAACACAAACCCAACAACAACAAAATGCTTGTGAATGTCGATAATGCATGGCACATAGGTTGGTATATGCGTGAGAAAAGGGAATTTGAGATTTGTGTCATACGTGTATACTGTTTTATAGAGATTATTTTCTACACGGTACACTGTGCCATGTGCCCAAATAGACCCCAACAATCTCATGCAATATAAATAAATCGAATAAAATGACTCATTTTTTTTTTTTTTGGTTTCGATTACTTTAAATGAACGTTAAAAAGAATCAATTGAACCGAAACCAGATTTGGCGCCTATTTATTCTCCAGCTAATTGAATGAGTTGAGAGTCTCAAGTGGAGATTTGAATTTTTGCGAGATTTTTTTGTTTTGTTTTTGTTTCAATCGTCCTTAGGCTTATATTTCAAATCAGAAATGAGCAAATTTTTCGCACATTTTTTTGTTTATTTGTTTGTTTACTGGTATTGAACTTGCCTATTATCACTTTTCATGAATCGCGATAACCTTGAAAGTAATAAACAAATTTTATGGACTATAGTTCTATCCCATAAAAAAAAACAAGATACTTTGTTTTTCATTTTTAAAAATGGGTGTCTTCATTAGTATCGCAGCCACACGCACTAGATTGACTGCAAAAGATATGTACGACAACGTAATAAACGTAATGATTTCACTATCATTATGTGGCAAATGTCCGAAAAAACGAAGTCGTGTTTTTGTTTTTATATTCTCTGTGCAGTATGTGTGCAAAATGTTACGAGTCTCGTTTTTCCCCTTAAATCAATCAGAAAATAAATTGAATGTGCCGCAATTAATCATCGGATGTTTTGTGTGTGTGTGTATGTTACAAACAGCCAATTTGTTTGAAATGAAAAAAAAAATTGCGGCTTAATTTTCGAAATGTTTCTTGAATCAAATTTAATTGTTGCAAAAAAAAGAACATTGTCCATTATGTCGAGAAACTACGTATCATGTACACACACAATTTTTGTTTTCTCGCTAAAACGTAGTAAAAATTTTTATATTTAGTTTTCATTTGAAATTGTTTTGGTTCTTCTGTTTATTTTTTATAGCAAAAAAAACAGCTTGGAGCATACATTGGAACAAACATTTACTTGTCATACAGTATCCATGTGAATCAAATAAAACAAGCCGTCTGCTCAACAATCAAGAGCGAAAATAAGCGGAAGAGAAATAACGAAAAAAAAACCAGCCAAATGCGACAGCGTTGGCAATAGAAAATATTGCGCAGTTAGCATTAAGATAAGTGGGAATATAGACGAATGGGGCGAGAGATGGAAAGAGAACGAGAACAAATGAACCGAGAGAGTGAAGACGAAGCAGGGGAGCAAGAAACAGAATGGGAATTAGAGCCAACTAGCTATATGCGGTTTGGCCATAATATCGCTTAGAATCGCCTCCTCTCGAACATATTTTGTGTGCTCGTGTTGATTACTGGAACTATTTGTGTGCTGTTTCATTGTTGTTGTTGTTTTTTTTTTAAATTCTTCATCGTCTTATTTTCGCGTGTATTACCTCTTTATGGTTTTCACTTTTTCTTCCCTAATTGTATTATGTCATAATAGAGCGTAAAACGAAAAGAACAAGAAGCAATCGAAAAGAATGTATGAAGAGTTGGCTGACTGACGAGCAAATCGATTCAAAAGACGCAATAGTTTGAAGGAAAGCATGTGAATCGTGTAACAATATCATACCCAAATGAATGGTTAAAGCGAAGGAAAGGAGAACAACAACAACGAAAACATATACCGGCGGTAAGCTTGGAATGGAACGCAACATTTTGCAAATACATTGACATACTGCGAAATTATTACGCATGATATTGAAATCCACATACATAAAGTGGAAGCTGTTATAATTCCAAATGGAAGAAGAAGAAGAAAAAGAACTCCGTCGAAATTCAACTCATGTAAAATTTAGACATTGTGAATAATAACAACCAAAAGCAAATAAAAATTCGCAAAAATCAACAATACCGCGCAATATATATGGAGTGCCAAACGTTATCTAACGTTGAAATGATTTCTAGATATGTTGTTGTTTTTTTTTGTATGTCTTTGCTGTGTTCGTTCACTAGCTCATAGAACGCAATTGTTCCGTTCCGGCTGTTTGCTATTTTATAAATTCGTGTCGGTTTAATTTTGCACAAGATCCGGACGCCACATGTATAAGTGTGTGTGTGTGTGTGTGTCTTGTGAATGGACATAACAAACAAAAAAAACAACATATAGAAATTATTCTTCAAGAAAGCGCATGCTTGAACTTTTGCATGACACATGAGAAATAGAAAATTATATAATCGCTTACTGTGCCATATTCAGTGTAAGGCAATGGACACGAATGAGACGGCTATAACAACACAACCGATATCTGCGCGAAATTTTCTACTGCGTAAATTCTGACACCACGTGTTTTTTGCTTTCGGCAATACACACACACACATTCACACATATCGCCGCTGATATATACTAATGTTGATGATGATGATGCGGTCGCTTGCTTCATATTTCTCATCTATTCTTTCGTTCACGTTTTTTTTCTGATGTTGTTTTTGTGTGTGTGTGTGTGTGTGTGTATTTGGTTCAGCATTCTTGTGAATGTAACGTCAAGTCAACCAATTAAATTAAATTTTTCTCTGGCTAATTGATATGCAACGTTAGAGCATCCATCAGAGCGAACTAAATAAAAACCATATTGCTAAAAATGGATTCAATACGCCAACAATACCAATTTGATAAGTTGTTTTTTGTTGATAATTTTCCATCTCTGAATATCATCACCATCAGAAATGATAATTGACGCCTATTATGATTGTCATTGCCGAAAATAAGCAAATAATTTCGATTATTGTGAAATCATTCTTTTCTCTATCGCCATCTTTCGCTGTGTATGATCAATATACCTTGCCGATATTCATATCGAAACACACAAAAACACAATAATAGAACCAATTTCAATAACAACAACAAAAAATTGCTTTTTGATTACTTATTGCTGAGTTATTTATCATGTGTGGTGTGTTTTTGCAGTTGAAATATATCAATCACATTACATTTCGTATGGTATCGAACTTGGACATATTTTTAATTAGTCACTGGTGTAAAAGTAAAAACCTTTTTTATCGAGGATTCGATTCAATTTTTTTTTTTAATGTTTCAACCAAAGAAAATGATAAAACAATAGAAAATTCATCACAATACGATTTGAAATTCATTTGCATTTATTTTCTATTGGCTTCCGGTCGCTTTTTTTGGATTTGCTAAACACCATTTTTATTTTCCTTTTCATTCCTTTGATTGGAATTGCAATTGTTTTTTGTCTTCTTTTTTTTAACACTTTTCTTTGCCATTTATTGTTCTCTAGTTTATTTCTAATTCAATGTGTTTTTCATTTCACAAGCAGCCGTCGCTTTTTTCATCAATCAAATTGCACTCTATTTCGGTGGCAGACCACTATATTTTACCCATTCATTTCCAGTTAAAAAATGGCTATCGGACATACAGCTGTCGACATTTCAATCGATGAAGTACTCATATTATGCATATTTGTTTATGTCATCATTTTTCGTTTGTATGTGTGTGTGGAATCCACACTGTGGATATAAACACGTCATTTGCATTCAATTTGCCTTATTATTTTCAGTTTGATATTTATCCCCTGTTTCGTTTTTTTTTTCGCACAAAACGAACAAAAATGGAATATGATACATGTTGTTTTAGATGTTTGCCCTTAGCAAATCCAATGGAATGTTGCAATCGGCGATAAAAAAAAACATTTATATCAAAAAACTTAACGCAAAAATGAATACATACCGGTGTTAAGAGTAGCGGTGTAGCTGACGGTGATGACAATTCTGTGGTAAAGTTAATGCCAGATCCCAGATCAAAATCACATATTTTAATTGGACACAATTTTTCCGTTGAGACACATAGAATATTTTCCGGTTTTAAATCACGATGTGCAATTCCCTTTTTATGGAGAAAATCCAAGCCAGACGCAATCTCTTTGATAATTTGAGCTGCTTCGTGCTCGGAAAAACGTACATGCTCTTGGATTCGCGTTAGCAGAGGTCCTCCATTGATCTAATTTTATGAAATTGCAAACAATCACACACAAAAGTAACAAAAGAAAATTTATAAAATAAAAACGATTAATATTTTAAATTGATACGCAATAATTATTAGAGAGATAGAGAAGGGGGGGATTTGGGTGGCATTTGGAAAATGGGTCATATGAAATACCGTAAATTATTAGTGAGCTTTTTTTAAAAAATAAATCGTACCTTTTCAAAAACTAGATAAAATTTATCCTCATCTTCAAAAAACTCGATCAATTGCAGAATTCCAGGATGACCTTGACAATGATGGAATGTCTCCACTTCACGAAACACACGGCCTCGAGCATGGCCAGGAATTTTGTCAATAATTTTCACGGCATATTCCAAATCTGTGTAAATATTTACACATGTTTGAACGGAAGCATATGCGCCCTCTCCCAAAATATCACCGGTTAATTTGTACAACTCTGTACAAATGACACACACATACATACATACACACACAACATAAACAAATGTGGATAAAAGAAATGAAAAAAAAGAGAAGAGAGAGGAGAAGAAAAAAAAACACAGCAAATCAAACGATTGTCAAAAGAATTTTCACCTAATTTCCGTATAAATGGCAAATAATATGACAAACCAGTCACTGGGACTACTTTGATCACGACACAAGCATCATATGCATATCCATCATGAAAATACACGCGCCCGCGATATACGTTCGAAAATATAAATTTTAAAAAAATCTCTATATCATCAATGTATCAGAATTTCTTGTTATTATTAAACAGTTCGCGTTGGTTCATATTTTTTTACGTTTTTTTTTTCTTCTGAGGTTT
Organism: Aphidoletes aphidimyza; assembly: GCA_030463065.1. NCBI lineage: Eukaryota > Metazoa > Arthropoda > Insecta > Diptera > Cecidomyiidae > Aphidoletes > Aphidoletes aphidimyza. The sequence continues at coordinate 29,637,334 of CM059998.1, read as the reverse complement.
CGACTACAGTTCATCGTCACAGAAAAAAACACACGCGTTTCAAATGTGTGTTTTTTTTTGGAGCATGCATCGATGTCACCGATGAATTGAGTCGCATTTGCTTGTTTTTTTTTTAGAAACACATCGATTTTTTTCTGTCGTATGTTCGGCTCAAGTTATTAGACTGCTGAATGATTATAACGATATCAAAATCAATGGAGCTATTTAAAGCTTTGTTATGCGACACAATTTCTTCCTGATTTCATTTAATTATGACCATTTCATTTGAAATCGCGAATCGATGTGAAAAATGTTCGCCTCATGTATATCGCGAGCGCGCGGAGGAGAGTCTCACACACGCCAGGTCGTTTTCGCTCTAAAAATGTGTTATTAAGTCAAAACGCGCAACAAAATTTTACCTTTAAACGTAGATGACTGCATCGATGAGCTCGTTCGCTTCTTTTTGCGACGCTTAATCTTCATTTCTTCCTTCTGGCGATTGATTTCGGCTTGTCGCTCAGACTCCGTCATTGATGTTACTTCATTCGACTCATTTCCTGAAATTTCTTCACTCGAATATCGTGAAATTTCATTGTGCGAAGCTATTAAAATCGAGAACAAACAGAACGAAAAGAAAAAACAGAGAAGAATTACAATTAAGATCAAACCTTAGGCAAATGTGTGAATGTGTTTGAATTTTGATTACTAAAAAAAAACATAAAGCTAAATCTCAAAACACTAAAATCACGTAGTAATTTTTTTTTCACTCTGAGCCAACTTTGATGCGACATTTACGTTAAATTTGGAGTTTAGTATTTTGACTTTTAAATTGTTTGTGTGTGTGTGTGTGTGTGTGTGTGTGTTCCATATGGTTTCCATTTGAAAGAATTTCGATCGAAAGCAAAACATTGTTATCATCATTTCCAGTTTTTTTTTTCTCTATACCAACTTTTGTTGGTGTCATATGCCATTGCTTTCGACATGTATAAAAAATCCGTCACATTGAGTATATTGTTCGTGTGAATTATGAACGCAAAAGAATCACAGCGATCGCAATGGTGTGTGAAATATGTCGATGATGTGATTAGAAATGTGATCGAAATTGGCTGACTGGGTTGAAAATGTAAATAAAAAAATAATAATAATAAAAAACGGCATGCGTAAGTGGAGGAGATGGCAGCGAGAGAAACAGAGAGGTGCACACACAACATACAAATAGATCTAGATTGAGAGATATAGAGAAAGAAAGAAAATTAAGAAAGAAACAATGACCGAGAGATAGAAAGAGAAAAAAACGACACGAGCGCGAAGTGAATGCGCGTTTTATCGATGCCATAAATGCCAGCTTAATTCATGTGCTCATGTCGCACGAGACGTGATCGAATCACTTCTTCTTTATTTTCGTTCTGTTGTTTTTGTCTTCTTTTCTCTTCGAAAAAAATAAACCAACACTTCGACTTAATACTTTGTGTGTTCATTTGAAAAGATGATTGTGTACGTATTTGAAACGTGTTCCTCTTCACACTGCTAATATATTCGATAATTCTAATAAACATTTCTGGCATTTTACCTTCTTTATTCTGTTATCTTTTTTTTCTTTCGTTTTCATTTTTAAATTCGTTTGCTGCGCTCTGACATGTTAAGCTGCTTGTGGCTGTATCGTTTGTTTTTCTGTCTCTCTCGTTATTTCTTTTTATTGTCTCTTTCATTCTTTGTCTTGTTTTTTTTTTTGTCTTCTTCAAAATCAATTTGTGCCTTTGACTGTGCCAATTGAAATTGTGTGCGAAAACAGGCGTGGCTTATTTGCAGATGTAATTACATACATATTATCAACTATTTTGCATGTTATTTTTCATCTCATTCTTGCGTTTGTGTGTGTTATTTGCGAGAGTTTTATTTGCGTTTACATCGTCACAATTGTTGTTTTTTTCTGTTCGTTTTGGATTCGTTTAAACAAAAAGAAAAAAAATTTATGAAAATTAAGCTGCGATCTGAATCTAAGTGATGCTGAAATCGGCTTACATCGACGATGAAGCACGAAGAAGTAACGCAAAACTCAACTACGAGAAATAAGATAAATGTGTATTGTTCTGCTTTTCAGTGCACATAAATATTAATTAATTCATATAATTTGCGATAATGAGCTAAACTATAAATTTAAATATGTTTTTGTTTGTTTGTTTCTTCTTCTCTTCTTTGGATTACGTTTGCTTGATCTATCTGGTTATTATTCGATTGCATGCTTTAGTTTTCGATTAATTGTGTTTTGTTGTTGTTGTTGGTTTATTTTTTGTGTGTGTTTATTTTCTACGTTTCAATACAAAACCCATTGGTAAATCGGTAAAATAATCGTTCGATATTTGACTATGAGCTTCGGGTTTTTGATTGGGCACATTCATGGAAATGAACTGTATTGGAAAACATTGGCATTTGTGGAATACTGTACTGTTGTGTTTTGGTGCCGTTGTTTTCCTTCCTTCTGTGTGGTGCCGACAACATGCCGATGTGCATCGATTTGCGTGCAGCTATTCTTAATTAAATATGAACAAAACATTGCTAATTGCGTTGCATTTTGTAATGATCAGAGGTCGATTGAACATACGCGCGCAACACAAAAAATAGCCAATTTTGCATTCATGACACCTTTTTTTCTTCATTTTTTTGTGTGTGTATTTTTCTCTTTTAAATAAAAAAAAAATTGGCTGCTTTTAGCCTATTTGCATTTATCGTTATGAATCAATATTGAGTTTCGTCATTTCACATGGCAGCTGCAACCATAACGATTTTTTTTTCTTCATTTTTCTTTTTAAATTTTTTATTGAACAAATTTGTACAAAAGTATTGGTTCAGCCCATAGTGTCACTTCAATTAATATTTTTTTGTTTCTCTGTGAAAAAAAAAAAACAATTTCATACAACGTTGAACGTCGTGCACGTTCGGTAATTCGTCAGTCAACGAAACAAAAACCGAAACAAATGACACAGCCAATAGACCAAGCCAAACCAAACACAACCAATTTATCGAGCATCTTAAACTCATTTTATATGAACCAGTTTTGTCAGCCCCATCACTTAAGCTTTGGTGGCTTTGGATCGCATGTGCAATTTTTCTAACACATAACAAAACCAGAAAACGGTTTGACTTTTTGGTTTGTTTGTTGCGTTCGTTCATCGAAGAGAAGAGAAACACAGAGGAAGATGAACGAGTTAAAAAAAAAGCAGCAGATTATAAGCAGCAGAAACAACGCGCAGATTTGTTCACACAGAGCACAACATAATCGCGAACGAAGAAATGGGGAGTAACAACAACAACAAAAAACCAAATCATGTTTGCTATTTATCGTTCGTATCGTAAAGTGCTCATGCATTTTGCATCACAAAAGCCTGGGCCTGATATAAAAGTAATTAAAATACATTCGCATTGAAAATCCATTGAATTAGAGAAGAAGAGAAGACAATATATATATAAGCGAGGCTCACACAAAAATTAACAGCCAACGAAAAAAAAACAACAACATTAAACAAAGAAAGATAGAATACAACAACAAAAAAAGTGTAATGAAACGAGCAAAGGGAAAAATAAATAAATTCAAAAACAACGACAAAATCATGTATTCCAACACTGACGCGACGCATACAATCGTTTATAACGACGCAATACACACGAATTCATATCAAAAATGCATACAATCATAGGCTTTTCGTTTCGACTCTCAATAAAATCATCATCACAATGTAACAGCGACTCGCAACCGAGAAGCAAGCAAAAGTTTCACAAAAAAAAACAAAAAAAAATGAAACACACTCAACACCACATCAGGAGGCACCAAGGCCTAATCAAAATATTACTCCCATCTGATCAAAGAAACTGAACAGAAATACAGAGAAACACAAACCAACAACAACAACAACGAACAACAACAAAAACCGTATGATTTTTGTTGTATGCCTTTACCAATAGCTGTGATGCATACAAATGTGTTTTATTTGCGTCGATTCACGTACGCCATTTTCTTGACGTACGGATTGTCGCATGACAGTGCTAGCTATGTCACACCGCTCGACGCAGTCAGATGTATGCGAATGAGTGAAGCGATATCGATGTAACTTCGGTTCACTTGAGACGGTTTTTTGTTGTTAGTTTTGCTTGCTTTGTCTTGTCGCTACGTTTTTGAGTCAAGTTTTCGATTGTCATTGCACGTTTCGACGAGCCAGCCTATAGGTTATGGGATTGAGACTGCGTGCTTTTTTTCCGTTTGGTTTTGTTTTTTTGTTGTTGTTGTTAAAACAATGTGACGAATAGACGAATGCACAACAAATTAAACCCATTTTTATACAGATTTGCGTAAAAGTCATTTCATTTTATGTATAAAGAGCTTAATAATAACCACTGAGTGAAGAGAAAAAAAAGCAACAGCACCAGCACTACCAGCAGCAAATACACACACACACAAACATAGTACAGTGGCACGAATACACACGTCCGCCGATGAGGAAAAGAAATGTGTGAACGCGTAAGCGCGTTGCATCTTTTAATACACGATGCCGTTGTATTAGTCTCTCGGCTACATATGTTTTTTTTTTTTTATTTTATATTCCGAAACTGATCCGTGTGTATGCAATTTTATACTATAGTTTGGTGTTTTGGTGTTTTGGTGTTGCGTTCCCAAATCTATGTGGTTGAGAGAGTTACCTACAATAAATGTATATATGCTGCTGTATGCATTCATGTATTTGAGCTACGTATTTTTCTCTCAAACTCTTTATCCATTTAATTTAGATTGTGTGTTGTTGTTGTTGTTGCTCTTTTTTCTTGTTATGGATTTTTCATTCCCATTAACATTTAGATACAAAACGACCAACAAAATAAACTACAGTATTCTGTTTTTGAAAATTGTCTGGTTTTGGAATCATTGACATTCACTCATACAATTTTGTGAGTGTAAATGCGTGGATTGTCAATTCTTCTAGCAGATTGGTCATAAAAATGCGTATTTGGTGATATTTATCTAAGTCTCATATATTTTCCCCGTTGGCTCATCATGTTTGTCTTTTTCTCTATCTTCATTTTATTTGTCAGCTGTCGCGGGTCTGCACACACACACACACACACACACACACACACACATGCACATCCAAAACAATCTTAATACTAATTAAATATGCGTAAAGTCGAAAATTTAAAATGAAAAATGATGAAAAAACTAAAATGGTCGAACGATGATGATTTCAAAACGAAATAGAAAAAAGTGTAACACTTACTCGAATTTGCGTCATTTGGATTTTCTTCGAGAATTTGTTTCACCATTTTGTACAAAAACAAAAATGCAGTCTAGTTTTGGTGTTTGGTCGGCTCACTCTGGTTGGTTTGGCTGATGGTGCTGTTGTTGTTGTTGTTGTTGTTGTTGTAGTGGCTTCAATTTCCGCTTATGCTTCAGCTGGATTTTGATATAGTTTATTGACGCGTTGTTTGGTTTATTCACCGCTGCCAATTAATAGGAATTAACGATTAGTTTCCAAATGGCGTTTAGATGCTCTGACCCTTTCTATCTTTCTCTCTCGCTTTCTTTCTCGTTCACTCTCTCTCTCTCTCTCATAGAACAGACGAATACCCTCTTTGTTTTTTGCCTTAATTTTTGCTGTGTGTGTTGGCTTTCGTATGTGAAAACCCGTTCAAAAAACGATGTGTATTGATGTTTTGGCCCGTTTTTTTGTTTAAATCGCGTAATATGGCGTTTTTAATTCACTGCAAAATTCAATTCACAAATGTGGTTCGCACCTCTATCTCAAGTGCTGGATTGTTGTTGTTGTTCTTGATTGATTTCTAGTGTGCTCCTTTCCAATTTTCTACCATTGAATCAGATTTTATACAGTTGTTGTTGTTGTTGTTTGTCAGGATCAATGCTTACTGCATGCACATTTGCACCCAAAAAAAAAAATTATCATGAAATTGTAGAAATGAAATTGAAAATTCGAATATGTTGCTTTGGGCTGGTGTGTTGCCTTGGATTCTTTGCCTTTCGTTCAGTTTAAGACAAAGGAATTTACAATTTTATTCTGATGATGCCGCTTCTGATTGATAATTCTGATGAAAGATTTGCGCTTTTAGATGATTTGGTGTTGTTGTAGCTTTTGTGAATATAAATGTCGTTTGTTGGTTCGCATTTAATGGAAACTAATTTTTGCACATGTTCAGGGTGAAAAGGCGAATTTTCAATCGAAAAAATATCGATTTTTTTGTTGTGTGCAAAACCAAAACACAAATTTTCTCTTTTTTGGAGATTAAAAAAATTCAGCTGACAATTTGCTTATTCACCTCTATTTAACTGGATGCCACACTGTATTGTTGCATGCGAAAATTTACTGTGAAGATTAGCGAAGATGCTCGGCTGGTTTTAGGTGTTAATGGTGGCTTTTGGCTTAAAATTTGACGATAGCACGTAGGAAATTTTCGGTTTGATATACAAACATTTGAACCAAATTTTTATCAATCGGATTAAAAATTTGTATGCGCGTCGGAAGGAAAAAGAAATCGCTTTTCTTTTACAAAATTTTGTTGTTGTTGTTGTTGTTGTTTCACTATTCCTTTTTACTGATGGTTGGATTTAGAACATTTGTTTCACTTTGATGTTATGTATGTTAAATTTGTTATTCCTTTTTTTTTTAGATAGAAATTTTTTTTTTTATTAACAACACAATTTATTACTTTTTGATTATTATTTAATTGGTTTAAATTACAAAAAAGAAACTGTCATCACTGGATATGGTATTTTAATAGATCGGATTTATTTGTTTTAAATTTGAACTCGGGTGAATTGTTATAATTTTTTCTTCTAATTTTTTGAATGTATTACGAATGAATCGAAATGTCGTGTGAGAATAATTTGGTTTTATTTTGAATTATACCGACTTTGTTTTGTTGGTTATAGCATTTATAGCGCAAAAACTTGTTACAAATTGTGTAATATATTTACATATATTTTTTTTTTATTCTTTTTTGTTTTGAAAAATGATGTTAAAAAAAAGAATCCCTAAAATACAGCGGACAAAGGCCGATAAATTTCATCAGATTTAGCTACCGCTCCATAGTTTACATTCGATCCCTACAATGGTTGTATTCCGACTGAACACCAAGCTCCGTTGAAATCATTTCAAATCGCCATTTTTTTCTAGTTTTGTGTGATGTCAGTGGGTATTGGATGTTTGTGTGTGTGTGTGTGTCTGTGTGTAAGAGTGTTTGTGTGCGCGTTTGATTCGAACGTTTAAGCATATCACCAAAGTTATAGCGTTGTAAAGATGTGTGCAACTTTCTATGTACAATTTCAGCTACTGTTGAGATTTTGATACGATGTATAAGCGTCTGATATCATTGTATTTTGATTTGTATACGTGACTGCGATGTGATTGTGTGTGTATGTATGCAAACCATACGATTTGTATTGCGTTTGTATTTGTAAGAATCGAACGATCTCTGTTTCATACATTTGTACAATTTCAGAAGGAAAAAAAACAAAAACACTCATTTTTGCGTATTATGTTACGACTGTCGCTACGTGTGTTCATGTGCACAAAGACATAATTGTAATAAATTCTGAATTTATACCAGCAGAAATAATAACAACAACAACTCAGATTTTATGTTTCCATTTAAAAAAAAAAATCTAAATGATTCGACGATAACACTTCAGATCGTGAATGGTATGTATTCGATACCAACAGCCCAGAACCGTAACACACAAAGCAAATAAAATTAGTTAAATAGGTGAAAAATCGCAGCCTGTTCAAATTATTAAACAACAATTGTACATAATGTGACAAATCGAATTAAAATAAGATGACAATAATACGTTCATTTTGAAGTAAATTCATTTTTTTTTCTGTTTCGTTCTATTCGTGTGTTAAGACAGCATTTTGTTCAGTAACCATTTTTTTTTCGTCATTTTATTGGACATTCATATATATATAAATGTGTGTATCGATACGTATATATATGAACGATATTTTTTTTTCATTCCTCTCGCACTTCAATTCACATAGCCTGGCTTTTATACTCGCGTAGTCACGTAGGCAGCTGCAACAATGCGCATTTTAAATATCAATACACTGAATGATTTTTAGGTAATTGTGTGTGCATGGCGTTTTCAGTGTGTGCATTTTCCCATCTGTGTTGTGTATGAGCTGTGATCGTATGTTCCACATGCACAAACTGAACTACGGCTCTGTTTCGTTTCGCTTCGTTCTTTTTTCTGTTTTTTTTTTTTTTTTTTTTTTTTTTTTGGTCGAATTCATAGGAGTAATACAAACATCAGTGGTGAATCCAAGCCATACGAAAAAGCCATTCAAGCAAGAACAACAACAACAGCACAATCGGTCCAATATTTTGGCTGTGCAATTTGAAAGCGGGACGGTGACGAACGAACATTGAAAAGGGAAGAAAGAGGAGAGAAGAAGAAGAAGAAGAAAGAAGACGAAGACGAAGACGAAAAATAAAACACACAACGGCAAACAACACACAAACCAAAACAATAACAAAAACAGAAAACGGCTGTTTTTTTCGGATATAAGGAACATGGGCTGTAAGACGGGAGATACATGAAGCGAATCATGTAAGCAACCCAGAGCTCAAGCCATCCGATACATTCATAATGTTCTTCCTTCTCTTCGTATTGCCAGTTATTGTTTTTTTTTATTCGTTAATTTAATTTTATTTTGAATAATTTTTTTTTCTGTTTCTTTTCATTTTCATGTGTGCTCTTGAGCACTCACTGCTCCTCGCAACAAACGATTTTGATATTATTATTATTTTTTTTGTTCTTGGATGCGTTGCGCGACCCTCGATACCTTTCCAATTTGTTGTTGTTGTCCATTTTCATTTTGTTCTCACTCGAAACCTGACTGTTGTGTCACATACACATTTTGATACACTATGCCGTTTTGTTATTCAGTGTGCTCAGTGCAATCGTCTGTGTGTATTTCATAAATTTTCTTCCCTTATTTCAATTTCAATGATTTCTTCGGCGTTTATCTCTCTGTTTTTGTTGTTGTTGTTGTGTCTCGTTGTTCTTCGTTCGTTGAGTAGTTTTATTTGTACGTTCTTTTATTGTTCCTGATTTCGTGTACCTCTCGTTCATTCTTCCTAGTCAATTGGTTTCCAGTGCATGTAGTAATTACGAAAATTGCGTCATGGATTTTTTTTTTTTTCGTTGTATGTTCCATCGAAACGCTCATCTGTTTTCAATGAAGCAACGGATTTATTGCGGATTCGGATGAACACAACACAAACACAACAAATAAAAGCCTTTTTATGAATATACAACAGCACACCATGTACTGATAATGAATAATAATCAAATAACATACAAAACAATTGTATGTGATTCATGGTGCTGTCGCAGGTATCCCTTCTAAATAGGTGCGTCTCAAATTTCAAATATATACGCTATTCAATAATGGATTAAGTATAGAAAATGGAAAGTAGAAAGCACAAAATATCAATCAAAAATTTACAAAAAAAATAAAAAAAAAACAAGAAGAAATAAATAAAATGGTTCTAGAAATTGAAAAGAGGTCTAACAAACGAGTGGAATTGTTAAATGGTTGTGTTCATTTGTCTTGTTGCTACGTTCGTCTACTGTATGAATCATATAACAGTTCAAACAACTGAATCAGGGTGATGCGTCAAGTCTTAAGGTGCATTTAAACAATCAATACATACACAAACACACGACAAATGCGACGATTTTTGATGGAAATTTTTTCGACATTTTCAATAGAATGGAATAAACGAACAATTTTTGGCTTTTGTTGCAATACCATTCAGCAATACACAATTGAGACCGTTGCAACGATGAAATTTCATGTGAAAATACACATTACCTTCAATATATTGTATAGATAGTTTACTTTGTTGAAATTTATCGATCGTTTAATTGAAACTTTTGATAAGAATCACGTTTGTTCGATAAATCCAGTTGACATTTGCGGTGCACCGAATATTAAAAAAAAAAAAACAAAAAAAAACCGAAATCAGACAGACAAAATCTTGGTAACGGGCAAAGACAACACAGCGGCACACAATACGCTGGTGAGTGGTGCAATTATTCGTGTGTACATTTGGCCCCCTGGCACTAGATTAGGCACACATTACTCTGAGCATCTAACCCTATTGACATACGAGTAGCGTGTTTAGTGTAAAAACGAGTGTGAACAAAAAAATAAGCAACAAAATTAAACTTATGTTCCCTTGCCATTCGGTGAACAGTTTCGGATACAACGTGCTTTCGACCACGAGCACGACGATACAATGCTATTTTTCAGTCAGTCGGCTCCTCATTTTATTTCAACTATTGCGCGTTAATTTATTTTAAGATTGCGAGAACATATACGCATTCATGTTATTGGTTTGTGTGTGCCTGCCAGCCTGTTTGTGTGTGTGTGTGTGTATCATGAACCAGAGAGAGAGTCATCGAGCGTGAGTAAAGAGAGGGAACAAACTGAATACGTGTCCTAACTCTCGACTGCGTAAAAGAATTTATATGAAAACCAGCCATGCATCATCGCATTGCTACTTAAATTCTTATTAATACCCATTTTTATATTTATTTTATATTTTCGTTTTACATTGGATTTGAGCTGAGAGTGAATTTGTTGGTGGATTTTCGGCTGTATTTCATATGAAATTTGAGAAAAAAAACACGGTTGTTGTGCGTTTTGTTTTTTTTTTTTTAAATTTTATTCTCTGATCTCTTGACTAAATTCATGGCCTGTAGAATATTTTGGCGTGTGCTACTGGCACTGGCTTTTACTTTTTTTTCACATTTACAATCATATTTCACTAGCTAAAACGCATTTTTGTTTTTGTACACACAACCGAATGTAATTTTGAATATGGATAAAACAATGGTGATCATTCGATTCATACGTATGCTGTACGGGTTTGGTGAGAATGCGATGCATGAACACATTTTCGCATGTTTTACATCTTTGCGTGGCTTGGTATATTTGATTATCATAAATTAATGACATGGTCAAACCAATGACAAGAGGCAGCTCAGAATTTTTGCTGTGGTTCTCGCTTATTGAGAGCGGAGACACAGTCTTACAATAAAAAGCGCACCGCAAACCGACAACCAACGACAAAATAAAGTGCGAAAGAGTGGCGAAAAAGAAGTGTGCTCAACACATCGGAACGACATTTTATGCGTTTCGATTGCTTGAGTTTTTGAATAGCAATGCCAAGTCGTCGTCGTCGTCGTCGTCGGCTACTCATCAACTATTTTGCCATATTGTTCTTTATCGTTGGCATACGTTATTATTTTCTCGCTCGGGTTTTGCTATTTTGTTTTTTTTTTCTGTTTCGTTCTTTTGTTGTTGTTGTTGACGTTGTTTTGTTCTTCTGGCCATCTAAAATCCACTTACATAAATATGATTAACAATTATGCGATGGCACACATGTTTACTCTAATGTGGGTTTGGTGCCGGTCTCGGCTGATCTAGGGCTGCTGCTGTTGTTGCCGCCCCGTTGCTGCTACTGCTACTTCGATGCAGTTTTGCTTTTCTTCAATTTTTTTTTTTTTGCTCTGCACACATTTCGCATTTTGTGCATTTCGACTAGAGAAATTTTCCTACAAATTAAATTCAATTTAGAAACGATGATTGGCAACTTGCTTCTCATTACAATTTGCGTGTGTTTCAATTTATGCGTCGCATATAATTTTTTTTTTCTTTTTTCTTTTTTTTTTTTGATTATACACCGCCAATTCCACACTGCAATGGCATGGATATTATTATCTTCTCTCACTCGGGTTAAATGTAACACAATGATGAGAACGCCATCACCAAAGCGAAATGAATGAAAACAAATGAAAAAATGAAGATGAAGGAAAAAAAAATTAAAAATTAAAACGATGGAGAAAAAAAAGAGTCAAAACAACGTCGAAAACTGAAGAAAATTTATTTCAGCAACAACATTAATAAGCAGCTAAAATCAACTACCAAAACGAGTTTTTCCATTTTATTTCTTTTTTTTTCGTCTTCTTCATCATCATCTTGTTCGTCGTCTTTTTGCATTCATTTGTTACCGATGCAAGGCAAAATGGTTTGAGAAAAAAACAACAACAATAACAACAACAACAACGAGCATAAATAAAGCGTTCTTTTTATTTGAAATGGCTTTCTTTTTCACCTTTCTTTTGGCCAACAGATCATGGAGTGCAATCGAATATGATAAAAGTTAAATCGGCAAGCAAAAACCGCATTGATAGAGCCTCTAGCTGATGGGCGAATATAAAAAAAAACACACACACACATGCACACAAAATCAAACAAGGCAACCGATATTGCAATGAATTGCGAGTGAAATAGATGAGCAAAGAAGAAGGAGTAGATAAATGAAGAGAGAAAAAAAAATATTGTTGAATCAACCGGTGACGGTGAGCGACCAAAAACCAAAAACGAATAAACGAACCAAACGACGAAATGAATGTGATTTGTGCGCGTTCAATCGATATATCGCGTTTGGTCTGATGTCTGACTATAGGCTCAAAATATGCATATATGCTTGCAAAACATTGAGCGCCGAAATCGAATTTTATTTCTCTCTGCTGTGTGTGTTGTCTTTTTTTTGTGCTTAGTTTGTTGTCGGCTACCAATTTTGTTGTTGTTATTTGTCATTTGTGTCTTAAGTATTCAAAGTGTACAACATATGCATAAAATGTATGGCACAAAATGCCAAAGCGAAACCATTTTCTACAAAATAAGAATTTCCAATAGAGCCCAACTAGATGTGAAATGTGAAACATTGAAAGGAAATGGAATAAAATTGAACCAGAAAAAAGAAAAAAAATCACACACCACACACACACACACACATCAAAGTGTTGGAAGAGAAATCGGTTCGGCGCACATTAGACGAAGAGAAGCAAAGGGCCAACCATACCTGGTGAAAATTAGATATTTGTTGCCGCGGCATTTTATTGGCTCGAAAGTCAAATCGGCAACAAATGAAATCGGCGGTGGCGACGCTGTTACACCAACCAAAACAATACCATTCAAATAATATAATGCAACAAACGATAAAATAAAATAATAATAACAATAATAAAAAAGAAATAATAACAAAACAAAAAAATTAAAACCGAAAAAAGCGCACACAATACACCAGGGTTGAGCAGCAACAGCAGCAGCAGCAGCAACGGCAACAACAGCAACAAAATAAAGAGAATAAAACAAAAGCAACAAAACAGACAAAACTCACACCAGCGAATAATCGACATTGATGAAAAAAGAGAAATTTAAATAAATGGGAGAAAATAATATGCATAAATTGCAACCAGTGCAGTACGATGCATTTTAAATGAATGATTTATACTCGTATTTTCCTTGTCACAGACAGACAGACACACACAGACACACACACATACAATATTTAACCCGATGTCCGCCATTCAGTCCATTACGCTGAATTCATAATTTGATTCGCAATTTTCTTTCTTTCATCTTTACTATAAATTTCATTTGAATATGTTTCGCCTTCATTTGCGATTGTTTCTGCAGGCATGAGATGTGATTTGCTTCTCATTTTGTTTCGTCATCGACCGTTGTTGTTGTTGCTGTTGCTGTTGCTGTTTGCGTCGTCGTCCTCCTCCTCATCATCTCTCCATATTGTGTGTGCGTGTGTGCTTTTGTTATTTATATGTTATTCATTAATTTTATTAAATCTCTCTGCATCAAAAACTACTACTCTTCAGTATGTGTCTATATTTGTTGTTGTTGTTGCACTCTGATCACATCAGCAATTCAAAAAATTTGTATACATTTTCATTATTGGAATTAGTAATTTGTGCTTTTCGTGGTTTTCTAAACAAGACGAAAATGGTTTGTTGTTGCTGCTGTTTCTTTCTCTCTCTCTCTCTCTCTATCTATTTCTCTGTTTTCTGGCCGATGTTTAGATCGGTATCATTGCACACCAACAAGTCCAGAATTTGTGCTTAAGTGGACGTGTCAAATCAGCGTAAAGCAAATGATATTAATCTAGGGGCTTGTAATGGTTTCGTGTGTTTTAACCATTTCGATAAAAATGCTGAGCTCATCTTGGAGCCGGCCACTTGCTTCGACTAATTGCAAGTAATCAGCGGTTCAAGCTTTATGTACAAATGTACATGTTTGGATTTTTTTCGCATTTCAACTGTACCTTACTGCCCATGCGATTTTTTTTTGTTTTTTTTTTCATCTTCTCTATATTTCGTTTCATTTGCAGTTTGCAGTGTGTGTATTTTGTTGCTGTTGTTGTTGTTGTTTGCTGGCTATACGATATTCGTAAAATGACACGATTTGATGGTTCTTGCCCCGCGAAAATTTCGTCTACAAACAAAATCGATGCGTGTGCATGACCGACACTGAACGTTCGAACAAATGCATTTCATGTGCAATTATTATGAAAAACGACGAACGCAACAAATAACGAATGAACAGCACAGCACAGCAAAAGCGAACCAAAAAAAAAAGAAATACAAAACAAAACAAAACAACAACAAACGGGCTACACGATAAATAAATAAATAAATACATTCACACATACACAGTACGAGGCTTCACTGTATAGGAGTGCTTTTGTGTGTGTGTGTGTGCATGAAATGCACCACATATTCGGATTCGATGTTGTTGCTGTCGAGAACTCAACACACACACACACATCGCCCGGGATGTCTGTGTATGTTGCTATAAGTTAATATGTGACGACGCGAATTTTGCAGTGTATACCGCGATCCGATGAGGTAAGTGGTAAATTTGTGAGCGAACCGAATGAGCACTGGCTTACGTGCAACGGCTATGTGCATGTGCAGTGCATTGCAATTTCATTTCGTTCGTTCGTTGGTTTGATGTTGCTGCTGCTGTTGGTGGTGGTGGTGCTGCTGCTGCTGCTGTTTTTTTGTGCTGTTTGCTGTTGATTTTGCTTTATTTCATTTCTCAGCTATCATTTCTCACTCGCTGCAATTTAAGTTGAAGCGCTTATTTGAGTGCGCTCATGCGCCAGTATTGGTTGTAAGCGAGTATTTTCTTTTTGGTCGGTGTATGATTTCTATATTTGTGAGGTTGTTGGTCCTTTGCCCTTGTGCCGGTTAATAGAATGTACATATTACATTTCAGTTTTTCAGTTGGATTTTTTCAGCGCTGTGCAGCTCTTCTATCGCCCATTCGTCGACACTTTGCTTATGCACTTATGACAATGTTTACGCTAGCGAAAATAAGAAGAAAAAAAAAATTACTTAATTGTTAGCATTGTTATCATTGTTCTGTCGATTGCCATTTCCCTACGGCTTCTTTCTACTTCTCACATTCCGAATGTGACGAATTCGGTATTGTGGTCTGTTTTATTCTATGGCTTTTCCATAACAATGATAACAATGTATTGTAATCATGGCAATGATGTTGACGAGATGACAAGAGTGAAAGAGTGAAAGGGAAAGAGAGAGAGAGCACGCGAAAAAAGAAGAACAAAATTATGGAAGATGAAGATTAACAGAGAGAGAGAGAGAGAAAAAAACAACAACTACAAAACCACTTAACATCATATACAATTTGCACTTAGCATCGACGAACACAACCGTATGACAAATGTCATCATTTTGCATGAAGTAGTCAATCGGATTCTAGTTACTGTCATTGACTTCAGTACAATTTTCTCTAAACACGTTATTTGCATACATTATAATTCTGATTTGTCGCACGAGCATACCAATTGACCATCCATCGGTTGTTTTTACTATTATTATTATTCGTATGCTGCTGCTGCTACTGTTTTTGTTTGTTGTCCAATAACCTAGACCCGAACACAAGTGAATCCAAATGCAAACATCCAAAAGACAAACACTACATGAAATGAGATACTGTGAGGTGTGCGTGATCAAAATTTATGACGTTCAACCAGATATCTTTTGCTTCAGTTCCACTTCAGAATCCAAAACAAAACAATAACATGCAACAATCTTGCTTCGGTATCTGAAACCATGCGATTACATAATATTTCTAGAAGGAAAAAAAAGAAACGAACACACGCACACTCAAACACACACTTATTTGTTCAATCAACTCGACGATTGCGATTCAATATCTCGAACATTCTACCCGCAAATATAATGTTTTTGTTGTTGTCTTGTTGTTGTGGACGCAACAAACATATACGCATTTTACATATAACAATATGAAGCGCGGTTGATGAGCAATGTAATAAAAAAAAGGTAACAAAACTACCACAACTAATTATTGATAACAAATACGCCATTGAATACCATAGACGGTATTGATTCGATTTGATCGTATTTCAAATTGAATGTCGGTATCAAAATAGAAGCAAAGAGTAAAAAGGGCTAACACAAAAGACTTTGAAAAACATGAAAGTTTTTATGTTACTCTTACTCTCTCTCTCTCTCTCTCTCACCATGATACTAACGACTTCATCACCAATTTTTCGTCGTAAGCAAAGCAAAATACATTGAAAAGCTTTATGATTTCCTTATCATTCCGTTTCTATTTTTAAAAGCTATTGCAATCCTAATTGTGTTTTAACTACACATTCAAAGCCTTTCTTCTCTCTTTCTCTCATGTATTTTGTTTGTGGTTCATTCTAAGTAGCTGATGTTTTTACTTTTATTGCCTTTTATAACCCATACACGATATCCATAGATATACAATGAATTGAAAATAGTACAGCTCTCTGTCACTTTCGCCGGTAATAGTTCAATGCGTGTGTTTTTTTTTCTCGATTCACCCGTAAGCAGTTTTTCAACAATTTGTTTTTGTAGCCATTCAGAATGGCTTCAATGAACGAACAAATTTCGCATGGGTCAACTGAATTTACATTGTTTGCGTACGCGCAAGTGCTCATACTCGTCGCTTAGTTGGCCCTCTCTCTCTCTGTCTCATTCTCAGCACACAAGAGTCAATCACACCATTATGCAATCGGCATCTATTAAACTGTGCACGACGCCACTTTTTGCCATAATCCATACTCCACAATAAATATTATCGCTGGACTACCAACTCTATATCATACCAATTTATAATATAAAATATGAAAATTGCCATATAAATGAATTGAAATTGAAAAATGGGCAAAGTGTGTGAGTGTTAGAGGGAAAAAGAGAGAAAGAGGGACTAAAAGAGATAGCGAAATTGATCGGTTATTTTTTGTTGGCGTTGTCATTGCTGTTGTCTGTTGTGACGACGGTTCAACGGCGCGTTAAATAAGCGCCGTTTGTGATAAAAAAAAAATAGTTTAAAAAAAAATATTGTTGATTTAGATTCGGTTTATTTTCGGTTTCAGATCAGCCATTTGCAACCTTTGTTTATTTTAGTATATTGTTGATTGTTTGCTATTTACTATTTCATTTGCATCGTTTTTTGGGGCGACATGAATAATGTGAATCTCAGACGATTATTGACTGCATTGTATGGGGCACTTTGTTGTTTTATGTCTGATTTTATTTTTTTTTTCATACGAAGTCACCGCGACAAGTAATGTTATGGGCCACATGCATGTGTGTTATTCGGAACGTGGCACCGTAATGTTATGCAAAATTGTCGATCGTCTCTAAAATGTGCACAAAAAAAAAAAAAAAACAAGAACAACAAAACGGTTCAGAAAATGTCATATTAAAAATACGAAATAATCTCTTTCTCGTCTAAAGGCGATTAAGTCACGTTGAATTGAACGGTGTACAACTATTTGAGTCATCAATTACGCGAGCTTTCGATTGAATAATTTTGTGTGTATGAAAATCACAAACAAATGTAAATACGAGCAAAAATACTAATGCGTAATATTATCGCATGACCGTGCCTTTTTTACACACCTTTAAAAGCTCACAAACTTGAAACGAAACGCCACAAAAAAGCTGCATGAAAACTTCAAACAAAGCACCATCACACACACAGACACACACGCGCACACATTCCCGATTAGTCGACGGAATTGCATTGCGTTACAACAAATGGAGCCGCCACTGTTAATATAAAACTCATTTTCCGATCGACCGTCTTACGTTCGGTGGCGCCGACAAAAAACAAACTTTGATCAAGTTTTCCCTTGTTTTCGAACGTGCTTACCAAGTTGAGCGCTTTGAATGGAATTTTGTGTGTTTGTGTGTTTGCGTGTGTGCTAAACACACTTCCATTGCATTTTCACAAACTTTTCCGGTGAATTAAAAACTGTGAAATTTCAATGAAAACTGTTTCATTGCGAATGTTAGTTATTTTGTTGCGTCTTTGAGCCGCAACAGTCGACCATAAATGAAATTCTGAATGACAAAAAATCAACAAAACTGAAAAAATAATACTGAAAACGTTTAACTATAATTGCGATCAATATTTTTTGTTTGTCTTATTTGGTTTTGCTTTGACTTTCATTTCGACAACTTTTTAAGAATGTTCTTTCAGTTCTGGAATGAATGAGACATATAGAATTAAAATTGACAATCCATTGTTTGCTTTTTTACGAGAAATGTTTCGATTCCATGTGGAAAGTGTGCGGCTATTCCGCATACGTTTGGCTATATAAATACAAATTTTTTTTTTTGTGTGTTGAAAAACAAACAAACATTTTGCACGAAGAATGTGGCACGAGTTGCGACTTGCATTCAGACACACCAATCCATTTATGAATTAAATCAAATTTCAATTGGGTACAACAACAAAAAGAGTCGAGAAAACCGCAAAATAGTTGCATTTTATGAATTGAAGGGAATTTTCTCCTATGAGAATAATTCAATGAATACCCAATTTTATTTAGATTTCAAGAATAGATGTATATTAAACGGATAGCCAGGTAGCATGGTATCTTGGAGCCCAATTCAATTGTGTGCTATTGTTATTACAAAGCATTGATGATTGGCGTGTTCACTGTTCACACAAACACATTCCACTTGAGTGACAATTTTCTCTTAGGCAAAAGCAAACTTTACTTGAACATCGAATTGTTTATTCATTAATTTGTCAACCAAATTACCTTGATGAGTATCAAATTGGGAGCATTGTTTCGAGGTTTGGCATTGTTTCGGAAGATTATTTTCTTATTGCTCGATTAAAGTTTTAATCACAGTGGTTCGGTAATACGCGTGAGTAACGCAAGCCCAAAATGTTATTAGTGCTAAAATTACAAGCCATTGGCCACGTGGAAATATTGAAGATTTTCATCGCAACAATTATCAAATTAGAGAAAAATTGCGTCTAAGCTTAGATCTAAGCTTCGGACATATTGCTATACCTAAAGAAAACAACACGGTTAATAGTTTTATTATTGATTCAAATGATTGAATTTTTTACGCAAAACAATTTGTAGACATATTCAATTTAACTTGCAGCACAAAGTATTACCTAATTGAAATTTCTCTGTTTCCATTTGATATTATATGATGATAAAAATTTTACTGCGTTCCCATTGATCCTGATAAATGATGTTTAATCTGTAATTCGGTACACCCAAAAAAAAAAAAAAAATGATCATAAAGTTTTCATTTTGTCTATTTTTGGTTTGATCCAAATGCTAATTACGTTGTACAAATCGAAATAGAATTTCTCTAGTCGTTTACAAACAATGATAAATTACGCAAATATTGTCATTTACCAAACATTCGATGTTTGTACCATTCCAAGGGTCCATCGATTAATTTTAGGAGACACACGTTGCAAAAGCCACAAAAAGCTCTTCGTTTGTTGATATTGTCCACAATTTATATTTGACGAGCCGAAAATTGTGTTGCAATTTATTCGACTGTTGTATTGTATGCGTGTGTTTTATGTTGTTATATTTATGCCTGTATTTTGATTGTATTGATTCAATGGTAGAAATGTACATTTAAAGGAAAATGCGTCGTTCTCAACTACATCACCAATTTACACTTGAATTCAAACGAACCTGCCAAATTACGGGCAAGTCCACTGAATAATCCTGCATACGCATTTCAACCCGTCGTCTAATGTCGATGTTTTGCTATTTTCTACACACACAGAGAGTATCGTTTAACTCTATTTAGAACCTTTGGTTGCGAACGATATTAAAAGTAAATATTTTCTCAAAATAACTTGTAGATTATGGTTAAATAATACTGCTTGATGCACTGAAAAATAATGAGTTTTAGATATTCAATCAACTGTATATTCCATTATGTTGCATTAGGATTCCTGAAGCTGAATCCAAATGATCGAATCGACTTGACATGACATTACATGCAATTTCATAATAATCCCCAAAAATGGAAAATCTCATAGAGTAGACAAATGTACCGATTTTCATGCATACTCCCTTGGATAGGTGATCACTGATCAGCTGATCACCCATCCATTGTATACCCATTTAGTGTTTTTTCTGAAACAATCATTAAACATAAACTGAAGGAACTAGTGGAACACATTCATCGCTCGAGCTATCGCCAAAGCTCGTGGAAATTGCTCAATAATTTTGTTGTGTGTACCATGTACCTAGGCCAACGTTTAAATGTTTTATACTGAAACTGAATGGGAAAAAAGCGGAATCCATGTCAATGTATGCACTAAGTGGTTGTTGTTGCTGTTTCTGTTGTTGTTGTTGTTGTTGTTGTTCTGCTTTACTATTTTTTTCCCTTCTAATAAGTTTTATACATATAATTATGAGACTGTGTTCAATAGCACCTTGCGTTTCTTCCTATGTGCGGCGCAAACAAGGTGGCATTTTCACTGTGTGATGGTATAAAGCTGGCACAACAATCCGCGATGGAAACAGTTTTCGATGACTTTTCAAGGCACTCACAACGAAATCGCACAATATTCCCTTAACACACAACGAATTGATTGTTGTAGCGGCGAATCGGTTTCATTTGAATAAGCCGTCCATCCGATGGATTCAAATAGTGAAATAATGAATACATGGAATATTATTTGAGTTGTTTGAACTCTCACCGTGAAATCAAATAGTAGTGTCTTTAGTGGTATCTTATATTACCCAGTGAATAACCATCCAACAACAACAAAAAACAGGGACACAAAAGAACCCGAACATCAAACTAAACCCCAAAAAAAATAATACCGAACAACAGAGAATAAAAAGGAAAAAAAAAACGAAAATGTGCATGTGATTTATGGTGACGCCAGCGACAAAGACTGTTCTGTATTCTATTCGAAACAAAAACAAAAATTCCTGGTGTGGCTTTTGTGTGGCCGATTTCGTCATGATGTGACACTTTTTTCCGCGTGCCCTTTTTTGCAAATTTTTATTCAAGTGTTCCAACAACTCTTCAAAACCAGTTCATACCCAAGGAAAATAATTGGTTAGCAGTGTTTAGTGCGCAATTTTCTTATTGTTTTCAATTCAACACGAAAATCATTTGAAAATAATACAAAAAAAAAATTAATGTCGAAACAAACAAACCAAATCAGAAATATGAATGAAAACGATGATGTTCCAAGGCATTTGAAGTGTTGAAAATATTTTGTGCAAGTAAATTGTGATTTTTTTTTTGTGCGTTCAATTTTCACAGGCCAACAATCATTTCCAATTGTGGAGTGTGGATTGTAGAAAAAGGTAAAAATAAATTAAATAAGCTCTTCCATGATTGTTGAGCTTCGATTTTATTAGCAACAAATACAGAATTTCTGTAGAAAGATTCAAGTTATTCACTTCATTTATTTTTCTTCCACTGGCAATTATTATTTGTCATTACTCTGATGTAATTGAAGCAATACATTGAATTGATTTGCGATAAACTAACGAAAGAGAATCATTAACCACATGTTTGTGGGGAACCAAATTAGGGGGCAGATCTAAAATCAGGCATTCAATTGGACTGTAAAAAAAAGTGCGATTGAAAGAATAGCCGCAATCAAACCCATCAATATGGCATAATGGCCATAGAATTGAAAGAAAAAAAGTTTCCCACATTCATTACGTCAATTGTTGTCGGAGTTTGTATGCACTGTGTTTGATATATCGCTATAGGGAATCGATTGAAGATTCTAGATAATAGATTTTTACACAAAACATCATGATTTTAGCTTTTTCATAAATGGCTTTTTCATAAAAGGCTTTTTTCACTGCACTCAATTTGTGACCGCAAACTGTCCGTTTGCCGAAGAAAGCTCAAAAAAATGAAAATGCAACAGCTAAAAATTGACAGTCTATCAGCAACATCACTGTGCAATGCATTTTCCCAGGGTTAAATATGGAATATTCAATTGAATTTGCATTCTATCAAATTCATCTTTATCGAATAGCTTTCATTATGATCCCATCGGTCACAATTTTGATTAAGAAAACGAGTTAAGAAAAAAAAACGAAAACAATTCAATGAAAACGATTGTATTTGAACATGTTTCTGGTGTTTCAAGGTGTGTGCAGATTGAATGATAAATCGGGGCAACATGACGAGCAACCATTCATCAAGCAGTGGTAGTAGTTCATCGTCAACAAATCCGGTTCAAATGGGTGAAGAGCGTTTAATGGTAAGTTCAGACTTCCATTTGCCCTTCGATGTTTGTCAATTGGATTTTTTTTTTGTTTGAAATTCCATCCGACCGAATGAACGCTTAGATTTGAAATTGTGTTCTTTTGTATTTAAAAAAAAATAGGTTGCTGTTCGTGTTCGACCACCAATCAATGTAAAAGAAGAGAAATGTATTCAAGTATTTTCAAAAAAATCACTCTATTTCGATGACGGTCACAATAAACCAAAAAAATATATGTACGACTATGTATTTGCCGAAGATTCAACACAGGACGAAGTATATCAAACGACCACATCACCTCTAATTAAAGATGTCCTCAAAGGATACAGTGCGGCTGTGTTTGCTTATGGTGCAACCGGTTCAGGTATTAAATTTAATTAAATGCAATTAATATTCAAATGGAAAATATTGGTTTTGAAAATCTCTCTCTCTCTGTCTCTCTCTCTCTCTCTCATCATCGAATCGAATCGAATCGAATCGCCTCGACTGAAATTCTATTACTGGTTCAATATATTTTGTTTTTTTATTAATTAAAGGTAAAACACATACAATGCTCGGACCAAATCCACGAAAAGTGGCTAGCACACCGACATCATCATCGGCCACCGAATTTCCACCAAAAACAGCGATATCAATTCAAACACAGTCAACAGAAGGTGGTTTGATGGTGAAAGCCATGGATGAAATCTTTCGACATGTTGAACAAGCCGACAACCCTGACTCATTCAAGGTAATTAAATACATTCGATTCGTCTTTTCCATTTCGAGAAATGTTCATTAATTGGATATTAGATAAGCTCAGGGCTGTTTGTGTGTGTGTGTTTCATGTTTGTTTTGCACTTTTAAATTTAAATGAACAACAAATGATTTAAATTGATTTATTTTAATTGAATTACGACAATTTGCTCAAATATGGGCTCAGTGAATTTCACTGAGTGAAATAATTGAATATCATTGGAGTGGGGGGAAGGGGGAAAATGATGTTGAATGAATTCGCATCTAATGTGATCGTTATACTATTTTATATGAATGCCATGATTGTGACCGCCAAAGTTGTGTTGCCATCTGTGTTTGCTGTTGCTGACATCAAAGTTCATTATTATTTAAACGATACACTTTCTTTACGATGTACCAGTGTAGCACACTCATTAATATATACGTAAATATAAACAACAAACATCGCATGAATTAATTGACGATAAGATATAAAAAACGCTGAGAAAGCATTGACACAACAGCTACCCGAAACGCATTAGCATAGAAATTGTTTTCGATTTCCGAATACTACTTGAAGCTTTGGGTGTATAGAATGGAATCTAGCATTCCAAAATGTAATATAGTAGAAAACAAGAAGAAAACAACAACAGCAACACACAAACGCAAACGCACACGCACACAAAACACCCATGCAAAGCCACCACAACATATAATAGTTTATGACTTTATCTAATCGCATTGCATATACTTAGCTATTCTTCGAAGGATAGCATGGTTTCGAAGCCGTGTAAATTGGTTGTGTAATTTGAATTGCCATACCGTGGCGATAATCGAAGTGAATCTCTGAAGTGAAAATTCATTCAAAGGACCTTTGAACGATTATGATTACACGCGACAGTAAATATTTAATAAATATCCCATTTACTACCTCAAATGAGCTAATATCTTTACACTCTGATCACCTCGAGCGCCACTGAATAGGTGGTATGGTGTTCCTTTGTTTTCGAAGCCAAATTTTCCAATTTGATTACTGTAACTAAGTTCAATTTAGTATTCATTATGCTCATTATACATTGAATAAAATACGATTTTTGACATTTTCATTGCAATGCATGTTCAATGAAACATTGTTCATTCATCGAAAATTGTTTATTCGTATTTGTAACATTAATTTCCAATTGTTTTTTTGATATAATTAAAAATATTTCATTTCAAAATTATTGATGTCAATTTTGTTATTAATGATCACGTAAATGTCGATAAGTACAAAAACGTCTCAATCAAATTTTGGAAGTTCTTTTTTCATTTTGCGGCTGATTTGGATCTTTGAAATTGTGCATGAAAAAGCGCGTTCATTGAAATGTGATTTTGAAATGGCAAAGCAGGAAAGAACGAAACAAAAAAAACAGCCCAAATTTAGGTCATAACACCAATTGGAATGTCATAATTGCTACAGTAACGGCGTCAGGTCAATGGTTTTCGTGCCAATGGTTTCTTAAATTTTTTTTTGAAATAAGAATTATGAATAAAATACAAGAGCTTTGCGACTATTTACAAAATAATATTAACATACCAAATGACTGCCTTAAATTGGGGTTAAGTAATTTCTTCCTTTCATTCGATTGCTTGTACGTTAAATTTGTGTGCTTTTTCTCTCTTCCTCTCCATCTCTCTCTCTCTCTCGCTCGTTTTGTTCGTAACCGAACGGGTAATTGGTGAAACGTTCAATCACTTTAATCAACACGCTTTTCTTTTTCACCCCAAACCAATCGACCATAATTTCGATGAAAATTTTTGAATGATATGAGCAAGTCAGGTCGTATCGCTTATCGAGTGTATAATAAACATATTTATTCGGCTATTTGTCCTGGCCAAACTATTTAAGTGACCACATGAAACGAGCGGCAAAATTGAGCGGGGAACGCTCGATTCGTTGCCCATTCGTTTTGATCTAAATTAATTTATGCAATTTAAAGAACGCAAGTACAAAAATTATATTGTTCTTATATTGTTGCACGCACAACCCCCAAAACAGCCGTTAAGCCATGTATGCAATACACCTGACCAATTTTTTTAATCGTTGACCCAAGAATTGTTTTTCGCAACAAAATATATATAGAGAGAGAAAATCCGACTACAGGAGTTCAACATACGCGTGACGAAGCTGAACAACCATTCGCGTACATCTGCCATTCTGCATGCTAACCTTAACCGAAATATTTATATTTAAAATGTCAGA
The DNA here is from genome assembly GCA_030463065.1 of Aphidoletes aphidimyza. Classification (NCBI taxonomy): domain Eukaryota; kingdom Metazoa; phylum Arthropoda; class Insecta; order Diptera; family Cecidomyiidae; genus Aphidoletes; species Aphidoletes aphidimyza. Next base: position 29,611,927 of record CM059998.1, on the reverse strand, counting down.
TTTGCATTTTGGTTAAAATGAAATGGAAAAGCAAAAGTAAAAAAAAAATGCGCACATTTATTACGAGGGGAGAGAAAGTGTTTTATTTTTGGTCATACACAACAAAAACATCCATATGAAAATCCATCGGAAAGAGAAATAAGAACAATAACAACTGTGCTCTTCATAGTTCATACCAAAAATAAAAAAAAACACAACCATGTGACGAATGACTTTGAGCTTGTTGTTTCGATATGTTGTCGTTTTTATTCCTCCTAATATATCATTTGTTTTGGCGCCCGTGCAATATGTTTATTCATGCAAATAAAACAGTATAATGTCCTAATAAATGCTTGCTCGTTGATTTCATATCGAAAATATGGTGCTGAAAAGTGAAAAGCAAAAAAAAAGACAGAAAAATCAGCGCGAATAATCGAGAGTATCTGCTGGTTTTGCGTGTACTCCTTGTCTGTTCCAAATTGAAATGACTCGTTGTTCTTTCTGTTTTATTTTTGTTTTTGTGTTGTTATTGTTGTTGTTGTTGTTGTTGTTGTTGTTTTTTTGCAAACGAAACGAATGAGACAAATGGCGTAGTTAGCCAGTTGAATCGACGGATCAGAAAAGAAAGCGAGAAATGTTATAAATAATTACACACATAACCTTGCCCTAATGCTTATTGATTGAAACTGTGGTCGGGCTCGTGGTGTAGCGTTTGTTGAGCAAAAATGCGCGTATATATTTTCACTTCGATTCCCTATTCCGACGTGGTGTTTGCGTTTTATGCTTTTTTATTCACAATGTGTTGTTGTGTTGTTTTTTTTTAGTGTCCCTTTCGTGTTCGATTCACTTTTCTACCGAGCACATTTCATTTTGGGGGCGGTATGAGAATGTGAAATCGAATTGAATTGAAAACAGCCCCAACACACCACCAACACCACCAAACCACCTGTGCCCGTACAACAGGCACGAAATGTAGAGAGACAACAATAACGAAAAACAATGAAAACATTAGGCATACAGTATACACTCAATTGAATTTTTGTTTGTTGCACTCGTGGCTGTTGTTTTTTTCGCGTTTTCAAAATGACATGCGAACAGGGACATAAATCAGGCTTTCATTTTAGCCGATTCAATCAAACTGAAAACAATTTATCAGCGGCACATTTCTGACACAATGGCATTTGTGGTGTGGTCAAAATAATGAATTAAAATGTTCAACACATTTTACCGAAAATGGAATCAACGATGAATGAAATGGGATTTGAGCCACGTGCTTCCGATTTAATGTGTCACTTGTTTGAAATTTCTTCGTGAACTACTAAAATAAAAACACTCACAAACTATTTCGTAATTACGGTTAAAGGAAATGTTGATTTTTTTTTTGAACGACAATTGACTTAAAAATAGTTTACGCTTTATACATATGTTGTTTGTTGGTGGATTCAGTTCGCACAATTTAATCGAAAGCAAGTTGAAATGGCAACGGAAAATTTCGATGCAATTTCCAATCGCAATTGATTGGAATGGACAAACAAATGGAAGGAAATGGAATTGAATCGATTTGTTAAAAATTCATTATGTTTTCGATTTAAAGTCGACATCGAATCCTTATAATTGATTAACATTTCATATTGATTACGATTTTTTTTATTTTTTTTTTATTTTCAAATATCAAGGTGTCGATATCGTATTTGGAGATTTACAACGAACTCATTAAGGATCTATTGAATCCAAGCGGCCCACTTGAGCTGCGCGAAGATAATCGTGGCCAAAGAATCACCGTTGCCGGTCTATCGGAGATTATTGCAACGAATCGACAAGAGGTGATTTCGTTGTTGATTCGTGGTAATAAAGCACGTACAATGGAACCAACTGCTGCCAATCAAACGTCATCAAGAAGTCATGCCTTGCTTAGTGTTACCGTTCAACATTCAACACCGTTGGGCACGAAACAAGGACGTCTGTATTTGACCGATTTGGCTGGATCGGAACGCGCCAAAAAGACCAAAAATCGTGGCAAACGTTTACAAGAAGGTGCACACATTAATCGGAGTCTATTGGCTCTGGGCAATTGCATAAATGCATTGTCTGATGGTGCAAAATATGTGAACTATCGCGATTCAAAGTTAACACGTCTTTTAAAAGAGGCGCTCAGTGGACGATGCAAAACCGTTATGATTGCACACGTTTCACCCGAGGCAAAGCATCGTGACGAAACAAAAAACACATTGGTCTATGCGGATCGTGCTAATCATATAACAACACGCCTACAAAAGCCCGAACTGTTGGAAGAAACGGTTGAATTCCCATTAAATCATTATCAAAGTCTTGTAACGGAATTACGTGAAGAAGTGACACGTTTGAAATCAAAAATGCTCACAGAACGTCCTCGCAGTGGTGTTGCAGCAGCCGCTCTCACTAGTCCAAATGCCATTGCAGAGCAAACGAAAAAATCTGAACTGAGATATTTACGCGAGCAAATTGTTCTCACATTTAAGCAACAAATGAAATTGCGACGGCGTCTACTTGAAGCCGAAAGTCATTTGCTTGGTCTTGAATTGGATGCTGAACGACAACACATGGTTATTTCACATTGGCAAGGTCGCATGGGTAAACTCTATGACACTGGCGCAGATCAAAGCGATGAAAATGGTAAGAGATTTTCATTTGTTTTTTTCTTTCTCTCTCGTTTTACCATAAATCATTGACAATTGAATACATTTCCATTTTAAATATCCTAGACTCCGATTCGGAAGGGAATATCGCATTGAAATCGGCCTGGAGTGAATTGGCTGCCATTGAACGTGAAGCAAAACGATACAAAGAGATTCGTGAACAAACGGAAAAAGATTTAGAATTGTGCCGTCAAAAAGGTGTTGCACTGGAAGATGAGCTACCTGATCGCATAAGCAGCGATGATGAACGTGAACTGTTGGCATTGCTGTGCCGTGTGCATGAACTTGAAGCTGATAAAGTGTCATTGCAAGCGGATCGTTTGGCACGACAGGCTGAATTACGACGAAGAGATTTACAACTATTGCGAGCCGAACGTCAACGTCGATTGTGTGAAGACATTATATCAACGCAACGGAAATTGATTGAAGATGGAAAAGTTGAATTGCCGGATGAATTGCGCGAATTGTATTCATTATATCAGCAGGAAATTCATGCTAGTACATATAATGGTGCATTGTCTTCTCCACGTGAATTATACGAACGAAAGCTTCCACCAATCTATCCAAGGGGGTGAGTGTGCTCAATCACTTACGCAAAATGTAAAAAGGTTGCTCAAAAGTGAACGTGAATTGTTGTTGTATTTGAATTTTTCAGTGAACGATCGCCAGGCAGCTCATCATCCAGTTCTGAATGGTCAATATCCCCATTGCCGGCTATTGAACCAAAGCATACCGCACAAAATGATAATCCAGATCGTTTAATGGGAGCACCAGTTGTGCCTCGACTTCCATCGATATTGAAAAATTCACCAGCTAGCCGCTTTAGGTGAGGTTCATTTTTCTCGTTTGCACAAATTTAAAACATTTGCGTGAAATAGCACCGAAACCAATTCAATCACTGTGTGAACAAAACCAAAAAAAAAAAAAAACCAAAAAACAAGAAAAAAAACACAAATCAAACAATCAAAAAAATACTGTGCAAACGAAACAATTTACTAATTTTTAAGCATTTTTACTGTGTTTTTATTTTCATTTTCTAAAAAGAAAGAAAAGTGTAGATTCACGAAGTTCGATTTAGCATAAAAATCACCACCAAAATGTGTGTGTTTGAATGATGCATTTGAATGTAGCAACACCACGAAAGTAGATTGCATTTTTCTTGTAATGTGCAACACAATTTAGTTGCGAACTTGAATTTGTTGTGTGTTTTTGTTTTTTTAACTCAAATCATTCTTTTTCAATTTTCAATTCTTGTTTTTTGTTACTTACAGCGAAGAACAAAGCGCACAAAACGATGAATAAGTATAGAAATACTTGATCCAATTTTTATTAAATCGATTAAGAATATTTTCAATATCCATATGAATTTAAAAGAAAAATTTAAAAAAAAAAATCAAAAAACAGAAGCTTGTCAATTGGTTAATTGTAAGTAGATTTGTTATATGAACACATTGTAAATAAGAATAATGTGAGATTCCATGCTCAAAAATGAAAACGCAGCAAATACACACAAAAAAAACAGAAGAATTCAAATTTGAATAAGAGAAAGCTCAATTCATTTACAATATGCTCATCGCAATTATTGTAGATACAATTTATGTTAGCAAGTCAAGCACAACCACAAACTAAAACCAAAAAAAAAAAATCTAGGTCAAAAGTGCAGCAAATTTCAACATTGTGAATTGTCAGACTTCCATGTAATGCATAACATTTCCACGACAATACACATTAGCTAACAACAATTCTTTAACTATTTCGAAAACGAATTTTTCCCATATCTTTCGTTCTTTACATTCATTTTGCTTTAATTTCACTGCTGACATAAGCCGTCCCATTCCATTTTATTCTATAGAAGTGATCATATTTCCATACGAAGAACAAATCAAATGTCCGTAGTTTAAAACAGCAACAACAACAATAAAAGAATGTGTTATTGTGACGATATTAGAAATGTTTTATTAGTTGTTTTCAAATGAACAAAACAAAAACGAAAACAAAATACCTTCATGTGTAACCAAACAATAACAATTTAAAATAAAGAGTTGAGTTATTGGAAATCAAAGTTGGTCAAAGTGATTTTTCATTTTATTTATGCCAAATAATGTCAAACAAATAAATCCAAATGAAAAATAAACCATGACAAAAGTGTTTGTACGGTGAAAATTCGAATCAAAATTGGTTTGCACATTTATACGCAGTAAATAATTTATTGAAAATGATTTTGAATTGCTTTTAATTGATCATTCGAAGTTGGATTATTTTATGCCGACAAATAAGCGATTTAAGCAATTTGATTGCGTTTTAAGAGCTCACAGAATGAGCAGAGTGGAACATTTTCGTGTCGCATGGTTAAAAAATATTAGTTTGGTGGAAAATTGTCCATGAGTTGTTCAATTTTGCGCTTTGTCACGTTTTTCACAGTCATTTATTTGTTTTAGCTGAACACGGAGCGTAAGTAAGTACTACATTGGATTTGCGGGACTGATTCAACAAATATTTTATTGTCTAATAGTTTCAACCACTGACTTCTTTGTCAGAGAGAGAGAGAGAGAGAGGAAGAGAAAGGGAGAAAGATTCAAATAAAAGACACGCATTTGCAGCTCTATATTTCATGTATTTTCATATAAACGTTTTTGAATATTGCATACATTGTAAATTGAATTTAATTGTAATAATAGCAGAATAATAGTCAAGTGATTATGAGTTGTTTTGTGTGTTGTTTTTTTTTGTTTCTTTTCAATTTTTATTTATTTTTCCCAACATTCTGTAGACTCCACGCGCGCATGTCCAGGGAGTCGTATAGGTTGGAAAATGAACGGGAAAATATATTGAAAAATAAAATGCAAAATAACTTATATACTTATTTTATAACATTTAAAAATAATGAATTGGTTTTTTGTTGTTGTTTTTTGTCTTCTTCGTGTTGTCGTGTTGCTTTTTTTCTGCTCCTATTCACACAATGGAAATAATTGAAGTGATAATAGTAGAAAATGCAATAGTTTTTGTTTTGTTGACTTGTTTGGTTCAATTTTTTCTTTCTTTTTTTTGAGCCGTACACTCTGAGTGTAGTCCTCTTCAGAATTTTTATCATTTTGATGCATCTAAACACATGGTTCGACATAATTGCCTGGAAATAGTCCAGTTACACCATCCATAACCCCTTCCCACCAACCGTCATCGTTTTTCTTCAGCACATACAATACGGAACTTTCTTGAAAGCTTAGCTCATCGTCTATCAACGAACACCCCAAAAAAACCATACAGAAAAAAAAGAAAAATGAAAGTTGCATAAATAATTTAATTCGATCGTCGACATGTCAGTCAATTGCTGCATATATCAAAACTTAGAAGCATACCTTTATCCGCATAGTAATCGTAGATAGCAACGACTAAAATGAACAAGAAATTATCGTTGTGTGTTGAAATGTTTGAATAAAAAGTAAACAACATTAAATGTTGACTAATTTGATACTATGAAACTGTAAAGTACCTTTTTCGATGTAATTCTTTGGAACCCATCCCGGTAAATTTTGATCTTCAGGCACAATTGGAGCCAATGGGCCGACAGATTGTGTTCGTGGTCGACCGAAATTTTGATTATCATCCTCTTCGGGTGGAGGTGGTGGCAATGGTGGTGACTGAGAACCGGGTCTGTGAAGATGTTTTCTAGATTGAGCAGCACCAACCAAACAGCAATTGTGGAAAAAAAGAGAGAGAGAGAGAGACACCCAGAGCAAAGGAACGAGAGCGTTCGTGCGTGCGATTAATTTCGAGCAATTTTTTATGTACACAAAAAAAAATCCAAATGGAAATGTGCGCATTTGTGCCATTGAAAGGAATAAAAAAATTAAACTTTTATTTATATTGAGTGTATACCTGCTAATATTTCGACCTAGAGTATGCATTCCAATATGATTTTGATCAGGCATTTCATGAGTCATTGTTAATGGAGACGGTGGAGCTGTTAAAATCGAATAAAACAAAACTTATTTAATTCAATTGATAGATATTTATAATCAAAAATAAAATATAGATACCCGGCATAGTGTTTCGATCATCGAATGTATTTGGCGGTGGCGGTGGCAACGGATGAACTAGATTGATCTAAATCGAAAGAGAATCGTGTATTAAACTCTGAAACAAATTTCGATGCAGACACAGTGTGTGATTTGGGATTTCAAATTGGTGTTTTTTTTTTCTTACTGGTGCAATTTGTTGACTTGGTGGCATTGGAACAGCACTATAGCCGGGTCCACGTTCGCTGGTCTGCCGTCGTGGATGGCCAACCGGATAATTTGGTGCATAGTGTGATGGAACTTGTGGTGGTACAACGACCGGTGGTGTTCGATACTCACGATTACTTTTTCCAAGTGTTCCAGTATTACCGGCTTTCAATTGCACTGATCCACGACTTAATTGAGGTGGTGTTGGTGGTTTTGTTGTTGGTGGTGGCCCAACAGCAGTTGGCTGAGGTGGCATCTACCATGATTAAAAATGAATTAATACAAATTAGATTTTTTTTTTTTTTTTGAAAATCATCAAGTGATCAGCAGAGACGTTGTCTCCAGACAAATGAGATTCTGATCGAATGAATTTTGAGGTGATTAACTTACTTGAGCTGATACACGTTGCTTTTGTTTTGCATGTAAACCATGACCGATATCATCCAAAATGGAATAATCGATTGGCTTGCGCACATATTTAATTGGTTTTTCTGGATTTAATGGTGCAACAATTTTATACTGTCTTGTACTAATTTTATTCGCTGTTAATACACCAATCTCCCTGTTAACGAGAATCGGAATAAAGTCATATCAATACTGCGCGCAAACACATAAAAAACAAATCATAATTATGCATTCTAATTAGACGCACGAAGGTGGTATTGAAAGCAATACAACAACAACAAAAAAACAAATAAACGCCGTCCGACTTACCGTCTGGCAACTTTTTCCTTATGAATCGATACGGTCTGAGCAATGTGATTCATTTGTGATTCCATTTCTCCCAATTGTTGAGCCTGCATATCCAATAATTGTAGATAATTGTACGCTAATGTATTAATCTGGTAAGCAACACTAGCTAACGATTGTGTTGTATAATTTTTTGTCTCTTCAAGTGCCGCTTTCTTGTTATCGGACCTATCAGGAATGATGGTTGGCATAAATATATGGTGATGGAGAGCGATAAATGCCCTGTCAAATGATGTGTGATTGAACATTTTACCTATAGTAAGTATCCTCACAGTATTCGGCAACTCGAGCTAGATTTGTGTAGCTATCCTGAAGGCTTTGCCTACCTTCTGGAATGTCTGTTCTTATCAATGTTGCCAGCTCGTCCATAATATTTTCACTGCCCATTGCACTTTGACGATCCTGATATGAGGAATCTAAACACCAAATGTCCAACAATTTTAGTAAACTTTGTACCGTTTGTCACTTTGGTTTTCTTCAGAAAACTGATAAAAATATTTTCTTTTTTTTAAATCTCAACAAAGCTATTCGGAACAGATATTTTGTGATGCAAGTCATTGGCGATTCACAACACACTCAGATACTGTGGTTTGTTCTACTGCATTTTCAGTTTACTGCATCAAGGTGTGGAATCATAATTCACAAAATCATATAACCGGAAAATCTGAACCACACACATGCACTCACACACACACATGCACACAAACCAATCGATGACGTACACATCTCTCATCGCAGAATGCATTCAATGTTTACATTATGCCGATTTCTAATTGCAATAAAATGCATGGTCGACGAATTTCAATTTTACATTACTCTTCTTGTTATTCCATTGTAAATTGCAGCGCACACAGATTCATACACATCAAAATCAAATTCATAAACACAAACAATATTAAATGAGATATAAAAATGTGTGTTGTTGTTTGTACGATCTTATTTTGATCATTGATTCATCTATACAATCTAGTCTGGCAAATTTGTTCTGCGCATTTCAAAAGTGATGCAATTTTCTATTGCGATTGAAATCATTTGTAAATAATTACGATGATGCACACCAGTTATAAAATTGGTTGGGTGGAGAACTGACAACCTTTTATTATGCACTTCCTTTTGGTGATAAGCACGGTGCCTCGATACAAACAAACATTTCATTCATATATTCTTCTCAATTATTGCAAATGAACGAATTTTTGTTGTTGTTGTTGTTGTTGTTGTGTCAAAACATTTTCTACTGTGTACACAATTTCATATTGTTTGCACTATTTCCATAGCCTCACCTGTATTATATGAATATCGATTCATTTTCGGGCGTATGTAATTGTTGTTGTTAACCGCGCTCCGAAAGATTTTTTTTTTTTTTAATTTCAATAAATTGAATACAAACAAACAGAAAAGAAAAACGAAAATCAAATCAAAACGAAACGGGTGGAAATTTATTATAGAACAAGTAAACTAAAAACGAAAAGAAACCTAATTGACTTTTCATGAACAATTATGACTGTGTGTATCAACGAGTGACGAACAACACATCAGCCATATTTTCATTCCGTATGTATACACATACACATACACATACACACACATACACACACACACACACGGTACAAATACATTGCGCTTAAAAGCACGACCAATACAGTGAACGAGCACACGTCATGGTCGTCACAGTTGATATGAATGCGTTCATTGTATATATCGATCACTTGAACTCAATTCAAAAGAAAGGAACAACAACAACAACAAAAACAACAAACACACATTTGTTTAACACAAATCAATGAACACCACCAGTTTGGCGACGAATTGTGTAAGTGAATAAATGAAAAATTTAAACTGTATTTGCACAACAGATTTTATTTGTTTGCCAATGAATTTAATAACGCAGTTTGAGAAAAAACAAAAAATACTTATTCACTTTAAAACGTTCATTTAGCCAACCGAACATTATTCAAAGTGACACACTACGCATTTCAAGCGAATCAAACGCATTCATCCATTGGCACAATACAGTGGTACACTTGTCAAATTTGTTGAGCAACTCCAGACAGACACAGACTTGGAGAGAGAGAAAAAAAAATTGAATATAAAATCGCCTAAATTTATACTTTTGCTCTTCGAAAAATAGCTTACATACACTTTATATTTTCCTTCTTCAAACAAACAAAAATCATTTTTCCATTCAAAATTTTATAGTTTTCCTTTAATTTAATAAGCCACACAAATTTGAATATAAACAAACAAACATTTGCTGTTCATGTTTTATTTATACAAATAATATCGAGGCTGGCAATTCACTGCACAAAAATTAAAAAAAAAAAAAATTTCTTTCTATCCCAAAAATTTCATTTCGCAAAACTTTTCTTCAGCAATTCGTATGTACAGTTTGATTTGTATCTCTTTGGAAAATCGTCACTACTAAATATACTCGGGTTGTATATAACTACAAATAATATCTATATATAAATATTTATTACATCGAGAGTGCGAAAGTTTTTTTTGTTTCGTTTTCTGGTCTGTTTGTTGTTTGTTGTTGTTTTTTTTTTTTTAAATTAAAAGTCATTTTGAGGGATTTTTGTTTTTTTTTCCAACAACAAGATTGCAAAATATCGAAAAGAGAGATAACAAACAATAATAATAATAAAAAACAAAAACAAAAACAAAACAAAAAATGGTGAAAAATATTATGGAAGCATTGGTGCATGCATCGGAAAAAGCTGCCAATATAGCAAGATTGTGCCGTCAAAATGAACATTTATTTCCGTTGCTTGTCGAAGAAAAACCAATTGAAGAATCGAATCCACGTTTCGTCAAAGACTTTAAAACATTGGCCGATGTGTTGATTCAACAAACCATTCGATATGACGTTAATAATCTGGTATGGCAATTTCCAATTTTCCTTCTCCCCCCAAAATATTATTTTGTTTGGTTGTTTATTTGTGTTTTTGTGTGTGTGTGTGTGTTAATTTTGTCAATTTCAATTACAATCAATTTAACAAACATCTAGAAAAATGATAAATTGGATTGAATGTTTGTTAAAATGTTGTTATGTAATTACAAAAGCCTGTGTAGCGTAATTTTAGTTCGTTCTTCTTCATCATTTTGATGTTTTTCATTGAAACAATAGGCAAATTGAAATAATTGAATTGGATATTGTGAGTGTGAGTGAGTGAGTGAGTGAGTGAGTGAATGAATGAGTGTGTATGTGCAAAAGCATTGAAAAAGCAACAACAATAGAAAAGCACACACATAGAGAGCGAGGAAAACGGCTTACAGGATAAAGACATAATATTTACATTTGTTGTGTTTATTATTGGTTTTGTTACATGCTCGCCACACCAATCGGTCTAGTATCCACTAGTTCATATTCAAGGTGAAGAAACAACTACGTTCACCAATGGACTCGGCGAATCAATAGATTTAGAGATAACTGATAGTCAAGACACTACAATTGAGTGTTTAATGAAAATTTTGGACGGAGATCGTGTTGCTGCCGAACTTTTAGCAGCTGAAGTACATCGAACTGTTATTTGTGAACATGGTGACATTGATGCACTGCCCGACTTGGTAATGCAAACACACACAGTTTAATATTAAACCATTTGTTTTCTATTTGAGTTGATTTAACTAATTGAATTGGCTGTTTTTTTTTTTTCATTTGCAAAACAGCCAGACAATTTGGATCTATCAGGAGTTGGAATTTGGATTGATCCGATCGGTTTGGACCCATATTATTCTATTTACTATTGATATTAGATAACAATTTGGATATTTTATGTGAACAATTTGGGGTTATTTGTAGTTTGTATTTTGTCAAATTTGTGTGCGTGTGATTTTTGTATTTTGTTGATAGATGCAACTCAGGAGTACATCAAGGCCGAAACACAAAGGAAGTATCCGAAAATATGCGCCTCGGGATTGGAATGTGTAACTGTATTGATTGGATTATACGATAAGGGAAATGGAAAACCATTGGCTGGCATTATCAATCAACCATTCAGTGAGCAAACAGAAACAGGGTAACGGCTTTGATGCACTATTTCAAAAATGCAATCCCATTGCAATGTCTATATGCTAATGTTTCATTTGTATTTGTTCTGTGTATTGTGTATGTGGTGGTGGTGGTGGTTCGGTGTTTCGGTGTGTGCAGGTACAAAAGTAAAATCATTTGGGGCGTATGCATGGGAGATGATTTCAAAGTGACAAATCTTCCACAAGCGAATCAGAAAAATACCAAACTTGCGGTTGTATCGGCGTCTGAAGATGAAAAATATATCAAAGCGCTCCGTGATTTGGGCTACACTGTTGTTTATTCAGCCGGTGCTGGTTATAAAATAATGAAAGTGATTTGCGGTGATGCGGATCTATTTTTGCTCAGCAAAAATACCACATTTAAATGGGATACATGCGGTCCACATGCCATTCTCAATGCCATCGATGGTGGTCTGTTTAAAATTGAGGACATCATCGAATCGAATAATATCATTGAAGTGGATTATACGGACGAACGTGAAAATGCCAACGAAGGTGGTTTACTTGCGTTGCGTCGCGATGAAAAGCATATTTTACAGGATTTGTACAGTAAAAAGTAAAATCACATCGTGTATGTGTGGAATCGTATGGGGTGCGTATTGAATTGGGAACCAGCTAGTATTGAAAATACCAGACAATTTTCGAGATAAAAAAAAACAACAACAACAACAACAAAATGGAATTTAATTGGATGTGGTATAACAGCCAAACAATTAATTCGCTATCAAAATTTAAACCGAGAAAAACAGGTGTTTTACAAAGCATTGAAATTATTTTTGTGTAACAATTTATGGGATTTATGACCGCAACAAAAAGAAGAAAAAAAAAACAAACAAAAAAATCCGCAATGATATATATATTTACAGTAGATTTTGATCGATTTATTCTTGTGACACATTTTAAAAACCAAATGACGTATATTTGACGAATACGAAAATGAGCCAGAAAGCTGCTAGTCATCATTTAAATGATTTTCGAAATCATTTGTGGCTGAAATTGTCGAATTCTTGTTTTTTTTTGGTTTTGTTTATTAATAAGAATTTTGCTGTCAGCAAAATGTTACTTGTTATTTTACTCTTTTTACCTTAGAATCACAATTTCACACACCACGAACAATAGGCGCGTTATAAACTGGTCTTTTGTGTTCCATTATTAGAAGGTCTCTGATTTAAGAGATTTATTTGAATTGATCAGTTCGGACATTCTTCCAGAGTTTGTCACATTCCAAGCACCCAATTGGATTTTGTTTTTGTTTGTTCCCGAAATTTTTGTTTTCGTTTCGTTTGGAATGACAATGTATTTAAGTGTTTGTTTTAGCGATAACCTTTCTAAATTCAATACTTTAGTAAAACCGATCATATGTTTTTTTTGTATTGAATGTTTTATTTGTCAATTTATATTTACAATCACAATATAAAAAAAAATAATAATAAGAACAAACAATTGTTGAATCAACGTAATGTAACAAAAGAAATCAAACAAAATTAGGAAACGGCATTGTGCCGAATCTTTCTGCCGATATTTAGATGATGATGATGTGTATGTGTTGTCTGCAAACACTCATTAGGGCAAAACATTTAAAACTTTAAAAACTTTTAAAGCAATCTAATGGAAATGTATTACAACTTAATTGATAGATCCACAAAACAAAAACAACAACAAATCGCACGTCCAGTGCAATATAACGGAATGATATTTATTAGACATAGTAAAACAAAAAAAAACACATGATTTAGTCCTTGGTAACGGTGCAAATGTCAAAATAAGATACCAGATAAGATACGACCTAGAAATCTTATGCTATGATAAACCATGAAGTAATATTGCCTGCTTCAAACTTCAGCCAAAAAAAAAAAAACAAAACAAAAAAAAGCGAAAATAAGAGAACAAAACAAAAATCGTGATATCTTTGCAAATATATCAAATATATTTAAGGTATCCAACTGCAACGAATATGAATTTTGTTTTGAATCAGCAACTGAATTGTAATAAATGAACATAAATTGGATTCACAAATATTGCTCATTCACCCCAGATGATAATTCGAACACCACCGCTCAGTAAATATCGGGAGATTCATATTTTATTCCTCCGGAAGAATAATTTCTGTATTTTTTTGTTTGTCCTCGCGGGAGAATATGGAAGAATATTTGGGATGAAATCCTCCGGAGGAATAAAATGTGTGACTCTCCCGATATTTACTGAGCGGTTTGAATACCTCAGACAAGAACAGAGGTAGCATGTTACTTTCGTCACATACCTTTTGGCAATAAATTAGAATGGCACCTAACAAATATAGTTGAGGTACATTTCTTCTATTGAATAGAGACAACAACAAAAAAATTAACGAAATCTTCTCGTATCTTATTTTTTCCCAGTGACTACACCTATAGGCCTATTCCTATAGTTCAAGCTATGCATAGTTCCTATGAAATAGGCGCTATTGAACACACGGACTATGTATTGTGCACAGCGTTCGTCACAGCGTGTATTGTGCTCGTTGTGTGCGAGACAAACGGCAAACACATAAACACTGTGCACAATACACAATCCGTGTGTTCAATAGCGCCTATTTCATAGAAACTACATATAGCTCAAACTATAGGAATAGGCCCAGTGTAGTCACTGTTTTTTTTTTCCAAGAGTTAGCACCATTATCAAATAATAAATTTCATGATATATTGTACAACGCAAACAATTGCTTATAAAATAGAGATTAATATTTCTAAGATGGGCTTAGGAATAGGATTCCAGTATGGAAAAGCGTATAAAACCAATTGACGAATGTTTAGGGAACCAAAATATATAATTTAAAAAAAAAATGAAAACAAACAAACCAATCTAATAGAAAAATTAGTATATATATATATATGTGGTTGTGCTTTCAAATCCAAGTAAACCAAAGAATTAACAAAAAAAAAAGAAATATATTGTAGCTGTTGGTCAATAGAATTATTTAAAAAATAAATAAATAATAAAACAAATATATAAAATTAAAAAAAAAAACAAAGACAAAAATTAACGAACATCTCTGTTTGCATAACATTGAATTAGATTCGCTAGAGAAATCAATAAAAAATAATAAAATCTTTCAAAAGAGAACAAAACCAAATAAAAAAAAATGGAAAACACAGATGAATTTATTTTCATGACAGTATTATAAACATACACACACACAAATATTTTTTGCCGATTCAACGGCAACAAATATAAACCAGATGTGCGTGTACAACAACAACAACAACAACAACAAATCATAAGACAAAACATAAACATAACAACAACAAAAAAACAACCCCAAGACTTAGTCTGAATTTTGCAAACGTTAAACGTTTCATGAAACGGTACAATATTTTTTTAATTTAACAAAACAAATAAAAAAAACAACAAAAGTCGTTCTATTTTTTCGCAAATATTTGAGCATTATAGTTTATGATTTTAAAAAACAAATTCAAAATGGAAGTATATATTATATATGTAATTGTTGTTAAACGTAAAACAAAAACCAAAAACAAAAATTCTATTGCAAAAATTATCTGTACATTAACTGTGTTAACTGAAAAATTATTAAATAAATGAACAAATTAAATGTTCAAATTTCTGTCTTAAACCCTTGGTGATGTTTTGAAATTGGTGTTCATTTGTATTGTTTTTTTTTTTTGGTTTTGTTTGAATTTCACCCTTGATTTTACCAGTGGTTGAAGTGGGCGACAGGCGACAACAAGTGTGGTGAGGTGAGATTAAATGTCAGATGCAGATGATTTTTGGCGCGACGTTATGTTTACGAAACAGAAATGGTCAAATAAAACACATAAATCCATCTGTGTGACAGTTGCTATAGCAAATGCTCGTTATTAATTTGCGTTTGTTTAATTTATTTATTATTTCACCAGTTTGTTTGTTCATTTGTTTTGTTTTGTTTTTTGGTTTTCAATATAAAATTCAAATTAATTTTTATTTTATATCATACAAATTGGCTGAATATTCTCACATGGCGGAACATAATGAAATGAGCCGAGAGGCAAAATATCGCCGGTATTGTGATGAACGGATGGCACAACAGATTCGTGATAGTAGTCAAGAGTTGCGTGAATTAGAGAGTAGAATTCGTACGGCATATGTGACTAAAGCATTAAAAGTTCAATTGGCTGAACGTGAAAAACAACGTTTATTAGAAAAAATTCAAATTGAAAATGATATTGAACAAATGAAACACAAATTAACGATGGATCTGGAACGAGAACGTCAACGAAAAGATGAAATGCGTGTACAACAAGAAAAACATCGACGCGAATTACTCGAACAAATTGCTGATAAGCAATTTAAACGGAAAATGCTTTATGAAGAATTTCTCAAAGAAAAGATTATTATTGATGAAATTATGGCACAAATACAAAAAGAACAGATGGAGTAAGATCATTCTTCTATTTATGAATTTATAAAACATTTATTACTTATCCGATTGTTCAATAGGGAAATTCAAGAAAAACTACAAAAAACCGAATGTTTACGCGAAGATATTGTTCGGTTAATAGAAGAACAGGAAGAATGGAAGAAACAACAGCAGCGCATTGAGACCGAAGAGAATGAGAAAATTGTTCAATATATCGCTGAACAAGAGGAGCGTAGGAAACGTAACAAAGAAATTGAACATGAAAAACGTTTGGCTATAGTTGAACAACAGGCGAAAATGTGCTCAGAATTGGATGAAATTGAGGTAATTGTCTATCAATTGAATCTCAATAGATTGAATTCCCATTAGATAAATTTCATTATGGTTAATGTTATGTTAACAGCGTGAAAAATTGGAACGGGAAGAGTTGCTTATCGATCTTAAATGCAAAGAAGTACATGAAAAGCAGCTGCAGTTGGATCGGAAACAGCTGGAAGAGAAAATTCGACAAAGACTTAAAACCAAATTGGAATTAGAAGATCAATTAAAAGATATCGAATTTAGGCGACTACAGCGAAAAGAGGAAGAGGAACAATTTGGCACACAGCAACTCCAGCGATTGGCCGAACAAGATCGTCTTGATATGCTTACAAAAGAAAAACAGCGAATTAAACGGCAAGAACATTATCGACTCGTTCGTGAGATGTTGACAGCACGTGAAGATGCCCGAAATGCTGAAATATTCGATATGATTAAGGAACATAATGAGTTAATTGCATTGGAGAAACGAAGGTTTGTTTATGGACAATTCACAGTCGAGTTTTTCGGCTGTTTTTCAAACTATCTGAGAACGCCATGAAATTTTTTGATTCTGAAAGTTTCGGGGCAGACATAGTCCGAATCATCATCAGGTCGAGGGTTTTCACCAGACTTTTTTCTGCTTCCTTTTGGCCCAAAACACCTAGAACCAACATTTCAAGCCATTCTGAGAAAAACCGAAAAACACCCGAAAATAAGCCAATTGCAAATATTGTCTTGTATTTGAATGCGTTAAAAATTCGAGACTAATTTTTGTTTCTCTTTCTACAGACAAGAGATCTTCACAATCGAACGAATGAAAATATTACAACAGCACGCCGATGATGTTATCGGTTACTTACCCAAAGAATTGCTACAATGACCCAACATTTCAAAGCATTAAAACATCCGAAATAGTTTTTTTCTTTTTAAATCGATTTATAAAAATAAATTCATCGCATTCCCATTTCATTTTCTTAACAATATTACATTGACTATTTAAACAGAAATTCATATGTCGCTAACAAGAATGTCATCAATACTTTGAACAGAATTAATGTAAAAAATCCAAATAAAGAACCCCCAAACAGTAATTTACCAAAGAATAATGATAGAATTATAATGATAATGGTGCGATATGATGCCAACCATCGTAAATTTAGACGAGGTCGAAGACGTCTTTCAACTAATTGACTGGATCCATGTGATTTTTCAAAGGTTTGCACAATTATTGGTGATTCAAGAACACGCTGAGCGATACGTCCAATCAAATCGGGTCGTCGATAGCATTGTTCAATTTCAACGGCATACTGAAACAATAGATTTACATTGACATTTCGTTGGAAAAAAAAATGAATTGAAAACGAACTGAAATATGAAATAATTATTTACCGTTTCATTTATACGGCATGCCAATTTGTAAAACAGTCGAACCAAAAATTCGATTTCATTGCTGCGAGCAGGTAATGTGAGAGGATCTCCTGTATATTGAACTCTTCGAATGCGTTGCATCATCTGTTTAGAATTAGAAAAAAAAGAGTCAAATTGAACAATTCGATTGAGAGACAAAAAGCGGCAATTTGCGCCTTAGAATATTTGCGCCATACCATCGATGGTGAGTGTAGGCTTAAATTCAAATTATCGGACATTTGTGTATCATCAAGTAATGCAGCCGGTGGAACATGTTCTCTAGACTGTTGTTGGATTTCATTAAACTCAACTGAAAAGTTCGGTAGCTCCTCCTAGATTGGATTAAAAAACAAAAAGTAACAATTTGAAATCAGAGAAATTTGTAAAATTGAGCTTAAATGTAATAAAATAATTTAACGAATTTCCCCCACCTCGAAAACAATCGCAAACGATCTTATGACGTATTCAAGTACTTCGGCAATTTTACGTGCATCATTTAACGATCGATTGTGTTCAGCTTCTTCGTCATTCGTTAAATACCATTTAATATAACCAAAAAAGCCATTGTACCGTTTTTGCACGGACACTTCTAACTGATCAATCAGTTGACTTGCACATTCATACGATTCAAACATTTTATTTTTGAATAGTTCTAATTTGGAAACGATCGGACGTTGTCTTTCCGTTGATCCAAACAGACAAATATATGTATCATCTTCATGTAAATAGGCTAAATCACTACGATGTGAAAAATATGCGGTTGAATTAGCTGCGGCTGAATCGAATGAATCCGTTACATCATGTGATGGCCGGGTGATCGGTGACGATGGACTGGATGGTGAATGGCTGTGTGCGGAAATGTTTGCCAATAAATTGGATTTATTTGGTGACAATGTTAAATGTTCACGAAGCAATCGACGATCATGTACTCGCAGCAATTGGGCTAAATTTGTTTGACTAAATACACGGGCCAAACGATATAAAATGGTCACATTTTTTAACGATGTAAAATCCAAACGCTCGAATCGTGGTAACAATTGAATGAAAATTTGTGTGTACGATGCTACATTTTCCATAATAAATTTTTCAAATTTTTGTGGAATGCATGGATGTGCTGTGGGATCGTCAAGGCCATTGTGTCGATTCAATGTGTATCGCCATGGTTGCAGATAGCTCAACCACAATTCCAATACCACTAAAAATGAACTATCCAATGGCCATCGTTGGATGATGCCGCGTAGGAAATTGTTAATTTGTGCATTCATCATTGGTTGGGCAAGTGAACGTAGCGTTGCCATTGGTGTTACATCAATTTCCGCTGAATTCGCAAATGAATGCAACTGCTTAACTAACACCCGGACCACTTGTACAAATTCACTGCTTGGTAAATCTGCAATACCATCAATATCATACCGAAGCCATGTATCGATGAATAAATATAAAACACTTTCGGTGCGCCAATATGATGAATGCGATGGTTCGGCGGTTCGAATGTTTGTTGCAGTTGTGGTGAAATTATGTGAAATAACACTGCGCGATAGGTATTTGGTGCGTCGCATTGGTACAATCGGTGACATTGGCACTGGAGCCGCTGATTTTACCGAACAGTATACATTCGTTGGTTGCACTTCTGAATTTGGATCGGTTGGTAAAAATGTGCATAGATAATCAGCCGTTAAAAAATAATAAACCGTTTTTAAATGGTCATTGTGTACAGTTAATGCGGCTGGCAACTGGTTATGCAGCGGTGGCATTCCATACAACGCAAATTGCAATATGAAGTAATCGAATGCATTCAATTGAATTGATGCAACTTGTCGACGATATGGATCGATGTTTAATATGTCGGAGTAGAATACGGGATATCGTCCATTGTTTAGCATTTGAATTGTTTTTGGTGGCAACGATTCAATTTGCACTTCGTATTTTAATGGCTCCGATATCAGGCGATAACATAAACGAAACATTGGACCGAGTGGCACAAAAAAACTGTACACATATTCAAATTCAAGCGGAGCTGTTTCTCTGGTGATTGTACGTAGGCCCCATCCTAAATGTTGAATTTTAAGAGAATAAAATTAGCGATTGGAATATCTTAAGTTTTAATTTTTTTTTATGCCATTTTGGCAATGTGACCAGACTGTCGGTCGACTCGAAGTCGAATCACATTTTGAATGGTTCTAACGGGTCGAATGCATGGGTCAGTTAAATGATTAATAGTTAAATGGAATACTAACCTGGTACTCCGAAGATTGACCGCACCAACACCGGAAAGAAATCATGTAAATCTTTAATACTGCCACAATCAATCAAACGCGCCATTTCCGAGCATCTTGTACTCAATGGATAATTGAGACATTCGTTTAAGCATAGCTAGTTTCGTATGGAAAGTGTCAACATTAGTTAAATCGATTACGATTGAAAAACGATTTTTTGTTTGTTTGAATTTTTGAAAATATTTACCGAGCTATTTTCCAAATAGTAAGTCATGTTGAATTCGATGCTGATTTATTCGGTCGTCTGTCACAGCAGTCCAGATGCGACTGAAAACAGTTTTTGGTGCCGGTTTAATGTCAAAAACGTTGATTAGTTCACAAGAAATGGCGCTATTTTCGAAATTCATTACGAACCCCACCATTCGCTCAACAAGTAATTCATGATAATTTTTTTCACTTTGATCATATTTCGTTAGTCTTTTGTTGTTTATTTGCTATCGTCAAAGAAAAATTCCAACTTAAAATTTAATCTTATATTCAAAGTAATTTTCATTCCAAAATATACTAACCAATTAATGTCAAACGCACATTGTGTGTATGGTGTTACGCTGCAGCAGACAACTTCATATCAGATACATAACACATACAGGTTGACAGTCAATTCGTTCACTGTTGCACGTGTTTAGTCGTTTATTTTGGAGTGAACCGTTTGACGATTTGAGAAACTGTAAGCATTTTAGCAAGCACAAATTATTTCCAATAAAAATGCCAGCCGTTGCAAAGAAAGCAGCCAAATCAGCTGCCACAAAGCAAAATGATGTTACAAAAAAGCCAAAAAAGCAATCACTTAAGAAAGTTCAGAAAACGGCTGATATTAAAGCAGCCAAAAAATTGGCAAAATTGAAAGCCACCAAAGCAGTTTCGGACAAGGTAAGAATTACATTTTTGTTGATGTTGGTGATGATGCAAATGAAATGCATTACTCGGGTGAATCTTTACGTGTTTTTTTCTATTAAATTATTTAGTTGAATCGAGCACCGGTGGTGAAAAAGCAAAAATCCAAGCATCAATTTGATCCAACACGTTTGAATCGTGGCGTGATACTCATTCAAAATCTTCCGAAAGGTTTTTTTGAGGAGCAATTGAAAAAGTATTTCACTCAGTATGGCCGTGTGACACGATTACGTTTGGCACGTTCCGAACGAACTGGAGGAAGCAAAGGTTATGCATTCGTTGAATTTAAATATCCGGAAGTTGCAAAAGTGGCAGCCGAATCAATGAATGGTTACCTCATGTTTCGGCAACGATTGAAAACATTGTACATTCCACCAGAGGATCAAGATCATGATTACTTCAAACAGCCAGTTCAATTCGTTAAACTTAAGAATGGTAAAACAAAGCTCATCACACCGACCACACTTCAAGCTGCAAAAGCGGTTAAAGAATACAACAAACCAGTTTCGGCTGAGGCACAAGCCAATCGTGTTGAGCGCAGCAAATACAAGTGAGTTTAAGATCGTTCCTCAATGCTAATTTAGGAAATATCAAATTTTTGAACTTAAAATAAAAAAAAAACACACAAATTTATATCAACTCATTTTTAGGCTAAAGTCATTAGAAAAGAAATTGGCTGCAGCTGGAATCAATATTGATTTAAGCGGACAATTGTATACCAGTCAACCTGACAACACCGTAACCGATAAACAAAAAAATAAACCAGAAACGAAAAAAATCAACAAAAAGGACACGAAATCCAAGTCAGATAAAAAGACAAAGAATGATACGGACGGTAATACAACATTAGAGAATCTATTAGAAAATACGATTGCAACATCCGATGAAGATGAAGACGATGACTATGAACCAACCGCCGAAGAGCTAGCTGAAGCTGATCAATTTGTAAGCAGTTTATTGAATGAAGAATCGACTGATGAAAATGATACCACTTTAAATCGTTTTCTAAACGATACAATTGACTCGGATGAGAGTGATGATGACGATTATGAGCCTACCCCCGAAGAAATTCAGCAGGCAAAAATTGCAGCACAAAAGGCTGCCAAAAAATTGTCAAACATTGATTCAACCGAATTTGTTACAAAGAAAAAGGGAAAGGCCACAAATAAGGCACAAAAGAAACAAAAAACCGTCAATGACAATGATACAACATTGAATAGACTATTAAATAATACCATTGATTCGGATGACAGTGAGGGTGATGACTACGAACCAACACCAGAAGAAATTAAGAAAGCAAAGGCGGCCACACAAAAAGGCGCTAAACAGGTATTGAAAGTTCAAAGTCAAAAACCGAAAAAAGGCAAAAACTTAGTTGAACCGGTGAAAGTTGATAAAGTGCAAAAGAAACGGAAGCCAGAAGTAGTTGAACCACCAAAATCAACTCAACGTGAAATGCCAGCAAAAAAGAAGAAGAAGATCGTTGAATCAAACGAACCAGTGACACCAAAACCACAAAAAATTCGAACGAATTTTGTCACAGCACCAACACCAGAAGCACCAGTTCAGAAGAAGAATAACAAAAATAAACCAGCCAAAATAGCGGCACCACAAGTCAGTCCAGAAAATGCAAATAAAAACAAGAAAAATGCTGATGTTAAAGCGGCCAAGAAACAAGCGCAATCGAAGAAAGGAGCATCAAGTCCGAAAAATGCTTCACCCAATAAAGGCAAACCATTTAAAAAAGCGTTCAATAAAAAGAAATAGAGTCGATATCATTTTCGAACATCAAAATCATGTTTAATTTAAATTTTTGATTTAAACAAAATTGGTTCTTTTGCAAAATGTACAATCAATATGCGTTGTATAAAATGAATAAGTTACTACATCAGATCTTTTATAAATTCATTGAAAATAAAATGAGACTAATTCAATTGACGAATGCGTTTTATTTGGTTGTTGCTCAATTTATTTGAATTGGTGATGAATTTACCACACAATATTCACTTCATATGCTGAATGAGCCGTTATTTTGAGCGTTTTTTTTTTCATTGGATTGATTCAAGAGAGATTGATTCGTTTGTTTTTCATGCGACGATTTTGGAACCACACTTTTACCTAAAAATAATAAAAAGAAATAAACATTGACATTCATTCATTCATGTAACAAAAAATGGTGCTTACTTGTCGCTCGGTAAGGTCAAGTGCCACAGCAATTTCATAACGTCGAAGTCGTGTTAAGTAGTTGGATTGATCGAATTCGGCTTCCAATTCTTTGATTTGGTCCTTTGTGAATGCTGTACGCTCTTTTCGATATTTTGGTGATGGCTCTTCATTTAACTCTGGTTCAGTCTCCACTGTGATAAATAGAAAATGGATTCGAAATGTTTAAATGCACAAAAAAAACACACACACACACATGAAACATGCGAAAAGAAATGAGAAATTGAGAAAATAAAACTCGTACACATATCGTAAACAGATAAATTCATTTACATTCCAGTTAAACATTTTTATTCGAACAATTTTATATACGACGAATATAATGAAAGACATCAAATTATAAATAAAAACAACAAAAGAAAATTACTCGATTAGAATATTTTACTTCGGATCTCCTAAAATAAAACATCAATATGAATTTCATTCCGATTCGTACGAATAATGTGAATGTTGTTTGTTTTTCATTTCGTTTTTTCGTAATTTCTTCAAATTGTATTGTATTCTGAGTAAATTTTACTAAAGCAAAAACATCGATAAGTTGTAGTTTATGTTTATAAAAAGTTGATAATTTGCCTGGCCTATTTATCGTATAATACTTAGCTATTCATTGTTTTATTTTATATGTTTTTTTTTATTCACAAAAATATCCATCCAAAAAGCAACACATTTTCAGTTAAATAACATTCCTTTTTTTTGTTACTGGAAATTGTATATGGGTTTAAAATGTGCCAAAATAGTTGGACAACATGGATTTTACATTTTGCAATTTTTGGCATGGCCAATGAGAAACAAAAATATGAATAAAATAACATCGAAACATGTTGTGAATGGTTCTATACAGATTGAACGGTTCCACAAAATTAGTGTATGTGTGAATGTGAGTGTCTTTTTTTCTGTTAATTTTCATTATCATTATTAATTATGTTTTATGAACAGTACAAGAATGCACCAATCAGTCGTTTGTAACACACTGATCGCACTGTATTTTGTGATGTAATCAATCTGTTTACATATTTTTCATTGGGATCATTGTTATTGGTTTTCATTTTGTTTTTGTTTTTTGAGTAAAGTTAAGCACATGCACAATTATGGAATCATGGATCTATAGAACTGTTTGGGGTAAGACACTGTTGTTTGTGGTTGTTTGCCCGTTTGATGTGCCATCGCCCACAAAATGCCTTTCCCCTCCCTCCTTTACACACACACACACAGCATATTTATAAAAATGTACAACATGAATTAGTCTTTTTGGCTGTTTTGTAGAATGTTTTGCTTTGAAATGATAATTGTTGTGATTTTTCCACTAAATCATCTAGTTTTTCGCCACGATCCAGAACCGCTTCGATGGTATTTTTTAAAATGATTTTCGTTTCATCCAGATCATCTTGAATACGGGTTAATGCATCACCTTCACGTGGATCTTGATATTTTGCTAAATATGCGGCCAATGTACCAAAATCAATGCCCGACTCAGAACTACTTGACCATAATTCGGCTGGTATTTTTGCGGTAAAATCATCCAATACTTTTGTGATTAGTGTGTGTGCGACGCGTTGTGGATATTCATGATCGGCTATTAAAACTGCACTTAAACTATCACCACGTACATACACGTGACACATGTAAACATCTTGTTTGACCGATTGACGAGTCGCCAACTGTGTGCGTTCCACTATTGTTTTGCTAGCAAATCTGTGTGAAATTGAGGGGTGATTCAAACCAAAGAAGAAAAAAAAAAAAACAAAAACACAAATGACGATTTAGTGATATCAATCAAGTAATTGGACAAAATTATCTCAAATGCAAAATATGCCACATCTGTAGCTACTTACCCAATAAATTCTTGCACTGAACCACGTTGGAAAAATGAAAAACTTTGCAAATCATAGGCAGATTTTAGCAATCTGGCTTCATTTTGTCCCTTATAAAATACACTCAATGCGAATAATTTCACCATTTTGGTTGATGTGATTTGGCTATAATTTTCCCGATTAACTAATCTATTTTTATACGTTTGTAACTAAATTTTTACACCAATTCGTTGTCCTGAAGTCTTCGTTTTTTATTGTTTTTTTTTTTTTTGTGTGTGATTTGATAAGGAAAATGATATTTCCTGGCTCCGAGCACAATTTACACAATTTTTTTTTCTTTTAGATGAATGTTCACGACAATGGAGTTTTGTTTGTTAGCAATTTAACAAATTTGTTGGTTCAAACCATACAAATTAAATGCCATAGGAATGCAAGCAATATGTTGTTTTTTTGTGTGTGGTTTGTCTGCCCGTCGATGCACGTACTTTTTGGCCTACTCCAATTGAACATATCACAATATTAATAAAGTGGAATTTTTCTTCGTCACAATTGCAATGACATGTATGTGTTATAGCATTTTGCGAACAATGACAGCTGCTACAAAACAACGCATAACCACTTGAGAGCACTGTACAGTTGCATCAATTGACCGTCAGACGGCGCTCACATTGAATTTGCAAACACCGAATTTTTTTAAAGATTTCGTTCAATTTCATTCTCACAAATCAAACAAAAACGGTTTAAAGACAAAAAAAAAACAAATGATAATTTACCTGTTTGTTTTGGTGGTGTATCAGTTTCATCGTAATTTTGATCATATCCAATTTGATCGGTGTGACTGTATGAATGAGTTGCTATTACATTTGATTCGAAATTGCCATAATCAAAATTATTTGAATTATATTCAAATGTATTGCTAAAACACTTCTCATATCCATAGCACATCTCCATGTGTTGTGGATCATGATTTTCACTTGATGTTAACTTTGTACATGTTTTCTCAAATCGATTTAATTCAAATGGAATTTCCATTTTATTTTTAATTCCATCATCAAATTGGCCAGTTGAAGAGTCGTAATGCATTTGAATATTTCCATTTTGCTGTGAATCCAAAAATGACATTTTTTTTCTCTTTCAAAAACACTTTTGATGGAAATAATTAATGCGAAAATAACTGAATTTTACAAGTTTTTCCCCTGAATGATGATGAAAATTGAAAATGTAAAGGAAAAAAAATGAGTTAGCCGGTTAGAATCTCAGAAAATATGTGTTTACTCCAAAAAATCCAAAACATAATTAAACATATGCAAAGAAACGTCTGAATGTAGCTACTTACTCCCACCAATAACAAAAAAAAAGCCAAACGCTTATTTATGCATGTATCATTCAAAGTAATCTCCGATTGCAGATAGTCTAGCGTTTGGTTTTTCGATTATCCACTTTGCCTATTTTAACTAAACCCCGTCAATAGTGTCAATTCTCTTTCTCATTCTCTTTCTCTGTCCTCTTACTACAGTCCGATACACATTTGTTTGTTATTGGTGTTCGTATGTAAAAAAAGGAAAATGTTGTTTTTCTTTTGCCTTTAACAACAACAACAACAACAACATAAAACTGTGAAAAGTCGGAAGGACGATACTTTAGGAAAATGAAATCAGTTTAACAATATCGATATACATTGAGTGTGATTATTTAGATGTATTTGTCTACTAAACCTGTCATCACATTAAATTTAACGTATTATAATCAGTAGTGACGGATGCTCATGTTTTGGTCGGTGCAATGGATGAGCATGTGTGGTAAAACACACCAATATTCAATTGCATTTGAATCAAAATGAAAAGTGTTAGTCAACAAACGTCCCAATGGTCGTTACGGATGATGGTACGCGCGCGCGCGGTGTCGTAGTGCATCTGATCCAACTATTGCACATTTCCTCATGGACTCATTTAACTCACTTACACGCATCATAGTGCACATTAAACCCGGTGAATGCATGTTATTTCAATTAAGTCAACAACGTTTCCGCACGCGTGTGTCTTCTGTTCACAACTTCTCTCTCGCGCTCTCTGTCTCTCTCTATCTCTGTGTCATTCACTGTATATCTTTGTACTTCACCGACAGATCTAAATCGGCAGATGCAATGAGCCGTTAAACAAAATTCAAATGAGACTGAAAATTATGATGAATTTAAATCAAAACAAAACAATTCCATTTACGGTTTTTTTTATTAATGTATGAAGATTTGTTTTTTCTTGAATTGTTACTGATTCCGGTATATTTGCCATTATAATAAGCAAAATAATTATAATATGCAAAATAAATCTGTTTGATATAAAAAAAAAAAATTAAATGGTGGCGATATTATCAAATTGTTGCATCAAAACATGGTTATTTTTCGTATTAAATCTAGGTCATTTTCAATTCGAACAACCAATGTAATGCCAACAATAAATGAATCGTCTAGTTCAAATTTGGTTTGAATCTGAAGCAAACCGGCTGGAAGATTTGGTGGCACATCCGATTTCTCAATAACATATCGATGAACATAGAAAACCAACTGAAAGTAAGTAGATTGATTTTTTGAAATTATTATTTATTATTTATCATTTAAAACATTTTGTGTGAAAAAATTGAAATTGATGACATACACCGTGTTCAGCTCGAAAACCTTTGCAAAGTTCATTATTTGGATCGTCTGAATATGGATCATTTGAAATAGGTGATTTGATTGATTTCATAATATGTTTTTGATAGCTTGTATTCATGAATTCACAGTGAGTCACACGCGAAATACGTATTGGCTTCCTCTCATAATGATCATTTTCCAATGTATTAAGATAGAAATTCATTGAATGCTTAAACATAACGAAACACATAGAATTAATTAGCTGTTTTTTTTTATAAATTTGTTACAATATAAACACACAAACACTTAACAACAACAACAACAAAAAGAAATTAATTCGTACAAAGTATTCATCGGGATCGTGCGTAAATGGAGATAGATATGTAACATTTCCGGTAAGTGCATAATCACTATGATTAAGACGTTTCACTTGCACATCGAATGTAATCCGGCCAACGTTTGATTTGTGCGGTTTTTCTATGCGCTCAAAAATGTAATTGAACGCCTAGTCAGAAGAGAATTCAATATAGAGTTTTTGTTTTTTTAATTTTATTCGATTTTGGTTGGGATTCTCGAATACTCACTAAGCTCGGTGCAGTTAAACTGAAAATCACAAACATCCAAGTCGATGTCATCTTGGCGAGATTCAACTTGTAATTGAACATTTTCAATATGAAACTAACATCATAACACACATTTATTGACGAAGTTAAAAATATAATTTTTTTCAAATGACCAAAATAGTTGTGTGTGCTGATTAATTAAACAGTAAAACTTAATTGTCTACTGAGGCGTGATGAATTGTTTGATTTAAACTTGGAATTAATTAAATGGCAGATGATATCGGTAGTTAAAACATAAAAAATTCTGTGTTAATTGTTGTTGACAAGTGACACGCAATATCATTTTCACGAAAATGTTCCCTTGCAAATTACAAGGTGTCAGGTAAACAATTGAGAATAACCATTTTTTTTGCGATGAAGAGATTAGTTGCGAAAAAATACAAAATTTTTTTTCAGAATAGTGCAACAAGTAATAAATGTTGGTCGAAGCCAAATTCATTTCACAAATTTTTTACTCGTGTGACTTTGTATTGACAAAGTTCTCTTTCTCAGTTAAATTGGAAATTTAAAGTAAATCCATCGACGATTCAACTCAAATTTCGTTTGTAATTTTGTTGATCTATTACAAAGTGTTTTATGGTTTTTTGCAAATATATTTAATGAAATAAACTAAAATGATAATGCTCACAATTTAACGTTAGAAAAATTAGCGAAACAATCAATTCTTAATATTTACTCAGTTAAATAATTGTTGTAAAGAGTGATTTAATTGGATTTCAACAATTTTAAGGAGATGTGAATAATCCTTTCGCTTTGCTTTCAGCTGTATATCAGCTTACACAGATTTATGAGAGTTTATTGACATTGGAGGAAGAAGAGGAAATTTTTCAATATTAAGTCAAATAATATAGAATTGAGGACTAGATTTGGCACATATGGTATTGACTAGAGCATCAAACATGTTTTAGTAGCCTTTTCTTTCGAACCCATTCGTTTCATTCGCCATGATAATATTTGTCTAAATTATAAAACTATCTGGAATTGAGCAATGGATTGAAATGTGTAAAATCCATTTAGAATATATCCGTTCCAAAGCGATAACAGCACTAAACGACATCTTTGAAATTTTTGTCAAAAGTATGCTCAAACTCCAGTATGCTCAAGCACCATACAGTTTGATGCACAAGCACATCTATGAACAACTTGAAAGAGGACTTTTAAAATTCAACTGATAGATGTCAGTATAATCTAGAAATCAAACAGGACGAAAGCTCAAAGTGCTCCACTTGTCCTCCTTGCCTTTAATAGTACATCTAATAGTGATGTCAACGTACAAAATTGGAATTTCACGAACATCGCTCTAGATTCAATAAATGATTATGGATTTAAATGTTTCAAACCAAATGACACCAAAAACACTTCCAAAAGTCCAATTTTGTTCGTTGACATCATCAACATCTAAATATCCTTTGAATTTTGAGCATACATTTTTCAGTCTTCCAATAAAGATTTTATTGTAGACGAATTATTAAAATCAAACAAATTCTATTTGTTGATGTCTCTTTTCGATTGAAAGATTTTTTTTAACCGTTCGAAATCGAAGAGTTATTCTTTAACAGAGTTTCAAATTTAATTTGTACATTCAGTTTATTTTCTCGATACTCATCGCTCACCAACTGTATCGACATTTCTGGTACTGTACCGAAATTAGATACAATTTTTAGAAAAAACGATTTTGATTTTAAAATGTTTCACTTCAACAAGAACAAGTCTCTTTTAAAGTCTTCTACATTGATCAAATTTGATTCACAAATAGCCAAATTCCAACCACAGTTGTCTTTCGGAAGATTGTGTATCAAAAGTCATCTGCAGTTGTTTTCATATGGTTAAATTTCCGTTCGTTAATTTTCAACAGAAGATGACATTTAAGGTAAGAATCCAATGAATTGACGTCTGAAAATGACGAAACTTCTGACACAATAGTCAAATTATTGAGGGCAGCAATCGAAAAATTTAATATAAGTAAAAAACAGGCTGCTTTTTATGAAGATAACACACTACGTAACTTTGGTAAACGAAAACACACTGGCACAAATTCAATACACTTTATTTCGGATTGCCTTGACTACAATACGAGTAACAGTTTTAGAAGAATTTTGAGATTCAATCAAAGTTGATTATAAATAATTTGCTTGGCTAGTATTAAACTCGATTTCTAGACATTCTGACGAATTTTGCATCTCCTGCTGATTCACAAATTAACAATATATTGTTCTGGTCTGGAAAAAAACTCGGTAAATTATTCAAACCTTGAAAGATATTTTAGATATGTGAAAGAAATATGCCATGAATGAGTCGAATTTTTCATTGAACAAATTGGATCAACTGACAAATATGCTTTCAAAATTCGCAAAAATAATAAACCAAATAAAATTTACTAAATAAATATACAAATAAATAAAACAATTTTTTCCTATTCTTTCAATGCTCATCGAAATGTTCTCGAAATGGAGTTGGATACCTAAGTCATCACACTCATTGCAGCAATACAACGTGATTATATCATCGCAACCAATATTTCGTCGACAAATAGCCAAATGTTCAATTCGCTTTCATCAAACGCAATTTGGCAATTTTGGTTGTTGTATCCAATGTTTAATTTTCTACCCATTTTCGGTCAATGGTTGATCCGACTTTTGTTCACCCTCCTCAATTATATTATTGTCACATTATTGTTATACGCTCTGGCTAAAGTACATTAACTGGCTGAATTGGTTTCTATTACCATTTTATGGATGTTTAAGCACATAGCATTTTTCGGATGTTTGGATTGGAAACGCATGCGCACTATTTCCACTCCAGCCAATGGAAATAAAAACCGAGAAATAACATCGTAAAACATCGTCAGCCAATTATCGTCCCAACTCCATGTTAACACACATTCAAACTGAATTTTGTCGTTGTGTGTATTTGGCACAGTGACGATGTGTTAAAAAGGTGTTGTTCTTCCGATCGGGATGCTGAAAATCGGCTAAATATTAAATGATCGGATGAATAAAATACGTAGACAGCAGCAACAACAACAACAACATCAACAACAAAAAAATGGTATCAAAATGGGTGGTAATTTACGCAAAGACGTTATTATTATTTAACGAGGTCGCTTTTGTATTTATTTATGTAATGGAGCTCCGAACATTCAAAAGTGGAAAAGTGAAATATGCAATCAATTAGAGACACTTCTATAAAACTTTAATTTATGCAATTTTCAAATGAGATAACTTCACAATTGTCAAACCGATTTGATGTTTATCAGGGCTGATTTTATTTCATCCGGAGAAGTGCACACTTTTCAATAGGGAAATAGTGTATAAACGTCGATTATCTTTATCTACACAACAACCAATTTCCTTATTTCGGAAGCTTTGCCGTTGTGTTCGTGTTTGCCGTCGCATTTCCCGAAATTAGATTTTAATCGCAACGGGCATTTGGTGTTCCGTCTTTCTGGTGTATGCTGCCTGGCTGCCATTCATCAATTCAATTCATTAAAATTGTATACGTATTGAAAGAAGCTTAACTTGAAATTGGGTTGCTTTGGCGTTAATTATGGGACTCCAATATTAATTCCAGAATTAGTAATAGTCACAACCAAGAGCAGGCATTCAATTAAATTCTAATTTAGACATTTTCAACTTAATCGAAAATAATACTGAAAATATCCACTTAAAACCATTCAACAGTTTTGAAAGTTTTTCTTTCGTACAATTTTAACAAGATTTAAAAATGAGTGGAAATTTAAACTGTGACTGAATTGTGTGTGTGCGTACAGTGTGCACTATTCATACAGATAGAAATCGTTATGAGCATAAAGTTACAAAGCAAAATTAACGCATTCACATCCACAACAAAAGGAAATATCGCAATAAACTGATTAAAATGATGATAAGTAGTTGGGGCTCATAAACGAAACGATGAGACAAAATGAGCAACGCAAACAGTACACTCACCAATACGAAATGAGAGCGATTGAAAAGTTAAATAAAAAAGAAAGAAACAAAAAATAAAGTCAAAGAGACGGAAAAGAAGCAAGCACACAAAAAAAACACATTGGAAATGAAAAACACTTTGTGAGATCACAAAAATGAAATGAAATGTACACGCACCGCACAACCGCACAATGATTATCTACTTTTGAACAATAAGCGCACGGGTGCGGACGCGCGCGCACACACCCAAACACACAAAGCCATTTTATATTGCTATAAAAAGGACTTCGCAAATAGTTTCGAGACTCTTTTTTTGTTGCTGCTGGTACTGCTGCTGTTGTTCGTAATTTTCTTTTCAGTCGTTCATTTTTCTTTTTCTGTGTCTTTTTTTTCCTATTTCAGCTGCTGTTCGCTTTTCTGCGGAAATTTTTGTGTATAATTCTTTTGATGCGTTTCAATGGATTTGAATATTCTTTGTTCCAATTGGAATTGTTCCGTTGATTTTTGTTGTATATTTGTTATATGGACTGTAAAACGGTAAAGGTACGATCCTCTTCTCTTTTGTGTGTGTGTGTGTGTGTGTGTGTGTTTGCCGCCAATGCACATTTGTTCGTTTTGTTAAATCTTTTGTTCTGGTGCATGCGTTTTGCCGTGATTGCTCTTGGATAAACAGTTTCCATCATCGTTTCATCTGTCTCTTTGGGCGAATCGATGACAATGAGAGAAATTTCTGAAAACCGATTAAAAAATCATTGACGAACGACTCCCTTCCAATGCTCACTCTCTTTCTCTATCTCTCTCATTCTCTCTCTATTTCGCTTTCACTCCCAAAACAAATCGCGCGCAACGTTAACAAACGCAAACAAAAGCAGGTTAAAATCAAAACGAAACATAGATAGAGTGAAAAACAACAACACAAATAAGTTTTTAGTCGGTGAATTATATTGTTCCTTTGCAATTAATTGTTGCGCTCTATATTTGTTTTCATTGCAGGTTCATTTTTTTTGTTTTGTTTTTGTTTATCATTTTGTAAATGCTTTGCTAGTAGGCGAAACCCATTTTTAGAGACGGAATCGCATGGCATATTGCCGGGCAAATATATGTATGCGGTGGATTGAATGTCAATGCAAGTAATTGAAAATGCTAAGCGCTCACAATATATATTGTATTGTTTGAAACGTTGTGCCGATTGAATGGGCCGCGAAAAAGTAAGTCGAGCTCACAAAATGGTATACGGTTGGTATTATTTCGATGCCAAACAAAGTTCATGCAATTTGAAAAGCAAATGCACTTGCATTCAACCACACAATAATGCCAACTTCAATAAAGTCAACATGAAACAATAAATGTTAATCTTAATTTTCGGTCGAGTTTTTTACTCGAAAAAAAGAAATCTCCATGGAAATCATTGGCCTCAACTTGTAGTGGGGGCAAGTGCAACTAAACTTGATAAAACTTCCATCGACATTCTGTCAAATTCTATTTTTTTTTTAAGAGGAAGGCTGCGAAAAATTTCCTGATTTATCTGCCCCAAAAAGTTTAACTTTCAATTTTAAATGGAAACCGATTCAAATACGAATTTAGTCTGGTTTGATTGTAAATGCTCTGGGAAATGGACAATTCCATTTGAGTTTCTTGATGTATTTGCATCAAGCTCAAACAACAAATTCTACTTGATAATATCTCGATAAAATTCCAATTTATTTCTTGGGCTTTTCATTATAAATCGATTAAATGTCGTTCGACACATTTATCCATCGACAAACAAACAGGCACGAGCCCATATCGAGTATCAAAGATACATCAAGCATTACTACTCACTTGACGGTGTATTTACTTTAAAAGGCTTTACATGAATTTTCACTTGGCAAAACTTCAAACGATGTCGCGCGTTGCGCCCGCGCACACCAAACCAAAATATGCCGTAAATAAATATGGATGTGTGCAGTGCATAAACACTCCTATACACTGTACAAAATGCTGCACAGTTACACCGTATGAACGTTTTCGCCAAATGCAGCAGTAATTTTTCAACAAAAACAAAATCAATCATCGTTGATTACTTTTTATTATACAACTAGACCATTTTTCCCACCGACTAAAAGCACTTTCTTGTTATTCAACAAAATATAACGCTTTTTATCATTTAAATTGCCATATGTGTACCCCATTCATAGTTGTGAATGGTGACGGTGTGGCTGTCTCTTCTTTTTTTTTTTTGGTTCCCTCATCGCCAGTTTTCCCTTTGACTTTTGTGTGTTTTTGTTCGACTGAATTCATCATATTTGTGGCATCGTTGAACCCAACAATAACACCAAAAAGCCGAGCTAAACTCTAAAGTGGAGAGTGCAAAATGGGAGAGAGAGAGACAGAGAGAGAAAAAGCGAGAGATCGAGTGAGCATAAGATGTGAAAACTGCTTTGAAAAGAAAAACGAAAATTACACAACATGAAGAAACAATGCATGAGTCCTCATTCGATGTATGTGCTTGTGCATACACATTGTGTGTATTGCACATGAAAAAAAAAGTCTAACACACATACACACACAAGTCGTATTTGTGATTTTCAAAGAAAATGAAGTGCATAAGCGCATAAGCGTGCGTATTTGCACAGTGAAGCTAAAATTACTATTATACGAATAGGACATCAAGGTTTTCATCACATTAAATACACATCAAATTTCACAACTTTTGACAGTTCAATCAAAACTTCAAAATTACATGAGATTGCCAAATTACTCAACGACGATGATAAGATATTTTCATAACATTTTTCCACATATTTTTGTCTATTCGTAATTCACACATTCACCTTTTTTTTTTTTTAAATCAAAGTATCATTTCAATACACCTTTTGTTTCTATCAATCTACTTTTCGCTGAATACAATTTTTCGAAAAACAAATTCTGTCTATGGGTCGGAAAAAATAGACATCAAATTGACATTTGGTTGGTAATATTACCAAAGTTGTGTTGGCAAAGCATACTGTGTCTATATGACCTACTACTTAAGTAGAGGCTTAGCATCGCAAGGAAAGATTTGAATTGAATATTTTTATCCGATACATTTATCAACTTCTCTGAATATTTCACGGTTCCACGACCAAATTTTGATGGTTCTTATTCACTGTACAAATGTAATTGAAATGCAACATTTACACCTTTAGCATAAATGATAAATAGAACAATGATGTCTTTGGGAGTAAATGGGCGATGCCAATCAAAAAAATTGTTCTCTTTCGATTTATGTGATAAACTAAGGGGATATAACTATTTGCAAATGTCAGGTTATTCGGAGAAAAATTGATTCGATAAAAATACACAGCATTCGCAAAAAAAAAGAAATTTGCTAGTCCGTTAATACAAGACAGCACATAGCATTCGCAGGCATTCGTGAATATTCGCCCGATGTTCATACAAAAGCATAATTAAATCGCTAAATTATTGGCATTCGCTTAAAAACGAAGAATTCGCAACCATAATTGTCCAATGACTTTGGCATTTGTAACAATTCTTTTGAAATTGAACGCCATTCGCACGATCTAAATCGCCCTGGATGAGAAATTTATCACGTATAAAAATAACCAAACTGATACGTTTATCGAATCGTATGGCCCGGCTATCGAACATATGCGAAAATTATACATTCTCGATTCATCGAACAGTATAGCTTCTTGATTAGCTTGTTATCTTTGGTGTTTTTGCTTGTAAATCCATCGTATAATTACCAATACACCTTCTTGTTATTGATTTTATGCAAGATCAATCAAATGGTTGTTGTAATTGTGACATCGAAATTACAAAAACCCTTTAAATACTTCGTTCTTATGTAACTACTTTTTCAAGAGACGTTTTGCATATTTTTCTGTTTCATATTCTACACAATTTGTCTAAGACTTTCGTTTATATCTCAATGTTTCAATGCTACTAGAACGAATGTTGTTTTCAAACGAAAAAAAAACCAATTGATCGAATTTTTGTGAACTATAAATCACATACAGTACTAAGAAGCTGGCAATAACACCAATATTTTAATTGGATCAGTTTTGTTCATTTCAAACTAACCACCACCTAGCGGAAGTCGTTACATAAAATTAATTTTAATTTTAATTGAAACCGATAAAATTAGTGAATTGCCTCCTCAAAGCACTTAAGTCATATTTCATATTGATTTTATAAAAAAACAGTGAACAGAAGACTTGAAACCTCTAAAACGAGTGCGTCAAATGTATGGATTTTGCACAACTAATTTGATTTTGCATTTTTATATTATTGAAAAATGATTTTGCGCATAATTTCACATAGAATTAAAATTTAAATTGGAGATTAGTTTGAAAATTAAAAAAAAAATCCCCTCATTCTCGTGTTCAAAAGAAGTGGCTAAGAATCATTCAAAACTAAGCGATTTTAGATGACTTCAAGCCGGCCAAAACGATCAAATTTGACAATTTTGCTTACAAAGGTTCAAATTCAAACACAGTCGGGTGAGTTGGGACGTTAGTCATCTCAGACGACTCATCGAAAGTTGAAGCTCACCAGAATCGTCTATATTTGTTCAAAACAATCATTTTTCACCAAGCTAAAACATTCCAAATTAATTGAAAATTTTTCACATGGGTTCCTGCGTAGTAGATAGTCTGCTATCCCAAATCAAAGCAATGTTTTGAGAATCAAATTAATAATGTAAAATCACAGACGATAAAATTGATTAAATGATGCATGGTACATTTTTACCAGGTAACGAATCTGCTTGTTGTTTTCTATGATGATCTTAATTTATCTTTTTCTTTAAAATGTGCACCCATCATAATCATCAAAGCCATCACCCTCTATTATTTTCATTGCTTAACCCGTAACCATAAGTAGGCAGTTTTTTGTTTGTTTTGTTTGCTTGTTTCTTTGCCAAATTCAACCGTCTCTAGAATCTACTGAAGTTGCAGTGAAAATCTTGAATAAAATAAAAATATGTTGATTGATTCCATTCGGATTATAATTGGATAAAATTCAAAGCTGCAAAACGGTGTTTGAGACGATATTCTTGAGGGAGGTTAATCAGCCAGTTTAAGGGAAAATTAAAGGTCGTACATTAAATTAGCTAATGGATTTTGAAAGAATATTTAATGAAAGATGGCTCGACAGCAAAACATACGGTATTTTAACGGCGATGGAAACTTTTCGTTGTTGTCATGCGATTCAAAAGACTTTCAATGAGTTGAATACATTCATAATTAATTGCATTGTTAAAGAAAGTGTTTAATAGACTAAATGAGAAAAGAAAATGAAAGGTAACATGACAATTCAATGAATAAATTATGAAATCGAAGTGGATCTTCAATTAGTAGCCAATTTATTTGATAATATCGTTTGGTGTTACAGTCTGCTTAAGGGACGCTTAAAAAAAAAAAACAGGAACGTCCCGAATAGACTATGTTTCACTAATCGAAAATGGCTATAGAATCTGAACAACATACACAATCGAAAAATATTCCCACGTCCATAAGGTCATTGTAGTGATTTCAAGCCATTTTGAACTTGGATATATTGTTTCCGATTGCAACTTCTATTTGTTAATGTTAACATTGTAAATGGCAATTGTTTATCAAGAGCTCCGCTAACGTGATAGCTTGTCGAAAAATGGATCATTATACTTGTTTGTTGTGATTCGATTTTGGTTTGGTTTAGTTTTGTGTATGTGTGTCTGTGCAGGAGAAAGAGTATTATTTACATGTTACAATGAGACCACTCACGAAAGATCTGAAAATTTTCAACAACACCAACACACACACACAGGCCTTATTATTTTATTTATAAATCTATTAATAGTGAAATATGTGTGCCGTGGCTTATTGAATGTTTGACGAAATGAATAAGGATATCAAAATAGTTATTGAAATTCAATACCACTGAAATGTTGATGCCAATGCTATGGCTCAGGCGGTATCATCATAATAATCACTAAAGTACAATAAATCGATAACAATGAAGCGGCATGTGTATATGCATATGAGCATGTTTGTGGGCTCTTTAACGTGTATACATTGTTACAGTGTTGTTGGTTGTTTTTTCTTGGCGTGTGTGTGTGTGTGTGTGTGTGTTTGTCGAGCTATAAGTTGGTTCTACCAATTTTTGGAATGGTGAAACTGATGGTCCTTATCACAAGATTCATTTGCATTGTTCTATAAAGTGCGCCTCGAAAAGGAGCGTACACATCAACAAATAAGCATACAAACAAACGCTGAACGCTGAAATTCAATCAACAAAAAATTAAGAGACCGTATACACGCACTAAACATCTATAATTACATTATTTGTACACAACATACGTTATTCTTACTATATCCATTGTAGTTTCCACGCTCTCTCTCTTCCATTCTCTGTTGCTCCTTCATTGTCAATGATTATGTTTTGTTTTCACCGCTTGAAAAATCAGTTCTGTGCAAGCATTAGAGGGCCACGTGCCAATTTAGGGGTGATTTTAATTCAATTCGATTGGATTTGTTTGTAAGGATGTTTTTTTTTCTTTCTATACATATGAATATATTCACGGTTTTGACTCTGCCGCATTGAAAACATCGTTTACATTTCCGCACTGAACATATTTAATGTGGCAAATGTTTGATGGTAAAATTGGCAAACCAATTCAAAGCCATATACTTTAGATGTTGATGAGCTGAAATGATCAATGTGCACAGCACATATTCCATAAAATACATTTTCGTTTCACCATTTCTCACCATACGCGGAGCGCGCTCATCGTTGACTTCGGAATTTTCACAGAAATCATATTTTTTTTTTTGACCGTGTTTGTTCATCGTACCAACAGCCTACTTTAAAATGCATAACAAGTATTTAATCAACAGTCACTTCAGGATAATACCTTTTGTTATGTTTTCAATTCGACTCTTGAAGTTGAATGCGTGAGATTTTTTCTTGAAAGTTTTTCGTGGAAATTTTGCTGCGCAAACTGACTTCAAATCTGAGTAGGTAATACGGCCACGAGATATGGAGAATGGGAGAAAAGAACGAAATTTCGAAATTGAATTGACATGTGAAACAGCCACACAGGCGATAACAAATTATGCATATAATTTGTTTTTTTTTGTATTGTTTTTCGTTCTCTTGATATATCGAAATGGATTTTTTGTTTGTTTTTTTTTTTGTATTCGGCTGCTCTCACACAACACCAAATACTGATTATTTGGACAATGCAATAGTTACCATGGTGATTCATATGGGCGGGTTGTTCCAATTCTCTTCCTCTTCGTTTACCTTTTCCGCAAAATTCACAAGGATAACACACAACAATATCACATTGACATATTGAATAATAAATGCAAAGCATATGATTTGTTTATTCCTGCTGCTACTGGCTGCTGTTGCCATCGATGCCCCGTCACCGATTTTAAAACGATGAAAATTTCGTTCTTCATTCACACTTTAGCACAACACTACAATTATCATGATTGTCAGCAAATAAAAATCAAACAGTTGTACATTATACGAATCAATTTCCATTTTCGACGTTTTATTTTCATTTCTCTGTTTTTTTTTTTGTTCAATTTGAATCTGGTGTGAATGTAATTGCATGCGTGCTTTGTTTGGCATTTTGGCTGTTTAAATGTGAAATAATATCCATATAAATAAACGCACAAATAGAAATATGATTCCAATGCTGTTGTTTGCTTAAAAGGCTCAAACATTTGAAAATGAAAAAAAAAATTGTTCCGCTTTTTTTCTGCATTCATTTTTCACTCGACAATTAGAAAATCTTCTTTTGTTAGACTATTAGACCTGCGGCAAAATGTACGGCATGATGGTGTATATTTTTTTTAATCCCTGCTGTACTCGATACGAACGAAGAGGATTGAGTAAAAAAAAAAAATTACACAATATTCCAGTTCAATGGGATATTTCAAATTACATATGTTTTAACACCATCGGAGTGTAGACACACCGAGCAAAACTATACAATTATTGCAGGCATATAGAAAAAGAAGAAAAAAAAACCGTTAAAAAAAAGAAACTTTCTAAGGAAATGCGAACAAAACTATATGTCTTTACTTTGTTAACCAAATCTTTATTGTAGCTTTAATTTCCTTAATTCAAAGAACAAAAAAGAAAACGAAACGCCATTCTTCACGCGCAATGTATTCAATTGCCTTTCGTCTCTTATCAAGTTCCATTTTTCATTCGTCATTTACTTGGTGAGGTGTCTCAAGCGGTTATGGCTCAGGTGAAGATACATTTTTGAAGAAATCGACAAGATTTTGGCGCTAAAAGAAAACACAAATCATCTTTTCATCTGAAAAGAGGCAAATATTGTTTATTATTATTAACAAGAGTTAATTGGTTATTAAAATCGACATGACATGTTAGTCCGCTCAAGTCACAATTCAAACAATTCGATTTATTGCACACATCTCATTTATTAACACGAAGGTCTTTGGGCCTAAAGTCTAGTTTGAAAATTGTAATGGTCATGGAATTTTATCACCAAACTGAAAAACTAAGTCAAGCCTTGGCCAAAAGTGCGCTGTTTCATTTCATATATAAATAAATAAAATAAATCTCTTAAAACTATGAGCTAGATTGATATTTCACTATCAAAATACTGTGAGAATTTTAGTGACTAAGAAAGTTCACTTCATAAATTGAGCATTTTGTTAAAAAATAAATTCCTTTTGAGCGTATCCGATTTTTTTTGTTGAAATCCATTTAAGATGTGTCTAAACGAAAAATAAAATTCAAGAGTGAAATAGAAGACCTTTGGAAATTTGAGTTGATCATATTAAGAGATAATAATTTAATAGTTTTATTGCATTGAATGGTTCCTGTTTTTGTTCCCTCCTTTCCTTTTTTTTCGTTGTTGTTGTTTAAAATTGTATTGCTGCTGCGTTGATCATTGATTTGCGATAAGATAAACAGGTTTCACAGTTTCACTCACTCTCTCTCTCTCTCTCTCTCTCTCTCTCAGTGATTTGATTTGAATGCATAATGGGGCATACCGATTTGCTCCGGGGGTTACAAACAAGAAAATCAAAATGAAATATGCATTACTTGATTAGGCGAGAATATTTAAATTAACCACATATTTATTGTCATATCGTTAGATGCCTATTACCATGCGCGCCACGCTGTGGTGTCTGTTAAATTTTCATTTAATTTATTTTGACACTTGGCGTTTCGGGTGTTGATTCGATGTGAATGGGCAAAAACTGGAGCAACTGAATGGTGGATGTGGCAGATGTGTTTATGCGCTATGCGCTGAGCCCATGGATTTTGTTGTTGTTGTTGTTGTTGTTGTTTGGGAATATGGAATGAGAACATGTTATGATGCAGCCTATTTGAAATGTACCGTGTTGCTATTACCGCGTAATTTACATTTGCCAAAACAAAAATTTCTCAAATGTTCATCACCCTAGTCTCATCTGTTGTTCAGTATATTGTGCTCAATTCCGGCAGATACCCAACTAAATCCGCATAGCGCAAAAAATATTATGGCCATTGCGTTGAGTACCACACAAACACACACACACACACACACTCACCGCCCATAGAACAATAACACATATTTATATACTCAAACATAATTTCAACAACAAAAAACCAACTGGGAATTCACCGGAATATTTTAATTTTACACTCCATCACCCACTAAATCTCTAATATCATCAATATCATCATCACGGAGAGTCTTAATGGTTTGCATGTTTTGCTTAGACGCTTATGATATTTTTTTTTTACCGCGAATGGCTGTAAGTGCTATTTTGCCTTTTCTCTTTCTCCCTCTCACTCTCCGATTCCCTGTTCTCGTTTAGCCCGATTTTAACGGTGGCCCCCGTCGCAAAAATCTCAGCACTCACTCACCTCAGCCACATCGTTACATCGTAAGTGGAATGCTATCAAGCAGTAAATGAGGGTAAATGGTTATTAGAAGTGTACAGTACAAGTACGTAAATGTCGGCACGTTTTCTATGTTTGTTTGCAACATCTAGCTGCTTTAATTTGTGTATGTGTGTGTGTGTGGTTGTAGGCACAAGCACACGACATATGAGCATCACCTTCATAATATTGGCATAAAACTGTTTAATCTTCTCATTTGAATCATCGTTATATTTGCTACTTTGTGGTTCTTATGCATCAAAGTAAATGTTTGATTCAATTTTTTTTTTCATGCGCATATGTTTATGAATAAGGTTTGTTTAACTAATGCCAAAAATCAGATGCGAAACTCTTCCAGCCAAAATACCAAAAATGATTTTTTTTTCATTCCATAAACAGACACCATTCTGAATGTCAAGGTAATTTTGTCGGACTTTTTGTTTTCAAAACTTGTTTTACGTGATTTCAAATCTTTAAATTTCCAAAGTTAAAATTAGTTTGGTCTATTTTCTGTGTGTATGTGTTTTTTTCCTGCTTCTTGTAAAATTTGTGAAATTCTAGAGAAATATACTTTATATTTGTAAAACAGTTGAATCAAAGTATGTAAATACTTTGTAACACTTTAACCCCTTCAAAATAAACCAAAAGTATTCTATTGGACATATAAAAACATTTTTTATTCCTGATTTGAGGTTGATTTAGGTGAAAAAAAAAGTTTAATGATCACATTAAAAGTATCTAATAATTTCATTCCATCATAAAATTTAATCGATTTTTTTTTTCAAGTTGGTGATACAGTAAAAACATTTTTCATTTTGGAATGTTGTTGGGTGAATAGAAAACATTGCGTTCAACGTAAAAATCATCATAATAATACGGCACCCAGAAACTAAGTATCCACTTAAGGGTTAATGGTATTTCACAGAGGTACTATCAAATCAAATAGTTTGAAACAAAAATCCAAATAAATGATACACACTCTCACTCTCGATTCACCCAACTAGCTATTGTCTATTTTTCTTTTTTTTTTGGTACAAACAAGTATCTCCGAAAAATGGCAACAACAATTATGACCAAATCGGTACCGCACAACTTGACAACGGCTAAATAAAGTGAAAAGGAGATGGCGAAAAACTAACGAAGAATTACGTTAAATACATAAAAGCAAAGTTGTTACATCGCCTACTCAATACACCAAAAATGTTTGCTCTCTCATCTATTTAATAGCCCAAGAAGAGCAAAAAAAAATAACCTTATTCATACATCTAAATACCGAATCCCCTCGAACAAAAGAAACACGACCGAAAGAGAGTAATGTTTTCATCATGAAATGTGAAATGTACGATTTGGTTTGGTTTTTGATATTGCTGTTGCCCTGTGTGCCATGACGGTGCTAACCCACCAGCCATAACATTCAACTACCAGCTACACGCTTATGCCTTTTTTTGCCGCTGCAGCACAGATACACACAGAGAGATAGAAAGAGAGAAAACAGCTCCCTTTCTCTCTCTCTCTCTCTCTCTCTCTCACACACTCACACACACACATACTCACAAAACGATTTCTCGATTCGGCAAAAAGAAAGGGCCAATGTATATTAGAAAAGTAAGCGAATAAAATCAGAAAAGCAAATTCAATCTGTCAAAAAGATTATAGACCAATTACTCGCTTTAGGGGTTCGCCAATCCCAGAGCATACTTTTAATAGAGTGGCATCTTTTATACATTATAATACACTCATCGAATTGAATATGTTTTTGTTGAATATGGTGAGTGTGAGAGAACGAGAACGAGAGCGAGAGAGTGAGTGAGAGAGAGAGAGAGAGGGAGAAAGAAAAGTGATCATTGAGTGTGGAAAATACGAAGAGTAAATATGTGCGTGCACGAAAAGCGCTCATTCACTTTTAGTACATTATTTGTAATATAATAGTTAATAGGGATAAAAGAATTTTATTTTATTTAGATAGAGATATACACACCAGCGCGGCTAGTCCTCAATGTGAATGTCAGGATTTTAGTCACTTGCCTTTTGTTGTTGCTTTTTGCTGCTCTTATGGT
The DNA here is from genome assembly GCA_030463065.1 of Aphidoletes aphidimyza. Classification (NCBI taxonomy): domain Eukaryota; kingdom Metazoa; phylum Arthropoda; class Insecta; order Diptera; family Cecidomyiidae; genus Aphidoletes; species Aphidoletes aphidimyza. Next base: position 29,567,847 of record CM059998.1, on the reverse strand, counting down.
TGATTTTTTGCTGGTACCGCCGTCTTTTGTGCTTGTAAATGCGGTGTACACTGTGCAGTGTATAGTGTACAGTGTGTACAAGTCAGTGATTGTGTATGTTTTTCTTTTTTTATTCCATTTTCACAACGGCAATAGACGGAAAATAACGGAATGGGACCAACAACTGTTGCAAATAGGATATGATCGACACAACGGATGATTTGGAAGTCGAAATCGAGCACATCGATGGTATAAACGAATGGTAATGAAATACTGATGTGCGGTGGGTGAAAAATTATCAACACATAAGGCTAAATACTAAATGCTTTTAAATTTCTATTTTGGGTTGGTTAAGTAATATTTACAGCTACCAGTTAATGTTTTCTCTTTCCCTCTCCCTCTCTCTCTCTCTCTCTCTCTCTTTCTCTGTCACTCTCCTATTTCTTTCTCCTCTTCCGATAATTACACAAAGTACACCCAACTAATACACGTTCAACGAGAGATAAAAAGAGCCTTTTGAATAAATAAAATGCCCTTTGACTTGGTGTCTATTTATGGTGTACACCGTACACCAGTGCATCATCATAAACAGTTTTTTTTATTCTATTTTTTTTTTGTTATTCTCTCTTTCTCTGTCTCTATTGGTTTTTGATTTTTATTCTGATTATTTTGGTTCGATATCATCTTCAGCATTTAACTGCATATTTCCTTTCACAGTTTTGGTTAAACCACTTGAATGAAGCTTTCAAACAGTTTTAATTTAAATAAAATAGAATTGCTTGATTTTTTGTTTGCTTTCTGAGAGGTTGCCAAATGATTAAAATTGATTCTTTGTCCAGTTATTGCGACATGATCGACTTCTTCTTTCCCTCACTCTTTCTCTTTCTCTCTCTCTCTCTCTCTCTCTCTCTCTCTGAGCGTATGTGTGTGTGTGGATAATTTTCCACACATATTCGCATCATCATTCTCATCATCGTATTTCAATCTTTGTCTTTCATCTGATTCAATGACTGAAATTTTATACGCTGCACCCCATTCATAGACGGTCATTGTATTTTTTTTTTTTTTATTTCAACTTGACAAGATTGAAACGGATTTTTATCTATTCATCGCGAGTCCATCGCACATAATTAAAATAATTACAGTGATTGTAAGAAGAGAAAAAAAAACCGTCAGTGTCTATTTGTTCCGATTAGCATTGTTGCACGGCATGTGGTAAATCAATATTTTGAGCCACCAAAACCATTGACGTCGGTTGAGGCGAGCTCAAAATCTGTCTCATTCATTCATTCATTCATGTTAATAATGCATTTATTTATTGCATACATGGTGTATGCACTTATGAGTGCCCGATGGTATTGCTATGGTAAATGACGTTAATGTATTGAATGTGAATCGCTACAATTCAAAACGAACTGAAACGAAAATGGTTCGAATTTTGTGTTCAACGGTACAAAAAGTAGCGCGAGTTGCAACGATTGATTGAAATTTGAAACGAACATCGAATGGTCAAATGGACGGTGAAATTCCATCGAATGTGCATACAAGTGAAACAAAAGGCTAACAAATACAACAACAACAACAAAACATTAAATGAACGCGCGCGCACAGAGAGAAACCCCGGCTGCGTATTTGATTACATTGTGGCCAGAGAAGTGCATGAAGTAAGAAATTAATTAGTGTTTTATTGGTCATAACAACGAGTCCCCATCGAAATGAAAAATAAATGACACCACTGTAAATTAAACGCTGTTTACAACGGTATGAAGTCCGTCACCCATACATTTCTCTCTGTACTGCACCTATTTATTGCTATTGTTTGGGCTTCTTTTTTTTTTAAATAGACATAAAACACCGATTTCATTGCGTGTTCTCGATTTGTTTTGTTTTATTTTCAAAAACAAATGCCCGCAAATCACGGTACCGGTGTATCTTTCTCGCCCCAAAACTAATTGCTCTATAGCTGAGGGTAAAGAGATACCATTAACAATGCCCGTTCATGGAACCAGTCAACGGGCTATCGATTGGAAGTTTTGCTTTTGAATATATTGGCAAAAATGCCTAGGTCTTCGAATTTATTGGCAACAAATGTCGAATTATTTACCATCGTTTCGACCTCTCGATATTCGTTTTTTTTTTAAATTCGAAATATCTTCGTCATTTGGCGTGGAATATGCAAAATAATGAAATTAATGGCAAAAAATAACAACGAAAAAATCGGCTATTTCCGTCCATTTGATGATGCATCGCCATCGAATCAAATGAGATTTTTTTTATAAAGATACCATGCATTCAATGGACCGGTTTTCATAATAGCCAACAGTTGCATATCGATATGCGTCCAAAATCAAATATGGAAAAATCATAATCTTTTGTTCATTTCTCTTTCAAATGAGTATTTTTAGTTGGCTTTGATAGAAAAAAGAGAATATCGTTCGCATATTGGTTTTCGCTAGGGTTTTCATGTCATCAAATTCAGATTTCGATGTACATATCCAAAACACAAATCTATCTCTCGCATTAATCGATTGGGTTGGCAATCCTTTCATCCAGAAGTAGATTTCTTTTTTTCAGCTGGTCGCTTTATGCTCATTGATTGGTATTATTTTCCGTGATGTATCTCAGAAATGAATGGCCGCATGAAAATCGGACCAGCCACTCCGACGGTAGTTTTATGCGTCGGCTATTCAACCATTCAATCTACCGAACAACCCAGCCGAAGAAATGTGAACAATATATGTACAACGTATAGTTAACTGACACAGGCGCGCACACAGACACAGGCAGCAGCAGCAGCAGCAGCAGCAGCAAAAATACAGTGTGCACATAAATAACCGAATGAATCCGCGTTGAAGGTATTTTTGGTTGCCAATTACTACACCGTATGCATGCGCACACCCAAACTACTATTTTCTACTCTATAAAGTTTATGGTGGTTTCCACGGGAATGGAACATTGTGTGCGACTATTCAGTATTTTTATATGCGACCACAAATTGAAATGACAAACGCTTCACCAATATTCTCATTCATTGTCTCAAATAACTATTCACATTTAGTGCCTAACATTTTGGGTGACGGAAAATTGATGAAGTAGAAAATGTAACTTAGCTCAATGTGCGACACAACAGAATGAATTCCAATTTATTTTTGGCCCATTATGTCACAAATACCATGTGAGCGAATTGTTTGACATGGCCATTTTTTTCTCCATAGATTTTACCGCCTCGTACACAAGATTTCGTCTTTACAACACCCGACAATCATGTTTCAACGAAATAAGTCATTCAGTCGTATTGCGTGCAAGGGGTAAACTCATATCGTCAAATACGAATGCTATTCGATTGAGTGAAATGCTTAAGAGATCTTAGTTAACAGATAGAAAATTCCGTTTAGAACTGAATTATTCAATTGTTTTGTAGAAAACGGGGTCAAAACTAACCCCCCGGGCAAAGCAATTATTGTGAGTCTATGTGGATGTTTTTTTTTTTTTAAATACCATTCGAAAACTCTTGAGGAATGTTGTAAGGTGTTAAGCGGATGACACACACACAAAAAACATTGTCCAAATTCGAGTTGTCAAATGAATGAAACACTTTGAACAGAAAGGAAACTGTGAGCATAATACGAGCTGTTTGTGTTTATGACTATACTTTAGCACATATATGGAACGTGCATATATGAAATGTCTGTGAGGAAGCGCACTATTATTTTCACCCCGACGAAAGGTAGCCAATGTTTGACAAGTTTTTCATGGTCAAATTACAAGCAATATATGATAGCGGCTTTAAGCCCAACATCCAAATTAAACCATTGAATGCTTTCGTTATTTGAGAATAATAGTTTGTTTGGTCGTAGTTTTACGTTTATTTTTATATTTGGTTGCTTTTCTAACAAGCTTCTCGTATAACAAAACATTTGCTATTCTTTGCATCAATGCAAAAAGCAGCAGTAGCAGCAACAACATCACCAACACCACTTTTCATTCATACGTGTCTACATCCTCAATAGCAATTTTGTACGGCAATTGCATGCCTGAGCTTATGAATACACAACTGGTCTCTATAGACAGAAATTGTTGACCCATTTTCACAAATCAGAGAAATTTTTAAGTAAAAGAGTTCTCAAGCAAAATTGTTAATCGTTTCTCTAAGTTACACGGCAGAACCATATTATAGGATATCCCATTCACCAACCATTCACTAATGCGATGACCAAGTGAATTCACAAACATCTGTAGCATACACTAAACAACAAAGGCTTAGCGAGTAGTATTTAAAACATTCATAGAAAATGCATTGGCCATATTTGTTTGACATTTTTTTTTTTTTTTGGGGGAATTTGTTGTATTTTGGATCCTGATGTTCACTCTGGTTTTTAGACCAAAGTGTGTTAGTCAGTTGTTTGTGTGTGTATAATTCAATAATTCATGAGTATCACGACCATTTTATTACATAATCTAAGAAGATGTTCAAGGTGACTAACTGTACCGCCTTTTTAGTTTTCAGCGGATTTTTCATCTTGTCCTGATTTGTCCCGACTTATCCCGTTTTGTGCTGAATTTTATGAAAATTCTTCCAAAATGCTAGAGTGAATTTTGGGTCTAGATAGAATTGATTTTTGAGCTGAGGACCCAAAATAAAAGTTATCAATTTTGAAATGAAAGGACATTCGTGCATTTTTGAACTATAATTTGTATGTGTTTGAAAATCGTCAACCCGGAGGAGAGCATCACCTCATTCGAGATTCTATAATGGGTGCAATGGCGATGAATTTGGATTTTGTATAGAATAAATAAAACTTACCGATTGTTCTGTCACCAAAGAATATCATCAAAGTCTAGTCCTAATTCATAAAATGTTCAATCAAAAGTGTATTTGGCTTAAGTTCTGAGATTTTATTTCGATTTTGTTATAATTTTGCAAATGTGAACAATACATTGAGTTGGTTTTTTGTTGTTTTAAATGTTATTTCTATTTACAGTTGAATTGTTTTTTTTTTCATCTTAATCCCATTTCATAAAACTATTGGCATTTTAAAAACTATTTCATTGTATTACATTGTAAATAAATCACCATTGTGTGTGAGTGATATCGTACTAATAAGACTAAATATCAGATTTTTGTTTAACTGTTATTTGGATATCGTGTTCTGTTGTTGTTGTTGTTGTTCTGTTTTTTTTTGTTTTTTGTTTTTTTGGTTATTTGCATTGATTTTCCGCTTGATTGGCATTCTTACGTTATATTTGTTATATTAGCTTTATATAAATAGAATGGAATCGTGTCAATCTTACAACAACGACAAGTGTATATACATATATATGTATTTATATATATGCCTTAGTCTACTTAAATGATGTCTATGAATTTTCCACTTGAACGTAATATTCAAATTTTATAATGAGATTTTATTACATATAAATAAAATATTCAGTGAGGAGGTTTGATTTATCGTTTTTCTTTTTTGTTTGCTTCATTTTGCTGGTACATCATTTTGGCTTGATAAAGTAGATATGCATCGAAAACACATAAAATGTTTCATGAATTGTTTTTTTTTTTCAATTCGAAAAAAAATAAAATTAATGTCTACTTAATATGGTGCGTTCGATTTTCATGAAGAAGTGATCTGAGGAAGCTTAAATTTAACAAATATAAATATTAAGGACTTTTTGTTTCTCACCGTACCATAATATGAGTCCATTGTTTTAAACTTGTAGGAAATATTCAAAATTGATTCGAAAAATAATAAATCGAACGCACGCGATAAACATTGCACGTAAAATGTCACACCTCACAATAGGTTGTCTTTAGTTTTGTTTATTTTTATTTTCATTTTTTTTTTTTTTTTTTTTTTGAAAAGAAATACACGTACACACATAAACCAAAATGGGCGATGGGTGATACATATGAAAAACACTTCGAGACCTTTTCCTTTCATGGTTGAGACTTACAATTAAAATTTGTTTTTTTTTATTCTTGTACGATAATTTGTTTGGGATACATAAACGAGATACTCGAATACAAAGCATCAAATTTTCAAATAAAAAAAATGATTTCGGAATTTAAGAATTGAAACAAGTAATTGTTTTCTTTAGCTTATACCAATTTGATGATTCCAAATTATAATGTCATATTTTACTTTTTTGGCTATTGTTTGCTGTTGCTAGCAAATAACAAATGGATTTTTTTTTGTTCACTCAAACCAGCTGAAAACAACACATTTTATCAAAACCGCAATTGTGTGAGTGTAATTTGCTTCGAGCATTTGTTGATTTGAATGCAAAATAGTGTGTATTGAAAGTTCAATTCTAATGCGGAGAATATTTGACCTTTTCAGTTGATCCAAAGACAAATCTGATAAATGTGACGATGATTAATCGTTTCAAATGAATTTATCGAAGCAATTTCATTCTTTTCGATTAAAATAATCATTGATTTAGTGTTAAAAACGGCATAAAAGTTAAAACTATACAATTTAAATGGGATTGTGAAACCTCTTCTGAATTTGTTTGTTTGCTTAATTTGTCTCTCTCATTTCATATCCAAACGCAAAAGAACACTGACTTACTAAAAATGGTTTGGAGATTATCGAAAATGTTCAAATGCTTGCAGATTAAGTAATTTCTATTTACACCTCTTGGATTCAAGCTAATTTATTTTATTATGCAAAAATAGCCAAAATTGAACCTATTTGAGGTAGTTATTAGCTTTAACAACTGCGAATTGATCTGCTACAGCATAAATATGTTTTATTAATTTTTTTTTTTTTTAAATTATTATTGTTGATAAAATTACATTATACATTTTTTATGTCTACGAAAACGAAGAATTGAAAACGATAAGAACGGAAAGCATTCAATGATAAGAAGGGGAGAGGATGGGGAGAAAAAGAGAAGAAGAACGAGGCATGTCTAACGATGTTAAACAAATCGCGCTAATTTTCATAGAATTATACGATGCTAAGCGATCGGATTTCAGTTTCAGACGAGACAGTTTTTTTTTTCATGAACAAAACAAAAGTGTATGCGATTTTAAAATTTACATTGCTACTTATGTATCAAAAAAAAAGTTTAGGATTATTCGTACTTGCTTTCTGTTTCATTGTATTACGTGTGTCCCTTTTTGCAGAGCAAGAACAAACAACAACAAAAAAAAAGGTGACGAAAAGAGCGATGATACAACAATGAGGTGGAGCTTTGTCGTAAATAAGCTGATCAAATAAAGATAGAAAGGAGCATAAAATGTAACAAATATGTGATAAATGACTTAAATCTACTGAATTTAAATGCTTTTACGTCTTTGTGGGGCTGGATTGTATTTGTTATGTAGCCAGTGACTACAAATCACCAGCCTGAAATGGGCTCTCTGGAACCAAACAAAAAAAAAATACCAGAAATAAAAACAAAACATACCTACTTTGAACAGTGCTGCACAGAGCACAGACTTTACAAATATTTTGACTTTGAGCTTTTTAAACTTACCACCAATAAAAATATCTTATGAATAGGAAATAAGTTGAGAAGATTTTTGTTTTGTTTGAGATTTTGTCAACATGAGAGAATTCACATAAAACAAATGCATTGTGTGCCTTTTAGCCATTTGGGAGAATTTTAATGCTTTTTGTTATGACAACGTTAACATTTCAAACGAAACAAATCCAAACATGCCATACCATTTTGGGTGTTGGTTTTGAAACAGACAAATCAATGCTTTAAATTGGTTCGAATATAAACTTATAAACAGCTCAACTCGTCATGAATTTTTATCTGCTTAAAATACTAGAAATTTAGTGCATACAAGAATTTCAAGTATTTTGCATGTTAAAACATTTTTGTGTGTGTGTGTTTTCCTCAAAAACAATACGGGCGACAATATTCTTTTCTCTTTGTAGCAAAAAAAAAAAACCAAAAAACCAAAAATTCAAATAAAAATGGTCGGGCTAAAATTCAGTAAGATGAAAACGAGATGGATAAGAAATAAAGGTGGTTTTGTTATGCATGAATTTTATCGTCACCGTTGTATTTTGACGGCGGAGCCTGTTAAAAAATTAAATCGTCGTCGAATCTAGTTGGTGTTGTGAGTAAATGTGTGTTCAGTTACACCAATGATGACATTGGTGGTCTCGGTGGACTTCCGTTTCGTGGGTAGTAAAATGATGCTGAACCAGATAGTGGGGGTGGTGGTGCCACGAAACCGCTTGTGCTTCCCTCGTGATATAACACCGGTACGCGTACTAATCGTTGAGCCGCATGCGCCATATTTGCCATATTGGCTGCCTCTAATTCAGCAGCTATTTGGCGTTTCCATTTGTTTCGACGATTTTGAAACCATATTTTCACTTGTGTTTCGGTTAAACGTAATGATGCTGCTAAGCCAGCCCGTTCCGATGAACTCAAATATCTATACAAACAGAGAGATAGAAATAGAGTGAGAAAGAGTGGGAGAAAGAGAGAGAGAGAGAGCGAGAGAGAAAGAAAACAGGGAGAAAGGAAGAAAGAAAGACGAATAAACAAACGAACAGAGAAAAATAAACCATTGCATTTCAATGTATTGAAGTGTAGTGAAAAACGAAATCTCACACATAAGACAAAGATAAATTGATGATTTTCTCAATACACAACGAACAACACCCTGTCAACTTGGCTGAATTAATGTTTCTGTAAAAGCGCCTCATCTTCAAGCCAAAGATTACACAGATTACGCATTTTCGATCGAAGTTCTGTGGCAAATGTGTGCAATCATTGTTCAATTACAGCTCTCAACATTTCCACCTTTCACGAACAAAAAAGAAACACGAATTTGATATTTGAACGACGCAAAGGCGCTTTCAACCAAAACTTCCACCATTAATATTTAACTAGTTGAAACTTTTCAATCGTGAACTTTTCCAACTGAAAGATGTTTATGAGAGCAATTTTCATTAATTTTATTTTACTTATTTTTTGGTGAATTGTTTGAGACCTTAGCCAATCTAGCTAAAATGCAAATTATGGCTTTCAATTCAGTTTTTAGGCCGTCAAAAAGCAGTAATTTCCCTTTTAATTTCATTAATTAAAATTGTTTAGACGCTGTTCAAATTTTCCTCCTGGAAATTTTCTCATTTAAATTTATTAATTAGAATGGCTTCTAATGGATGAAATGTGGCTTGAAAATGTTCTACCATTTAACCATTCATTTCTTCATTGACTTTCGAAATTTGAACAGATAGCTTGAATGCATTGCAATTTGATATAAAGTGTGCGCTTCATTTGCAATATCCAATATGGATTTGGAATTGGCAATTGTGAATCAGTTTTGGCATCGATGACTTCGGTATAACGGATAGACTATATATATGTAATATTGGATTAGGTGTGAAAATGGGCGAGAGCGTCTTTGGAATATCGAATATCTTGACCTTTATGGACTTTAGAAGGTGCACCACAGCGTTGCAGCCATTTACCAAATGAACCAAACAAATGCTTGGCCATTACTAATATTTCTTAAAGGTGGAAACGATACGTACCGTTTTAGATCGAACGTTGACTCGAGTTGAAAGACTTGGGCCCGGGAAAATACAGTTCTAGTTTTCTTTTTACGTTTATTCTGCGTTGACCCGTTCGGATGAGGTGAATTGCTGTCAGAAGGTCTTTCCACATTATCGGACATATCATCGTCGATAATTTCATTTTCATCGTCGTCGGATTCATCATTCGTTGTGTTTAAATACGATGAATGATGAACCGGTGATGGTTTTACTATTGATGTGGGTGGACTGGCCGATGGTGATGCATTTTCAGTTGTATTTGTCGATGAGCTATCTGTTAAGATTAAAAAAAAAACAAATTCAATTTCAATTAGCTGGCACACTTTTCTTTTTGGTCGGAACCTGCCTAGACTTAAAATTCAAGACTTAAATATTTTTCATAACAAAACATTGAATTTCTTCCAATGATTTAGAGACTCATTTTTGAGTCTATCATGAAATTTAATTTGGATTGAAATCTTTTGATCGTTTCAAAAAGAAAATCCTTTTTTTCTGTTATGATCGATCAAGAGCATTGCAAGTAATCGTCCATTCCTCTTCATACGATGAACTACATAAATCAAGTATTTTGCGCCGCAAAAATCTCATTAAATTCGTTTGTATTTAACACCTTTTCTGTTAGCAAATAAAGTTGTTGCCAAGTTTATGTATTGCTTCCTATGGCAAACCTATCGCATAATGATATTTACATGTTTTCAAATATTTCGATTCAATTAAAAGACGTAAACGTTGTCGACAAAACGCAAAGTATAAATATTCCGGCTAAATGCAGTGAAATCGAAAAGTGAACGGTAAAATTGAAGAATAAAATAAAAGGTAAAGTGGTGAAAAGCCGAAGGGAAAAGTAAAATTTAAGTAACAACAGCAATGAAGCCATATGATGGCGATAGATGGTCTTTTCTAAAATACCCCCCTCCCTCTGCTCACCCGCTTCTCATCGTTTCTTTTTTTATAATGTTTCATCGATTTCTAGTCTATATTTTCATTGTTTAACACGATTCATACAAAATGCATCAATATTTTAAATTAAATGCGAAGCCATACGATAAGCTTCTTAACGTAAATTGCTGATTGCGTGACATGAAAACCTTAGGGGTTAGAATCTACACAGATAGAGAAAAAAGAAGAACAGCAATTTAAGCGGCTAATTGTGAAGTCTTTGATGAAACAGGATCTTCACCTATAATGTGTCTCTCACTTGTGTGTTGTATTGAACGATATAACAGAGACAATGTGGGCCTCATACAAACAGACCGACCGCTAATTGTGCTTACGTGTGTTAAACATATCAATTTGTTTTGAGTTTTAAGGTACAGTTCAAATATTTGCCATTTCGGTTTTACGTTAAAACACAACTTGAAAACTCGAAGCCATTGCGAAACCAATAGCTGTTTAGTATAAACGAAACCAATAGCTGTACACTTCATACAATTGTCGGTCACATTTCAAACTGTGATTTTGTACCAAGTCTATTCAATAAAATATATATTAATAGACTGTTGAATAAACTCATTCCACTCATTGCAATTAAAATGCTCCAAGTTGTTTTTTTGTGTGTGTGGAATAACTTATGTTATTCAAGATATTTTACTTCTGTTACTACTATGAGGTTTGCATTAAACTTTACTGTTGGTTAGTTTCAATAATTTAAAGGGCAAACAAAAATTCTTACCATGTGTTGGGCTGTGAAATGGCATTCTGTGATGAGTCCAAGGCCACCCTGGCGGGCATAAAGCTGCGTATCTTCCTGCGAGCGCACCCCAACGTGAAATGAAGCCCAATCTGAAAAATCGGAGAACAAAAAGAAATGTGAAAAAAAAACGGGAATACCAAAATTGTTATCTTTCAAATTGACATGAATTAAAATTAGGTTTGAATGAAAGAAAATCCGTTTGAAAAAAAAAATTATTAAAATCATAATTTCGGCATCTGTCACATCAACAATCATTGAATTGATTGAATGTAATTTACAAGTTGGAAAATGAGTTCCTCTTAAGTATGTTCAAGACCATTTTCTATCCGGTTTTTTTTTGCCATTCAAGTCATCAATCATTGATGTCAATGGGCTTTTTTCCCAACGAATTCATGGGTAGATAATGCTGTGTGCTCTGTGCACATTGACACGGTGTAACTGTGATCTGTAATTTTCGACTTAACCAAAGAAGTGATTTTCTCCGGATTTATTATATATTATCTCTTTGAGGTTGAACAGGAACACACACACACACACACACACACAAAAACGATACTCCACTGGATAAAAGAATTATGAATTCGTTTTAATAATACCAATGAAAATCGGGTACTTGCTGCAGGAGATAATTCATACTTGGGAAATTAATGTTGTAGAAATGTTAACAATGCTTTTAACAGTTGCAATGTTTCGATTTAATTCTTCTCTCTTTTTTTTTTGATGTTGTCGCACTGCACTCATTACGTTATTGTCTTGTTTAATACATGCTCGATCCGTGTATTTTTTAATAAATGTACAGCACGATGACCTGTATTTACCGCAAATAGGCTTCTATTAGATACAAATTTTCGAGCAAATGTCCCCCCCCCCCTGTCTGTTATCCGTTTCGACTCCATCCCCTACGTCCATCATATCCATTTTCTATCTCCGTTTCACGTTTTCACGATTTTGTATTGTGGCTCAGAGTCCCGGGTGTAATGAATGCGAAACACTTGTGAATTCAAGCAAAAACCATCAGCAAACATTAGATGCAACATGTCAGTTAACAGTGATTCATAATTCTTCTTCTTTTTTGTTGTTGTAGTTGTTGTTGTTGCTGTTGTATTGTGCCTGCCACCGATTTTACAGCTTTAAGTACTGTTGGGTGTTACTCATTTCGAATGTGGTATGCATGTTTAGTGTGTAACCGACGCTTTTCCATTGCGTATTTTTCATTTAGTATCAATTGCTTTTCCATGTTTTTGGTGCTTGCGGTAAATTGTCCGCAACACCAAATCATTTATTTAATGTGTTACGTTTTCTTTTTTAAATTTTTTATGTGTAGCACAGTCCTTGACTCCCCTCCCCCCAAAAAATGGCCTTTGGAAACACACGGATCCACCGTGTAATGGTGATCACACAACCAGAATATAAATAAATGTTCATTTCATCTCGCCATTTCTCCCCAATTTCATTAAATACCTGACAAATGTCTGTATAACTTCTGCTAGATATTACCAAAAGCGTGTTACCAAAATTATAGAATATTCAAAAGGATCCTCAAAATAATAAATCATTGATGAGCTAGTGTGACTTGAAAGCATTGACTTTTTATTGATTTGTTGTTTAGTTATTTTAAGTTCATAATCTGTAATTTTCCACACGATTTCGCTTCATTTGCCATTCGAAAATGTATTTTTAGCTCTAGTTATTAGTTAAGGTGACAATTTGCAGTGAAAATCGAGACAAATAGCCAAAATTTCGTCAAAAAAAAAATAGTCAGTACAAATCGGTACAAGTCAAAATGATGAAAATACATGAGAATTATAATTGATGATCGTTTGCATTACTTTCATTGGACGAAACTTAGACAAATTAATGAGAATAAATCACTATAATAATAGAATTATAATTCTATTCCATAGATCTTCTATACATATTCAATATAAATATGTTGCTAGCCTAGAGTGACCATCTCCTTCAGACTAAGAATGAGAGACACACGAAGATCCTAGTCCAAAATCCAAAAATTTCCTTGATTTAATGACCTGTTTTTGAGGTCGTCAATTCAAAAATCAATTCTGTCTAGTGATCATTTGGATTTCATGACTAAAAATCCCTAGTAAATTGAAAGATTTTTCACAAAAGTAAAAAATTCGGTACAAAACGAGTCAAATCGGGACAAGATGAAAAATTCACAGAAATATCAAAAGATTGGTAATGTCCCGACCAAATCGGTACGACTTTTGATCAGCAAAGTATGAAGTGATTAAATTGCAAACCGCCTGTATACATAGGTTTTTTGGACGTTCCTGTGGAAAAATCACTTCATTAAAACCGCTCAGAAAATACGTCAGCTCAATAAATATTCAAAAGGAAGTTTACCTTCATCAGAGACATACGGAGGATACTTCGTCTGTCATATGACATTTTGCACCTATGACAGCCGCCATGTTTCAAATATTGATTTGCAATACTTGATTTTCAATGGATAGTTTTAATCAACACCGCGGTGCTACGACGAGGCGCTAATGGTACAGTAAGTCCAACATAAATATAACAATGTACACATTGTTTGTATAGGCTTTATCCACCGTATGGACAGAGACTTGACTCTTATATAACGAGTAATCTTCTATTGAATAAAGTCATCACATTTTCAGTTCAATCTAAAAAACATTACTTTGACAAATAATTGAGTTGTTTGAATCTATGGAAAAATAATTGAATGGAAACGTTTGGCGTTAGTTTTTCAATCGCAGCTCATTCGAAACATACCCAAAGCAACGAAAACAGCATAAGATATAAACTTAGCATCAAATGAAGATTTTCAGTACAATATAAGTCAGTGAAGCTAATCACAGGTTAATTTAAAAGCACATCATCTTTGCAAAAGACTACAAAATATCGCTACGGGGTTCTCAATGTGAATATGAGCTTTTCCAAAAATGTTGCTGTATCACACATCTGTTTTTTCAATTTATATTTTATATTGAAAATTACTCGATTCTTATTTTAAGTCGTGATGTATCATGTGAAATGTTGTATCTTTGTGCGATTTCTAGTAATAATTTTTTTGTAAGTAACTTCTCTTAATTGCTTTCTTTATTGTAATTGACTAGTCTAAGTAACGCTTTTGATGCGCAATGGTAAAATAATTATTAATAATTTAAAGATTAATGCTCAAAATTCCATTTGACTCCGTTTCCATACCTCTCCACAGCGCATTTCGCTCTTATTATTGTCTCTAGCTTGAAACTAAGTAAGTTTGGCTCATTATTCAATTGATAATGTCAACCCATTAATTACACATGATTAAAATCAATGGCCGAGAAAATATCCTTGATACCAAATATATCTTGGCTAGACACAATATGCCGTCGCGTCATTACTACATTTGATAGAACTGTTAAAACTCAATAGCCTGAAACAGTAGACGCAAATTAATACGTGGAGATCCAAGATACTGTCATCGTAATCCTTAAACGATGCTCATTTACTGAAACGTACAACTTTTGACCTCTTATAGGAAATACATATGAAGGCTCGATTTCGTGATATCTTAAATATTAAAATGCTTCATAATTTTTTTCTGAAACAAATCACGACGAATAGACGCATTCAATTGTTTGTGGAGTCATTTATTTGTTTGATCTTTTGATTATTATTTCAAGAGAAGAACACACAGTTCATCATGTGCCCGGTCGATGTAAAAAAAAAGCAGCAACAACAACAACAACAAAAAATTAAATAAATAGAAATGCGCTAAAAGTACAACATAGCATTTTAATGGTTTCGTTCGGTTGTATTTTGCTCGATAATTAGGTTGAAGGCGAGAACGAGAGCATAAAGTATTCAAGCAAATGGCAAGAGTGAGAACGAAGTAATAGAGTTGAAATAAAAAAAAACAACAACAACAACATGAATTCACAATGAATACTGAATGAATACCGTAACAAAGCACTTTGTCGTAATTTTCAATGACATAAAATTCGCGCTGGTTATTTCGCAGGCTTATTACAGCAATGGCAACAGAAGCCACTAGCCTTTGGCGTCGACAACCACAATTAAACAATAGAAACGGAGAATTTAACAGAGCTAAATATTAAATACACGAAAGCCCGTTTTGTTTGTATGAAAAGCTAACAAGATTTCTCTTGCGGCAAATGACAACGTTTCCTTTCTCGTTTCATTTCATTTTTTTCTCTCTGTTGTTTGTTGTCTTCTCTCTCTCTCTCTCTCCCTCTCTCTCTTTCTTTCTCTTTCTCTCCTCATCTTTCGTCTTCCTGCACAAACATTTCCTTCTCTAATTCTGTCGTGAAAAAAACACATTCCTGTCATGTCTATGAATTCTTGGTCTGATACGCAAAGAGATACCAGAGCAAATATTTCATGTTGTATGTAAATTGATAACAAACAGAACGAAGAAAGAAAGAAACAAAAAAACACACACCATGTCATTAGATTTGTTTGAAAAATTTCTGTGATTGAATGTTACGTATACGCATACGGATGGAGTATATCAACAGCCTATCAAATCAGACATGACTCCACAAAAACTCTTCACAATCAATTCCTTTTTTGATTGCTGTTATACACCCTTACTACAGCTTTTCCATGCTTCCGGCGCCTCTTGCAAAATTCCACACAACACCGACGCCGTATGTTTGTCAGTTCTTTGTTGTTGTTTTGTTTTTTTGTTTAAATTGGTGGTAAAGTCGAATAAATCGAATATTACATGAATATTGTGCAACTGATATATTTAATTTTTTTGCGTTTGGTTCAATTTGATTTGAATATGCTGTTTTGTTGTTGTTGTTACACACTACCCATTCGAGACCTACCGTGAAATCATAGCTGCATCATGAACCGTCGCACCATTGGCATCAATAAATGGTAAATTTGTTGCTAATGTGGCTGAATCCTTTTTTGGATCGTTGCGACTTAGAATGTTGGTTATGGTAAAACTTGTATAGCCAGAATTGCCAGACGTTTTACTATTATCGCCTTGCATTTCGGCTGGACTCAAACGTGATGATTCGGAAATGGTGTTAATCATAACGCGATTTGTCATTGATATTGGTACTGTTGATGTGGATGATTGGAATTTTATCCGTGTTCCATTTAAATCGGGCTGTGGTGAATGTTCCGGACTTGAAACAACATTTATATCAATATCTAAATCTTGTGATGACATTTTTACGATGCTTTATAGTTTTCTCGTTGAAATGGTTGATCGTTGCAAGTGTTTTAGAGGATGTTGGAGTTTAGTTTGGTGAGTTACTGTTCGAAGAACACACTGAAAACCTTTTCACAAGTTGAAATCAAATTTTATGAATAATTTGCTTTGAATTTTTTTTTCTTTCTTTTTAAATTGAGAATCAACTTTCAAGTATTTACACCAAATTGGTTGAAAATCCACACCAATTTTCTTTGCCCGTTTCTATTTTATGCTATAGCATTTTTTTTCTTCTTTCAAGTGTAATCAATCCAACTGGAATATATAGTAATTTTTACACTGTTTTCTTTAGAAAATTAACCCAAAACTAAATGTCACCATAAAAAAAATCACTTGAAAATTTGCTAAATATTCATAGCCACTTCATTGAATGTTCATTGCCGTTTTGTTTTTTTGTTTGTTTTGTTTTGTTTTGTTTTGATTCCGTAAATATTCGGCAAACGCACAACCACACACAATCACTATTTTTATTCACAAATTCAATACGCATCACTAGAAGAGAAACGAAAAAACCGCACACCGTTTTAGTTTCGTCTCTTCGGATTCGATGATGCTTTGTGCTCGGTAGCGATCGAAATAATTCGGATGCATTCATTCACCGTTAACAGTCAATTCAAAAATGAAAAAGCAACGACACCGCAGTATCAAAAAGCGATCAGTTAATCTGCGCTTAATGTTATTTTGTTCTGTTGTTTTCAATTGCGAGAAATTAAATGCATTGTACAAATGGTTGAGTTCTATTGATGGTTATTCCTTTTTTTCTCCCTGCTCCGTGTCTCTTTCTCTCACTCGATATGCTATTTGTACGTTTTTTTTCTCTATGCTGTTTTTCTCACTGTTTCTCTCTCTCTCTCTATCTTTGTCTCACTTTCTGCCTTTTATCGACCTCCTCGTATTTTTCCCGTGGCTGTAGCTGTGTATGGTGATTTTTTTTTTTTGCTTTGTTGGTTCTTGTTCCATTTGCGTGCCAGTAACTGTTGATGGTGTAGCGCGTCTACCGTGTGGCTGGGTGTATGTAGCGATGTTGATTGTTTGGCTTAGTTTTGTACGCACGCATCAACCGTCAAATGGGCGGTGTTTCGTTGTCATGACATTGCCACGGCTAAAAGCCAATCCGAATGCAAAGGCGTGCCCATACAGTACAACCGAACCAAAAATTGATAGTTAAATGAGATTCGAATCAGCAACAAACAAAAAAACAGAAAACTGTTAACATACAGAACATTCTTATCGGCAGTTTGGTTATTCAAATCGTTTTGAATGTAATGGAGAGAAGAAACAAAAAAACATACACAGAGATAGAGAACATAGCCAAACCGAAGCAGAAAAGATGCCGAGAGTACGACAACAGCGATGTTGATGATGATGAAGAAGAAACAAACAACACTCACAAACCAAATTACCTTGCTGAAAATGCAATTTTCTGCGTGACAGCCAGGATTGTGCTCGGATTGAGATACATTGTTATTTGTTATGCATAAGATGTGCTGTCGCAGACGACATTCTTATCTTTGACATCATTTATTCATCAATTCGATATTGAGATCAGAGAATGTGCTCACCGGATTCCGTATACGATTTCGTATGTGTGTGTGTGTGTGTGTGTGTGTGTGTGTGTGTGTGTGTGTGTGTGTGTGTGTGTGTGTGTGTGTGTGTGTGTGTGTGTGTGTGTGTGTGTGTGTGTGTGTGTGTGTGTGTGTAAGTGAGCTCTTTTTATGGTTGCATTTATCTGTTTGTTGTGAATTGTTGTTGCTGTTGTTGCTGTTGTTGTTATTCGTTCGGACCATCAAGAACTTTCCGGAGACTAACAAATCAAGCGTAGCTTTCATTCCGACAGCCATTTCAATCGATTGTGATTGTGATGCGGGATCGGCTAAATCCGCAAATAAATCCATTTAATTAATGCGATTTGTCATCGCATCGTGTATTATGCTTCCATTCGTTCAGGGGGAGAGGGAGGGTAGTTCAACCGCTAAATCGACTTGTGATTTCAGTGGCATTTTAGCGACTAGTGAATGGAACGTCGCACATGGAACATTTTATCCATCCGTCGTTGGTGACAATGGTGCAAACCAAAAATGAATAGGCGGAGCTTTACTGACTTCATAAATGTCGCACAGTATTTCGCACCAACGAACGAATTTATATTTCAACGATATCCCCGCTACGTGTTGTTTGAATGCTTTTTAAATGTTGCAACATACAACTCAAATTTATCTAATTGTATGTTCGCGACCGATTCCATTTAATGTGTGTTGATTCGAAAGCGGTCGTTGAGTTGATGATTTTTATCAATATATAAACAACGTTTAATTTGTTTCCACACCATGAAAATTGTTTTTGCACCAAATTTATCGTCCAATTTGCGCAAACGTTTATTTTGTAAAAAAAAAAATAATACATGATTGAAATCACAGAGAGAACATATTTTACATTTCTCTATTAATATGGTATTTAAAGTGACACAGATCCAATCTTTTAATCAGATATGTTGGCATTTATGTGTCGTTATTTGAAAGAAAAAAATCGATTATATGTAATCAATCATGATGCATCAATCACGGTTAAATTAGATTTCCACACAAAATGGAAAAAAATGGAACTCAAATCGTTGAAATTCCACTCAATTCGTCGAATGAGCGAAACTGCACACGTTCTGGCACAGACCCCCTGAAGGGGTTCTCGAACCCTTGTCCACTTTCGATGGATTTTTGGTGATGAGCACCCATTTTGAGCCCTCAACGTTTTTGAAGACCCGGGAGTTTTCCATTTGCTAGTATCATTTTCAAATTGTGTGGAACCAAAAACTAATTTTCAATTTTCAAAAATGAGGTCGCTAAATTTAGATCCCCAACTTTTTTTCTGAGACCAGTTTACAATAGGTAGAATAGACTTTTCAAATTAACCCCCTCCCCCCTGAAATTCCCCGAGCTTCTTCTAAGCTGAGTAATTTCATTCAAATCGATTTTTTTCCACTCGCCATTTTCCACTCAAATTGGAAAAATTTCATTGCATTTTTATTAGAAATTTACTATTTATAAATCTGTAGATGTACGTTAACAAAATAAATGTATCGAATCGGTACATTGTGAAAACTCCTTTCCAGTAAGTTTCAGATTCAATATATTTTTTAAGTCTTTGGAGTTGAATTGTTCATTAACTCTTTGGCAGACATTGAATGGTTTACACATCTGAGTTCTCTATGAGAATTAACATAGAATTTTAAAGTAAGCAATTGAATAAACTGCGTGTTCATTGTGTGGCCAAAATATAAATACGAAACAGTTTGAAGTTGAACCTGAACAAGAAATAATCGACGCAGACTATCGTGTTCAAACCAAGGAATGTGAAACGGATGGATATTATCCACTAGATACTACTAGCGGAACGTATGCTTTAGCATACGCAAATCGAAGTGTGTGTATGCGTCTATCACGTGCGCCGCAAGCTGAACGAAGTGAGCGGGATACGGTAGCGACGCATGTTCAAATGCCGTATTCCATTGAGTTCGTTCAGCTTGCGGCGCACGTGATAGACGCATACACACACTTCGATTTGCGTATGCTAAAGCATACGTTCCGCTAGTAGTATCTAGCGGATAATATCCATCCGTTTCACATTCCTTGGTTCAAACATGTCAAAATAATATATTTTTCAACTCAAACGGGTACCTAGTGCGTAGTCCCTCCGTTGCACCAGTCATGTCCGAAGTCCGACCCGAAAAATCATTGGTTGGGATTCGGAAGATTTTTTGGTATCTATTCGGCTCCGGATAGGGGCGAGCTCTAGAAAGGTTGGGTTGAATTTAGGACTCAATTTTGGGTCTAATTGAAAACACTGTTCACAGGGCTGACAATAGCAGCTTATCTGAGAATAGCAGCTGAAAATAGCTGATGACTTGAAATAGCGGCTGAAAATAGCAGATATTTTTCAAATAAAACAATGGATTCCGTTGTTCTACTTCGATCCAAAGTAGTTGAGTCAGCTTGGCGTCATTATTTTTCAAGGCGTCCCACTCGCATTAAGTTTCCATTACAGTGGCGACGATAAAGCACAAACGCCCACTGATGCAATTCCAATGCTAAGTGGAGGATGACTCCAAAAATGAGGCAAAATAACTCAAGTACTTTGGATGTCAACTTTCAACTAACCTATACCCAAAGATCCAGTGTGACTGAAGGAGAAAACCATTCTGTTGATAATAAATTGGACAATTTTGTACCTTCGTGAAGATAAATTTGAGATAAAATGAGAATGATTTTGTGCTTCTTCGGAGACATAATTTTGATCAGTACAGTACAATTGGAGGCATTATTTTTACTTCTCATATATTTTTTACGAAAAATGACCGTTTTTCACGGAATTTTGGCGAAATCTCAGAAAATCGAAAAATGCAATTACGTTGAGTATTTTGTATTAACATTAATAGTTCTAAACGTTAAGGAGCGCCATCTTCTGCAATTTAAAAGCCAACAGAATTCTTACAATTTCAAGCTTTTCTGTTTCGCCATCTAGTACGAAAAATTCCAAAAGCAATCACAAAAACACATAGAAACAAAATCGCTATTTAAGACCACACGTCTTTTATGCGAACAATCATCAATGATGTCATAATTTTATTGCAATACTTCAATCCAAAGTGAGGCTATAAATAAATTAAATACTATTGAATAGCTTTCAAATAGCTGTCTAAATGCTGTATAAATGCTGATTTGTTTAAATGCAGTATTGCGTCGACCATATTTTTTATTTTGTTTGAATTTGCACAAATCAAGATGAATCGAATTTGAAATTGAAAAACAAAATGTACACTTCGAGTTTGATTTTTATTCACCTAACTTAAATGTCAATAACAACTATTCTTTTTGTTGCATTTCAAAGAAGTTAATAAATGTTTTGTTGTTTGTTGTTTTTTTTTCTTGTAAAATAAATTAACATTAAATTTAAAAATTAAATGTAAAATTAAATTTGGGTTTTTTTTCTCTCCATTTGATTTTAGGCTGCTTAAAATTGCTTGAAAAGCCTCTTTTCTCATTTAACAACGCCCCCATTTAATACAATAACTCCTATCGATTTGGTAAATGTAAAGATAAATTGTTTTCAAAAATAATCATAAATGCCGATAATTACTAAATCAAACAGATAAAAAATATTTTTTCGTGTTTTTTTCCCTCACGTTATTGGATCGTTTTTCACTTCGAATTCTTTTGCTTTATTTTCTTCTGAGCTCGTTATCGCTATTTTTTTTTATTTTATTTTAATGAATGATTCGAAACAGTGTTTTCGTGTTTGTTTCTTCTTCTTTTGTGTCATTATCAAAGACAATTGATTGAAATGATTATCTAGATGGTGTGAAGCTAATTATGTCATACAAAAATAAAGGTTTGTTTGTTTTTTTTTTCTCAAGGGACTATATATCTCATTCGATCGAAAACATTGTTTTGTGAACTTATGAGGTGAAATTAAAATTGGTAGGTGGCGGCCCCATTGGTGCTGCAAATTGGAATCCTGTAAATACATAATCGGCTTGATTGAGATTCGTTTTTGTTTTTGGTATTATAAATCGAAATGATTTAAATGGAATATTCGATTTGGCATTGATGCGGTTAAATGATGAGCAATTTTGTGAGAATAGATCGAGGCGTAGGTGGGAAGGAGTTGCTAAGAGTCTTCGGATAAAAATAGAGAGTTTTTGTGAAACAAAAAAAAACCAAAAAAAAACAATAACAAAATATATGAAAAATTAAAAGTTTGGAATCATATTGAAAATAACGTCGGCATCAAAATCAACAGTTTAACAAAATTGGACAGTTAAAAATATCTCATTTTTCCCCGCGAAACTCATAGCAGCTCTTGATATCACCCGCATGAAAATCGACAGCGAAATTCGCTGTGAAACTTAAACGGTGAATAAAGCACAAAGCGGAGAGAGAATCACACCACCACACGTCTCTCTCTCTCTCTCTCTCTCTCTCTCTCTCTCTCTCTCTCTCTCTCTCTCTCTCTCTCACTCTCCGCTTTGTGCGATATCTGTCGTTTACGTTTCACACCGAAGCTTCGCTGTCGTTTTTCATGTGGGCAATTAAAGCATTAGATTTTAATATAAGGCCTTATATTGAGTGATTAAATTCAAATATTAACCAACTTATGTTCAAATATTAGCGAAACAAAGTAGATGACAGTAATGAAAGTAAAATTAACTAAAAAAAAAATTAACTCAAACTGAAATGTAAAGTGTGTTTAAAAAGATATAAAGCGAATTAAAAAAAAAACAGAACATTAAAAAGATTGCTTATTAGAACTTATTGAATTGTTGTTAAAAAATAAACAGACAATAAATGAACAAAAATGCAGATTGTTTATTAAAATTAGTGAAAATTGAATGGAAATTTCGATTCATGATGAGGAGAAAAAAAGACACGCACACGCAGATAAAAAAATAAAGAGTTGGTTTGAATGAAAATGAATTAAACCAATGTGAATTGTGATACTTGAGCTAAGACTGAGGTATTACCTCCTTGTTTTTGGATTTGTTTCGAATTGTATTGCGCTTTCTTTTGTTCAGCAGTGAGAATGACTTCGTTTAGACCTTTTTGTTGTTCAGCACTCAATTTGCTAGTTAGCAAAGCATAGTATTGTGGATCCTGAGCTTGAAGAACTATATATTTCATACACACACAAAAAAATGGACAAAAATCAGTCGAAAAAATTTTATCATTAAGAAATGTAAATTTGTGTTTCAATTTGTGAATTGTTTAACGTACGTGTGACGACTTGTTGGAAGGCAATATATTCATCGATCGGATTGTCACAGTCTTCGTCATCGATTGGTGTCAAGTATGTTTCCAATGTAGTTTCATCGATGTCAAAATCTGACAGTTCAGAATCATCGGAATCATCTTCGTCATCCTGTTACATGGAACAAAATTATATTGAATTTATTGTTGTTTTGGTTTATTAATTGATATTTTTTCGCTTGATTTGTGGTTTTCGGTTAGTGTTAGTTTTTACCTTAATTTCAGCTGACATTTCAAATCCAGCTTGAGTGGCTTTCTTTGTAGCGAAATTTTGAATATTATCTAAATAGGAAGTATTATTCTCATCAACTTCATCTTCATCGCTCGATAGGGCCTCTGTAATTTTTAGATTGAAATTTATCAACAAATCGTTTTTTTTTTTGTTAAATTGAAATTTTATTTCAAATATCGATAAATACCTTCACAATCATCATCCTCTTCGTCTTCCGATTCTTCTTCTTCTTCGCCCTCTTGGGCACGTGATTGGTAAGCTCGTTTCAAACCTTCAAAAATCAGTAGCAATGATGGTAGAATTTCATCAGCTACGGCTGTTTCATTTAGAACGTATGGTTTAGCTTCACCCAAGCTAATTGCTTGGCAAATTCCCAACACATATAGTTTACGATCGTGAATGCCCAAGAAACAATCGGTATCTTTTATCCTATCAATAACCAAAAAAAAAACACACACAAATTTAAAATATTTTAACGATATTCCACGGATTAATTTTTTATCGAAAAACTAACCATTGTTTAATGAAGTGTGAAATGAGTGGTTCGTTGTTGTGCTCATGGCCTTTTAGAATGGTGATTAATAATGCTGGATCATAATAAAGTGCAGCGATTAGGATTTGCAAACACATTGTTCGCAATTCGGATGACTTAACCTCTTGCATTAGACGTGTAACAGCCAATTCGACAAATATTGGAATATATTTATCGATGCGACCTTTACATTGTAAAATGATAACTTCAATCAATTTAGCGGCATGACATTCGGCATCTTCACCAGCATCACCAGCCGTAAGAACCTAAAGCGTTGGAATTAATAGAAAAAATTAAAACATTTTAAATGAAAAAAAAGAAACACAAATTCGACCGAATGTTGAATAATGAATTGTGATCATACCGTTTTGCACATGTCGAAAATGACACCAACGTAATTTTCATTGGATAAAAATGCATCTGTATCGATTGTTATATAGTTGTGTAAACATGGCAT
The DNA here is from genome assembly GCA_030463065.1 of Aphidoletes aphidimyza. Lineage (NCBI taxonomy): Eukaryota > Metazoa > Arthropoda > Insecta > Diptera > Cecidomyiidae > Aphidoletes > Aphidoletes aphidimyza. The sequence goes on along the minus strand of CM059998.1, from coordinate 29,543,415 downwards.
CAAATCTAAGAAGCAATCAAATGCACTTTCTTTGAATACTTTGTAAACAATTCCTAGCATAGCCCACATGTCCGGTGAAATGGTCTTTGATGTAAGATCGTACATCAATGAGAATGCCTCTTCATAGAAATCTATTGAAAAAATGAAATGATAAAGTCAATTCTCGCCGTCGAAATTTTGTCTATTGATCTATTTCGGAATACATACATGTGCGTTGATGCTCCAAAATTAATCGAATCACAGCAATAACACATGGCTGTAAACTGGCCGCAATTTCAGCATTCTCTTCAAAGACACTAAGTAACTTTTCAATGGTATCAAGTAGACCACTGGCAGTCTCTTCTCTATCGTCACCACCCTCTGGACCTTGCATCAATTCCATAAACATTTCTTCCAAATGACGGCAAATGTTTACAACAATCGGTGCTAAATGCTCGGAAAAATTCACAACAACCGTTTGCATGGCCGAATTTAAATCATCAATTTCCGTTTCACGTATAATTTCCAATAATTTCATTGTGATGTTTTGCACATTTTGTGCTAAAATGGTTTGTTTGACAACATTGTGTGGTTCACCATCTTGCGATGATAAATACACTTGAAGAACAATAGCCGCTTCAACTTTGACTGGTAGATCGGGATCAGTCAGTAGAGCATTTGTTGCAAGACGAATAATTTCCGATAAAACTTGTGGATTTTGGAATTCAACATCGGCAAATGCTTGTAATACCCAACAGGCACGGGCACGCATATGACCATGTTCACGTTGAAATTCGGGAAACACGTATTCCGTTAACATTTGTTCGATTTGATTACGATACTCTTTCTTTTTCAATAGAACTTCAGCAATTGAACCGATCATATACAATGCACCGTCACGTTTTTTCGGCTCCGTACTTTCTCGAATGACCTAAGCGCCAAAAACAAATGTTTTTTTTTATTGCAATCTTAAGTTTATACAAGTTCAGGCCGAAACACTTGCAGTACTTACAGAGTTAAGGAACTTTATGGCTTCTGGTAAAATGCCTTTTCGCACTTTACAACATGACAAGAATAATACTTGTGCAGCCGGTACGGGGGTTGAATAGTCATCATAAATATCTGTAAATGAAATGTGTTATTTGGTGTTTTTTATTCATGGAATTTGTTTAGTAAAATCGTTTAATCCCGTATAAATCGTACCGAATTTTCGTCGAATGTATTCAATTGTGTCGTTTTGATAAAGATCTTCATCTTCTTCGCTGTACTGCATGATTGGGAATATGATTTCTTGAATGATTAGCAGCATTTGTGGCTTAAGGATAGCCCATGAGTGTGCATGTGAAACGCTATGAAATAGAACATTTGACCAGAAAACAAAATATATTGAGAATGAATTTTATTTGATTTATTTTCGTAAATAAAGTCATTTGGGTTCAAAACTTACGCAATTTTCATATAACTTAAAATTTCCGTCAATACACGTGGCGATACATAGATGTTGTTCCGGTATGAGTTCAACATTTTGAGCAATGACTCTAAAATGCCATGGGTAAATGTTGGCAAATACCATTCGGAGAATTCTTTATAACCTTTGTTTACTTCGTTGCCGGGACTGCCATATCGTTCGAATGTTCGTACACAAATGTGCAATGCCCATTTCTTGGCCTTCCACCATGGCAACTCTAAACGTTCTTCTTCATCCAAATTGGTGATATCAACAGGTACCGGAGCATCGATAATAATTTTGCAAATTTCCATCCATTTCGCAAACATTTCTTTCGTAATCAAATCGAGTGGCAAACAAAACTATTGATGGATTAAAGAGGCCCACGATTAGCAAACAACATTTTTCTTTTTTTTTTTAAATATGAAAGATGATTAAAACTCACTTGAATCAATGTATAGTAGATTTTAAGGATATTCTTTTGCAATAAGACGCATTCTTCAGTTTGTTCAGCCATTTGCATTAAACTGACCATTAGATCGTAGATCATTGGTAGCAAAATGGTCATGGCACCATCGAGCGGTCCTCGTTCATCCGCTTTTTTATATTCATAATTTTTGACCAATTGATACAACACCAAAATGGCGCCCGTCAAATTATTGTAATCTCTATTTTGTAAAAATAGGCTGATTTTTTCTACAATTTCTGGCCAACGACCCGGAAAATCACATTTGATAATGTGATAAATGCACGTGGTAATATGAACATAAATACTTCGATTGGTTAAAATTTGCGGTTGCATAAGCGATTCAATGATATTGCTGCGCACCAATTTACGATCTTGTTCGTGAATTGAAAATTCCATTTGGGTGACATTACCATCGACATCCTTTTCCAGCCAATTTTTTGTGATGAAATTTTTCAAATAAATTGAGGTGGCTTGTCGCACTTCCAATGGCATATCCGCTTGGACGACAATTTGTAACAACGACGGAACGAATCCAATGATTTTGCATACCTGTTTGTTTTTTATTGGATGAACAAGAACATGGCAAATGAAATCAAAAGAACAAAAAAAAATGCACACACAATGAAACAAAAAAACACACATCAAATAAATTTGTGGGGATGGGTAATAAATGTCAAATCAAAAGGTATCGAAATATAGAATAAACATCATTAAGAACATTATGAGACCGAACCGACCACAATACAAAGCTGGTTGGTTGATTGAACAGTCAAACGAAAATGTGCGTGTATGTGACAGAACTAAACCATTATCTGTTTTGCCATACCCAACACAATCATCTATTTCACGGGCAATCGATTTTTTCGCGTTTTTTTTCTCGTCATACTATAAAATCAAATGTTGGTCGTGTAATAAAATAACGAGAAAAAAAAACCGAATTTCTTTTGCACATCAAATGATTGTAATTGATTTACAATTGTGTATTGTCACTATTTAATTCTCAAGGTCAACCTCAAATCTTTTCGTGTTTTTTTTTGTTAATTCACACAAATCACGTACCGGTTAAAAGATGGAAGAGAAATGTAACATTTTGAAGAAAAAAAAAGTCACACACAAATATCAGTCTATTGACAATTAAAGCAATCCATGGGTAGGATTTATCATCCCAATTGTATACCATTCATTCTTTGTTGAGAAATACAGAAATCGAACAATGAAATCACATCATTAAATTCCATGCAAAATGAGAAGGTAAACAAAATTCCATGTCAAAGAATTGTGAAACGTGAAAAAAAAATAATTTAAATACAATATTTCTGCTATCGGTTCAATGATTAAATATTAAATCAATGTTCAGCATAAAATCGAAATATAAAAATTTCAGTATTTTGAAAGAAAATTCCATACATTTTGCATTTTAGCGTATCATTAAATGATGTGGACATTGTTCAGTGCACACAATTCAATCGAATTTTTAAATTATCACCGAACAGCAGCTGTACGTCATTTTTCGCAATGACACATGCCGCACGCTGAACAAAAAATATATGATGTTTTCTACTTGTGTATTGGAATGTATTCGAAGCATGAATTTCACACATGACAATAAAATTTAAAAACCGACCGAAAATCGTAACAAAAATCCACAAAATACACAATTTTACATACAAATTGCCATCACAATGCAATTGAAGCGATTTTGGCGCATTTTCATCGACGAATTCAATGATTTTTACAAATTTTTTTCCGAAAGCACATGGTGTTGGTTGTTTTACCTGCTTCAGTTGTTCTTCAGCTGCATCGCGCTCAGTTTTATCCTCTGACAGCGTGGCTCTCATCATTTCAGCTACTCTTACCGTATCCATTTTTGCACAAATAATTTTATTTAACAAAAAAAAAACTAATAAACAACTAATTTACAGAGCAAAAAAAAAGCAACTGAAATTGCTTTTTGCCAAAATGGAATTAACACAAAATCAAGCGTATAAAAAATGTATATGTATATATATATATATCTATCTCAGAATCCGTTCTCTCAACAAAAGCGCGTTGTTCGTCTCCAATGCCACAATTACAAATGAGTTTTTGAAATATTTTCGAACATTGACACTAAAGCGACATGCCGGAAAGTATTGGTATGGTTTCGATGGAGACGCATTTATGAGGCTGGTAGTTTTTTTTTCTCACGTTGTATTCATATATGTTCGAAATTGATTCGAACAAACACACTTTGGCGCCAAATTAAAGCGCGAAAATGCATTTTTTTTCGAAAATGGACTTTTTTGATATGGAAATTTCAAGAAAACAATTTCAAATGGTTCGAATGAAAAATAACAACAGAAATAGATGAGGTGCATTTTTTATTTAAAAAAAAAAATATGATTATATAAAATGATAAATTGTAAAATTGTGACAAACCAACTTCAGTTCTGTTTTGTGTGTATGTGTGTCAATGATGAGATACATAATCAATTTATAATTCAATTCTTTTCATGGAACCCCAACACGATCCTTTCTTTACTTTGACTTTTAGCGGTACCAATAATTTGGCGCAATTTTCCATACTTGATTTTAAAATTTTCAACACTTGATTGGCTTTATCGCTTGGCACCTCATACAATAGTTCATCATGCAAATGCAAAACTAAATTGATACTATTCATTGGGTGATTACTATTTGCATCGATTTGCAATTTATGTTGGTATTTTAATAAATTTCGTTCCATTCGTAAAATTGCATATTTTGCAATGTCAGCGGCTGAACCTTGAATTGTTGTGTTAATTGCTTGACGTTCTGCTTGAGCACGTTTTCGTGGGTTATTATTTGCATTGATATCTGGTATGTATCGTCTTCTACCGGCTATTGTTTCCACATAGCCCTTCTTACGTACAAAATCCAATATTTTTTGTGTGTAATTTCTGTGATATACGAATTTTAGTTCGTTTTCGTTGTTGTTGTTCGGTGGTGGTGAATAAATGAGAATAAAATGTAATTAATTAAACAATTTGGCCGAAAACAATAAAACATCTATTGAATTTTGAAATTTATTAATTTACCGTATGCCTGGATATGTTTGATGGAATGATTCGTGTAATGATTGCGCCTCCTCTTCATCACATTTCATTGTTACGGCTAAACTTTTCACACCCATTCCATATATAATTCCATAGCAAATTTGTTTCGTATCATGTCGCATTTTATCGGTAACATCAGTTTCGTTCACTTTATTCCATTTGGCCGCAATTGATATGAATACATCATTTTGCGTTTTAAAAATACTGATAAGCGTATCGTCATTGGAGAGATGAGCTAAAACACGCAACTCCAGTTGACAAAAATCCGCTGATATTAACATTCGATTTGGCATTACGGCAAATGCACTGCGGCATGAAAACACCTGAGCAATGAATTCGGTTGGGAAATCTTTGGCAACATTTTGTAAATTTGGCTCATGCATTGAAATTCGACCGGTTTGTGTAAAGCTATAGCTCGTTCCATATATTCTTAGATTCACAGAAAAACATAACATTTAGAAATACAAAGTAATTTCAGCCATAAAATCTGAATTGAAAAATTCACTCATACCTATTATTATCGCTGATCTTCATGATTAATGGTTGAATTGATTTCGATAGTATCGCATGTAAACTACGATGTTCCAATATCAATTTGGCCATTGGATGTGTGCATTGTAACAGCGTGGCTCGTGTACATTTGGCTGCGATTGCTCCATTTTTCTTGCGAATCTTAAGTGCCTGAGCGACAGCTCTGGATGAGCTCACCGCAAACCGTTTTCCATTTAATCGAAAAATTTCCGCTTCTAGATCACCAATGTAGTCACTGATCCGCTCACTGAGTGTCTCCAGTATATTTCGATTAAGTGCCATCCCAGTTTGCTCCATGTGAATCAAGGACTTTTGAACTGGCATCTCCATTTCTATAAACAAATTAATCAATAACTAGTCGATTTTTTTTAAGCTTTGAAATTAACGATCGCATCTATTGAGCTTTGGAATTTGATTGTCATAGACGTTCTAACTGGCATAACTTTGTACTCAAATTTTGGCTTGAGTTCACTCACAGTGTTCCGTTTAGTAAGAGCTCTTTCGATTAACTCCATTGACATATCAATCGATACGATTGGAAATTCTACACTCAGATTCTTACAAACAGTTTTTATTGTGAATTTAGCTATTTCATACCAGTAAAGGCCTTATAGATTGATCCATTTCCCATTTGACGTAAAATTTGTGATTGTTCTCGAAGTATCTGCCGGGTGATGCATGCTTTGATCGCTGACCTACAGCATGAATTCGATTATGGTTTTTGATTTGGACAGTTTGAGTTTTTAGATTGCAATTGAATTTTAAAATAAAATACCGTATTTTTGTGGATGTTGTTGAGCTGATTCTACCTTCACAAATTGTGCTTGACAAATCGATGCATTTTGGTGCATAAAGTGTTATCTGTAGATTAAAAAGTTGATTATTATTAACCACAAGGTATAAAGTGTTAACATTCTGTTCAGACAAAATCAAAACCATACCAATTTACTGAACGAACGATCCTCTTCGGGTTGGATGAGCCACTGGGCAACTTGTGAATCTTTTATCAAGCAATTCACTTTGTCAACACCCGTTACAGCCCTAAGTAGTGTATTCAATTGTGTTTTGGCATCGTTGATTTGTAGCGTTAGATCTTTTCTCGCTAGAATATTTTGTATAAATGCAATTTTCTTATTAAAACCAATTGCTCCGTCATCATCTTGAAGGCATAAAAAATGTGCAACGTATTTATCTTGAAATGACATTGAAACACCGTATAAATACAATTCAGATGTGATGGCACAACGAATATGGTTGGAATTATTTGCAGAATCAAATCTTGCTATGGATATAGCAAAACCGCAATCGCTAACATTTTGAAATGTCTCGATAAACCTGTTGAATTTATCGGCTGTTTTCGTTACATCGATGATTTGAAGACGAGGTGCATTAGTGTATTGGTCATTTAGTATAACTGGATCATTATTTGATGGTCTCAGTTGTTGCATGAAATCATCATCTTCATCATTGTAAATGGACGTTGAATTATCAAGATTAATCGAATCAACATCACTATTTTCACTAGAATCACTTGTTGAATTGACCTCTGATTTGGATTGACCATAGTTGCGACGTTTTGTTGGCGTGGCCACTTCTTTATCCAATGGTATTTTCCTTTTATTCGATTGCTGTCGATCGCTAGATGAAGCATTTCCGGTGTTTTCTGCCGTTGTTATCTTTTGCTCGGTATTCAGGTTGATTTCATTTGGTATTTCATTTTCAGTTGAGATTTCATCTTGTTGAGACCAATCGATATTCTGAATGCCCATTTCATTTCGAAGAAAGTGTCGAGCTTCGTCGATAATCAATTTAGCTGCTTCTTTTACAGACAAACCAGCTCGTCCCGTCACAAATAACAAACGATGTTTGTTTCGTTGTTCAGCATCATAATTCGTTTCACCATCACGCTTTTGCACATCAAAGCTAATCGCATCAATTAAACATTTTTCTATCGATAGAACATTTGCTTTGGATATATCAACCAATGTTTGGTAACCAGCATCATACAGTGCTCTAGCCCGTTGTCCATTCAATACGGTTATTTTCATCAATTCCACCAGATCTTGATGAACACCAAAAAATATACGATCTTGAAATTGTGACACAATCAATGCCAACAGATCCCAGTTGAGTGCTTTACAAAATGCCTTTACAATACCAGCAAATGTCGATGTCGTTTGTTGTAAACCTTGTAATGTGCCTCTGGTAAGTTTGTATTTTACAGCTGCCTTATTTAATGGACATTCGTTGATGAGCTCGTGTAAGACAAGTGCGGTATAGAAACTGAAAAAAAAAGAAATGTGTAAATTAGTTCAAATTAATCGAGCTCACGGAAACATTGTATGTTTAGTGGGGCGCATTTACCGTTTGTGAATTTGTAATGTTCGAGCATCCAAGTTGGTGGCATTACGCATGGCTTTAACAAGAAATGATTCTCGAACGCCAACCAATTCACCGACACGTCGCATGGAATTTGACAACTTTTCCCACATGTCCAAATAGAAAAGCCAATCGATCTCTTGCAATTGATAGCATACAGAGATTGGTGTGACAAGATACACAGCATGCAATTCCGTTTCAATGACAAAATTTTGGCGAGCCTTTTGTAATTCCGAGAAAAGAAAAAATCCATCACTTGGTGGCATCGATGATGCCAAACAAGCATACCCAAGGCGTGTTGATACAAATTTTAATTCCTGTATCTCTTCATCAAATTGCAGTCGAATAAATTCATAACGCTCCAAAAATCGCATACATTTTCCAACCAAATCCATATCCTCACAATCATCAGCGGTGTCATCCATTGATCTGGGTTTCTTTTTTGGATGTGTTTGATTTTTGTATTCTTGTAAAATGTTATCAAAATATTTAATTTCGAATTGATGTTCCGAATGAAAAAGTGTACACTTGACAAATGTTTCTAGTTCACTGCGCGTTGTTGCCACACCGGATGCAATGATTTCGAGAAGGGCTCGTTTTAAATGGGTCTAAAAAAATTATGGAACAAATCGGCGTAAAAAACAAAAGAAAAAATCAACCAAATTTTAATGGATGTACTCACATGATTTTCACTTGCTAAGCTCGATGTGATCGGTTTCAAGGTAGCTCCAATCAATTCTTGACCGACTCGGGCATTATTTTTGGCACAGATTAAAATTGATTCTCCTTCAGTATCCTAATAAAATAATGGAATTTTTTTTCCCATTAGGACAACACCTCAATTTCAGTTGAATCGATGTTAAATCTCACACAAAACTCACCTTTCCCATTCGTCCCGCTCGACCGATCATTTGTTTATAAGTTAACGAGCACATAGGTTTGCCGCCGAACATTGGCGATCGAATAATGACACGACGTGCTGGCAAATTAACACCCGAACTCAATGTACTTGTTGCGACAATAACACGTATCGATGATTTACAAAATGCACTCTCAATAATGTCACGTTCATCGAATGTTAAACCGGCATGATGAAATGCCACACCGTACGAAACGGTTTTATCCAAAACCGAATCCAAACCAGCTGGTGAATTTCGTAGGTGTCCCTTAACCTCTTCAATCATTGGCAGATTAATTTCTTTTCGAATTTTTTCACCGATTTGCGTTTGACTTTTGCCCAATTTATAAATATTCTGTGCAACATGTATGGCTAATGATTCACACCAATCCTTGGATGGGCAAAATACAATGACAGCGGCTCCATTGATAATCGTTTCGATGCACAGCTGTGCAATATTGTCTTGATCATTTTCAATATTAAAACCATCATTTGATATCACACGAATTGGATTCATTGAATTATCATAAATTTGGCCACCAATTTTGATCATTTCACGTAATTCAATTGGCCGATAATCGGTTTGATAAAATTCCGCATTGAGCCAATTTTGCACGAGTTGGGCATTTGGTAATGTGGCTGACATTGCCACAATTCGAATGTTGGTGTTTAATTTACGGGAACAATATAAGATTTTGGTGAGTAAGAGTTCCAATATGTAACCACGATTTGAATCTGAAATCAAATGAACCTCATCCACAACAATCATACCGATTGTATCGATATTATTTTGCTCTAATAAACGATTTACAATCGCATTTGCTTTTTCAATCGTACAAATGGCAATATCCGTTGATTCAAAACCACCAGGCGCTGTATAACCGCCAAAAAATCCCTCAACTCGAATCCCAGACGAACGTAGCAAATCCTAATTTGTGAGAGTAAATTTCATTAATAAAAAAAAAATCTTTGGAAAATTTCATCAACGAAGCTGTTTTCTGTTTTCAAACCTGCAGCGAATACATTTTTTCTCTCACAACTGAAATAAATGGCAAAATGACAATGACTTTTTTTTGCCGTTTGACCACTGTTTGGAACATTAACACTTCACTAACGAACGTTTTACCCGCCGATGTTGGAGCACTGTACAATAAATTCTCTACACCATCTTTGATCTACAAGAGTTGAACAATTGATTAGATTCCTGGAAGCCGACGGATTTTTGTTGTTGTTGTTGGTTTTAACATTTTTACATACCTTTGGATTGCTCAAACATTCTGCTTGCCATTCAAACATTTCTTGAACACCTTTTTTCTTGTATGCTTTGATAATTGACGGTAAACAACTCCACTGTTTTAAATGTTCAATATCCAAATTGTTTAGTTTCTGTACCGTTGATTTGTTGGATTCATCGTTCAGTTGTTCAATGTCATTAAAAATGCTTGGTTGTGTAATGCTTCTTGAAAAGATGCTCGCATCCAACTGTGTGCCAATTTTTGGAATTGATTTGGTTTCGGTTGCATTTAGATTTGATAATTGTAGGCTAACTTCCAAAAAACATGATTCAAGTTCATCATCAATTGTCTCATTATGTAAGCTTTGCATTGAAATGCATTCTGCATCGATCACTACATCAGCCAGTGAATCTGCTTTTTCCGGTGGTTCTGCCGGTGCAATATTTTGCTGTGTTGTTATTAAATCATTGAAATAGGCTGAATCATCCCATTGAATATCATCAATTGCTTCGTCGTGTGCGTTATGAGCCGATGGATCTTCTTCCTCTCTGTCAGTCTTATTTACATTATCAGTTCGCATCAGTCTTTCAATTTCGGAAACATTTACTTCATCCATTTCACGACTATCACATAAAGGTGCAACACCACTATTATTTTTCGATTCATTTTCTGGGACGTCTTTTCCGGGAATGATCAGGGGCGTTTGAATATCGCTAAAATACTTATCAAAGTCATCCGGTTCAAATTTTTCTGCCAATTTAATTTTCGTTTTTTTATTTGAACGATCAATTGATTCATCCCAATCCATTGTACTCTCAAACATTGCATCAATGTCTTCGGTTAAAGCATGTTTATCATAAAAATCCGTTGAATTTGAACCTTTTGATGTGTTTGTGGTAATTGGATCTGATCGACTACGACGCATATATTTACGTTCCGATTTTTTCGATGATGATGCATTTTTCAGCCTTTCCCGTATCGATTTGCCGAGTACATTTGTCTTTTCGGTGGGTGATTCATCGATAATTTCAAGCACTTTATTGGAATTTGGGGCATCTGGGCCGGGTGATCGATTTCCAAAATCAACACTTTGCGATTTTGTGTTCAGTGTTTTTTGTGCTTTGCTTGTTGTTGATTTGATTGATCTATTGTTGTTTAAATTTTTACTTTGGCAATACACATTCCCTTCGCACATGTCCAATTGAAATAATGTGTTGTCACCCAATGAAAGTGACTGTGAAAAAGCCATATTTGTTTGTTTGTTTATCGTTACAAATTTACTAAAATAAGTCACATAAATTAAATAACAATTGAAAAAAAATTAGAAGAAAAAAAATGAAAAACCAATTATAAATGCTACATGATTTGTTCAGTCAAAATAAACAAGTCTACTTTGTCTTTGGGCCGTTAATATTTCATAAAATGTTGTTTAAAGTGACAGTTCATGGAATGCTGTGCGAGGTGTGAATTCATGAAACGTCAATATGCCTACTTCACTTACTTCACTTTCTCCACTTACATTACTTACTTCACTCAACAGGCCTCTAAAGTGGCGCCAATTCAAGTCGATCTTTTAAAATATTTATTTGGTTTCAAAACGATTTTATCAACTTGGTATTTTTTTGCGATGCACATCATGAATTCGTGTTCATTTAATTTATTCACGATTCATTTCAAATCGAAATCATTTCCAGTTTTTTTTTGTTGCAATAAATAATATTTTATCTTCTAAACCTGTTGATCGCCATGAAACGCGTTTCAATGGTTTTCAACATTTTACTGTAAATAAACCAATACATCGAAAAATTCATTCACGAAATGATAAGACGATCACATAAATTGCGATTTCTATAAAGTATTGTTGTTCTTCTCGAAGTGCATCATTTGTACATTGGAGAAGTTTACGAAATTATTCGAAAATGAAAGTTCAATCAGGTATTGATTTAAACAATTAAATTGAATTTGTCTAAAAATTTCACATCAAATTATATGATACATGAATTTTTGGTTTTAAATAAAACGCAAATGCGATTTTTATTTTACAGTTCTTGGTGATTTAGCACCCGAAGATTTGGGAAAGACTTTAACGCACGAGCATCTATCGATGGCGTTTGACAAGTTTTATTATCCAGGTCCAGAGCATTTGAAGAGCTATGTTACAGATAAGGAAAAAATTTCGCTTGGAAATTTAGGCATTTTGCGACAATATCCATACAGCAGTCGTTACAATATTACATTTAATGACGATGATACCAATGAAAAAGTCATTGAAGATTTACATCTCTATAAAAAATGGTGCAATGGAAATTGTACAATTGTCGAAAATACATCACATGGTATACGCCGAAATTTGAGTTTTTATCGTGAAGTGACACAAAGAACGGGCGTTAATGTGATTGCTGGAACCGGTCATTATGTTGATGTTTCGCAAAATACCAGTGATTTATCGCTTAGTTTGGAAGAATTAAATGATTTATACACTAAAGAATTGGTTACGGGTGTTGATGTGAGCTTGGCTCGTGATGGATCCGACATAATTAAATGTGGTTTCATCGGTGAAGTTGGCAGTAGTTGGCCAATAACTGGTAACGACTTTGTTTGAAATTTTCTATATCACAATTGTGTGTGATTGTTGAATTTTGGTTCTTAAATAGATTTCGAAAAACGAGCCATCATAGCGTCCGCAGAAGTTCAATCGGTTCTTGGTTGTGCCGTTACTTTTCATCCAGGTTCTGTGAAGTGCTATTTATTTTGTGTGAATTCATACAAAATTTAACTATTCATAAATGTTTGAATAAAAATCGGTTTTTTATTTGTTTTTCATCTGAATATAGGAAGGGATCCAAAGGCTCCGTTCGAAATTGTTCGTGTGTATTTAGAGGCTGGTGGAAAGGCTGATAAGTGTATCATGTCACATTTAGACCGTGCGTTGAACATTTGTATTCGTTTGTTTGTTCGATTATTTATCAAGTGTTTAAAACATCAACTTTATCACATCTGTGATAAGATTTGAAATGCAGCAAATGGCACACTTTCTATTGTTTAATTATAGTAAAATCTGAAAACATGTTTTTTTTTCTTTCAATTAGGTACAATTCACGATGAAGAAACATTGTTGGAGTTTGCTAGGCTGGGTGTTTATTGTCAATTTGATTTGTTTGGTGTTGAATGTTCACTCTATCAACTAAACATGGAGTTTGATATGCCATCGGATGCTCAACGTATGCAAAGTGTTGTTTATCTTGTTAATCAAGGTTTTGAAGATCGAGTCTTGATGTCGCATGATATTCATACCAAACATAGACTTGTAAGGCTCATTTATAGCCGTTATATTCAAAATAATTTTAATGAAATGAAACTGATTTTTGGAATATTTTTTTTTTAAATAGATTGGTTACGGTGGACATGGATATGCGCATATATTGAATAATGTTTTGCCCAGACTCAAATTGAAGGGACTGTCCGATGAACAAATACATAAAATCACTGTCACAAATCCAGCCAAATGGATTGAATGTGACATCTAATCAAATTATTATACATTTATTTTTATTCGATTTGAAATCGAAATATTTTTTTTTTCGAAAAAATATTGAAGTAGATTGTCAAAACAAAAATCTATTTACGACATTGCTATCAATTATCATCAACGTTGTCTTCTCGGTGACATAGAATTCCAACATGGATTCCAAAAAATAAACCACCCAAAACTATGGAATTAAAACAATAAATTGACGCTGAACATTCATGAAAATTGAAGTTTTGGTTATTTAACATTTGATAAAATGATATCGAGTTTATTGAAGTATTCGTTCATAAAAAAATTGTTATAATGTAATTAATACACCCGGGGCATTTAATTATGAATTGTCGTTAAGATCTAATTCGTTAAGTTCATCTTCTAAACCATCAAGCACCTCTTCGTCGAGGAAGAGATTTTCATTAAATGGTGTGGCATCAACTACATCTTGTTGGCCAGTTGCACCATCCGCTTGTGCATCCGTTTCCTCGTCTGGTTCAGGGTTTTTCAAACGATCTTCAGCTGCAACAGTTCCAGTACCATCAACCTAAAAAATAATAAATATTCCGTTAGTCAATCAAAAATATACACAGAAATTGATATACTCTGAAAAAACATTTGCAGGGTTTTCGAAAAAAAAAACTTTTAGTGAAATGTCATTTCACCACAAGGTTTTATTTGCATTTGAAAAAAATGTGGGGTTTTATGTGTCAAAATGTATATTTACACACACAAATTGGTAAAAAACCCCACACATTTTTCAAATGCATACAAAATCTTGTGGTGAAACGACATTTCACTACAAGTTTTATTTGAAAACCCCGCAAATCTTTTTTCAGAGTGGTATTCAATATTTCACAGGGACAAACCTCTTGAGCACCAGCGGCCAATGCTTCCAAATCAAGTTCCTTATACTCATAAACCTGTTCATCATCATCATCATCTTCACGGTCATAGCCATCGAAAGCCGCTTCATCATCATCCAAATCATGTTGAGTGGCCAATTCCGGATTGAAGCTAAACATTTCACGACCAGAGAATCCAAATTGTTTGCCAGATTTGTAGTCCTTTCGTTTTTGTTCCTCTTCTTTTGCCAATAAATCTTTTTTCTCTTGAATTTTTCGTTTTTTCCATGCCAAGAATGATTCCAGTGTGACTTTTGTCTAAGAAAAAAAAAATGTAAACACAAAAATGAACATTTTCTAATTTCATTTCAAACGAACAAAAAGCGATACATATATGATAAGTTATCATTGATAACACCTACCAAATTCGATCCAAGAGCATTACGTTCGCGTTCAATTAAATCGACTAAAGAAAGATCGGGTTTCTTTTGTTCATCCATTTTCTTTTTATCCTTTTTCAAAATGTATCCTTGCGGCAATGCATGACGATAAATACATTTTTCACCGTTTGGACATTCCCAGAACCAGCCATATTTGGATTTTTCAACCGCATCCAAGAAGAATTTGCAAACCTTTTCGAAAAAACAAACAACAAAATTAGAAACGGACGTGGTCGAAAATAATTATGTGAAAATGTGTGCGTGTGTGTTCCATACAATGTCAGTAGTGGGCATTCGTTTTTCCTTTCCATGTTTCTTTTCGACGACTTCTTTCAGTTTTTCCTCATTCCAATTGTCCATGGTATCATTTTCATCCGCATCTCGCATATCAACATACATACTTCTCTTCTCAACTTTACGTTCAACGCTCAAATCATGAGAAAATTTACATTTATCACCTTTTGTACATTGTCCAGCTTTGAAGAAAGCGCAAACCACTGACTTTGGATCCGTTCCTTTTTCAACTTTTTGCGTTTGAACCGGTCTAATAGAAATCCAAATCCAAAGAACCAAAAATGTAATGAATTTTTTTTCAATTAAATAACACAATTATCCACACAAATTGATCATATAATTTACCTAAATAGAGCTTGCAATTCCTTTTGCTCTTGCAATTTCTTCTCTTTCTCCTCCTTTCGGCTGTCTGGGCCTTTTGGATGTTGACCACCACTTTTCACTTGTTTCTCAACTTGTGCGATAAACTTTTGATTTTTAGCTCCTTTTTTATTTTTCAAACCAAATGTTTTATCCTTTCAAAAGAAGAAACAAAACAAAAATTCAATGGCAATTTTCACTAAAATCACGGCTATTTTCACGCCACTATTTTATCGCTCAGACAGTGTCTGAGATTGATTCTATTTCTAACCTCAATGATTTTATCCTTCTTTTTGGCTTCGGTCTTTTTACTAGACGCTGGAGCTGCTTTTTTCGGTGGCATTTTCGTTTTTCGTTTGAAATATACTCTTCAAAATTAAACGGCAATTAATCCAAGTTATAACGAAAACAAAAAATTCGAAGATTAAAATCTATTTTGTTTCAACAAAAAAACAAGTAAGCGAATAGAAATAGACATCAATTCGAAAATGAAAAAAAAAGAATGATGAGCGACGTGAACATACACACAATGCGGTGTGTGACGTTTAATAAAATGAGAAATATAAGTGACAGGTAGAGAAAGAGAGGACGTTAATGAACATTTCTGCCATCCATCACAAATTCGCCATTTTTGCGGCGAAATCGCCACAGCGAAATTGAAATTCGAACATAAATTTCAAAAATAAAACACACGATTATTTGATTATTTTTTTTTTCTTCAAATTTTTCTTTTCTTTGATTTTAATAAATTATTATTCTTTTTATGCTAAAATGTTATTCCATTCAAACAAATACAATATGTACAGAGAGTTTATGTTTCAGTTGACCGTTTTTTTGTTATGACAATGATTTGCATTGACCAATAAATTAGATTCCGTGGATCAAAACCAAATGGTTTGGTTTCTCACCTTGTGTATCAAGATTTATTGTAATCGGGAAAAATGGTGGTCAGATTAAAATTCGGTATGGTATTATTATTTCCGCCAATATTATTTGGCGGGATGTTTTTTGTGGTGGTTGTATCGGTGCTATTGAATAGATTATTGTTGTATGGTTTTTCAATGGGATTTGTGTATGGCATCCAACTGAAACTATCATTCCACGCTTGATTTAATGGTAAATTGTTAATATTCGTGTGTGATGGATAATGGATGGTTTTTGATGGGCATGCCGTTGATGTGTTTCGATTTATTGAGCACATTGGTAATTGTGTCGTTGAAATATTGACGGTGCTTGCGGTGGTGCTGCATGGAAATAGTTTGGCATTTTGCATTGGATCATTTTGCATTGCATTGCATTTTGCATTGGATCCAATTGGATCATTGTTAATGGTGGCGGTTGTGGTGGTGGTGGAGGTGGTGTTGGTGGTAATTGATTTGGTTGTTTGATGTAAAAACGTTTGATGTGTGCTCACTTTTGAATTGGCACGACTCATTTCATTAAAATTGGGTGGTTTATAGCTCGACAATGATACGGGCGCTTGAAAATAATTCGATGAATCAATGGGTTCACAGATATTTGTTGGTTGTTGTTGTGTTTGATGATTGTATGATTGTGGCTGTGTATATTGATACGAATATGTTTGATTGGGTAAATTATTGATGCATGAATTGGCCGACACATTGTTTGTATCACTGTCATATGTTTGATAATTTGTGTACGATGTAAGCATGTCATTGGCCGTTGAATTTTCATATGTGGTTGGAAATGTTTGATTACCCAAATATTCACTCGTGGTATGATGGTAATTCAATTTTAAACGTTTTGTTTGACCAAAAAAGTAACCACCAAATAAATCACGATCACATTCATTCGCACCCATTTCACCACCACTCACCACCGTATTACATGCATTTCCCTGATATTTATTCTCCGGTATATGATTATTCGGTTCGTGATCATATTTTGGATAGAATTTGGATTTTATCGTTGAATTGATGCCATTTGAATCCTTCAATAGCGGTTTTCCATCGTTTGGAATGTAACAATTATTTTTATTGGCCGTTTGTCGTTCTTGATCAAGCAATTGGCTAACCGAATGGAAATTATTCGTTATTGGATTTGCGTCATTCAACCGCACCGAACCAGATTGATGATGACTTTTTAACGATTGCGGCAGATTTTTTTCCATTTTACCACATTTTCCATGGCGATCGGTGGTTTGCACATGTTGTTCGAGCTTTCGATTGATTGGTAATTTTGTGCCATACTTTTGCTGATGATTTATTCGGATTGTCGATTTTTTATTATCAACATCAAATTTGATGGCTGGTGAACTGTTGGACATGGTATTTAACGCTAAATCACCTTGTAACATGGGCAAAGTGGATGATGATATGATGCCGGTATTATCCATGTTTATGCGATTTGGTGACCAAGCTGACGGATCATCAGTGGCTGAACAGTGCGATAATTGTGGCATAAAATCCAATTGCAGATCTTGTGCTGGTTTATTTACACTTGATGTCATCCAATTGACCAGATTTTTGCTCGATTTTGATGCTGATGATGTTGAACAATTTTTGGCATTTTTCCAACTAATTGATTGGTCCTTTTCACCGCAGTATGTAATCTGTGATTTATCTTTTTTGGGGGTTTTCGTTAATGTGCTGGTCGATCTCATGATTGGCATATCAAATGACGATGAAAATAATGGATCATGATTTGAGAGTAACGGTGTACTGGCCGAAATCGATGTGAATGATGGTGTCAGTGTGAATGTGAATGGGGTGCCAATCGATGAACTGGCCGAAGGGACTGTGGTGAGTTGGCCTAAGCCAATGGATGACGTGGATGATAGAATCGGTGGATTGTCAAATGAAAATGGATTAAAGGAATTGCATCGATTGAGTGTGGTTAGAGCAGGTTCAGCCGGTAAAACGAAACGATCATTCACCAAATGTTTGGTGGGCGATACTTTTTTCTGTGTTTTAATCGAACGCTGTGATGCGGTTTGACATTGTTCATCGGCTGATTGTGATATTGTTTTTGTGGTGCTATTTGTTGTGCTCGTCGTATCAGAACACTTTGTTAAAGAGAATGTAAATGGTGTGTCAGCGATCAATGGGCGTGAATCGATTAGGTTTCGTGGTTGAGCCAATGATGATATTTGAAAATTGAAATGGCCACCAACACTTGGATTTATTGGTGTCGATGGTAAGGTGGTGGCCGATTTTAATGGTAAACCAAGTGTTGATAGGCTAACATAAAAATCGGATGTATTGTCTGTTGGTGTTGAAGTATTTTCAAATGATTTCGATGGCATATAGTTGGTTCGATCATTTAACAATGTATTAACTGACATCGTGTTTGTTATACATTCAACAGCATTTGTTTTTTTACTACCACTTGTGGATTGCTTCAATGAATCATTTCGATTGCATTTGATTTTATCATCATTTAACAGATTATTTATGTTGATATTCTTTTGATTCGGTTTTGTATTTCGATTTGTACATGTGTCTGTCATCGGCATGATTTTTTCTGGGTGTTCATTATTTGTGCGATTTTTATTTGAACAATATCCATAGTGACCACCACCAGAGCTATCAACATTTGACATACTCTTACCATCCGATACATCATTTAAATCATTTAAAATCGATGAAATACTTTCAAATAAGCAATGATCTTTCGGTTGATTTGGTTTATCTTCCAATCGTAATAAATTTGAACTTTCCGTATAACTGTTATCGGTTTCGGTTGGTTTTGAATTTGAAACGGTCGACACAACCGGAAATGATAAAAGAAAGGCTGCGGTTGGTGACAATGCATTTGGATTTGATTCATTTGCTGTTTGATCGAGTGGAAATGTGCCAAATAATTCATCCGGTAAATCTTTTTCATGCGATATACTTTCGTTGAGATCTTTTGTTAGAACAATATTTTCCACATTTTTACCGGAATGTGTGCCATTTGATGTATGCGTGCCGTGGCCAATCACTTTCATCGAATCCGTGGTGATTTTATTCCGTTCGTTTGGTATGCAAATGATGCCAATATTTGTGTTTTCGACACATTTGTCAAGATGTATGTCGGCTGTAGGCGTTTGTACATTTGTTGCATCCACATTCGAACCATTAATTTCGCACACTTTTGTAGCTGCTTTCTTATCACAATTTGCATTTGATACATTTTCATTTGAAATTGATTTCGATTTGGTTTTGGTTTTTTCCACGCGACATTCAAAACTGCTTGCGATATTGCCATTTTGTTTTTCACATTTCACAATGCCATCACTTGATGGCTGAATTTTATTCCGAATCACTGAAACATCCGATGATTCTTTTTCACTCGTTGATACTGAAAAATAAATGAAATGGTTTTTAGATTGGTTTTAACTATTTGGTGCTTGGTTGTTCATTATTTAACTATTGGTTGGCTTTAATTTCGTACCTTGAACATTTGATGTTGCTTTCGTTTGAGCCAAATTACGGCCTTTTTCTGCATTCGATACGATCGGTTCCGTTTGATTATTGAGTAATGGAGTAATTTCAACAAAATTTTTCACTGGTTTTTCATGCAATTTTAAATCGGATTTCGCGGAACTTGATACTGGTATCAAATCAACCGAACCAAAGGATTGAACTTCTTTTAGTTCTGATAAAGTGTTTGCTTGAGTGTTTTGCTGTTGAGATTGTGGTTGCGATTGAGATTGAAGCGGACATTGAATCGTTTCGTTGGATTTTTCAAGCAAACTATTATCATTCGTCTCATTTGAGCCTTGGATGTTTGATGGCAACTTTTTTGTCACTACATTCGATTTATTTACCAATTTCGATTCAACTGTTTGATATGTCGTTCGTATTGTATTGCTGGATTTATTTTCAATTTTATCATTTTCAACGTTTGACTGCGTATCATGCACGGTAATAATGAAACTAAGTAGCTTTGGTCCAACAAAATGAGGCACTTTAATATTTGCCTTCTCTAGTAATTCCACCAGATTGTTATTCTGTGTGATTAGGGCTTGGATACTTTCCTCGAGCTCCTCCTGGGTTTCTAGATATCATTGAATCCAAATATTTAGACATTTATTAATAACAGTATCTGATTTGTGTGTTTTGTACTAATAAAAAATGCCACATACTTAATATGGATGGATTTTGTGTGGATAATACATCTCGTAGTTTTTTGCGTAAGTCTTCAATATAAACTATTGTTTTATGTAGAATTTCAATTTTACTAAAAGCCACTTTTGGCCGATACTCCGGTAGTAATTTAGCTAATTTATCAAATGTAACATTTAATCGATCTCGTCTATCCTTTTCCCAGGCACGATTTTGTCTACAATATGAAAAAATAATCAATTCATGAATTTGAAATCTTAAATTGAGAGAGTGTTTAAAGCAGCATATTATCATTGGATTCTAGAGTGTTTTTTTTTAAATGGAAACATTTTACAAATCAAATTTATAATCAATTTGTGCATTGATGCTACTAAATAATATTTTGGATAAATTTTGATTGATATAAACAAAAACAGAGAATGAATTTTATTTTAATTACACGTGTCGCCGTTCATTTTTGCCTTTTGTCATATTTTTAATGAAATTGAATGCAAATGATGCATGTTTAGCATTGAAATAATTGAATAAACACCACTTATCGAATAAATTCCGTAGCTCTTTTGTTTTGATTCATACAAATATTACTGAATGGGAAAACTTTGACATATAAACGAATGTGAAGTTTACACCAAAACAGTGACACATAACCTCAAATTGTATTTGACACTAACCAAGCATCAACATTGAGGCGAAATGAAATGAATAGAAATGGATGCAAATTCAAAATGTAACGTTTTGTCGAAATTAAAAAAAAAAAATCTTGAAATTAAAATATAGACGTGATACTCGACAAATAAATGAAAACAATAATGAAAACAAAATGCCATTTTCAACATCTTATTCTCATCGTTGAGAATTTGTTATGAAAACGACTATGGGCAATTCATGAATTGTAGGACCTCAGATATGCTTAGTTTTTGCCGCACAAAAATATTAATGAGGATGGAATCAAAATATGCTTTATCTATCCGTTTCCTTTATTTGCTATCATTTCGTCACTAAAAGTTTGTGCATGCAACAGTCGCACACCTGACTAAATGATTTGTATCATAGACGGTATTGGCCCCAAAATTAACATGGGATTGTTTGTTCACAACTCACGTTGTGATCTTTACAAAAGAGCATTTTGCTTACCTCTTTTTGATTAACCTCTCTTCGGTTCAGTTTCTTATCAGCACATGCATGTGTTCACTGCCTATCATCTAATCTTGTAAAGGGCACAATTTAGTATACTATGAACCGAGATCTAGGTTTTTGTTTTTGTTGGGGTTTTTAGTAAATCATGGTCTACCGTTTCGGCCATCATGGTAAAAATTCCGATCTACACTGTATGCACACAAAATTAGACTGTGCAACGTTTGAACGGTCCAGATGCATAGATGATCATGGTTTACCACATGGTGCAATATTAGAATCATTGATGAGGTCTTAATAAGAAGTATCCTCGACCGAATGTCTATTGTTCATTATTAACCCAATTATCATGTAAAAATCCTAAAAATAATCAATCAATTAACTCAAATAAAAGTCACCATCAATTTTTAATAGATTTCATACATTACATATATTTTCATACACATAATGAGGCTAAAATATACATTATTTGTTTTTCCATAAAACTTTCTCCTTATCGTCAGAATTTAAATTTACATATTAAAATAATCACAGAGAAAGATTCTTTCATTAGTTTTTTTTTGTGTGTTGTGTGTGTGTGTGTGTGTGTGTGTGTTGTGTTTTTGTTTTGTTTAATTTTTTTTTTGTTCATATCAATAATTTTAATTACAACAATTAATTTAATTTTATGTGATTAAAACTGGTTTGCATCTACTCTAAAATATTCATTCTTGTTTTTTATTTGTTTATTTGGTTTGTTTATTTCCTTTAATGAGTTTACTTTTTAGTTTGATTCATGTCATTTTATCATTTTAGATTACATTTTGCATGTGGTGACAGAATGTGGAGAATGAGGCCAACAGCCGAAATGAATGTGATGGATTCAGTTTCAGTAATGAACGATTCGAAAATCAATGTTGTCTTGTAACTAGAAGATTTATTTGTTCGAAATTTTGAGAAATGGTTTTTTTGTTGTTGTGAAAATGGTGGAGCTTATCTAGTGGTTTTGGAACAGATGCTTTGCATTTTTTTTCTTCTTTGTTTGGATGTTTTTTGTTTTGTTTTGTTTATTTGTTTTTATCTTTCATTTTTTCATATTTGTATCAATTATACCTATAAACACTGTAATGTATGTGTCTGTTGTGTATAATTTTAAATCTAGTCGCACCAATAACGGTGCATACGTGTATAAGTATTCAAAACTCGTCTCTTTTCATATATTTGATTAGTAAAATTACGTAGTTTATGCATCATTTTAAAAGATTTTTTTTTTGTTCATTTTTATTTTTCCTTTTATTTGCGTACTTCTTTCATTCAATCAACGTAATCAATTTCTGTGGAATTGAATTACCGAAAATTTACACGCAAAAAACAATAAGATTTTTTAATTAAATTGAAACAAAAACACATGTTATTTGCGCAAATTGTGCGTAATGAAACAATTTTAACGTGACGAAACCAAAAATAGAAAAAAAAATGCGTGCAACACATTTTTTTTTCAAAATAAAAACTGACTGAAAAATTAAGTTACTGAAATCTAACAACAACCAAAGCAGCAGTTGATTTTTTTGTTTGGTTTTCAGCAGCAAGAGCAGAAACAAACAAAAAAAAAACTTAATAACATCTACATTTCAAGTGACTTATTGTGGTCAACGTTAAACTGTTTTGTTTGTTTTTTTTTGTATTTGATGTAATTTTTGCCATTTTACATAATTACAACGTAAATGTCTCATTCCATTCTCTTTTTTTTTGGACTGGAGTGCGAAACATTCAATTAAAAGATTGTAAGTGTACATTCGAGTTGAAATTCTTAAATTCTAACAATCAGTACATACGAAATGATTGGTTCATCGAGATAGAGATTTGTATTTTCATTTCCATTACGATGAAAAACGGTGTGTTTTTAACTCATTTGGTTTTTGTTATTTGCAATAACTTATTTCTTTTTTTTTAATTAATTCAGTGCATTTTGGGTTTTTGTTTTATAATTCCACAATCAAAATATACACACTCTGCATGAAAGGAATAATTCGGTGTATGTGAGGATGTTTGTGTGAAAATATTGACAATTCAAAGTCAAATTATGATACAATTATTAATTTTTTTGTTTTTACCCTACGTAGAAGTTACAGGTTAATGGAAGAAATCGATTCGAATGCTTTCTAGAAAACAGATTTCGGCTATACGAATTTGTTTGTTTGTTTGTTGTTGTTGTTGTTGCCGACTCTTTGCTAAACCGTTAAAATTTAGTTAAATATTGTGTCAAAAAAGAAAATTATTCAAATGAATGAATTACGTATCCGATTCGAAACAAACGTTTAAAATGTTAAATGAACCAAAAAAAAGACACCCAGGGAAGATGACAAACTTGTTTAAAAAATACATGATTTTTCGTTTAACGCAAAGCAGGCCGTTCGAATAAGTTCATGCATTTTCGTTAAACTCAATGAAAATGGTGTGCATTCCAATAGCAATGAATTGTTGATTTGGATTGGGTTCTATTACCATCAAACAATTATTGCAACATTTCAATTTTCTTATGCAGAAAACAGATACATTTTAAAAATAACCGGCATCTTCCATTTCCAGGAACTAAATTTCCTATGAACCATAAAACTGAGAAGTATTTTGTTTGTACATTTGACATTTAATACAGATGGGATATTGAGCCGTCCGTCGCTATCACATGACTCGATAGGTTTCTTACTCGATAGGTTTCTGTTCTACCCCCCCAAAATGTAATTGACAAAGTTTTATTAGTTTTTTTTTTTTTTGTATTTTGTTTGTGTTTTTTTTTTTCCGAACAGATAAATGAATCCAAGCAAATTGTTCAGATCGAAGATTGAAATTAAACTGTTTTACTATAGAAACAAAATGCTATGTGTGTACAGAACAAACAAGTTGTTTGAAACAACTAATAAAATGGTATTGATAAGTCGAATGATGATGTAACCTAGAAATTGTGTTTTACGAGATATTTTTTTCTTTTTATTAATCTAATGCAGTTTGAGAACTTATTCAAGTACCTAAAACATGACGTATTCTTAAATCGATTATTATAAATAGATTTGCCGAACGTTTCTAAGGAAGAGAACAAAGTATATTAATCGATTTCAAGAAATGTGCACAACAAACACTTGTTTGGTTGTCATTTGTTTTGTTTTTTCACGTCTGCGATTCTGACTCATTAAACTCAAGGGTTCGTCAACATTCAACATGTGCCATATATTTGTAATTTTTTGTTTTCTTTTCAATATTTTTTAAAATTCCCGTTGAATGCAAAATTTCGTTAGATTTAGTTGTTTTTTTTTTGTTGTTGTATAAAAATAGATTGTCAAATGAAAAATAAAAAAGAGAATGAAAACATGCAAACCAAAAATTTGGCCGTTCAATTGATTTGAATGTGAAGTGAAAACTCCATCACTAATCATTCATTTTATTCAGCGATAAGTCGTCAAATGAACGTATGCGTATTTTTTTTGTTTGTTTGTTTAATGAGTATTGAAAGTGAACGCTTCTGAAGAAATGGTAAAATTAAGTTTTCTTAGGCCATACGATGACTTATTATTGCATTCGAGTGCGTAATTGTTTGCTTTTTTTTTGTTGGAAGAAGTATGTGTTTTCACTTTTTTTTTTTAAATGTTATCATTATTATTCATGTTAAATGAAAATTAAAAATCAGACAGTCAAGATTGCTCATAGTTCATGAGAGTTTAAACGACGTAATAGTTACTTATTATTTAAATAGTATCTACACATTAAACTTACACGATTAAATAAAATTATTTTTTGAGTGTGTTGTTGTTGGTTTTTTTTAGTATTTTGTTTTTTTCGGTTCTATTTTATGGTGCTTCCAAATTGTGTGTTACCACCTTGATTGAATCATTTTATTTGCACATCATTTCAAAGTGAGACGAAA
The DNA here is from genome assembly GCA_030463065.1 of Aphidoletes aphidimyza. Classification (NCBI taxonomy): domain Eukaryota; kingdom Metazoa; phylum Arthropoda; class Insecta; order Diptera; family Cecidomyiidae; genus Aphidoletes; species Aphidoletes aphidimyza. Next base: position 29,517,843 of record CM059998.1, on the reverse strand, counting down.
CAATTAATGTTGTCCCGGGTACTTTCGTTGTATGAACTTTTGTCTGTTTGCATTAATTTTCAGTCCCTTTTCCCATACAAAATTGAAAATCACAAAAATGTTAAAAAAACTAAAAGACAATAGGGGAAGCGGGTAGCACAAAAAAATAATTCTCGAGAATGGCAACATCAAATGTCAAACTTATACTACCATATATGTGGCATCATTAGACTCAGTTAGCACTAATGACAGTTTAACAGTTGGTGTTGCCATTCACGAGATTTTTCGGGTGTCTCTTACCCCACCGACTTGAGTTACCCCCACTTCCCCTATAAAACACCGAACAATGGACGATGGAACATACAATTTAGTTGTATATTGATTGCACGTGTAAGAGATGGGATGGTTGGAATACAGATTCACTTTGAACAGATAGAAACTGGTACAACTGAAGACATTGAAATAACATGTCAAACCCAATTTCGGATTTGGATTTTTAAAATTTGTGGTGAATTTTGCCGGGTTTTCCCTTCGAAGTCAGTGGCAATTTTCTCAACATTTTCTCTCGTGGCAATTTTCTCTTTTCGACACATTTTTCAAATTTTTTTTTTTTTGAAATATCATCATTGTGGTTTGTCATGCATTTTTCCGGTACAAATTTGAAATCATTTCAAAAATAAAATTAAAAAATAGGTCTTGAAATCGAAGTCTAACGTAAAAAGTATTGACTTAAACACATTGACGGGTGGAACATTTTGTGACAAATGAAATTGAGCTTTTTTTTCAGATGGGCAATGCCAATCTCAAAGGTACTTTATCTATATTTTTCTCATCCGTTTTAAAATATGATTTTTTGTTTTCAATTTTTGATTTTGCTATTTCAAAGTCTACGGAGTGTTTTTTTTTTTTTTTTGTTGTTGTTGCATATATTTTATAAATTCTAATAAAGTATCTCATTTGTCCCATTTTTGACCACACGGGGGAGGAGTGGGAAAGGTAAGGGCAGGGAGGAAACTTAAGTAAACTGTGTGTGTGTGTGTCTCACATATTTTAAAACTAGAAAGAGTTTTTTTTTTTTTTTTGTAAATTGATATGTCTATAAGGACTTTTTTTTCTACGTCTTGTATTTGAGAGGTAGGAGGGCGAGGGAAAAATATTGCGCAAATAAACGATTTTGTAATGAAGGCAAAAAAAACGAAAACAATTAATCAAATAACAAGAATTAGGTTGATTAATAAAATATTTCATTGTAAACAAGAAGACAAAAGTATAAATTGGCCACATTTGGCCGTCATTCAACTTAGAAATCATTATATTGTTATTGGTAGTAGTAAAAACAAAATTTTCACACGTATTAAAACATTCAATGTGCATTTAAGTATCAAATAAGTGCCATTTTGTGGTTGTTTTTTTTTGTGTGTGTATTGGTTTTGTTTTACTAGAATATTCTTTTTTCGCCTCTTTCCTAACATTCGGCGAAATAAATCTTATCATCTAGAACAGAATATTTGCCTAAGTGAAATTTTTTAGATTGTATTTACACTTGAGCTACAATTATAATGTAATTTATAATGATTTTGCTATTTACCTCAATGCAATTGTTTTTTGTTGTTGTTGTTGTTGTTGCTATTTACATTGTGTGTTTAATTTTTTGTGTGGTTTTGTTTGTAAGTTTCTTCTTTAAGTTTTTTTGTTTTTGTTTTGTTTTATGAAAAATCACAACACAGAGTATGACACCAAAATTATAAACGCACATATAACTGAGCGATCTAGAGTACTAAAATGTTTTTAATATACAATTACCATTTATATATAGTGTTTGCTTTGTTTTGTTGTTGTTTGAATCTGGTTTGCATTCATTTCTCATTAAATATCTACATGGTGCAAATTTGAGTTGATTTTTTTGTTTAAGTAAGATTCGGAGAATATAAAAAATCATTAAGATCCATAATCTAAGTGATTTGACATCGATTTATCAATCAATTTTGGTTTTGTTTTGGTTGGAGTATTAACGGTATTTTGAATCGAAATGTCTACTAATTTGTCATGAAATCACACTTCTGTTGCCTCATTTTCTCACTCGCTTATGCCAATCCCTCATTTGTAGGTTTATTTCTGTTTATAGTTTTTTTTTTTTTAATTTCTACCACTCATTTCGATAGTTTTCTATGAAACGATCGAAATGTAATTGACTGAATTGAATCTTTTTGGCCATTGTCTGGCGTTAAAAATGTGTCCCTCAAACTAAAACTTGAAAAATACTCACAACATTTGATAAAAATTAACTATTTTCACCAGAAAGGAGATGGAAAAAATAGTCGAACTTGTTTAGTCATAAAAATGACATTAAATGTCTATCGTAATCAAATATACACAATATTTATTGTTATTGTTGGCAATTAAATCAATGGGGGTATGTTTCATCTTACAATCGAAAAGCGAAAAAAAAAAATGAATACTGACTTGAAGATGTCCATGAATTTGTATTTGCTGTGTTTATTCACAACAATACACGATTCATGTTTAATGTGTTCACATTTGTTCTTTTTTTTTACTGAAATTGGTTGTTGTTGCGTGGTGAAAATGGCTGTGGTTTTTTGTTATGCGAAAATTAGTTGAATGTATCAAAAGTAGCACACTGTTTGGTTGTGAATGAACGTAAGAGATAATGAACATGTACAAAAGACTATAAAAAACGTTGTATGTAAGTGTGTGTGTGTGTGTTACATGTTATATTGTTTCATAAAATTTGGTTTTCAGGTAAATTGCAATTTCACACAGTGTGTACAGAGGAGTGTTAGGTTGGACGAATAACATACGCTTTAAGAGATGAACAGCTAACGACTTAAGTTCTGTACGATAATTGTCTATGCCTGACAGTTCTTGAGGGGCGCCACAAAAAAAAGAGCTCCCATCCAACTTTGACCATTCGAGGCAGAGATTTCTCCTTTATCAGGTCCGTCAAATAGGAATTATCCAAGAAACAATATCGTGGCCGTTTTTGTATCTCAACCTCTTTTGCCTTATTTGCTTATGCAACTTGACTTAACGCAAAATTATTTTATATTTTGATTTTGAATTCGATTTAAACGAACCATCGAGATCGTTTATCGTCACATAGCTCTAAATCACACGTAATTCTCTGTTTTTCTTTCTTCTGCGACACAATAAAATCTATTTTGTGATTGAATATCCTTTCTGGTTTAATTTTTTTTACAGAAAAAAAAAAACAATGTGTGTGTGTGTGTGTGCGTGTATTCACATCTCTAAATCAAGTCTTTAACAACACATTTGGAACGGACAGAATGTGTGTTATTTTACTACAGTTGTCTATGCATGGGGTTTGTTTTTTAAATGCCCTTAATGGGCATTGCTCATCACTTATTTAATTTGTTGTTGTTGTTGCTGTTCAGTTTTACTCATTTGATTATCAATTTAGGCGATAGTCGTGATACACTTGAATTGTTTAAAGAACCTTATAGAAAATAGTCAACAAACATTAATTCAATTCTCATATTCTCATGCTTATACTAAAAACGTGTGTTTCAACGCTGACCAAAAAAAAGAAGAAGAAAAGATTTGGTGATTATAAACCTTGTCTCACTTATAATAAATAGACATTTAATTAATATTATTTGATTAGTTGTGTGTGTGTGTTTTTGGGGGCTTTTTGCACACTGTTTTTGCAAGCACTATTTAATTTAATCAGTGCTGCTGCTTGCCGTTACATTTGGCTTATGTATCATTTTTGATCGTTCGTTGTGCAATTAACACGAATTTTTGCTATAACGAAAAAAAAATCATTGAGATTTTTTTTTTTTTTTTTTGAAACAAATTATCTACTCATCCAATCGAGAAAAGTAACCTATAAAATTAAATAGAATAAAACAAAGATATCTTATGTTTAATTCACAATTGCATAGTAATGACGTTCAAATCATGTGCATATACGTTCAAAATTTCAAAATGAATCGATTTATTTGCATGTGCTTATTTGAGATACCAATCAATCTAATTTTCAACACAAACGCATCTCAATTGTCGAGTTTGTTCATTAATCAATTCTAATATCTCATATATACTGTATCTGTTTTACATGTTTTTGTATTTAATTAGGCGCTTTTCATTATTCGTTTATTTTGTTTTGGTTTAGTTTTAAATAGAAGAAGATTAAAGAATATCGGAAAATAGAAAATAAGAACAGAGAAAAAAGAAACAACCGAATGAAGACCACATTTTGAAGAGATATAAAACTATGTTTTGTGTGTGTTTTTTTTGTGTTTTCTTTGCTTCATTTTATAATTATTTACAAGTGTTGACTTGAAAGTCAAATTTTCCCATTTCGTGTGTGTGTGTGTGTGTGTGTGTGTGTGTGTGTGTGTGTGTGTGTGTGTGTGTGTGTGTGTGTGTTTTAAGAATCAGTTGAAATATTTTGTTATTTTGTCATGAGTGAGGTTATCAAAGAGTAGTTTCAAAGTCTAAAAATATAGATTTTTTTTTTATATTTTCTCTGATTGAAAACGCTTCCAAATCAAATTTAGATCATGTGATCTGTTTGCCATTTGAAATTCGATTCAAAACTATACTGGACATATACCCACGTTTACTACCACATTTAATGTTTTGTTTTGTTTTGTTTTTTTTTCTGTTGCTGTTGTGTATCTTTCTTGCACATTTAACGCATAATCGATTTTATGCACAGTAAGTGCCAAAAATAAAGTCATACACATATAGTTTTTTTCGGTTTGAAAAATCAGTCGAACCTTCTGAGTGTTATTGAAAAATGGGTAGAATCAATATTCAATGGAAAAATGGGTAAAATCGATGCGCATGGGAAGCTCACCCCTACCCGAGCCCGCTGAAGTTTGCAACGGTGTAGACATTTTGAGTTACACCCAGTAAGACCCCTCCATCGAAGCAACATTTCATGTAACTCTTCATTTTACGTATTTTTCGATTAAATATTAGATTTTATACACTTGTTGTACACTCAGAGGTGTTGTAGTTTTTGCGAGAAAAAAAAGCAATTTGGTATCGCATTATTTTTGACGTCGACTGAACATTTTTTATAAATTGTTTATATTACTCTTAGAAATACTCTGTCGAAGACTGTCGAATGATTGAATTTATCAAGTTATTTTTTGTGTGTGTGTGTGTTTTTTTTGTTTAAATTTTCAGTTTAAAAAATGAAACAAAAAAAAAATAATGTGTGCAGTTTACAATGTACACTTTTTCTTCATTTTTGAAAAGAAAACGTCATTTCTCGTTTTTTTTATCATTTCGAAATCTAAATCGATGCATCTCAAAAAAAGGATTAATTTTAATAAGTATTTAACATAATAAGGACATGCAATATACTAGATAAATCATCAGTTGTTTGTTACCCATTTTAATTCGATTTTTTTTCTGGTATTTTTGTTTTGTTTATCATTTCTCATTCTTTTTCTCACTGGTAGAATTTTTAAAGTCACTTGAATAGAAAATTTATAGATTTTTTTTTTTCTTAGAACTTTTTTGTATCAGTTTTTTTTATCTTCATTTAAACAATGCAGTTTTTTTTGCTTACTTTTTTGTTGTCATAAGCTTTTTGGCATATTTTTATTCTGTTTATAGTTTCATTGTGTGTATGTTTCCTCTTTTTTTTTATAAATTTAAGACATAAACGACAACCAACACTTAAGTTCTAAAGAACAACCATGATTTTCTGTGATCTACAATTACATTTAAAATATTTGTTTATTTGTTACTGTTGTAAGTTTTGTTTTTGGTTTAATGTGTGTGTGTGTGTGTGTGTGTGTTTTGGTGGCTTTGTTGTCACCATTCGAGACGAAATAATATTAGATAACACAATAGATTGTATTGTTGGGATAAATTCAAATTTGTATCGTTGATATCGACATTGTCATGTCACTCAGCAATGTTAATTCAACGCATTTTCAGATTTTTCCGCCTTTTTTTTCGTCTTATTCTTTCTTTTAAACGGAGATACATGTATATTTTGTTTTGTCAGAAAATGCTTTAGTTTATGCATTCGATTTTGGCCACTTTTGCGATGACACAAAAATGGCCGACGATTTTTTTTTTTAAATTTAAAATTCCAATTTTTATTCATTACTATATTGACTAATAAAATATTTTTTAAAAACATCACAAGACATGAAAGTATCAATCTGCTATGCTGCATTTTACATTTTATTTTAATATAGTTGGTTTTTTTTGTTGTGTGTTTGAGTTTGTGTGTGTGTTTGTTTAAATCTTTTAAATGAGAGTATCCATTCCACATTTATTGTTTTAAATAAACTTTAAAACACAGAATAATACAGAGAATTTCGTTTTTCGATATCTATTTTGCAATCTACAAATTTGTTGTTTGTTGTCCTTTCGTTCTCTAGTTTTGACGCAATTTTCCTTTATGTGTTTACTTTCTTTCTCTATCTCTCTCTTTCTCGCTCTCGCTCTCTCTCTCTCTCTCGTTTGTTTAAAAAAATACATTTTTACTGTACATATTAGTCTCTAGTTTTTGTTTTCAGATAGAATTTGTTCATTTAATTTGGTTTTTCTTTTTTTAAATTTTAAATATAATATTCACTTTAATCTCGTTCTGTTTCATAATAAGTTTTTACCTTGCTTCAGTACAATATCATTTAAAATTTTATTAGTTTTATTTTATTTTCATATTTTTTTTGTTATTCATCTTATAAAAGAAATAAAATCAGATTGTCAATTTTTCAAGAATATATACGCTAAATGAAGTTGTTTTTTTTTTCATTGTGTTTTGGGTTGTTGTTCGGAAATCCAATTTTGTTGTTCATATTATCCAATTTTTAAATATTAATGTAAGACGTGCTCAATACACAATAGATTGTAATTTTGTAAAAATCGCAACTATGCTACATTTAATTTTAAGTTTTTTTAGGCCTCCGACATTCTGCTTTTGGTCTCTCAATCACGGAACTTTCAGCTTCATTTTTTCTCATCTCGTCTCATGTGTTTTCTGTTTTGCTTTTCTCTCTCACTCTCTCTCTCTCTTTCTCTCTCGTGCGTTTTGTTCACTTCATTTCATTATAAAGATTTATGGAGGACAAATATAAAAAAAAAGAAATTGAACCATTTCAATTTGTGCTTGCTTCTGTTTCTTGTGCTCGATGTGATTTCATGTGTGCACTACGACTCTTCACTTTATTAAATATCCTGTTGACGAAATTCCCATGGAACACACACACGCGAACACAAATCCAGTTGGTAGAATCCAGATGATAAGAATGGGGAAAAAAGAAACATAGAAAGTAACAAAATAGAGAAAAGCGTTAATAAATTGCAAATATTTTGATTCTTTGCAGAGATTGGTACACAAAAGTAGCTTATATTTTAAAGAGCAATTCAAACATGCAAATAGTTAGATTTTTTTTAAAGTTCAATGACGAGCACAGCAGTAAAAAAGTTATAGAATGAAAAGGAAGAGAGAGAGAGAGAGAGAGAGAGAGAGAGAGAGAGAGAGAATGATTGAGTGAAAGAGGTTTATATTATGAGTACTTGACACACAAATTGTAGCTTTAGCACATTTTCCACCAACCCCACTAACCCCCCCGAAAAAAAATGCGAAAATATTTTCATGTTTTGCAATTTTCCATGTTAATTGAGCAATGAACATTTCAACACTAAACAAATGACATATACAGATACTAGCAATATCATACTACATAGGCAAATTAACGAGTCGGTTAGTCAATTCATTAGCTTCATAAAACTTAAGTAATATTTGAGTGTCTCAGGTAATTTCACCCACCGCCTCCTCCCGCCCCTCCCGCCTCCCTCTTCCTATGTCAATATTTTGCAAGGAAATCTTTTACTCTATGATGATGTAAATGAAAATGAGGTTTAGTTTGACAGTGAGATGGAAAATTTTGTTTATTCAGTTGAAGTGATGTCAATAGAATGGTAGATTTCGATAACGGAAATATGCATGGATATTATTCGAAACACTTGCCGTTGAATATGTGTGCTAAGAAGGATTTCGAAAACCTTCATTAGCATTTATATAATTATTTATAGCATGTGTAAAGTGTAATTTCGAAGAGAGAAGAATTGGGAAAATTTCAACGAACATACGTTCTACATTGAAATGTAGAATATTGTTGTTGAAGGCTTAAGAGTGCTTTTATACATCAAGAAACTTAATGAACAGCACTTCAACAAACCGTTTCAAATTAATAACTTTACTAATGAAAAAGTTCACGATTGCGACTTGTAATGAGAACCTCTTTTATTTCGAACGAATTCACCGAAACATTTTCCGAAAATGAACAAAATACACTTACTAAAACGAAATGAAACGATTTCAACTACGGACGAATTTATTAAACAAAAACACGGAAATGTAATATATCTATGTATGTATCTATCAATGTCAGCAAGAGCTACACAAATGAGGCTCGCATTCATCAACAATGATAAAACGGAAAAAAACAACATATGATTCTCAAAGAATATAAACAAATCAATTACCCAAAATTTGTAATAAATACTCAATTCTAAAACTATAAAAAAGACGCATTTGTGGACAGAGTACGAAATTGACAATGTTTTAATAATGGAATTATAATTGAGAAAGAGAGAGAAAAAAAACAAATGGAATTTTTTTTGTGTTTGTTTGTTTGTTTTGATGAATTTAAGGATTATGGAGTGATCTTACTTGCCGCACACCTTGCAGGGAAAATCTTCCTTTGTGATTAAAGCAATTGAAGTACCTGACAAACTTTGTCCATTGGCCGTGCTGGATGGAAAGGTGCCTGTACCTCGTCCAATGCAATGAATTCGTGTGTGACCATGCAGCGCTGCTTTGGATGTGAAACTCTGTCGAATGAACAAATAAACAAAGAAAAACGAACGCACCACATTGAATTTCGTTGAAAATTGGTTTTGCATTGAAAATATTTAAATTTTACAGTATAGAATCTTTTTCGGGGATGGAATATAAACGATGTATTGAAATTGAACCGATCAAGCAATTTACATAAATGTTTTTTTATAACATATTAGAGAAAAAGAGATGAAAAAAAATAATATGCATGGCGTCTTTGAATCTAGAGAGTATACACTGTAGCTGGGATACCACCATTCAAGTGGAGGACAAACGATTTAGAATTTATAATGGTAAAAGATCGTACCGTTTGATTTATTCTTGTTTAAAAAAAAAATAATTATTCCATGAAAAATAAAATGCGGTGATCATTTTCTAGAGCATACAATTTCCATAAATGAAATGTTCAATTTTCGGTATCGAGACATTGAACACACACACACACACAATCTGAATGAATTGCCTATAAAATGCAAACGAAATAATCGAATCGACCATTTGGAAAATTGGTCAACAACTTACCGCTGAGCAATCAGGCATTTCGCAGACGTGCGGTCGAGCCTCCTGTTGGTTTGTGTTCGGTGTTAAATGGCCATCCATTGAATTTAGTTCGAAACTCAAGTGTGTGCTTTTGTAATGAACGCAAAGCTTTTTCCAAAAATAGTAGAATTGTACACAGTTGCCAGTGGTTTTCGATGGAATCTAATTGTAAAATGTATTGTGTGTGAAATGAATGCAAATTACAAAAAAGTATTAAATAAAATCGTTATTACATAACAATATGCGATTTGTGATGCACATTTAACAATAACACGTAATGAAACACTTCGAAATTGCAGCTCACCTCTTGAGAAATTTTATAAAAGTTTTTCCCATGTGTTTCAAGGCCATTGAGAAAGGTTTCCACTTCCTGTGGCTGCCATCGGTTGTGTATTGATGATGATGGTTCTTGTAGCATTTTCAAAATAGCATTCGGATATTCGCCGTTTGCATCCTGGAGCGCTTTCAAAGCCATCTCCTCCGAATGACAGCCCAGCGGTACGGCGCTCGATTTAGCCAATTCAACAAAACGTTGAATTTGCTTCTCATTCAGCAATTGTAGCACATTTGGATTCCACATTTGGTGTTCGTGTTCGTGTTCCAGTTCGCTCATACATCCCGCACAGTCATCATCGTTGGCTGATTTAACTTCCGTTGACGGTATAATGGCTTGAAAATCGGAGCCAATATTTACTTTAAGTTTCCTTGTAAATTCCGGAACACACGAATTTTCAGCAAATTCAAAATCAATCAAATCATCTGGCGGATCTTTGGATATTTCCGCATACAAACCGGGTGCATTGCGTTTTGGATCGAGAATGGGTGATGGTGTATAGTATGGAGCGGATGTTCGTCGTAAAATTGACTTGTATGCAATATTTCGTCGAATGTTTGGCTGTGGACTTTTTGCAAAGCTCGATACACATTCCTTTGCGATCGGTTGTGAAAATTCCATCGCACTGCTATTATTGACAGCAGCCGGTTGTGTGCTTAACGGCAAATTGGACGGGCTTAAAAATGTTTCACTTGAGATTTGTTCACCGTGATTGGTGTGGAGTACTTTACACTTTTCCGCATTGACATTTGCATCGAGCTTTGGTTTTTTTGCCGTCGAACATGTATCAAATTCGAAACGATTGATGGGATGCTTGATGATAAAATCCTTTGGTGATGACGACAGTAATGGATCATCGGAATTTAGCATCATTTGCGATTGAAATGTAGCTGATGGCAAATAGTATAGATCAATATCATTATTTTGTTCGCATGCAATACTCTCGTTGGGCAGCACCTCTTGCAATGCTTCTTTCACTTCTTCGGCGCTTGACATTGTACCGGTAAAAAATGCAGCCGATAGAGGTGACGATGGGTTTCGGCTATCTTCCAAGAAATTCCGTGATTCATCCAGGAACGATAGATTTTGATTAAATTCGTCGATATTGTCGGTGTGATTATTGGTTTCAGCCAAATTGACTGACGCTTTGGACTCGTATTCCGATTTCACTTCACTTTTGAAATACAATGTTTCATCCATAACAACTTTGGTGTCGTTGAAAAGCTCATGTTTCAATTTTAAAATTTGCTCACAATCACTGAGCCGTGAATCCTTAATATCTTTGAATAAACCATTTTCGTCGAGAAAACTAATGCTTTTCTTATCATCAAAAATTGAATTGGCATCACCAAAGTGATGGGTATCATCGAGGTATGGTGATGTCTGTGTGATGCCTTCGTGGCTGGCTGGCGGTGTCGGATATGACAATGGTGAGGTTGGTAATGGTGAATTGGATGTTTGTGCAATTGGTGAATCATCATTTTCACTTTCAGTGCCATACAGAACAAAATCCTTGGAATGAAGTGCACTGAATTCGGCTAAACTTTCTGGCAACGGTGAATTGAGCACCGCTTGAAGTTGCCGTGATGGTGTGTACTGTGACAGTAGATTGGCATCGCTTAAATCATTGCTATCAGCCAACGCATACTCTCCAATGGCCGATATATCGCCGAGCTGTGATGCACCGCTGGAATTTTGTAACAATTGAATGGAATCGACGGCTTGCAAAAGCATCGCTGTGTCTGGAACATTGTACACATCATTTTCACTGAAAAATGTCGATGTGGAATCAGTCGAATAGGCCAATGTGTACACATCATTTGAACCGTTTGCATTCTGTGAGATGGTTAATGCGAGAGGCGCACTTTTTACCGTGCTATTCGATAGTGAAATGGCCAATGGTGTTGTGGTTGGTGTTGATGGCGTGGCTGCCGTCGATACAGTTACATTCGATGGTAGTAAAACGGTTGCCGCTTGTGTTGTATTTGGTTTAAATGTTAATGTGCTGCTATTGGCATCCGATGAATTACATTTCACCGCCACTTTTGTGCCACGCTTCAGTAATTCGATGAGTGTGGCATCTTTTGTCTCAATGGAAGTGGATTTATTTAAATTTGTGCTTAACTGAATATTTTTCGCAATCGTAGCTGGGGTTATATTTGTCATTGTAGTCGTTTGGCATACTGGTATCGAATTGGTGTTTGATACTTGGATCGGAGATACAACGTTCGTTGTTGTCAAAGTTTTTGGTGCAACAAAGTTGTCCGCATCAATTAAACGACGTGATAACGTTGGCGGCGCAGGTACGGCAAATGAGTTCTAAACACAAATAAAAACAAAAACAGAACCAGAACCAGAGAAGAAAAACACACGAATGAACAAATAAAAATGGCACGATTGTAGATAAAAAAAAAAGAACAACAACCACAACGAAACGGTGAAACGAAACAAAACAAAAAAACCGCAAGCAATTTAATCAAGCTTTTACGTACTTTGAGTATGTCTTTTCCTCGCTTGCTTATGATTTTCTCTTCGATTAGAGCTCGAATTCCAACGCTTGCTGTTTGCAACGGTGGTCCTGGTGTCTCTTTTTTATCACATTTTTTCGCTTCGGCATCCTTCTTAAAGTATCCACCATGTAATCGCATGTGTCCATTCAAAGCGGGTATATTTTTAAACTTTCGATGGCATAAATTGCATTCAACGGGCTTTTGTTCGGTTTTCACTGCATTGCCAGATGCTGACTGGTGTGCTGTAGCTGAATTCGATGATGTATTTACAGTGTCTCCTTCAGGTTTTGTCTGATTTTGTTGCAGTTGAGTCTAAATAAAATTCGAATCGGAATTAAATTTTTATTTTCAGTTCGTTCGTTCGTTTTTTTCTGCTTTTTATGTTTTTTCTTTTTAATTTGTCGGGATTTGATCAAATTTCAGAGACCCCTTTTAACGTAAAATTGTAAATTGTTTTTGTTGCTTCGAACTACAACAATGTCTTGTCAGGTAATTTAACCACAAATTAAATCGTCTTGAAAAAAGTAACAGAAAAAACCTGATGTTGAAATGTTTCATTTGAAAACCTACCTGAATGTTCCATGTACGAGGACGTGGAATGGATTTCTGACCATTTTGTAAACTGGTTGAAGTGAGATTCACGTTTGGTTTGGTTTGTTGCATAATTTGACTAATGAGTTCAAGCTGCTGACGTGAGAGACCATCATTACCAGCAGCAGCTGGTAAGCTCGGTGATGATGATTTTGATCCATCGCCGTTCACTCCATTGCCATTAAATTGCAAACAATTCGAACCATGCGGAGAGCTTGCATCACCTAATTTATAGAACGGGTTAAAATTGGCAAACACACACACACAAAAATGAAGAAGAAAAGAGACCAAATAAAAGAGAGAGAGAGAGAGAGAGAGGGAGAAAAAAAACCAACCATCATAAAGTTTAGATAACTGTTAACTCCATAATTTATTCAAATTAACGCAATTATTCGTAAATTATCTCTCTTTCGATGGCATTATTGCTATAAAATCGAAATCAATAAACGTTCAAACTTTTGATGAAAGTTTAAACAAAAAAAAATCAATAATAATAATAATAAATAAATGGAAATCATTAGAGAAGTGAGCAAAAGAGGAAGGAAGACAAAAGAGTCTGTTGTGCAGTGACACAAAACTTATTTTCCCCGATGAAAATGACCGTTTAATAAGCGAAATAAAGTGTTGAAAGTTTACCGCTTGCGGTGGCTGGTGACAAGCTTAGGCCACCAAGTGGACCAGTTGATGAAATCGATTGATTTGGTGTAGTTGGTGCTGTTGCTACCGTACTATGATGATTCTCAGTGTGTCGTCTTAGTGATCTTGCATCGCAATATGATTTTCCACAACCTTCTGCCTTACACTCGTACGGCTTTTTATTGCGATGAGTCAGCATATGACCATTTCTGAATTAAAATGAAGAAGACAACGAGACAAAAGAGAAGACAAAGAAGAAGAAAAAAAATCAACGAAAATAAACCACACGAAAATGATTTACGGATCGTACAGAAAACCATATATAGAAAAAATAAATCGAAATGTGACCACCAAGTGGACTATAAAACCGATTTTCGTGACAATTTGGAATGAAATAAGCGCATAAATCAGTGTTCTTAGTGTGCCAGAATGACTAAAATTGCGATTTGTGAAAAAGACACAACTCTCATTTCAATACGCATCATTTCAATGCTGTGTGTATCCAATGAGAGTTGGTCCAGTTCTTTCATTCCTAAATATTATCTATAATTTTTTTTTGTTGATTTTCGTCTTCATTTTGGTTTTGGTCTTTCTGCCCAAGTATGCAGCTTGAGTCACATTAAATACGTTCATACTCTTTTCCAAGATAAAAACTAAAGTTTAGTGGAGAGGCTGGATACTTACAAATGATCTTGCCGTTTAAATGCTTTCGAACACATGCCGCACACATATTTTCGTTCATCACTGTGCGTTAGCTTGTGTTTGGCCAAAGCAGACGCATTACCAAACACTTTGCTGCAAACCTATTGGGTTATGGAATAATCAAAAACGAAAAGAAACAAAAACAAGAAACAAAATTTTCATTCATTGGTATAAACAACACATACAACTTATTGAAAGCCAAGTGACACATAATGATGTTATTGATTAAACGTGAAGTCCATTTTTCAAAATAAACTTCACTTAACCAAACAGAGCTAACCAAATAAAAAAAAACCTCTCCTGTAGCCACGACAGTGACCGAGGAGGAGGATGAGGGGATGGGAAAGTAGACAAAAATATGGGACAGCAAAAGAAATGAAAAGAAAATGCGAACGTGACAATATTTACTTGGCATTGCTGAGGTCCATGTCTTGTTGGCGATGATGTTTTCGGCCTGGATTTTTTCACACTTGGCGTATTTTGTGGTGCCACTACATGCTCTTTAGTGTTCAATGATTGGCTCCGGTTAATATTGTTGTTGGTGTTACTGTTACCAATACTGTTGTGTTGCGTTGTAACTGGCACAGTTGTAACAGTAACCGTGCCGTTGCTTTGCACCGTGCTTTTGCTCACCACATTACCGACTATTGAAAAACATTGAATAGAGAAAATAAGCAGACACAAAATGAAAATATGAGAAGAATGGTTCAGTTTGGCACTGTAAAGAGCACGTTCACACACACACACACACACACACACACACACACACACACACACACACACACACACACACACACACACACACACACACACACACACACACACACACACACACACACACACACACACACACACACACACACACACACACACACACACACACACACACACACACACACACACACACACACACACACACACACACACACACACACACACACACACACACACACACACACACACACAAACACCTAAAGATAAAGATAGAGCGCGCCAGAAAGAGAGAGAGAGAGGGAGAAAAATAGAGAAAAGGGAGTGGATGAGGTGGGTCTGGGGCCGGGATGAGGGGATAGAACAAGAGAAAAACACTTCATCGATGCTTGATGTGAAACAATTCGAGCACACGCAATTAAAACTCAACACCTGCGTTCTCAATGGCTACTGTAATGCTTTTATTATCAGTTCTTCTTAAGAGCACATTTATTCGCACACAAAAAAAACACAGAAAATGCTATAGCTTCTGGTATATTCATGCGAAAGTCATCAAAGCGAACAATATTGAGGCGATAAAATTAACTATGTATAGGGAGGTTTATGTGCTTTTTCTTTTTATTACATACACTCTTGGCTGATTTTGACAATACCATAGTATGTGTGTTAGTTTGAACAATACACCGCACGTTATCGCCGCATAGGCATAGAGCAAAAAAATTGAGCAAATTATATGTATGCGTGTGAGAATATGTGTGTGTTTTATTTTTTTTTTTCGTTGTTGTTGTTGTTGTTGTTGTTTGGTTTGGTGTTGTTGGGTTCGTTTGTTTGTTCGTCTTGATTCAGCAATGTTTACCTGATTCACCCTCAACGTATGTAACAACAGATTGTGTCGCTTGGCTGTTCACAAACGCATTTGAAATGCCTTGATCTCTGTTATCTAAAATATCGAAAATGGTAACATCATCTGTTACTTTAATTTTGGCATACAATAAATGTAAAAATAATATGTGTAGCACGGCATATTTTGTGCTTGAGAGTGAGAGAGAGTGATGTGAGAATATCATATATGTGGTAACGTGGATAAAAAAAAAGAATGAAATCAAAATTGTGTGTTTGTTGAGGGTGAAAGAGGAGCGAAAGTGAGAAAGAATGGGATTAAGTGCGTAAGTGAGTGGATGAATGAGAACAAAAGCAAAAAATATGGTGACAACGCACACACAACCACTTCAATGTTCTTGTACGTTTGTAAATGTTCCAACAAGAAAGGGCATAAAAATCCAAATCATACAATAAATTGAAGATATGGACATCTGCATAGGATTCACATAAAAATCGCTGAAATAAAGCCCCCAAAGAGCCACTAAATGACTCTTCATGATGATTTGCATACCAAAATCGTTTATGCTTAATGCACACACACCGAAAATATTTTGCACACACTCCACAGCCGACAACTTGGTGGCTTTTCTACAGAAGTTCAACGATTTCAATATATTCAGCATAATATTACATGCATAAAGGCATTCAACATATACAAAGATATAAAGCGTGTTAGCGAAAGCACACTGTACTCTGAGAGCTCTCCCTCTCTCTCTCCCTCTTTCTGTGTGAGAGAGTGAGATACTCCATACGCCTCACATAATAATGAACTATGTGTCAAAAATATGAATATATGACGGCAGAGTTGAGGTTCTTTGTGTGTGTGTGTGTATGTTTCCTTTCAATATTGATAAAAGCTTTTGTTATTTTAAAATGGTGATACAAAAAGTGAAAAGGAGAGAATAAGGTTAAAGTTTACCTGTGGCTTGTATTGATCCTTGTAAATCAGCTATCAGATCTGTTTCAGGGTAGCCGATTGTCAACGAAGTGGTGTCAGATTGTCCACTTGAATCAGGAGCTTCGACGGCTTCACGTAGTTGAAGTGTAACAGAACCTTCAGCACCCATCGATGCACTGCACATCAAAAGTCTTGGCGATGCGATACCAGCCAAAGGAAGTCGAAGACCTCCTTGAACCTAAATAAAATATCATATTCATTATTTGTTTGTTTATTTATATATTTATTAATATTTCATTTGAATGAGGTGTGAACATTTAACAATTCTCATGCATGCTTTGGGTTAGGCGGTATACACCAACTAAAAACTGGTATATTTTGACAGCATACACATTTTCGATTTTTCCGACAAACGTGACAATTGAAAGAAATTGCCTATTCTTTTAGTGGTTTCAAATTATAACTTCAATTTTCAAAAATGAAACAACTGACAAATCCATGAATATCCTCTAGGTTTTGGGTAATCAATTCAATTCCATTGTACAGACAGTTTTTTACTATTTTAAAATCTCTTAATCATCAACACCGTTGATTCGATATTACTTTAAAATCCTTCCATTTTACACTTACCGAATTTACTGCCATTGAGAGATTGCGTTGCCAAAGGTATCCGTCTGAAGAAAAAAAATAAACCAAAAATGATAAGCAAATTAGTCGTAAACAGTAATATATAAAACTTGTCAACTATGGCGACGAGTAGAACGCAAAAAAAAGGATGTAGCGCCACTGTGGCTATGAATCCACCGATAAACACATCGATATTGTTTGTTGTTGCAATGAATGAAATGCTTACAGAAAACGAGAGGAACAGACACAGAGTGAGGGGGGTTGAGAGATGAAAGAGACAAAAAAAATTATCACATACCCAAATACAATATAGCATATCCACTTAAAAACGAATTGAATGACTCTCTCCCAAATAATTCCCGCGGAGAATGGCACATTTAAACCTCTCATAAATATGCGTTTGCATTTATGAAGAGTAAAAGAACACAAATCACGCGACCAAATGAGCCAACAATTTACAAAAAGGAGCACACAACAACAACGACAACAACAACAACAATAACAACAACAACTGTGATTTAGCAAATAGTTTTTCATATCATTCTGTTTTTCTCTGGGTCATAGAGAGACCAAGAGATGGAGAGAGAAACTGATTAAAACATCGTGAGAAAAACATTGCACATCAATTTCAGCCAACCATTTCTTTTTATTGTTTCAATAAATCAGCGTAAATGTTCTAGATCGAAATTGAGCGGCGTTCATTACAATCCATATAAATCACAAATTGTTGAAATGGAAAAATATGAGGAATTTTTTTCTGTTCGTTTTTTTTTCTGTTGCCACGAACTTAAATAATATATAGAAAAATATTCATACTTTTGGGTTTGAATGTGTCACTAAAGTGAGTAAAGTTGTTCCTTTCGTTACATATATTTCGAAATTATGCCGATTTGAGAGTGAATCGCACGAAAGAGCACGCAAAAATCGGTTACGATTTGTGTGTGAGAGAGCAATGGGGAGAGATTGAGAGAGCTGATTTTGTTTTTGCTGTTGACGCTTTCAAAGCATTCGCTAAATGGATGTTATTTTTATGCGTTGGAGTTATTTTCCATTGTGTTATGCATGCATTGCCTTTATGTATCAACAAACATTGTTGTTGCGAGCGAAAGAAGAAATAGAGAGAGAGAGAGAGAGAGAGAGAGAGAGAGAGAGAGAGAGAGAAACACGCGGCCGCGCGCACCACTCGCTTTTCATTTCCCAGACTGTTTAAATGGTGACAATAAACCAGAGCAAAGCAAAAAAGAAGAAAAGTGAAACAAAAAAGAGAACGAAAAGAGAAAAGAACGATAACAACAACATTGTAACATCATACGATAATCTGGATATTCTAGATTTCATGGCTGAATCAAGGCTTATTGAATACATGATTGTTTTGTTTTATTTTATGTTTATTTTCTTTTTTCATCTTCTATATTTTTCTTTTTTTTTTGATTCCCTTCATCCAATCTATAGCGATATATTTTTATTATTAAGTATGTGGAATGGATAGAAAAATGCCAAGTTTTCCTTGCTATGTCATGAGAGAATAGTATCAGAGAATAGAATGAGAGGCTGCATAACAAAAATCCATGTACGATATTATTTTCGATGTCTTATGTGTTTTGCTGTCGTTGGACATGGCCATAATAGAAATCAAAGTTAATGTGAAAAACTTGATCAGATGAACAATTTTCATAGACAATTTATTCACAGACTATTGATATTTTACACGACATAGAACACACAGAGTGAGCTAAGCTAAATGGAAGCGAAAAAACTGAGCCGACTCAAGTGAAGCCACCAAGCAAATGGAAATATGCTTCAATGTTGAATAAGGAATTTTTATCTCTGAGATTTTTCGCTCTCCCTCTCTCTGTCCTCCTTTCGGTTCGGCATCTTCATGTTGGTTTTTTTTTTCTATGTCAATGTTAGACATGGCCATACAACATTGCTGAGCAATGATTGCTCTTGGGCTGCATGAATTTTTATTTAAAAAAAAAAACGTCTATATACACATTGAATATGAAAATGCTTCGAGTAAAGAAAAATCAGAAGAAAAATCCACAACTCTCGGAAGCACTTGAAATACGTTTATAAGCGGGCCATAAGAATGCTTTCAAACTGAGAATTAATGCCTCTTTTGGTTTATTAATATTTTCCAATGTATACTATCAAAAAATGAGCACGCTCCATTTCGTCCATCGGATCGGCTGTTTTCAGCAAAGTCATTTCCGATCTTGCCATTGGTTTTTCTTTCATTCCCTTCCCAAAATGAAAATGATTGTGTTTAAGCGGTAAATATTTTGTTATTAGTTTCGGCAGCTTAGAAAGGCCCAATACAGTTACAATATAAGGGTAAAAGAAAAGAGAAGAGAAGAGAACAGTTGCTTGACGGACCAAAAAAAAAAAACAGAGAAAAGGTGCCACTGAATGAATAACCGAAATCACTTTATCTCGAATATTTTTATTTGCATTGTTTTCATACATCGTGAAATGGGCTTATTGAATAAATGTTTACGCTGTTTATTTGGCATGACATATTTTGCTGCTTTTTTTGTGTGTGTACATTTGTTTGCGGGTGTTTGGGTTTTGTTTTTTTTTTCTCCGTGTGTATTCAAAAATGTCACCAATTCAGCCAGTATGATTAAAATCAATCAAAATGGAATGACAAAAATGCGCACCGTTTGACGTCGCAAAAGTTTTGTTGTTGCTGATTGTTGACGGTAATATTTGAATGCGGGTTGTGATTTAAGCCAAAAACTCTTCGGTTCAACAATTCAACAGCATGCGCGCTCATTCAGTCTTCATCGCATTTTCGGTCATAAAATGATAAGTTTGAAAGTTTCTTTTTTGGCAGGCAGATGGACAAAGTATGAGGAAAAGCTTGCCTTTACCATTTAAATGTGCCCATTGGGGGGACGCGTGCATCCCACATTGCTTGTTATTGGAGATGTTTTAATTATCATTCGCATATTAAATGATTCACGTATCTTTAAATGTGAAGGGCAAAAAGGAGAAGGAGACACTGGGGGAGAGAAGTGGTATGGAGAATTTTGATGTGGCTGGCAGCAGGCATTCAGTCGATGCAAAAGCAATTGTAGGTCCCTACAGAACAATGATTCGTAGGCACACTCCAAATGTGTGTGCGCCATTTTTTGTTGGGAGTTTTTGTTGTTTTTGTTTTATTATGAAAATACGGTTTATTTTTGTGTATGTGTTTTTTTTTTCTTTTTCTTCTTTTATTGAGTAATGTGCAAACGACGAAATATGCATGAAATGAATTTCGATTGTTTTTCATAGCGGTGAAGTATACCCGAAAAATAACAGCTGAACATTTTTTGTGTGAAGAACAACAAAAAGAAATGAAAGAAGAGAATAACCGAACAACAACAACAACAACAAAAAAGACACAGAAAATTGAAACGAGATTGAAATGAAATAAATGAGCATAGAAGTGAACATTTGTGTAAGAAGACGCAGACGTTTACACATGGCAGAACCCTGGCCCACATTTCCTTGTTAATTACTTTTGGGTAACATATTTCAAAGTTTATAAATATATACGAGAATCGTTTCATTTGCTCTTTCTATGTGCTTTGCTCACTTGTTGTGTGTTTTTTTTTCGTAGTTATTTTTGTTGTTGTTGCTGTTTGTTCTTTTTTTGCTGTGGTTTACTAGATGTTTCTTTGTGTTTTATGTTTCATTTTGGGTTTTTTTTCCTCACAGAGTTTCACATTTTTTGTGTGTTGTTCCTCTTCTTCTTTTTTTTGTATTTAACTAACATTTCATGTCAATAATTCTTTGGTTCTTGTTTCTGCTTCATTTCGACTATACTCGCCCATAAATTTGCAAACACATGAAAATGCATCGGATGTGAGCCACAAACAGATTTTCCGTTACGGGTATGCTTTCAGCTCTGCACCACATTCGGCTTTATGGGCTTATAGGATTTCAAAATTCCCGTATTCCCCTCTCTCGTTCATTCACTCTTTTCTCTCTCTCTCACACACACACACCCAAAACACCAAATATCAACAATACAAAATTGAGTAAAATTGAAATTAAATCTTTACTTCAGATGTGAACATTGTCCGTCACGTATGTTTCATTCCGGAAATATACACCGAAAGTCGCGGCAGACTATATTTCGCTTTTTAACTCGAAAACAATAAAAAAAAACAACAGCGATTGCCAATGTAATCTTCTACACAAATGTTTATGTCTGTCGTTCGGTTTTTTTTTCTGTGTTTCTCTATCTCTTTCACTCTCCATGCGTTTAATGTTCGTGTTTGTTCCCTGTTCTTTCTTTGTGTTTTTTTTTTTTTTTTTGAAAATACCGCCAAGCGTGCGCCACATGCATAAACATCTAAATGTGTGTGATGTTTGACATATATATTGCCAGACTGTATGAAATTTAATTATTATTGCCTATTTATTTTCATTGTTCTGTTGTTGTTGTTGCGTGCTTTTTAACAATTTGGCGAAATGAAAGAGAGAAAAAAATGAAATGGCAATAATAGAGAGAGGGAGAGAGTGTGCAAGTGGCGAAACTAAAACATTGAACACGAACTCGGTTCTGTTGGGATTCGGATTTTTAGTCGATAAATGCCTTTATGTTCTCTAATGTGATTGCTACACGCTAAATAGCCAATTACAGTGATTTCATGTTGCTATTAAGCTATTGAACAGAAGTAATACTAGCTTTGATTACTGAGAGAAAAGTTACGAAGAAAAAAAAAGCCCAATGATGAAAGCTTTTGAACATCAAGTTGTCGCCATAACGTCATAAATTTTCGATTAAAAAATGGAATGTCAATTGCTAATATTTACTGTCACTGTATTAAATGTTGATGCGATAGTTTGCAGCACTTAATGCTGCCTTCTCTTTTTTTGTTCATGCCTTTATAAAAATCTATCTATGTAAATTAACTTCAAAAGCTCAAAATCCAGTGCGTTCGTTTTTTGGACAACCTTTTATCCACTTCCATTTTGCTTTTGCTGTAATACGCTCAGCTCACTCTCGGTTATTCTCTGTCATTAGATGATGTATCTGTGAGCTGAATGCTAATGAAGATATCCAGGTAATATTGAATTTATTATAGTTTTCACATTTTCAAAACAGGTACAACGAAGAAATTGTGTTACGCTCATGTTTTATTCAAATCATCTCATGCTGCACGACATCTTAAAATGTTCAATTCAATTAACGAAAATGTTCTAAACATATTAAGTTTTGCGAATGCGTTAATTTTATTTTAAACACACACAAAAAAATACGCCGTCTTTCATTAAGTATAATTTTAATGGTCCATTGCGTATAAATATTATGTTATGTTTGAATGTATTTTTGAATGTTTGAAAAGTGATTAGAATCTATCCCAGGACATTAAAGAAAATACTAATCGAACAAATTGTTATGTTGTCAATTAGGTTTAAAACGGTCCCCACTTGTATGGTTTTCATCGTTCAAATGATAGAACTGCTTTCGTTCGTTCCGTTTCGTTCAATTTTTATATCGTTCTTTCGATTTGATCTTCGTATCGTACAATGAATTGGATTGATTGTTTTTTTTTAGGTTGAAACCTTGACTCACAGCATAAAATAATCCCGACGCTATGAATAGCCGTATGACACTCTTTAAAAGCAATGCTTGACAGTTTAATCTAATTGGAAATTAAATGGTGTGGGAAAAAATAATTGTTTTTCATGTCTCTGTTTGACCATATTTAAGCCATATCAATTGGCCTTTTAAAATATCCACTTAGAAACACACAGGCGAAAATGTGCATTGATTTAGAAATCTTTATTATGGGCTCTAGCATACAATAAATTTTCATTTATCTTACGGTGTATGCGTATGAATACATGACCAATAAAAAAGAAAGAAGAAAAAAGCACACACACACACATTTCGTAGTAAAATTCCCATTGCGATTTGTCTACCTAAATGCACTACATTTAAGCGTAAGCATAAAATGTGAAATGGCGTGAAAGAGACGCAGAGAATATAGCTTCCCACAAGAGTCGTAAAAATCACACTCTGCCCGCATAACGAGTGAGCATTTTCCAATCACATATGTGCACACCATAAATATACAATACATATGCATGAGAGATGTGTGGCCATTATGCCGAAATTGAGTCCGGTGTACATTTTTGAATTTTTTGATTTTACAACGACCAAAACGACGAAAAGCATGTTAATGACGACTACATATTTTAGCTGACAATTAGTATAAATATTTCTCTCAATTTCATTTGTTTTTTTCTTTTTCTTCTTTTTTTTGTTTCTCGCAATTTTACTTCATTTTAATGCGCATATATACATTTGTCGCGCCTCCTTTAACTATTGAATTATTTTCATTTATATGATTTTTGACATTTATTATAACACATACTGGGACTTGGTATTGCATACGTAATGATACATAATGGTTCCATATGCCAGGTGGTGCCCGAAGGCTCGTGTACAATATTTAAATGTGCTTTAGGGTTTTTTTTAAGTTCTCTTTTTTAAAGCCTTTTTGAACAGTTTTTCTGAAAGTTATCATCATTTATAGAAGAAGATAAAAAAAAACACAGAATTTCATGAGAAAGAGAAATGTGATTAGCAGCAAGTTCTTTGTGGATAATTCTTTTGACTTGAAATAAAAATGAGAAGAAAGAGAGAGAGAAAGAGAAAAAAATGCGTTAAAATAGTCCTTAATTCCAGTTGCTTTAAGGATAAAGTATGTCGGTTGATGACAAATAACAACGAATGAAGAAAGAGACGTGTGAGAGTGAGACAAAAAAAAAACACCAACAACGACAACGAAGTACAACAACCAGACTCGCTTTCAAAAACTAGTGTGATGTGTGGATACACAGAAAAGAGAATTATGTAGTCTGCGCCAGTGATGAACTCAACTGCAATAGATTGAAATCGACGGGAACCTACAAACATTTGACTAAGTTAAATAACATATGATGGCAGACTTGGCGAATTATCAAAATTTCAGTTATATTTTGTTTTCCTCGCAATTTTCGTAATGCTTCACGTTTTGTTGTTGTTGTTGTTGCTCGGGGTTTTATTTTTTATTTGATTTTCTTTTTCTTTTTTCATGATTTTGACTTCTTCTCATTCTCTCTTGATTCTTATTTGCTCATATTTAATGTATATATTTCGACTGTGTGTGCTGTGCTGTCTTAGCACACATTCATTTCTCGAGACATCAACGTAGCGCCTCATAAAATCAAAGTTTATAAGTATAGTCAAGACGAATAAAACGAAATGAAGTGAGCAAAGAAGCAGAAAGACACACAACAACAAAGCCAATGCGATTTAAAAAAGAACAAAAAAAACAATTCTAGCAGCATCACCACATATCAGTATACAGACGAGAGGAAGAGGACGAGAGAGAGAGAGAGAGAGAGAAAATAAATCGAAATGTAGGCATCTGAATGTATGACATGCGTCTGCATATGCTATGTCGTTGACTCACCAGTGCCCTTTCAAATTCTTTCTGTCTTTTCTCGTTCAAAAGCATACCGAACAATTCTTTGTTGGCCGAATAAAATAAAATACCGATTTTTTTTTCTCGGTACAAGCAAATGGCAATCGTAAAATATGTATAAATTGAAGAAACAACAACAACAACAACAACAACAATAACGGAAAATGAAACAGAAAAAAAACTGAGAATTTGTGTGTTAAATAATCTCCACAAAATGCCGGACATAAATAATAATCATATTTGATTTGACATCATTTGATATGTTCAGTGACTGAGAACATCGATGTCATCCAATTCGAAAATGAATGCGTTTTTATTTGAGCACAATCAAATACAACGGTTTTTTGAGCAGCTTTTCCATTTGACTTGAAATGAAGTGTATCGAATATTTTCTATTTCAATGATTCTTCAATATTTAAACACACTATTGGAAACAAAGGGCTGTACCACACACAGGGAGAGAGACACACACACATTCGAACACATACATACGCAACCCTCTGACGTGTGCCATTATCATATCACACTCATACACACAAAAAGCACATTTAAATGAAATGCTTGAGCTTTCCATCAAACAACAAAGATAAGAAAATGCGAATAAAATTGGATATCATTCGCTAGCTATTGCTTTGCTAGTAGTAAATGTCGTGAATGTCGTTGTAATTGACGTTTCATTTCATTTGCATTTCATACGCATCGATCAAAGGCATCTAACATTTACATTTATGCCAATGGTTTGAGAGTTTTTATTTTAAGTTCTTTAAATTGGATTGGATGCTTCTTCCTTTCTTGTTGTTGTTGTTGTTGTTGTTGTTGTTGTTGTTGGTGATGGAAACATAGGAGGGGAGGATATAAAAATGCCAATGTTGTTGTAGTTTCGTTTTCTTTGCATTATTCTTTTTTCTGCTTAGAAAACAAAAAACCAAAAAAAAAAACAGTTCGCTTGAATTTCCGTATGCACTCTGAATAAATGGAATGACATCGAATGAATGCTGTTCGTGAATCGTGCATAATGGATGATGTGGACTCTTATTTATTTTCGGGAGAGATTTTTCAAAACAGCTTTTATGTGTTATATACATGTCTACTGCGAATCTATATACACATTGTATCATTTGTCATTTTAATGTAAGCATGTTTTCTGCAGCTGAAATAGCAGCAGCCGAATAAAAAAAAAAAAAAAAAAAAAATAATAGAAAAAGCAAAAGATGAAAACCGAAAGAAATATCATTTAAAAAGAAGAGACAGAGAGAAAGAGAAGAAAAAAACACACGAACAAAAACACACACTCACGAAAAAGATGTGAAACATACCTTGGGAATAAAGTTGGCGTACAACTGGCTCCTTGGCAGATCAGCTATTGAATTGAAGGGTCCTTTGTGCCACGTTCGCGTCTTGAACTTTTAGTTGTTAATCGACGTGCTATGTATTATCTGAATGCAATGAATGAACGGTATTGATAGAACACGGGCGCTACTTTGATTGATCACAAAACAATAAATTGAGACTATTTATTCTTCTTTTTCTTTTTCTTTTTCTTTCTCTTTTCTCGTTTACGGCAAATAGTTCAAATGTAGTGGAATTTGCATAAACATTTATATATTTAATGTTATCGAAACGAATACAATTTTCATGAACTTAACACACTTCGTATTCAATCACTTTTTTGTACAATTATTTCCGGTTGTGTTTATGTCGCATTTTCATTTGTTCCGTTTATTTTGTTGTTGTTATGTTCACACTAAATAGTCTTTGTATTTAATACACCCTTTTTCCAATTTATTTTTTTTTTTTTTTGTTTTCTTTCGATTTTTCTACACTTAAGGTAGTTAAGCCCTCCTGCCCTTTTGTATAATTTCGTTTTAAAATTTTTGTTTTTGTTTTTGTTTTTGTTTCCTTTCTTTATGTATTTCCTTTCAGTGTACTGGCTGATTTATTTACGCTTGTATGTAATATTTCATGCAGAGCGCAATGATTATAGAGTTTAATTATTTAAGTGAATCGTAGCGATGAAAAAGAAAATGAGATAGGAAAAAAGTACTTTAACTAACAGCTAGCTTTTGATTCGATTACTTTTTGCTTCGTCTTCCTCGTCTTTATTTGTGTTGTTTTAGTGCAGGGATAGCAGGAACCCTGCTGCTATGGATTCCCTTTTTTGCTCTCTCTCTCTCTCTCTCTCTCTCTTTCACTCTCACTCCGCACACCACTGTTCAGTTTATTCGTTTTATCGGTGTATACATATACAAAAAATAATTGTAAATAAATCTGTCTACAGATCAATGAGTAAGATAAACACGTCGATATTTAAGTTTAAAACTTTGTGTTCTCTCTGTTGTGTTCTTTGTTGTGGTTTTGTTGTAATTTAAAATATGAAATATTCTTTTAATATTTATTTGAAATTGTGTTTTTTGCAAAAAAGATTGTCCCACTCCAAATCGCAATGAATAAGTGCGTTCGTGGTATTTATATATTATTTTGTCATTTATAATTTTTGGTTGTTGTTTTTTTTTCTTTAAATTTATATTTATTTATTTGTTAATTTAATTTAATTTTATATATTTTATGTTTTTGTTGTTGTTTACTTTTAAAAAGAGGACGGTAGTTTTTATTTAAATTGGTTATCAATTATTTTGGTTAAGTGCATTTTTTTTTTGGTTTGCAATGCTGATTGGCTTAAATAAAATGACGAATGATTAAGAAATGATTATCGTTGGAGACATCAGTATTATACGTAATATTGCGTATCGTTTTGTGAGTTGAGTGAGTGTATTTTATTTGTTTTTTTGTTGTTCACTTTTTTCTCCGTTTCTCTTACTCTTACTCTCTCTCTCTCGTTTTTAATTCGTAAACATGGATTATGAATTATTATTTGTTACATTTCGTAAGCTTTTAGTCTTTTGGTTTTTGTTTGTTGGTAATTTCTTTGAGTGCTTTGTTATTGTAGTAGTTATTCGCACAGATTGCACGCGTTAAAATTAAAATTGTTTCACAACCATTTGAGAAGGAAAAAAAAAGTGTTTTTTGTGTTTAAATTTTCTTTGATTTTTTTTGTTTGTTTGTTTTTTTTTTTTGGTAGTTTGAATGAGTGTTCGAATTAAATGATACACACTGTATTTTGGTGGCACATTTCGTCCGATGATGGTTTAGTTGGGCATTTGTATTCTAAATACAGTACACCATATCGGTTGGATGGTTGATGTGGTAATTGTCATTATGTGCAACGTCTGTCACCATTATGGGCATCGCCCTCATCATCATTACCGTTGGCATTGCGGGTGCCTTCAGTTGAATGCACCGAACAAAACAAAAAAAACAAGTTTTTTTTTTCTCTTTTAACGTAATTAAATTTGTGTCGTATAATTGTTTTAAAAATGTTCAATTCGATTGAATCGCTTTAAATGATGCACACACACACACACTCAATTTTATATGAATAACACAGTAACATTTCATTTTGTCATGGTTTCTTTTGTTGTTGTTGTTGTTCAAATTGGGTGATGTGACTGCTGTTGATGATGATGCTGGTACAGATGATACGTGTCAATGGGCATACTCATTTCGAAATTGTTCACATGTTTTTTTTTTGTTTGTTGTTGTTGCTGTTGGTCGAATTCAATCCATCCTGCACACAAAAACCAAACCGTCAACAATTGTTTGTTATGTTTCACGAGCACGTCAATTCTATATCAACACATTTTTTTTTTGTTGCCCAATTTGATTGAATTCGAACATTGGTACCGCCGTATCCCCGTAAAATGTTCAATGTTTAAATCGTAGAATCAGCCATTTTTTGGGGGTGGGTTTTTTGGGGTTTTGATTCATAACAATGGGATGGAATTTGTGCAATGCAAATGTGCCACTTTGTCTCTCTGCTTACATCCCGCATTTTATATCCATTTGGACAACAACAAATCAATATGTGCGCGAGTGTGGCCGTTGTTTTATTGTGAATGCCGTCGCATTTGCATATCTTTGCTCTGATTTTCAAAAACTAATAACTATTTTGCTCACTCTCTGTTGATGTTTGTTGTTGTTGTTTTATTATTATTGTACATAAGTACACAACCATTTATTTACGTAAAATATAAAGGTCTGTTTTTATATACTTAAATTTTGTTTTCTTTTTTTCGTAATTTTTCTTCAGCGTATTTATTCACTCTATGAATGCTGTTTACTCTTTTGTATGTACAAGAAATTCATCCTTTTTGTTGTTGTTGTTGTTGTGGTTGCTTTTTTTGTTTGTTGTAAATAGAGTTTATTTGGAGTTTTACTTGTAGCGTATAAAATAATTGCATATAATGAGTGTGTTTTCACTATGTAGAAGAAAACAAAAAAAAAAAAAAAATACCAGTCGTATGAAATAATAAAATTGAGCAAATCTTATCAAGTACAAGTTTTATTACTTAATATATGTTGTGTGTGTATCATCGTAGCTAAAATCTCACTCTCGACATAACAGTTGTCTTATAGTTGGTTGCTGTCGTGTTGTTTTGTTTCAGTTTATCTTGTGTAGTTTTGACTTAATCTTTTGCATCAGATTGTTGTTTTCTTGTTTAGGTACACTTTGTTTTTATTTTATTTGATTTCTTTTGTTGTTGTTGTTTTTTTTTACAAATTTCTCTTGACAAATGTTTTTATTTGTGGTTGTTATTTTTTTGATTTTGAGTTATTGGATGTCCTTTCTTGAATAGCGGCAAACGAACATATTACGAAGATTGATGCCTGTTCATCTGAAATGTTAGAGATTGAAAGGAATGATGAACAAAACAACGAAAAAAAAATATCCAACCAGGGATAGAACATTATGAATTTCGAAATGCTTTCGAAATGGATGTAAAAGAAATTAACAAAAACAACGAACAACAACGAAAATAAAACGTTCTAGTTCTAAAACAAATATGCTAAAAAAAAACAACAGTAGTGTCCCTTCATCCTCTCTTGAAAACTGTCAACGCGATTATATCTGTTTTTTTTTTTGTTGTTTTCATATAATAACGAGCTAATGCGGCAGACGAAACTAACCGAAAAGAAAAGTACTTACCAATATTATACTAGGCAACATATTAATGTAACAATGTCACAAAATAAAAAGGAGTCAAGACCAAAGTTAACAACAATACACAGCAGCAGCAGCAGCAGTAGTAGTAACAACAACAAAAAAGAGTGGTGTTGTTTACTCAAGAATTAAGTTTAGATTAAGACACACTTAGAGTACAGTTACATATATAGAAGAACAGACAGAGAGGGAATAAGATAGGAGGGAAAAAAGAGCGAATGACATAGAGCAAAAACCAACAACAAAATGCAACCAACGGAGAAACAAAAAAGAAACACACACACACGCAGAGAGAAGAAAAATGATGATGATGAAGAAGAAAAACACAACACTGTATGCCCCCAAGTGTAATCCATCCCTTGTACAAGAAATGGCTTTGGCTTTGCAACGACGAAGCAAATTATCCACCGAATGTGTGTTATGGTAAATGACCTATTTAAAATTCTGAGTTCGCATTCAATGCAAAAGCGTTTTGAGGATTCGGAAAAAAGCCACTGCGAACTTCAATTTCACACCATTGGGCTAAAAGTCCATGCACGAAATGGTCTAGATGAAATGGGTAAGAGCGAACAACAACAACAACACGACAACAACAATAACAGTCAGTACATACACACACACTCATACTTTCTCACCGAGAAAGAGAATAAAACACACGCCAGAACAACAACAACAAAAAAAAGCGAAACGAAACGAAACGAAACTAAATTAAATAAATCAATGAATGGTCCATTTCTGTGGAAGTATACTCTCGAAATTGGTGTTTATGTAATGCGATGGTTGGATAGAATCAGAGAGTATATGTTGTTGACGCGCACCCGCGCATTCACACGCACAAATACATATCGTACATCCACCGTTCATCGTTACACACACACACAGCAGCAACATACCGTATAGAACATAAATATATAGAGATATAGATATCGAAATTATGTAAAAGAACGATGGCGCGCAACGGAAAAACCGTTCAACCATCGGAACCAACAACCAAAAAAAAACCCAACATTCGCAACATCGAAATATTTCCAACTCGAAAATTTTTCAAACGATGAATTTCGAGAGACACATGCTTCATTCAGATTTTCTCGAGACCGAAAAAAAACGTTATATAAATTTTTATTAGCATTGTTTACTTGCTCATTGTAGTGTGTTTTCATTGGGTTTTCTCTGGTTTCTCTTGAGTGTAATTTATATAATTGTTTGTGTATATATTGCGAATAATGTTCGAATGGCTTGAATTCGCCCTTTATTTGGTCAAGAGTTACTTGTGTTGTTAAATTGATTCGACAACACCAAAAACACAACACACACACACACCATCAGCACCAGTCGCACCATCAGCATCAGCAGATAGGTCGACACACAGAGGATCTTATCAAAAAAACAACTAAACTGTATTTTTATTAACACAACGGCCCATGTGAGCATGGCAGGCATGCTCTATTGTTCAAAAACCATCAAATCGGCAATGCACAATCCAGAGCATTTTCGGCTTGCATAGAGAGCAAATTCTCATTTGTTCAACAAAACCATCACTTTGGACCACCGTTTGGCAATTAGATGCGTACGCCCGCTTCAGAGTTGAATATTTTGTTACTGGTTTTGACATTTCATGCTGCTATTGCGTAACTAACTTTACTCTGTTCTGTATGCATGTATACATATTTATATATCGATGGCATCGATGGCCGGTGGCATTGTGAAATTAACATGTCTTGTTATTCAATGCCAATCTCAATGTATTAACTACTCGACAATGATAATAAGGAAATACTCTTGTTAAATAAAGTTTTTATTTTCGTTTCCGTTTGGTTTTTGGTTCCGTCAAGCTTTCAATTTCTCAAAGGTTACTTTTGAGCAGGCATCAAAATAATGCTCATTCAAAAACTGTATCCTGTTTGCTAATGTTTCATTATGAATTAAAGCTCAATGGTCCCCCTTGTCGTATACTTTAAATCGTCTTAAGTTACGTTTACAGGCCATACAACACCAACAACTGATGCTTCAACATTTGCAAACAACAGGTAACAGATGTGTGCTGTTACGAGTAGTTTTATAGGTGGAGCCATTACAGTTGATTTTAGTTTAGCATACAGATAGAAAAGGAGACCGAACAAGCAAGCGAACGAAAGTGTGAATGAGAGAAAGAGAGAGATCATGCTCAAACCACACGAACCGGTTGCATTTGTTCAACTCGGAAATAGTTTTTTTTGTTATGTTATGTTGCTATTTCTGTTGCTGTTGCTATTAACAATGAGGTACATAATTTTACGGCTTTGTGATAATCGAATGAAAATTGTTGAAAACTGTCCTCTAAATATTACCAGAGGAACAGCTAACGAAAAGAGACAAAAACGACAAGTGGGAGATAGAGAGAAAAAGAAGAAAATGAATGAGGAAAGAGTGTGAGAGTCAAGTGAATTGCTTAATCAAATCCAGAGTGTGCTTTCAGCGATAATTTATGTGACCACAGCACGGAAATGTACGCAATGTGCGTTTAGTATCAATTATGGATGTGTAAACAAAAAACCTTTCTCTCGGTAGAATTGACTGTGCAAATGTTGGCTGGAGTGTTTGCTTTTCCATAGGCTTTTGGAAAGCTGAGGATCGACTGCAAAGGCAGCTCAAGCAGTAGCAGCAGCACCCACCATCACCACCACCACCACCACTACCAGCAGCATCCTCATCATCATCATCAACTACAACAAGCACCACCTTGTTCACGTAAATTAAAATAAATATTTGCATGGTATATTCCGGTCGCCGTTGGCGAGTAATATTTGTCCATTGTCAATCGGAAGAATGGGCGAAAAATGTGTTCCTTATTAGAATATAGCACAAATATCATTGAAAATTTTGACAATTTAACTATAAATAAATGATCTTATTAATGAGCATACAGTGCCATCAAAGACGCAGCCATTTAAAGTGTTTTGCCGCCGTATGAATTGGGAATGGGAGGTGTGTGTATCATCAATTAAAATTCAATTTTCAATCATCTAAAATACTTAAGAGAGAGAGAGAGAGAGAGAGACAGAAAGAGAGAAAATCACAAAGCTTCAGCACTTATTTGCAAACATAATCATCTAAAATGTTTATGTGCGTATGCGTGTGCGTGCGTGCTTTTGACTGCTTGAAAGAGAAATCGCGTTCAAGCGTAACACAAATAAATTTATTTATTTATTTTTCGTTGTTATGGTTGACAGGTGATGTTCCAATAAATTGATAAAATCACCGCGGGGGAAAATGTTCGTACGAATTTCGAAGGCATCATCCCTCTGAAATGAAAATGGTTGCCGTTGTTCACGAAACCGAATGGTATTTGTCTTATTGTTCCACGGCTCTTATTATGTTTCATTGTTCATTTTTCACGTTTGATCGTTTGAAATGAACAATTATCATTTGTCACAGCATTTGGGATTTGTACACATTAAACGAACGGTAAATGATGATGTCTTAGCAACCGAAAGAAAGACCTGCTGAATGGATAGCACCACACACACACACACACACACACACACACGACGCAGAACAATAATGATAACAATGACAGAAAATCTCCACACTAAGCACATCGTCATGCAAATCGAAAAGTACGAATAGAATAACACGGGATTACCGTAGTCAGGTGGAAAATTGAAATCTACCTCAATATTTATTTTCATTTCGTTTTTCTTGTATTGTTTTATTTTTAAAGCAAGAACAAAAAAAAATGATACGACGATGAAGACGACGACGACGATGACAAAAAAGAGAGAAGAGAAGCACAAAAAAAAGTTACGAAGAAGAAAAATCATCATTTGCGCGAGCGGAGTTCAAGAAGTTAGGTATATAAGAGTAGAGAAAGCGATAAAAAAAAGAAATAAAAGTAATGGCGAAAGATAACAAAAAACCATGGAAAATTGCTCAACAAAGGCAAAATCATCTCTATGTGGGTGTGCATATTTTACAAAAATACCTTTTTTTTATCTGTTTATTTATTTCGCTGTGCGCTTTTTTATTTTGCTGCTTCTCTCTGATGCTTTTCAATCAGTCGTGAAAACAACAAACCGATTTTTTCTCTTTTCTCTTCTCTCAGTCACACACACACAGACACCACTGTCTCTCTCGTAGTTATTATTTTCCATCTTTTCAAGTGAATTTAAACATATTTTCAACATTAAAAAGTCAACATCACAAAAACAAATACAACAACAACAACAACAAAAAAACGTAGAAAGAATGAAAGAGAGTGTGTGTGTGTGTATGTGTGTGTGTGTGCAATGATGACTACACTACAGGTGTGAACTATATGTTTTGCAACAAGATTAAACAAAGTTCTGACTGAATGTTAGATACTCTTTCTCACAATGGACTACTTGGACTACCTCAACTTGGAATTTTATACAATACAATAAAAGTTTCTGTGGCAAATTTTACATTACAGCTATCGAAAATTGTATTGAGAGTTCTTAACTTGGCCACAATCTATGCAACTGATAACACCACAACAACGAGAAAAAAAATTCTTTTGAAATCTATTCATCTTCCAAATTTAAACTTACAGCACGCTTAAACACACACTCACTCACTCACATACACAATTGTCAATTTGGTTGGATGAAAAATTGACTGTGATTCGTTTCTCAGTAGATGCACTTCAATGAAGAAAATGGAAAAACCATTTTTGATTCATTCTTTTCTCTTCTTCTCCAATTTGGTTTTTACCAAACGTTAAAAAGTTTTAACCAAACAACAAAACCGTAATCAG
Source organism: Aphidoletes aphidimyza (assembly GCA_030463065.1). Lineage (NCBI taxonomy): Eukaryota > Metazoa > Arthropoda > Insecta > Diptera > Cecidomyiidae > Aphidoletes > Aphidoletes aphidimyza. The sequence continues at coordinate 29,483,289 of CM059998.1, read as the reverse complement.
TAGTAAATGGAGCAAAAGCCAATATTTTGAAAATGTGCAAAACTAACATTTTTGGTGGTGTTGATGAACTGGACCAAATGTTGGTATTAAACTGTTTATTGTATTCATCGTTGTGCTGCACGAAAAATTGATGGTTTGTAAAAATCGAACGAAATAAATTTGAAATACACACACACACACACACAAACAACATCAAACGTGTCCACTGTTTTTATTCACTTCACTAGAAAAAACCATTGCAGGAAATTTGAATGGGAACAAAAAACGAAATATTTAATGTTGGTTTGTTAATTCAACTCCTCGGGATGATGATACCGATATTTTAAATCAACTGACTTTTTTAAGGTATTTTTTGCTGTTGTTATTTATTGTGATTGAGTTTGAATAAAATATTTTGTAGCTTTATTTTCCCTCTTGACTGTAATACATTGTTATGTATGTTAAAGAATTTATTTTTTTTTGTTTGTTCGTGATCTATAATGGTTAAAATATAAAAAAAAAATGCGCTATGTAATGTGTGCATTCGATTACCAACTCTATTCAGACACTAGGAGAATTCGTGAAAAAATGTCTCTAGTATATCTACTCACGGTAGGTGAAATGCTATTTTCTTTTTTCTTTTTTTGATGATGATTCTCTCTCTCTCTCTCTGTCTCACTATGTGTGTTGGATTGGTTGTTGTTGTATTGTGAGAACCAAAAGGAAAAGAGCCGAAACGAATCTCACATTCGTTTGTCTGTTCGTATAAAACGAAATCTCGTGCCGGAGTCGATGCCTGAATGTTGTGAGCTCAAAACACTGAACATTCTGCGCCGTTCTCTCAATTTTTTTTTTTTTTGTACATTCCATCTCGCTTTTGCATTCATATATTTTCACACAGCATCACACTGCTGCCACAGTGACTGTATTTTCATCCAACAAGAGATTTTCCGTCGTTACGAATGTGTGTGTGATTGTGCGTGTGTGTTCATCTCTTTTTCTCTCTGTATCTCATGATGCATGAGTGTATGTGTGCATCTCTCTCTCTCTCTCTCTCTCTCTCTCTCTCTCTCACTCTCTCTCTTTCTATTTTTCTCTATCTCTCATGTGTGTATCCTAAATCGAAATGTGTGTACGCTTGTGCTTCAACTCATTGTACACTCGCTTGTTTTCATTCCATTTTCAATATTGGAAAATCTAAGAACAATTCAGACACTTGCTAGGCAGATATTTAATTTCAATTTGCGTTTTCCTTTCGCGCTCTTCAAACCATATCAAAAGGCATGAACGAGAATGCGTGCACTGTGTAAATGTTTTTCTTATTTTCCATTTGATATTTGCGTATGAACGCAAATAAGAGTGTTGAAAAATGATAGACGGAAGAGAGAGAGAGAGAGAGAGAGAGCGAGAAAGAGACGAAAAACCGAATGTGGAGAAAAACTCGATGAGAAAATTGAATTGCATAGAAAATGTGAAACGAAACATTTACAATTACATGCGTTCAAACATGATCCACGATCTGTATACTTTGACTGAATCACAAATAAGCAACAACAACAACAACAATAACAACAAAATTGTATGCTGAAAAGAAGATGCATCATGTATACGAGTACGTTCATATGCAAAGCTTCTAACTACAGATTTTCTATTCGATTCCATTAGATGATTTTCATCTCTGTCTCATGCACACGCACACATACACACAATGTATCTCTTTTACTCTGTCTTTGGGTCTTTGCAAATAATGCTGATTTTCCATGTCAATTGTTCCGTAAATTTCTAAACAAGTGTGCATGTCCTCACATATTTATTGTCGGTTGTTTGCCTAACATCTCTTGCTCTCTCTCTCTCTTTTTCTTTCAATTTCTCTCTCTCTCTCTCTCTCTCTCTCTTTCTCTCTCTCTCTCTTTCCCTTTCTCTCTCTTGGCGAAGTTGCTTTGCATCTTTCAGTTTTGCGAGTGTATTTCGGGATGATGCAGATGTGTACGTGATCAGCGTTACAACGATGCTTACGTGTATGCGTTCATGATAATGATTTTGAGGGAATACTCAAATACACCGGTCCGATTGGCGGCCATTTTCATGCGACCCAACACACACTCACAAGAATCAACTGTCTCGAATTTCCATTCAAAAGAAACAACAAACAATTCGCCCAAAAGCTTTTGACTTTGACAAGAGATATTCAATTGGGAAAATAGTCCGCATGTGGGGTCCAACCGCGATACGTATGATGCTTATCATTTTCGTAAATTCACCAAATGTTTTTCCTACTCTCTGGCATGCGCACATCAAACGTCAATAATTTTAACGTAGTCTATGTAGTTTCGCTGTTGGGCGAAATCTAATGAAAACGAACGTTTTGAAAAAACAGTCAAATTTGTGCTAATGAATGTGTCGTATACCACTTCATTGAGCTTAATCTCTTTTGATGGTATGTATCGCACATCAGTAAATCTATATGTAGATATTATATAAAATGTACATATGCACAAAGAGCACAAGGCATCATACATTACCGATATATGTTCAAGAGGATACATACATCTACACAGACACATACACATAGACATACACACTCACTCACTCACTCTCTCTCTCTCTCTCTTTCTCTCTCTCTCTCTCTCTCTCTCTCTCTCTCTCTCTCTCTCTCTCTCTCTCTCTCTCTCTCTCTCTCTCTCTCTCTCTCTCTCTCTCTCTCTCTCTCTCTCTCTCTCTCTCTCTCTCTCTCTCTCTCTCTCTCTCTCTCTCTCTCTCTCTCTCTCTCTCTCTCTCTCTCTTTTTCTCTCTTTCGCCGTGCATTGCTCTCTTTCTCCTCAACCGATGAACCATTTCGGCAATTAACATTTTTCAATTCGTATATATTGTGCGTTAATATTCCCTTCAAATATCTCAGTGAATTTCGATGAAATTTATGTCATACACTGTTCATGTTGTTGCTGTTGTTGTTGGAATTTTTTCCTCGTTTGTTTGTTCGTTTCACTCAAATAAATTTATTGTCTCCCATGAGTTATGTACGGGGCCCCATATAGCAGAGTCTAAAATACGGAAAATTCAATTTTACTCCAAAGCTTCATCGCCATTGTTTAATGGCACCATGATGCAACCTTTCATATGGCTTCCTTACAACAACAACCACCAAAAAAAAAAAAAAATTAATAATAATGAATTCAGTCTCAAGAGATTCATATGAGAGAAGCATGCTATTTCCCATTTTTATTTTCATCTATCTTTAGCTCGATCAAACGTTGAATTAAATCATAATTATCCGCAATTTCCAATTCAAATTTCTTTTTTTTTTCTTTTTTCATTTATTAAATTTAGTTTGGTGTTGGTTGGTTCGTTTGGTTGGTTGTTGAGTTGAGGGATACAGTCTATTACAACCGAAATGGTACCGATTCATTTGAAATGCTGATTGGTGTAAATTCTTCGTCTGTTTTTTTTTCTTCCTTGGCTGAAAATGTGTTAATTGAAAAATGTTTGACGCCAAACGTGGGATTTAGTCTCAATACAGTACCGGTTGGTCAGGAGGAAAAAAACAAATTTACATAATTGGCATACTGATTGCATATTTATACGGTTTTCTGAACTAAAGAATGCGCTTGAATAGATCACAAAAATATCGAATATGGCCTGGTTTTCAATTCGATCTGCCTACACTACACAGCATTGAGGTCCCTTCGTTAGAATTCATATTCAGTCTGGAATACGGGAAAAAACTGTACTATGTATGAAAACGATATACAATTATGGAAAATGTTGCCTTAGTAGTTGCTTAGGCATAGAATTTGATTCGATGGGAAAATTTTGTTGGCAGAAGATGATGTTGCATTTTGTAAATAGGTAAATAACAGGTGTTTTTCCATTTAGGCGGACAGGCAAAATCGAAAATTTTGGTTTATGCTGGAGCATTAAAGTCTTAACCAAATTTTTTTTAAACTGATAAAAATGATGGGGAATCCTCTTGGTTAAAAGTTGTTGTGCAATTTAAATGATATTTTAACACACAAAATACTGTCTACTTAATTTAGTAATTCCAATAAATTATTATAGTCCTTGCAGATCAATTGGGTTTGAAAATGCTCCATAACCAATATATGCGAGCCCTCTGCAACAACACCATCCAAATTACGAGAATAAACAACATAAATATGTAGATGTTTAATAAAACATTGTTTATACATATATTGAAATGATGATAGTGAGAACCATACGAAAACGCATATGAATACGAAAGAGAATCCCATTAAATTCAAACAATAGTTGTTTCAAAAACCAAATAGATGAGAATAGATATTTTGGGGAAAAGGGATGTGGTTGTTTAAAACCAATTTCAAAGATGAGAATGAGACTAAGAGTAAAAGAGAGAGAGAGAGAGAGAGAGAAAGAGAAAGAGAAATAGACAAAATCAAGCTAAACTGTTTAATTAGTGTATTGGCACACAACCATAAGCATTATATATATATATATATATATATATATATATATATATATATATATATATATATATATATATATATATATATATATATATATGAATGGGCTATAAACGTGCAAATAAGAATCCATTTAAGAAACATAATGTTCGTAGCTCGTTGTTTAGCATTAATATGTATTTTATTATCGATAAAATGCCTCTCCCCTCCCCCAAACAAACAGAAAAACAAATTATTCCCGTTCAATAAATACTGCGAATTGATTTCTTTATTACCATAACATGCATTGGAATGTGCGAAACAACGTGCCATAAAATATAATTCGCACATACCAAACTAAAGCCACGACTTGTATATTGCTGTGTGTGTGTGTGTGTTTTTTTTTAAATCTCTCTGCCATTAACGGACTATTCGCGTAAATGAAACGAAACACAAAGTGAGATAGAGATAGGAAAAATTGAGTAAAAGAGACCAAAATCATATTTAATGCCGCTTTTTTTTCGTCTTTCATAAATTGAAATACGAAAATTTTTCCCGTGTCTTTTTTTTCTTTTCTTTTTTCTTTTTGATCCAAGTATTTTAATTGTCAGCATATGAATATCAACGAGAAAGAAAAATGTAAGCAAAAATAAAAAAAAAATGAACGAATGAAAGAGAGTATACACTAAAAAAACATTTTCAACAACCTACTCATTTAGATTTACGTACATTAGAAAAGAATTTTGTCGAGGCAAAACGAAGGAAAATGAAAGAGCAAAAAAAAACCGAAAAATTAAAAAGCCAACTAATGTGATGTAAATTTAGAAATGTGTAAACAAATGATGTACGTTATTTGTTGTTGTTGTTGCTTTTAACATGTGTGTCTAGTAACTTTTGCCACCCACAAACACAGTTCGTTATCGTTTTCGATACAACAGCCAAACACCCAACAACAATTCGAAAACCGATTTTTTGTTGTTTTTTTTGCTTAATTTCGACCTCTGCGACAATTATTCGAAAGTCGTGAATTTATACCGGTATTTTCACCTCTGATTGTCGCTCATCTAACAAAATCTGACACGGTGGGGTCAAAAACGTTTTTACGTATGCTGTGAAAACAGTTTGATCTAAACCGACGCCATATCGTGTATGGCAATCAACATGGCATTTTCACTTGTTCGCGTGGTGTTTTTTTGTGTGTGTGTCTTTCTTCTTCTCTTCGGAGATCGCATTGACGGTGTGCAGCTTGGATTTGTCAACCGGTACGGTTTGCGTATGGTGTTCGTAGTCAAAATGCCTTTTGCTAAATTAGATTATTGTCTTCGTTATAGTTGGTTCATGTTTTCCTTTATCCCCTCTTCCGACTATTTTTAATCCTTTTTGTCGAAATGTTATTTACTCAACCGAACACCAAAACAAGAACACACGAATAACAATATTTGCGCCACGAACCAACGAAAGAATGAAACCGAGACAAATAACAATAACAACAACAACAGCAAGCGTTTGCGCCAACCATCCAAGCATCTATATGAATGCGTTGACTGCCGTCGACTACAATTTGGAACCCAAGATAAATTAATTTATTTATTCTAAAGTAGCTAAAACCTAGTGAAACATTACATAGGAATATGTTAATTTATTAACTATGGCTACAGATCATGCTAATCTACTTCTCGCGCTAATCTTCGCTTCTTTCGTATCATACTTTATTCATGAGCATTATTCTCTAGTTTATATGTTTGCCATTGTTGCTATATTGCTCTCGTTCATTCACTTCCTTCCGTTCATTTGGTTTTTTTTTTCATTTTAGATGCTTTGTGCAATGATACCAACAATTATCCACATGAATTATTTGCAATTTTGGAAAATTTATTTTTAATTTTCGCCTCTTCTCTTCCTCACACCGCAAACATTTATCTTATTCCGTGACTGAAAACAATAACAAAAGAAACATTGACCACAAAACGAGCATTTTATGAATATTTGTGGTTTACCTAATTGAAATTGGAACTGAGTGTCAGACACAGGCAAAAAAGCACACACGCACACAAACACACACAAAAAAACTGCTTGTTTTTCTTGACATGAATTTAAGGCGATTGAAAAAAGCGTAGGAATGTTTTTTTTTGTATTCGGGCAACTTAGGAATGCCATTAAGGAAATCGATTGTGGACAAATGTTTTGGTCATTTTAGAAAATGACTTAGTTTTTGAACACTCGTTGTTGTTATTGTTGTTGCTTTCTTGTTGGCCTTTTCACCCATCGGTCTCATCTTTTTTGGTGGTGCTCTTATTCCCATTTTCCTGTGGCAACTGTGACATTATGAAAGTTACAATCTACAATGTTTGCGATAAAAATGAATGAACGTTACTATTTATTTGATCGGCCTTAAGTATTTTGTGAAGTCAGTTTTCATTAGTTTTTCATCCCTTCGGAATGGTTCTGTGTATGTGTGTATGTTTTTTTTTCGAGGGGTGGTTGTTGTTGTTTTTGTTGTTGTTGGGGAGCAATTTGTCAAATAAAACATGAATATTTTGTTTACACAAATGTTGATGGTTGAATGGATGGTGAGAGATGTGAGCATGTATCGCAAACAATTTCGTTGATTGAGAAAGTGGGCCGATGTTGGCACTCAAATGTGGTGAACGTGGACACTTAAATTAGCTGTATATTTCTTATCAGGTCTGTTGATTTGACGGCTGTGGCCATCGTTGCCAATAGGTTCAATTTTGTTGTTGTTGTTGCTGGTTTTTTGTATTTGAGTTAAATTATGGCCACATTAACTCTAGTGCTAGTGTGTTATGCATGGTTATCCCAAGAACCTTTTATTTGAAACCACTTAGGAACATTTATTGAAACATTAAAAAACACCAGCCAATTGTAATGTAATGTCAACAAAGCAAGTGCTTCGTTTCGTTTTTGTTTCTGTTTTTGTTCCTCATCGCAATTCTTCAATGCATCCGTTATGTTTTTAATCAGCTCAGACGAGGTTAACCCCAAGCCACGCTACTATCAGCATTTTCTCTGTCTGAATTGGTGGAACAACAATATTTATTCATCTATTTCGTAAAATAGTCAAATTCATGTGAATGCTTTTTGCATCAACCGTATAAATTGTGTGCAATATGCTAAAGTAAGCTGTATGACATGGAGCCGTCACTGAATTTCAACCAAATTCTTTTACCACAACGTCTCGTTCTTTATTCATAAATTTCGGTTAGTGTGTGCATGTGTTTTTTTTGCATTTTGGAGATGAGAGAGTGAAACTATGAGCAATGAGCAAAACACATTTAAACTCTAGAGTTTTCTCGCAACGAAACAATTTTAACGAGTTAAGCCAAAGAATGTGACAGCACATCTCGCTCCTCTGTTTGAATGTGTGTTTTTTTTGGTGTACTGTTGTTCACATTTCACCAAAATGTTTGCCAACTTTAAAACTAAACGCGTAATCAACATCACTTTATGTTGGGTACGCGTAAAATTTTCATAAAATTTATTCAAATCTAAAAATATATGTAGTAATAAGAGGCGTTTGCAACGTTTTCATCATTGAGATAAGCCGATTGAAGGCTGTCAACCAGCCTGCCAATGTGCTCTAATGGTTCTGGATTTTATCATGCTTACCTTTTCAAAATATATCGATTATATGTTAATAGTATGATCCAAGAGCAGTTGAATTGGGTTGTTTTTTTTTTATTTCAACAAAAAGTTCACACACACACAAATACATACCAGAAATGAGAGAGAGAGAGAGAGAGAGCTCGGGGGGGAGCTGATGGAGCGAATGAGATGAATAAGCAAGAAAAAAAAAGAAGAGATACCGACAGAGAAGGAAAGTGCGAGAGACAGTGAAACAGGGACACAGAAAATACTTGATATAGGCATTTTTCAATTCAATTCAAACCGCCTATATCTATATCCATCTCACAGGATGTTTATTCAAAGCCATTCTTCGAAATATTCCGGCACTCAATTTTTATATATATATTTTTATAAGATGGCTCTTGTCTCGATAAATCCGCTCACTTAAGCTGAATTGTGAATATGCCACTGTACAATTTGTCTCGCTCGCTCGTTCTCGCTCTCTCTCACTTTCTCTTTCTCTATCTAAAAGCAGCAAGGGAAAAAAATCACTTTTACGTAGAACATTTTCGTTTCGTTCGCTGAGTATGCTGTTATGCATTGAGAGTATGTCGCTTCCTTTTTACTTAGATGCGAGAAAATTCATCTGTCAACACGCTTTTATAATGCATGCATTTGCATTTTCTTTCTCTCTTCTCCCGCGTTTGCTCTTCCACATTCTGTTCGGCTCCATCGATTGCTGTGATTACGCGCCGAGAATGACACGACAAGACAAACACATACATTTCTATTGGTTGAACCAACGTCTTTTCAATTGAAAGCCCGAAACACATCACACAGATGATATCGAGTATGAAATCAATATCAATAAGAGATAATAGCTCTTAATTTGAAGAGAAATGGTTTAAACCATGGTAATCGAAATAAGTTGACTATACCGAGTGACTGTAGACTTCAGGCAATGATTTTCATGTACATCCTGTCATATTCATTTTCAATAAATAAGGACTTTGCGTTGCGTTCGTTAGTTCGTTCGCTGCTGTGTGTATGTGTGTGTGTGCGTGTGTGGTTTTTTTTTATATAGAGTACATTGCGAATGGTTGTGTGGAAATTAATGATAAAAATGCGGTTCCGTATAATTTAGCCACCATGTTTTTGAATCAATACATTTTGAAACATCAATCCATTTGATTTCGAAAGAAAAGCAGGAAATTCGCAATTGATAAAAATTTATGCGAATTATAATGCTTGTGTGTGTATGTGTATGTTTAAAAAAAACAAGAAAAACGGTATCGATTTTGTCGATATGGAGCCAGTCCCATACGAGTGATATTCCTTATGGTTGTTTTTTCTGTGTGACTCGTCATCAACGTTAACTAGAACTTCAATCCACAAGCAATGTGATACCTTTTCTCCCTGTTGCTGTTGTTATTATTCTTGTTGTTGTTGTTGTTGTTGTACATTTCCTTTTTCTTTCGCTAAATCGAAAAAGACAATGAAATTTTATTGGAAATTGTTTTTTTTTGTTGTTGCTCGCTGGAGTTGGCATATTGTATCGGTGACTTGAAACTCACTGGAACAAGGTGTATGGATAGCATTTGAAACACATTTACTACAAATTGATACCGTGTACGAAAAACGCCCGAATGGCTTATGTAAGAGCTATCAAACCATATTACTCAGTTGGGGATGATTTGAAAACTCAAGGAGTAGAACGGTGCCATTTATGTTCATTCTGGCTTTTCGCTTCGCCTCTTCAACTTGCTGCGTGTGTAAATTGGTCCACATTGGAAATTGTCCGATGGTTATACGATACGATATTGATGCATCTTATCAATACGACCGTCATCAATGTTCAAGATATGTATTTTATCATTTTTGGTGGTTGGGTATGTGTGTAGGTGTGTGGGTGTGTGAGTAAACATTGCAGCCCATCTATTTGAAAACAGCAAATTAATGCGATTTCAACTATTTCATTTGATTACATTTCAAATATTTGACCTGCAGGCCATTGAAATGTTCGAGTATTCCATTGTGTTTAACAGCTCTCTTGTTCATCATTCATTTGGATGGTAATAGATCCCATTGAATACGAATGATGAATGTGAACGGTGCAATAATGTTGATAAACATTTTTTCATCAAAAATTATTTTTTTCGATTTGAAATTGTACGGTTACAGTACAGTCAGCGAATCTGTGTATTCAATCGTTTCAATATTATATTCGTTCGTTGATTACGACATTTCGATTTGCGAAATACGATGTGCTGAATAGGCCAAAACACATAAGAGGAAGCAGTGAAAAAGAAAGTTAACATTCTAATGCGCGCAAACACACACACACTTTTAATCTCGTTCTCTTGTTCATCAAAATAGACGTATTTGTTTTTAATAGCACTCCAAAAATATGTAATCTCGTGTCCAACGTCCCAGATAAGAAGACACACAGAGGGAGAGAGCGAGATGGAGGGAGTGAGAGCAAGTGAAAAGTCGAACTTTCTTACTGTAAAACTGAAAACAATATTATGTGAACACAAGTAAGCTCATCACAAGCTGATGTTTTACAACTCAAAATCTCGTTTAAATATTTGTTACACCAAAATGAATTACACAGTTGAAAAATCTTACTTTGTCGTAGCACAAGCACAGAAACTCCAATTTCTCGATCGTACTCTTCATTTTAGAGATGCTGTCAAATGTTAATGCTGGCGCTGCTATTTTGGGAGAATAAGCTAAGATGATGAATAAGAAGAACGCTTATACCGCAATAAAAGAAGAAGAAAAAAAAAACTTTTACTAGTTGATTTTTCACAAGTTCATGTATTGCGGGTGTCTGTTGCTGTGGGTGATGATTTTGTACTGGTAAAACGTTTCGTTCCCAATGTTTACATATTCAATTCTTTTTTCTGTCTTTTCTTTCATTTTATTTATTTTTTTTTTTTTTTTAAATTTACTCAATTTATGAAGCAGCCCACAGTAAAATATTTGCTCAGATTTATGATTTTCGGCGATACATAAAATCTGAATAAATCAATAGTATCCTTTGCAAGCGAAGTTCCGTTCAGTGTTTCGTCCCATTTTCATGTTCCATCCACCACTCAATGCAAATTGAACAAATTTATGGCAACATCATGAATTGATAAAATTATATACATTTATATATATAAATATATTTTCTATATAATATTCATATTTTTGTTGTTTTTGTTGTTGTTGCTATCGATGTGCGTATCTTCATCGTCAATATCAACCACATCGATGAAGCTGTTCAATGCACGCCAAATTAAAATTCTGTTCACATGAATTAGGATGTTGTTTCATCATTTTAAATCGTTTACACATAGCACATGAACGAGCCGCGTCACTTTATGCATGGCTTTAATCAGAGCGAGAAAAAAAGAGTGTGCAATGTTATACACATTTTATCTGCAAAGAACAAAGTTTTTTGTTGTTGTTGTTGTAGTACCAATACAAAAGGGATGACGTAAATAAACTAACAACATTAAATGTTTTTCATCGTGCGTTTTTTTGTTTCTACGCCATTTTTTTCCCCTCTCAGATCATTCATTTGTTGTTGTTGTCGCAGATTAAGAACGACGACGGACTCGCCGGAATTTATCCAATTCAAGATTTGAATACTGACGGAAGTTACAGTCCCAAATTTTTTCGTTCGTTCTTTCTCTCCTTTTTCGGTGTGTTGTTGTTGTTATTGTTATTTCTTTTTTTTTTTTTGGTTGGTTGCTGTTGAGTGAATCGTTTCTTTTTTTGTGTGTTCGTCGATGTGATGAAAAGTTTACAATAGCCCGTATTGTGAAGCTCAACCATTTTCTCTCATATACTTCTTCAACATGAATTTCCACCACAGTCCCCAAAATCATCATGCATTTACACAACGAACCCTACGAGTAGCTAAGGATATGTAAATCAGTCTTTCAAATCGTTAGTCACTTCAAACGATTTCGATTGCTTTTCAATAATCTCACTGCTGTGGTGATGTTCGTTGGATTTTCGGATAGGATTGCCAATACACACACACACACACTTCTAAAGAAAACAGATTCAAGTAAGGCAAAGAAATGTAGCATTGTTTATTATTTGATTTATGCTTGTTACAAAGTGCTCATGCTTTTGCACAAAATTATAAACCGAATGGCTTTAGCAAATTTTTAAAGCTTTATGAAATTAATTTTCATGAATTGTTCAGGGCAACATTTTGTGGGTAAATTATCCAAGTATCACAAAAGATTGTTGAAAAAAAAAGATTGAAACGGAACAAGAGAGAAATTGTAATGGCTGTGCACACGCTCAATCTTACTGCAACAACCGACGATTTTTCCAATTCGTTTTCCTTTTACATTTTTCTATTATATTGAACAAAAAAAAACATACACACACACACGAACAAATCATATGCAAGCACACGATGTTTTCGATCAACAGAATCATTTCGTTTGAAACATATAATAAATCTTTGAAAATGTTAATTTTTCAAAATGAAAACATTCATGTTTCATGGATAAATGAAACACACACACACACACAAAATGGAACAGGGTAAAAAGAGCAGAAGAGCATACGAGGTAGAATTTATAAATCGTAAAAAAAAGATGCATGAATTTCAGTAGTTTGAGCTACTGTTAACGCTATCATCGATGGCAACAACAATAACACACACACACAAAGTACCATGGATTGTGTCGTTGTGCGAGCAACTCGATTTCGACTAAAATACCATCACTAAAATCCCCCCCATGTAAATGTGTAAAACGATGAGATTGCGTTGATTACATATTGCTATTTGATTCGTAAGCAAACGTACACAAACGCTTTCATCACATTGAAGATTGATCCCATAAATCGATTTTCATGACATGAATACTTAATAAATTTAACAGAGAAAATAAAACAAACAAACAAACAAGCAAAAACATCGAAAGCGAAAAATGTTATTCGAATAAATTTACTTTGGCAGCACTTCAAATGTAACTTAATGAATTCAAAATGAATAAAGTGTTTTTTTGTTGTTGTTGTTGTTATTATTATTTTCGTGTGTGTATTTCTTCTCTACATTTTAAATATCAATATCGTTCTAATTCATTAAAACTATCCGTAACAAAATTGGTAAAGAGAGACTCTCTTTGAGACAGAAACAAAGAAAGAAAGAAAGAAAAAAACGTGTCAATGTGTGTGTGTGTGTGTGTAGCAAATCGATAGACAATATAATGCCAATTGATACCAATAGCGCACACACTAATCAAGTGTATTGAATTCGATGTCTTTCAGGAATCATTCAATTTACTTTTTGCGTTAATTGAATGGATTGGTCCAATCTATCCGCAAAAAAGAAGCACAAACCAAAATATAAACGATTACCCGATTTCTCGGTATTTTCGTGTCAGGTCCATTTGATTGGTCGCAACACTAACAAAACATTTTGGACGCGAAATAAGAGTGAACGAACAGCATGATACATTCACATGCAACGGGCTAAAATAGTAAGTTTCGAATTTCAGTCTCAATTCTCTGCGTTCGTTCGTTCGTTCGTTCGTTTAAGTCGTTTCGTTCGTTTCGTTATCATCCAGTTGACCTTAGAGTGTGTATTCGGTGTGCACACCGAAGTATACACAAACTCACACTCAAATATCGAAATGTTGGGCTGTCATAGCAGTTCTCTCTCTGTCTATATTAAATGCCTTGTGTATGATCAACATTTTGTTAAATTAGCATTTCGACTGGGAAAATCACAACCTGTTTGATTTGTTGACAGACATGACAAAAATCTCTTAATACTGCTTATTCCCATTCTTGTGTTGTGTGTACTTCTTTTGCTCTATGTTTTCTTCTTTTTTTTTCTTCAGTTTTTGAATCAGCATATCGAGTCTAGCTATTTCTTTTATTTCTTCTTTTTTTTCCTTCATCTGCCTGTTAATCGAGGCTTGTTTTCAGTTTTGCGTCGTAGGTCATGTCAAACTGATCATTGTGTGTTTTGTTTTTCAGTTCAAAAAAACGTTAATCAATTGCATTTTGTGACTTTGGCCACATCATTTTTTCAATTATTTTAATTCACTGAAACAAGTTCGAATCGAATAGACAAAAATCATGAACTATTCGTTCATTTTAAATTATTTAGTTGTACTGTTTTTATTATTCGAAACAGCGTATGCAGCAGGCACATTTCGTGAGCGAGCTAAAAAATTCTGTAGTGAGTAAATATTGTGATTTCGTAACTGGTTTTTTTTTCGTTGTTGTTGTTGTTGTTGTACCGAAAAAAAAGGGAAAAACCCGACTGCTTTTAATGTATTCATTTGACGTTTTGATCGGTAGGACTGTCGAAAAAATGCAAGGTACGTGAGGAGAAGAATTATGATTACAAAAAATTGATGAAAATCAGCGACATTCCCGGCATACAAGTAAGATTCCATTTACATTTGTTAGAATATTTTGATTTCAGTTAATCTGATCGATTTACTTATTCGATTTGATTGTTGTTCCGTTTTTTGTTTGTTTTATTTCTAGCCGTCCGGTTATCTCGTGAGAATACCATTTTATGTATTGGCACCTCGAGATGCGCATATTGTCTTTTCACCCACCGAATCACCAAACTGGACACGCGACAATGTCTATGAAATATGTAATTTGATTTTGCTGATTAAATTTACATTGAACACCAAAAATCCATCAAAATCGCATCGAACAGCAATTATATTGGTTTTCTTCCAAGGCGATTGAGTCACCACTTGGGTTGCTCTTTCTCTCCCTCACCCAGACACACACACAAACACACCGTTTTTACGGCGATGTACCTTTCTCAAATACAGTTTCAGGCGATGCTTTTTGAGTTGGGTCACTTCTGTGTGTCTCTTTTTTGTTGTTGTTGTTCGTTCGTTGTAATCGAAATGATTTTGTGTGTATTTTTTGGTATTTTTCCATTTTTTTTTTTTCTTCTTTCGATTAACTCATAATTTGGATGTTTTACGTTTGGAATATTTAGTGGTCGGTGGTTGGGCAAATAATCGAACGTTGATACGACGAAAGCGACAAGACTTCGATATAACCGTTGAGTATACATTTAATGTTTTACGCAAAGATGACCCACTGAAATTGCTCATTGAAATCTCAAATGGTAAGTGCTCACTGTTTCTCTGTCTCTTGGCAATGGGAATACATGTTGTTTTTTTTCTGGTTCGATGGCGAGATTCTTTTTTTTTTCATGTTGATGCTATGTAATCGAGGTTGAGTCGTACGGACTCAAACATATGTTCATTGCATTAGCCAAAAATAATTCTTGAAAATCTAATTTAAATCGGTGAATTTTAGATAGGGTCTTGTTAACGCGTAATAAAGTAGAGAAATCGCTTATTATCACTTCACAAGCTTCATTACCGTCAAATTGTTTATGACGAAAATTCATTGTGATTATCATGATTTTGGAATGCCGTCGCCAGAAAGAAAAAACCCCAATATGCCTGACACACAAAAAAATCTTCTCACTTTTGTCTTCTTTATTGATGTCATTGTTATTGTATGTGTGTTTTTTTCTTGTTAATTCGCAGAGGGAAAAATCAAAGTCTTCATTGAATATCAGAAAGAGCCGTTAGCTGTGGCTGAGGATAAAAATGTGTTGCCCGTGAAATATTTTGGTTTTGCATCGTATGACAATTCGTTGGCCAAATTTTTCTACAACTGTGAGGGTGAACATGCTTACCAAGATGACGACATAAAGCAACTTTGTCGATATGCTGACGCAACGGAAAATGAATACAAAGAGTTCTATAAGATAACCGATATAACTGGCATTCGTTCAGAGGGCTACATCATCAATTTTCCATTTTATATTCAAGCTGAACGTGATGCTCATGTTCTTTTGACAGCCGTGCCCATGGCAAATCGAGAAGCCAACGAATATGAAATACGTAAATATTCAATTACACTCATATAAACAGTCATATATATATATTTTTTGCTTCTTTTGCTCTCCTGTGTTCGTTTAAATTTTTTTTTCGTCAAATTTTTTCCCTTGTTTGCTTTTCATTGCCATCTTTCAAATTCGATATTCGAATTTAGTTGAAAAGTGGTGAAATTATGATTCATCCATATTTATGAATTTGGGTTTTTGCAAATATTATTTTTATTTTTTTTTTCCCAGTGATCGGAGGGTGGGCCGGAACGCGTGTAATCGTTCGTCGAAAGCAGGGAGCAAATGTTTTGCGTGAAGTTCAACTGGTGGATATTTTGGCAAATGACAAATGGATTGCGTTTTTGATTCAAATTACCACACGTACGGATGCAATAAATTGTCTTTTCTACTTTTTTTCTCTTTTTCTCTCTCTCTCTCTCTTTTTATCCACATTTTCTTCTATATCTCAAAATACGTATGACGTTGCTAATGCATTTATTTATACCTTTTGATTTCAATTCTTTTTTTTTGTTGTTGTTGTTGTTGCGTTGGGGATTGACATTGTAGGAGGCGACATTAGAATATTCCGAAAAGAGGACACACACTCATTCAAACTAATGGCTGAAGCATATGACCCCGAACCACTTCCCGTCGAATATATCAGCTTTGGATCATACAATACAAATCTCGTAAAATTCTATTTCAATTGCTCATTTAGTTTTGCCACACCAGATGCGGTTTACGACACCACCGACCATCCTCTCCTTGCCAAAGACGTGCCATCATCCATCGACTTGAGAAATTGTATGTGGCGAGTTTTCAATTATAAAACGAGATTTAAAAAAACAAACAAAAAAAAACCACCAACAACAACACCACAATCAATTAGTTAATCTCTGCATTCGGTTTTCTCTCTTTGTGTGTGTTTTTTTTCTTTCTCTCTTGTTTCTTTCATGGAATGTGCTCATGGGCATCAGTCCTCGTCACCAAATGCGGCTACTATTCAATTTCTGACTACGACTACAAGCATTTTGTCAAAATCAGCGACATTAAAAATTCTCAGCCAGACGGTTTCATTCTTCGCATTGTATTGTACATTCAAGGAGCACGAGATGGTAACGTTTTACTTGCAACATCTGATCATCCGAACTTTGAACGAGACTTTGTCTATGAAATTGGTAAATAATAATCATTTTTTTTGCGAAATATTTTTTTTTTTTTTCATTTTTTTCAATATAAATTTATCACGTTCCTTTCTACCTAAGAATTTACTAATAAATATGTCATGATTTTTCTCCCTCTCTCACTCTCTCTCTATCATTCTCTGCTTTTTCGGCGCCATCGAACATTTTTGGAATGTCACAACTTTAGTAATTGGCGGCTGGGGCAATGAGTTAAGTTACCAAAACCATTTTTGTTATTAGAACATCTTATATGTGAACGTGACTCGTTTGGTTGTCAACATCACCTCTTTTTTTATTTATTTTTTTTTATTTATATGATATGAATGCATCTGAAATGCAACTGAATGCATAGCGATTATCCGACGTTAGCTTTTTGGTTATATTTTGAATGCATTCGTTTTTGGTTTCAATTTAATTCTAACTGTACTATATGATTATGATGTGTACGAGCCAGATGTAGAAAGATCGAGTGATGAGGTTGTGGGTTTGAATTTTGGGTTGACAGAATGGCACAGTCACATTCACATATATCGGATGAATTTATGCTATCGTCGGTGTAAATAGTAACATATATAAACGCTTGGAATAATAAAAGTATGCTATTGAAATTGGTATTACAGAGGGTCCTAATAAGAAAGAAAAAAGGTGCCAACGTCTTGGCTGAGGTGTACGAAAGCCGTGTAATCAATCAGGAGCGACCGACAAAAATGCTATTGGAAATTGCAAACAGTATGTATCGAACAAATATATTGGAGAACAAAAATGGGAAAAGAAGAAATTCATTGAAAATCCCATTTCCATTACTTCCCCATTTCATTTTCGAATTTTTCTATTTACTTCTTTTGCCCCGATTTTCATGTTAGGTGGTAACATTCGATTGTATACGGAGAAGCTAAAGTCACAGCCAATAATCGCCGTTCTTGAAGAAAACCCATTGCCTATTCAATACATCAGTTTCAGTTCGTTTGAAAGCTCGGAAACTCAATTTTTCTACAATTGTAGCCACATTGACACGTCTGTTAAATCCGTTATGGGCTGATTCAACTCTAAAATATTCAAAAGAAGAATGATGAAGAAAACGACGACGACGACAACAACAACAACAACAACGATGGAATAAAATAAATTTGTAATAGTTTGACAAAAGAATAAAAAAAAAGTTTTATATTCTCTGCAGTCGATTTTTATTTTGTGTGTGTTGATGCTTTTGCATTGACTTGACTTGACTTGCCATATACCATTGCCCCGTCATGTCATGTCTAGTCTAGTCTTATTGCCAATGCAATGTGTGAGCAATTTTTATCTGTTCGGTGGCTCTTTATTTACGTAAGTTTGGTCGATACAAATGTGATCGTCAAAGAAGCGCACATGTTCCTGTTTTCATCTCCTTAAACTGAAAAATAAATAAGCTGTCGCTGGCATACATAATGTTATTTTTTGCAACTAAAACTGCATACGTACACGAAACCAAAGAACAAAAAATGACAATCAAATCACTAAACTTGGAATTGAGAACAGAAGAAAAAGAGAGAATGAAAGAATGAGAGTGAAACAGAACAAATCCCCGAAGCTTAGCAAAACAAAATCAAAATTCAATTCATTTTGAACTGCACCCACATTGATTGAGGCACACACTTTACCGTTGAATTCTCAAATAATGAAGATGGTGAAAACATTGGCTTTATTTACCGGCAGAACATTAAAAAATCTTGTGTTGGCAATAATAACATTGACGTGAACACAACACAATAATATCTATTCGTATATACTCGTCCCGTGTGTATATATATGAGTGGAGCGCGCAAAAGATTTAACATTTTAAGCCGATTCATTTGAAAATTTTCTCAATAAAATAACATGATGGTATTTCTGAAATGTAATTGTTTTATGCTTCTCAAACTCATTAATTTTGATTAGTTAATTAAAGCAGCCCATTTCGGAAATAACACATGTTGTTGTTCGCTATTCTGATGTGACACATTTGACAAATGGCTGCAAAATATATCTCTCAACGAGAGAGAAAGAGAGAGAGAGAGAGAAAAAGAAAATTATACAATGGGTGCCGCTAGTTGAACGTAATGGTTGCTGTAATCTTACAATACTCCATTTGTTTTTGTCGTTGTATTTAATGTTCTTTCACTGTGTGTTCGTTACCATCGAATCGGCTTTTTGAGGGCTGATTTAAAGCCTTTCACTCCATCTCTCTGAATTCATTGCGAAAAATTTCGTTGAAATGAACAAAAACACCAAGATCAAAAAAAAATAATGCAACAACATCCATGGAATGTTCGAATGAATGTCATTGCGAATATTGTTACCCATTGACAATAACCGCATTTTTGTGTCTGCAAAACGAAAACATTGTTTTTTGTTTTTGTTGTTGTTGATTTTGTTATTGTCGTTGGATTTGACTAGCAATTCTTAATTCAATGATTGGCTGAATTTTATTGTCCAAATTTATTGTGTCACAAAGGAAAAATGGATATCTAGTTTATAACTGAAGACTATCGCTTTGAATCAATTGAGCTCTGCTAAAACGATTCTCAGCACGATTTTATCGTAATTTAATCAATTCTGTGTACAATTTTAGCAAAATCATTAAATTCATGGAACGTACAGATTCTCCACTCACCCCCTCCCCCGCCTCCCCACATAGACTATGAAAAATCCTTGCAATACTCTTTCAAGTGCCATTCAAGCGAAAATTCCTATCGAACAATTCCAATCAAGCACATAACAATTATGGTGCTATTTTTTTTGTTGGTGTGTGTCGATGCACAGCAAATTTGAGAACTGTTATGTCATAATATTGCAATGTAATGAAATTCAATGATAACTGAAATTCGTTCAATTGACAAATACCGCAATGATGTGCATGCATTATTAGAGTTTGGAACGGATTATTGAACTGGCAAAGCAATAACAGCATTCTTTTATACCATAGTTGGAAATTTTTTAGTCAATGTGTAATGTGTGTATAGAAAACAAATAGAGTCTATAGACAATGATCGGATTGAGAAAGTGACTTTAAATTTTCTTCAAGTCTACAAGTACAGGGAGGTATATAATGTCAAAAAAGGTGGTCTTTTTTTCAAATTCAATGCTCCTTTTCAATTTCAGTTCAGTGTTTCGATCATTCGATATTACATAAAAACTAGCAGTTTGAAACTATCAAACAAAAGTATCATATACATTTTTTATCTTTTTCTCCGTTTCGTTTTGTGTTGTTCGGTTTTTGTCGTAAGATGTAAAATTTGTTTGAAACACACACACACACACACACACACACAAATAAGTGCATCTAAGAAGAGTGCGAGTTTTATGGCATAAAGATAGAATGTCATAAAATGTTGTATTGAAAAAAAAGTCACACTTCATTAGAATGCATGCGGAAAATTCAATGAAATGTTATCAGTGTTGTCCGTTCTACGATCCCGGCCAGATTTCCAATACAACCGAGAGAGAGAGCGAGAGAGAAAAACACATTGCAGCAAGAGCAGAGACAAATGCCAATGAATGTTGATAATTCATTTTTAGTTTACAGTTTGAATTTGAACGTTGCTGAATCGTTACCGTCATCATGTCGTCAAAATTGGTTGTTTGGATGACATTTCTGAATTATTGCTGGATTTCGATTTTGGCCATACATCAAATGCCGACCAGTGAAGAGTGTGCAAAAAATTATACACAAATTTGTCGTACGTAATCAATTAAAAATGACTGGCGCTATCATTTTTGGTGGTATTTTTTTTTTTCAGTGTTATGAGATGCAGTATTCTTACACACAGATACACATTTTTATTTTCCTCTCATTTTATTATTTGTTTGTTATTTACGTGTTTTTTTCTCTTTCTCTCTCTTTGGTATATGTCTTGTCCATTTGATTGATAGAATTGCGACATTGCAAAAATGTGTACACAAACAATGCTGAGCATGAATTCATCAAGCTGTCATCACAGAATACGACCAATTTGTTGTTGGAATTTTATGTGATTGGTTCGAGTGATTGTCATGTACATTTATCGCCGATTGCCCATTCAACCCAAACGAACTACGAACTCTATGATTTTCGTAAGTGAAAAACCATCGTTTTTTGTTTCTTTTAGTTTTTGTGTGCACGTGCTCGCAAAAATAGTTTGTGTGCGTGCGTGTGTGTGTGTGAGTGTTTTTTTCCCGAAAATTCTTTTCTTGTGCATGCTCGTTATTTACCATTTCGGTAATTGTGTCATTTCAAGTAATTGGTGGTTTCAACAATTCACGGACCATCGTTCGACATGGACAAAGGATACTGCGGGAGTCCCGAACGAAGAATGTCTTATCGTCAAGCCAGCCAGTTCAAATTCGCATCGAAACCTATCCGAGTAAGAGTTCAATTTACGATAATGAATGATTGAAGCATTGAATTGTCAACATTGATTTTGTTTGTGCTATTTTGTTTCTCTATCCCTCTCTCTCTCTTTCTCTTTCTCTCTCTCTCTCTCTCTCTCTCTCTCTCTCTCTCTCTTCCTCTCTCTCTTTTACACAAGAAAGCGAGAGGAAGAGAGCGAGAGAGAGTGTGTGTAGATGTCATCAAAATTATTTTGATTCACTGACCCCATTTTTTTGTTTGCTATTTCTGCATGATTTTTAGATGGTATCATTCAAATTTATCGCAACAATGCATTGCTTCTGAAAACAAAGGATCATCGCTTTAAACCATTTCGATATTTTAAATTTGCGACAAATGCACCGAATGGAATGGAATTCTTTTACGATTGTTCGCATGCCGAATCATTGATGCAAAACAAAGCCACATACAATTATTTTTAAATCCATACGCTAATTCTATTTTATATTTGTGTAACCTTGTTTAGATAAATGTGTGTGTGTGTGCTTGCGTGTGTGTACGCGCGTTTTTTTATTCGTCTCTCGTTATTATTTACAAATAATAAATAAACATGGAAAACTGTCAATAGGATTTGGCAGTAACAATAAATATATACCAAAGCAGCTCAAAATATATGCTTTATTATGTCTATTGATAAATGGTAATTATAATATTATATCTGAAATGATGAGATAAATTATGTCTGGGTTTGTGTGTGTGTGTGTGTGTGTGTGTGTGTGTGTGTGTGTATTGTGTCTCAGTTAAATTTGGCATTTCACCATTTTTACAAACATGCTTTTCAAGACATTAACGTGTGATAGTACAACCACAACAATAAAACAAACTATTATTTAATCAATATGTGGATTTCATGACATATAGAATTTCATACGAAAAATACACCAATAGAGAATACATATCATTCAGTCAAAGTGATCGTGTAAATTATCAAAACTCTTTAAGTATGGTCGTAATGTGTGTTTGGTGTGTTAAAAAACAAAAAAAAACTATATATTTATTGAGTTGAGGGAAAATTTAATGAGACACATCTTCCATTTGAGAGATTGAATAAAAGATGAAGGTAGTTCACTAAACTCCTTTTATTGTCAATCTAATAGCTTGAAGGCAGCATCTTAAATTGCTTACTGAATTTAATGTGGCATGATTAAATTGAGCGCATCCAAGCAAGCTTTGGCTGTATTAAAATCAACCGAAACTTTATTCGGTCTCAGTTTTCGTTGAATTGGAGAACACACACACACACACACACACACACGCACGCATTCCCATTCACACGCACACATGAAACACATATTATTGTTTGTGGCGCACACGGGTATTTCAGCCAATGATGTTAACGCCACCACATCAATCACCAAACAAAATATTTGAAGTCAAAATGGCCAAAGGTAAAATTTCATTGGAATCATTTTATGAAATAAAATACCCGACAACGTAAATGTAATGTATGTGTGTTCTCTTTGTATTGATTACCATTCAGTTGAATTTCATTTATCTTTATGTGGTGAAGTCAGTTTATTGCTTTTTTGGTGGAATGGATTTTAATGCAAAGGGCTGCACTGTATTTCAAATGATATAGATATCAGTTTTCGAAATGGAAGTTTTGGTTGATGGTAAAATATTATTATGACGGGCTGCCGACTATATTGGGTGTACAACTGCCGTACACACTACACAGCCTATATGTACCATCAAAATAGTTCAACCGTTCAAATGTTGAAAATGGCCATTCACGTTTAACCACTTTTATCATTATCGTCTTGTGTTTTACATCATCAGTGAACATTAAATTTCATAGCTAGTTCTCTCATGTGTGTACTCATGTCAATTTCATAGAATTTCACTTCACACAAGTGGTGTGTACAAGTTACATTTTATGTAATTATTTCGTCCTTTCACTTAACCTGATTCCATATGAATTTTCACCATCCTCAACTTGATATGCTTACGGATTCCGTTTGGGGTGGGGCATTTTTTTTGTTTGTTTGTTTGTTCCTTCTCTCAAACTCTTTATGTTGCTTTTTCTCTTCGCTTATCACAAATTGGCAAGCCGGAAATCACACAGATCAATGTGTGTTTTGGGGCTTTTTTTTCTTCTTCTTTTGGTTGTTGTTTTGTTTCATGGGTTCATACATCATACATCAAGATATATATTGGCAGTGAAAATATGTTTATGACACAATGTCGCCATGCTCATTGATTTATATTTTATAAATAATTCATCATTATACACAGTACGAGAATTTCCCGTTTGTTTTTTCTCCGTCTGCACTTCATTCGCATGAACGGTGTACTTTGAGTGATTTTTTGATTCACGCAAATACCATTGGATACAAACAACAACAACAACAACAAACCTGAAGTGAAAGAGAGAAAAAAGGGACGCAAATGCCAGTAAATCTGCGAATAGAGAAAATGAGCGAGAGAACACAAGCAAGTAACAGCAAGAGAATACACAATCTTTACATATTTATGGCAATCATACGTATGTTTAACATCGTTCGAGGGGTTGAAATAAAACGAAAAAGCGTAACAGCAAAGCCAAATTGGTCCATTTTTAGAATAGATACATATATATCGTGTCGGTTCTTATGCACGCTCACTCTTACTCCGAAATTGTATATGTATCCACATTTGACAACACACACTAGCACACAACACGGAAACGGAATTCCAATGTTACATAGGCATTCGTTTATGAATAATATAGCATTTATTGCTAAGTTCTTTTGCAACCAAACAATGTGTTTATATTCCATTCTTCTTTGCTAAAAATTGTTAGCTGTAAACTTAACAGCGCAACATTCTGGCATGTGTGATGAACAAATAGAAACATTTTTTATGGATTTAATTATTGGGATTGAATTTTTCCCGTATCTCACCCACCCACTCTATCTTCCTCTGTCTCTTCCTCTCTCTTTCTCGTCGGTCTCTCACATATTTTTTGTTTTTATTTCAATTCCATACCATTTATCGACGCCAGTTTAAAATTGTGAGCTTGTGAGCGCAAGCACATTCAAAAGTATCGTTTTATATTGAAATTCAACAAATTGAACTTTTCCGCATAGTTGAATTCTAATGCGATTTCACATAAAATACCGCACCAAAATCGTTAAAATCACATTTAGTTTTTGGTGAATGGAGAGAGAAAGAGATAGAGAGAAAGAGAGAGAAACATACCAGAAAAGTTTTTGGCTCTATAGAATCCAAGTGAATTGCAAAACGCTTTTCGGGCGCTTGTGCCATTCAAAGCTATATTACAGTACACACACACAGCACATCCCCTCGGTTCTCACATCTCTGTGCACGAGCCGTCATCTAATATAAACGCCACCAATAGACACAGAAAAAGAACTGAAGCGACGAAGCGAAATAGAATGAGAGAAAGAAAGAGTGAATGGAAAGGAAATCGTCTTCCGAAGCACGTAGTTATCACTAAAGCGTTTTGGTGAGGAAGTCACATGCTTAATTGATGATGATTGGTGTAGCTCGAATGATAAAAATAAAGTTTAAGAGTTTCCTGAGGTAATTTTTATTCAGGTTTTTTTTTGTTGCTCGTTTGGTTCATTGTTGTTGTTGCATCGTTTTCTTCTTTTTATTCATTAAACATTCGCGAATCAAATATACTAGCAAATATATAAATGGGAATGTATGTACGAAAGCACTAAAAACTACACCTATTATTAAAACTGTCGCTGAGAATGAATGAGGTCTATTAAAGTTGTTTCATAATGTTGAGATTAAATGGAAAACTTATTCTTGTTGAGGTTGTTTTTTTTTTGTTATCCCTATTCATTCTCTTTCACCGCCCATAAAATGCACATGCAATACAATAACGCAAAAAAAATGGTCGAGATGGAGTTGCCGAATGAAATGGCTTAGGCAATTAATATAGGATGATCTAAAAAAAAATTATATTTTTATATATATGACATAAATTAAAAGTTTTTTTTTTTGTTCTTTATGGCATTTTAGTGTTTCCTACCTTTTGCATTTAGATGGCCATTACTTGCTTCGTTAGTTGTTGTTTTTCTTGTTATTCAGTGCATTTTCGAGAATCAATTTATTAGCTCTCGTTAAGTTTTTCACATAAATGTGGTACTTTGGGGACTCCGTTTTTGTGTGTGTGTGCGTGTGTTCAGCACCAGTCCAAATATCCAAACACAAGTGCTTATGATACAGATGCTCCACCACAAATGTGAATCGATGCGAATGAAACGAGAAAACTGATAACCTACATTTCTCTAAATAATATCAAAATTTATTAAAATTATGCAGCTAGCCAAGCTGACTGATTAAATAACCAACGGTTTATTTGCAATTGTTGAAAGTTGTTGTGTGGTCGTGAGCCATTGGCTTCATATTGAAACAATGTATTTTTGGTCGGATGTAATCAATACTTTGAAAGCCACATCTGTAGCATCCCCAGAATATTATGAACAAGTTTTAAAACAATTTAAGACTATTATGACAACACAATGTTACAGTTCGGCTCACACGCGGGGGGGGGGGAAGGGGGGGCACCGAGCCACCGAGGCCACCGAGCCACATCGCATTTTCTTTGTAGAGAAAATTCTTTTTGTTTTGTCGAATTCAACCGGTGCTCTCGAAATATTCCAGCTTCAACATGTTCATATGATTTCTCTTATTTGTTTGTTTTTTTGTTCGTGTGCGGTGCAGATCAGTTTCCAATCGAACTAAAATAATTTCGGGACAAAATCAACAAACGTTTCAAAAGAATACTATTAAAATTGCGATGATGCGTTTGATGTTGGTTTCCTTCTCTTATATTTTTTTGTTGCTTTTGGTTCTTCCCTTTTCTTTCCATTGAAAATACTTACAGGGCAGGAAATCGATAATTGTGGAAGCTCTTTGAACATTTCCATCGGTTATCGCTCAATCAAATTGTAACGTAATGAATGAAAGCTTAGGATTGTTTTGTGTAATGCGATAACCAACAGACACACAAAACTCAATGCTACCGAACCACAAACCACATAGGTGTAGCAAACTACGGTGGTAAATCCATTTCGGTTAATTGCACCTAAAATATTTATTTTCGATTGGTATTAATCTTTTACAGTGTAACAAAGCAAAAGGTTTTATTTAATGCACACACACACACACACACACACACACCCGTATAATAACATAGAATATATAAAATCGTTTGTAATTCACCTGAATCCAAAGCATCCACACATCCCAGAATTAAATTATTCCGTAACCAAAATCGGATTTGATGTTTGAAAATGATTTTTGGACATTTTTAGCAACACATTTTAAGTAATGAACATTTCAACAACAACAACAACAACAACAACAACAACAACAACAACAACAACAACAACAACAACAACAACAACAACAACAACAACAACCACAGCAACAACGGTGGCTACCATGCAAATAGAGAATATTTTCATGTAATTTGATTTATTTGAGGGATAGGTAGGCCATAACTTCAATATGGATTTCATTTTATTTCCTTTTTTTCACTTTCTTGTAGCTCTTTCCCATTCCATTTAGTTAACTCTCTTTCGTCAATCAATTTCATACATTCATATGAACGATGCCTAACCTATTACTTGTGTTTGCACTCATTCGATAGAATCGAATTACTTTCTCGGGCAGAGGAATTACATTGAATTGCACGGAATTCCTCGGAATTACACTATTGTGTGTGAATTACATTTTGATAAATTATGATGTCATTTCATTGTAAAATAACTCTTGTAAGTAATTCTCTCGTGTGAATCATGAATTACAGAAGTAATATTTCCGTCAATTTTGGATATGGAATTACTTCAGTTTATAGGAATTTCTTTGAATCATGGGAGAATTACTTGAATTACTGAAGTGATCTTCCTCCCCTGGAAGCTTTCAACTATCTTTGGCCAAAAATTGCACGAGATTGAATTGACTCTTTTCAATACTGCCCAGCAATTTCCGGAGCTTTCTCTTCCCTTGAGAGACTATGTTTCAAATAAACCTCGAAATAAACTGATAATTTTCGCGTCCAATCGGATTCATTGCATCTCAAAAGGAACATTTCAAACGAACGAACAATAATTCCGCTCAAGTTATCAAAATTATTACTAACCAATTTATTTATGATCGCATACACTTTTGAAGCTTCATAATAATGAAAACCTTTCAGGCATATCTATTAATAACAATTCTCTAATAAAGTCAATAGCCTAAGCGGTAAAACTGAAATTTCATTCATAAAAAACCTAAATCGCAATTCCAATTGGTATAAATTAAACGGATAGAAACTTAAAATGTCTTATTCATTGTTTTTAGTATACGAAATAAGTATACTTAACTCAAGTATGACTCGCACTTAGTACTAAATTCCATACTTTTGCACAAACTCTCGCCACATTCAACATTCGAATACATAAACCAGAATCTGAAAAGCATTGATCCAATTCTCAAACCACACACCATTTGATTTTGCAAAAACCGTTTAAATAAAGTCTATTTTTATTTAGAATATTTTACTTGAAAAAAAAGTAGTAAGCATTTTGTCACTGATATTCTAGTATTAATCCAAAAAAAAGGAGAAGAGAAAAAAAAAACATTTAGAGAAATCAACAACATAATATTTTTTTTTTTTTGTGGGTAGAGAAATAGAGGAGCGACATCAATGCAACGTCACAAGAGTTATTAGATCCGTGATTGTGTCATATTTAGGTATATTCTTATTTGACGTGTAAGTATTGTACTTGATGACGCTATTTCGCGCTTTCATTCGTTCGCAATACATTGAGTCGTGATTAGTTTGTCAAAGATGGCTGATTGGCAACGACATTTGGGTAACTATTTATAGTGTTGTTTTTTTTATTTGTATTTATTTACCTAAATCAAAGTTACAATAATAGCATTGCAAATGCATTGAATGTGTCGATGCAGCATGACAATAGAAACTGTTGCTTTATGTGATTATAATCAAAACAACACAAAGTATTTTATTTTGGAAAAGTGATGTGAAATCAGGGATTTATTTTAAATTCGTCGCAAAAAAAAGAACAAACGAAACTAAATTCAAGAGCAATAAATAGATGAATAATCACGCGAAACCTTTTTTGTTGTTGTTGTTGTTGTTGCGTGAACAAGGGAAACGAGAAGAAATTTTCATTTTGGCCTTAGATATTTTGGCAAATACGTGTGACAGCTGTAATCTGGACAACAACAAAAAATAGAATTCAATATGTATGTGTGTTTACGTATGAGTGTATTTGGTGTTGTTGTTTCTTTGTACTGTTTTTGGTTGCATTCTTGTTGAAATTCTTTTGGATGATATGTAAATAAAGGAGGCATACGTTAAAAATGTCAAATTGATACTAAATTTTTCGTTGTTGTTGTGTGTGTGTTTTTTTTTTGGTGTGTTTTGTGTTATTTCAATTGATAATTTGGTGGATAGCTTTGCATGTCTTTTGGCTCCATGTAATGAGCACGTGAAAAATTGGTACAAATTAATTTTTTTTTAATTTGTTGGGAAAAAATTTCCGATCGCAATCAAAAACAGATACACGAAAAATGCTGTTTACTGTTTAATTCGATTTCCGAATCTTGTCTACGGATTCACAATGAAAGATGCGTGGTTCGTGGCCGAACAACATTCACATTCATACACACACACACGCACACATTGGAATAGTGTGATGTTTTGCGAGAGTGCGTGTGCAATGTACTTGTCTAACAACATGACGTTTCGTTATTTTGTCATTGTAGATACACGATAGAAAGACTCTTGCTCTCTCTCTGTATATACTTTTTTTCACACAGTGTTGTTACTTCTCTGTCTTTCACCTCTGATGGTATATTAAAAAAAAAAAAAAACAAAAAAGATTCGCATTCGTCGGTCTCGGCTGCTTGCTATTCATATTTTTCGTGTGTCAAATTATTTTTAAATATATATACATTTTCTGTGTTTCTTTCATTTTTTTCTCACTTTTTATTTGATTTTTGGTTTTTTTTTTTATTGGTTGTTGCTGGTGTAATGTTAGTGGTGTCATGTCATAAAAATACATTTGAAAAGAGGCACCTGAAAGAAGCTCAACATCAATTTAATTCGTCTCTAAGTGCAAACATCGTGCATCATACTTAGATTGGGTCATAATTTTTTTTTTATAATAGCAGAATATAAATTTTGTTTGTTAATGTGCACATATCAGCATTATCAAAATGAATATTGGTAAGCATTTGTGGCTGTTGTTGTTTTTTTCTTTTAAATTGTTGTTCTGTGGCATTGACCATTTGAAATGTGCAAGTTTTTGCTGAATCGTGAAATTTCTTTTGCCCAAATTAGCCAAAAAGAATTTAAACTCTTTTTGCACACAGCAAATAAAAAAAAAACAGCAACAACATTGAATTAGTTCATTTTTATAGGTTATAAAGGAAGAAAATTGAAAAACACACAAATACAGTGAAATTTTGATATTGCAAAACGAAAAGAAAGAAACAACAATCAGATATTATTGACTGCGTAGTATTTGCCCCGTGAGTTAGATGATATAGTAATAAACAGTGAGTGTGCTGTTGTTGTTGTTGTTGTTGTTTTTTGGATTGGTGGAACTCAAAACTGACACGTTGTCTTTGCGATTAGTGTGTCACTATGTGCAGAGTGCACATTGTATGATAGTCATTTTGGATTCATGAATCCGTTTCAATGTTTTAATTTTGTTGCTGTTGATTGAAATGCGAACAAATTTAATGAACAATCGGGTGTGTAAAATCAATTTACTTGAATTGTGTGTGTGCCGTATGACAAACGGACATCCTCTCACTCATATCAATAAATTTAATTGGTAGTAATTCTTTCACCTTCTTTTTTGTTGTTGTTGTTTGTTTCAATCAAAAACAATGAGCAAATGAATTAATTCGATTTTCGCAATTGTCTTAGACTTTGTGTTAGTGTTGTTTTTCTCGCTGCCTCGTGGCCTCTTTTTTTCAATTTTTTTTTTTTTTGTTTTGTTTCGTTCATTCTTTTGAACAAAGTAAAATTAACTGAAATTGATTAACTACTGCATGCACAACTGATTGTGTATCAATTAGCAATTGTAATTGATTAGGCTTATAAATATTTATTCATACAGAGTTTTAAACTGTGAATTTTAACGGCAATCGTATTGAAATGATTTACTCATTTACAGTACAAAGCCACTCAATTTCTCTCTTAAGTTGTGTTGTTGTTAAAATTCATATCAAATCATCCGTAAAATTTTCAGTAGAGTCCGAATTGTTCTTCGGATGTGAGTTGATCATGTGCATGTGGAAAAGTGGTCAAAGTGTCAGTCTCTTGTGCAATTGGCAGGAAAATATATGTTAAATAATCAAATCTTGAATGTTTGAAAGAGAGCATTGCCATTTTGTAATTTGTTCAGCTGCTTTGACCGCGGCCAAATGCGATGAATTAGAGGCAGATAGACTGTCATGCGGGGAAAATAAATGCTTGAAAACAGGTGCTGGGCACAAGAAAAAACCACTAGCGCGCATCCATCACAGCATCATCATGGTTATGTGCGCATGTGTACTTTGCACAAAATATTGCTCTTATTAAGCATAACAACAACAAAAACGCACTGATCAGTAGCGGCTATTTATATATTGTGTACCGGTCTGAATGCATTTCTTCTTCTTCTTCTTCTTGTTCGCTTATTCATTTTCTATTCTTTTGTTTTTGGGCCAATAAGCAGCAATTTTCCGCATGCATTATGTCTTTTCTTGCATTTCGAGAATTTATGAACGGCTGACAAGAGATGCCCAGAGCCCAACTGCATATCATTGTTTGCAGTGTTCTTAAGCCGCACGGGCTATAAGTGGCTATTATAGAAATCTAAATACATCACACATTCAATTCGGTTTGGTTGCAATTTTTGTAATATTTTGCTGTGTCATCTTAATTGATTTGATTGTTTTTGTTGTTGTTGTTATTTTTTCTTTCTAATGATTGTTTGCTTGTTTTCTTCTTTTTATTCTTCAAATTTGTTTAGATCGAATGGAAATTATAAACGATAAAACTGAAATGGAAGAAATTACAGAAGCTCGACCTATTCAAATTGTCACCACTGAAGATGATCATACATTTGTGTTGGATGAAGATACACTCACAGAAGTTCTCATGCAAGATGATATCAAAGACAGATTTGTGGTTGTCGTTTCAGTAGCTGGAGCATTTCGCAAAGGAAAAAGCTTTCTATTGGACTTTTTCCTTCGATATTTGTATGCTAAGGTAAATTATTGCAACATTATTATTTTGATTACACTTTAATAATTTAATTTTATTGACGGTACCAATTTGTTTTCCTATCGCCCTCCTCCCCGCGCGCCGTTTATCAATTTAGTATGAGAAGAAAGACATCAGCGATTGGATTGGAAAAGAGCATGAACCATTGCGTGGTTTCTCATGGCGTGGTGGTTCGGAGCGTGACACAACCGGCATTTTAATGTGGTCCGATATTTTTACATGGGATTTTAAAAATGGTGAAAAAGTCGCTATTATCCTTTTAGATACACAGGGTACATTCGATAGTGAAAGTACTGTACGTGATTGTGCAACGATATTTGCACTCAGCACCATGGTTTCATCGGTTCAATGTTACAATCTATTTCACAATATCCAAGAAGATGATCTGCAACATTTGAACCTGTTTACGGAATATGGACGTTTGGCACTTGAAGATACGGGAAAAACACCATTTCAGCGTTTGCAATTTATTGTACGTGATTGGAGTTTTCCATATGAAGCCGAATATGGTTCGGTTGGTGGTCAACGTGTGCTAAAACGGCGCCTTGAAGTGTCCCCAAAACAAGCACCCGAATTACAAACGCTGCGCAAACAAATCACATCCTGTTTTTCCGAAATTGCATGCTATTTAATGCCACATCCGGGTTTAGTTGTTGCCAGTCATCCAACATTTGATGGCCGATTGAGTGACATTACGCCGGAATTTAAAAATAGTCTTAAAACACTTGTTCCAATGTTGCTGGCACCCGAAAATTTAATTGTCAAACAAATCAACGGACAAAAAGTGTATGCACGGGATTTGATTCAATATTTTAAATCGTATATGGCGATCTATAAAGGAAATGAAATGCCCGAACCGAAAAGTGTTCTTTTGGTAAGTTTAAATTGATTTTTATTATTTTTGGTTACTAACTGGCATTGCAAGTGGCGAATTTAATTCGATTTTAATTTGTCTATTTCTAGGCTACTGCTGAGGCAAACAATTTGGCTGCTGTTGCCAGTGCTAAATCGGTGTACACACAATTGATGGAAGAGATTTGTGGTGGTCAAAAGCCATATTTGAGCGAAGGTCATCTTGAAGCCGAACATTTACGTATAAGGGATAAAGCAATATTTCAAGTATATTTTCTGTTCGAAATTGAAATATTTTATGAAATGGTTACGATTTTCGATTTCACTAATTCCATGCATTTTTTGTTTCTCCGTTTGTGTCGGGCACCATGTAGTTTACTTCAAAACGAAAATTGGGCGGTGAAGAATTTTGTCGAACATATTTGGATCAATTGGAGACAGACTTAGAAGAGCAGTACGCCAGTTTTAAGGCTCAAAACGAAAGCAAAAATATATTTAAGGCAGCACGAACTCCGGCAGTTTATTTAACCGTTGCCATTTTCTTCTACATACTCAGCGGTGTATTTGGTCTATTTGGAATTTATACATTTGCTAATTTTAGTAATTTACTCATGGGAATTGCACTATTAACGCTCACTCTATGGGCTTATATTCGGTAAATAATTCAAATCACAAATTCAAATATTTCGGCAAATTTGACGTCAATGTTTTACTTTTATTTGTATTCAATTAAATACAGGTACAGCGGGAATCTGAGAGATATTGGCGGAACTATTGATGAAATGGCTGATATTACGTGGGAAAAGGTAATATGAATTCTTGAATTCATCGATTTGACAAATTATTAAATACAAAATTGAATCTCCGAGAATAATACCAAAACATAAATATTACACTCAATAGCAAAATGGCAAAATGTGGCCTATTTATTTCTCCTCCAAATGTCGAAAATCGATATTTTGTCGCTTTGAAGAACAAAATGCATCATTTTTTTTGCCTCTAAGGAGGAATAAACACAATTCTTGACATTTGCAAGTTGTTGTTAAATTAAAAATCCTATGAGCAATTGTTAGAACTGGTAAATTATCTTCGAAAAGAACAAAATATATGCATTTTGTCCTTCAAAGAGACAAAATAGTAATTTTCAACCTCTCATTTGGGAAATTCCTAATAGGATTATAACGTTTCGATATTATTCTTGGAGTTTTTATTACATTAACAACTATCATCAATCTTAATAATCATCCTTTTTTTTTGTCCCCGCGAACAAATATTTCAGTTGCTCAAGCCCATTTACAAAGGATGCATGGAAAAGGGTATTCAACAAGTTTCAATACAAGTGGCTGAAAATGCGCTGGGCCCATCGCAGCCAAAAAAATCCCATTCAACGCAACAAAATGGCAAAGTGCGTAAACGTTCATGAGAATGCGCCAATCCATTCAAACAAATTCTCAATCAATGTAAATACAGAGCACAAGCCTATAGCCGAAATCTAAACAATAATCATAGTTCAAACGTGTCATTGTAAGGCCCAATCAAATGATTACGTTGATTGTGCTAGTGTCTCTCTATGTATGCAAATCGTAAAAAAATTTGTTAAAAAAAAAGTCTGTGCCTAAAGAAAAAAAAAACAACAACAACAAGAGAAAAACAAAAAAAAAATGAAACATAATTATTTTAAGTCCAACATCAACAAACAAATGAAAAACAATTGATAATTTCAACAAAACACATGGTGGATCTGCAAGAAATAACATTATTTTCTTAAGTAAAATTGCTTCCGAATTTTTTTGTTGTTTTGTTTTAAAACGAAATGTAATCATATTTCCCTGGAAATTGATTTGGCGTCCATTTCGGCGGTTAGTATATAAATCAAAATCATTCTTACATAAAATGTCTTCAAGTGTATCAATTTTAAATGAATTTTTTTTTTCGTTTTTGTTGTTGTCGATATGCATCGCTGTGTAAATGGGAAATGAAACCGTTTTTTAAATGGCATCAAGCAATTCAATTCACAAATCCATAGAGCAACGACCTCTTATATTTTTTTTAAAGGTCCACACATTTGTAAATGAAACTGAAACAAAAGACAACATTTTACTCTATACAAAACATAAACATTTTTGGTCAACAGAACCAATGTGAAACGAAATTTTTTCTTTTCCCGAATTTTATGAAACAAGTAAATAATAGTAACATTTTAAAGAATTTTTGAATGTTCAAACGAATAAAGTTGATTTCTAATGTGTCAACATTTACAAATTTCTAGGTGTCAAAAAAAACATTGAGAAAATCAATTCCACATGTAGTAAATGTTAACAGAATCCGTTCCCAAACAAAAAAGAGAATGAAAAAAACTTCGATGAAAATCATTTAATTTTATTTTTAGACAATTATCGTAAACCTACGCAATTCATAACTCACAAATTTGAGGTTAAACAAAACATTTTAGTCGAATAATAACCAGTGATGTTACATTTTAAACCATCTCGATCGATCCCATTTGAATTTATTAATTCGAATTGAACCAAATTCAATTTCAATTGATGAAAAAAAAAACAACATCAACAAACAACATGATAATGAACTGCAATGAAATTTAAATTTGAAGAAAAAAAGAAAACCGAAAAGATATTGACCGAAATGAGACAAATTCTAAATTGAACAGCTATCTTTTCCATCGAGTTTGACACTTCCACGGACGGCTCGATCTCTTGAATTAGAAACTAATTATATATTTATTTTAAGGCCGGTTTTTTTCTTACAGTTTGAGCAAATGTTCTTTAAAATTGTGTCAAAAAGAAGAAAGAAAGAAAGAAAGGAAGAAAAAAAAATGCCAGTATCATTGAAGAGCAATTTTTAATCATGCACGATATTTATGCATTTAATTTTTTTTTCTCGCATGGAGTAGTTTTTTTCTTTGGTTTTGCTCCAACAATTCGAAGTTCTATAGCTTCGGTGAATGTGCGGTAATAGAGGAAGAACAGAGATGCAAACAAACTGTAAACAAAAGAAAAACCAGCTTCTAACTGAAATCAATCAAATTAAACTTCTTTAACTCTGGTGAAGGTATAAGAAAAAATGAGCACTTTGTTGTTTAATACACTAATAAGTTGGCATATCATTGTTACAACGTGAAATAAATTTTTTTTAAATAAGTGACCTGACCCAACAACATCCAATTGACCGTTTTTTTTTCATTTTCAATATTTATTTCACTTGATCACTTTAACTGTTGTCGACCGTACACTCAATGGACCATGGATTTGATGGTCTCGAAAATTGGAGACCAAAAAAGAGGCCATCATTATGAGCACTGTAAGAGCAAAATCTTCGAGGTAATTCGATTTCAAACTTTCAAGAGGAGCTTTGACCTCCTGGTGTGAACCTATGCTTTAGTTTGCACTGAATTCTGAATTGAAGTTCAACTTTGATTTTATTTTTCGGAAACTAATGTGTCTCATGATCTATCGTCATACACATTAGCTATTAGTGATATCATTTTATACGTCAACTCTAGCGTTAACTGCAAAACTAGAAGTACCATTTAACCATTTACGTGCATGATTTATCGTGAACATGTTTTCAATTGACTGATCACGAAAACAGCGATAAGAGTTCAACAAGCGGCATTTAGAACAGGTCAGGTGATGTTGAAGATCACGACCCCAACACTAGTATCCATTATAATGACGAGCGAAAAATGTGCAACCAATTATAAGTCAACACCATAATTGCACCACATTGATTACCTTATCTTGATAAAAATATCTGTTGTTGGAGTGGCTTTTTAACGTGTATAAATGGTTGTGCTTCAAAAGAGCAAATCCATATGAGAGTTGACATTTGATTTGAAAACGCATAGAGGTAACCTCGCAAATTATTAGATTTTTGAATTTATTGAAAGTGTCTGCCACATTTCTACCAATCAACAAGCATGGTTTGCGCCTGTAAAAGTAAGTTATTAACCTTTCTTATTCAAATTAAACATTTATTCATTATTATGAAGTGTTGACTTTATTCATTTAGACTGCAAATGTGCTACGGCCAAATGTAGCGCCGACTGTAAATGTGAAAGTTGCTGCTGTAAAACGAATAACAAAGATACTTGCTGCTGCTGTTCAAAGGGATCGACAGAATAAACAGCTCATAGCATGCGTAATTCAAGACGAAATTTTATTATTACGATTGTTTTTGCTTTATATTCAACGAAACAGTATGTTAGAATGTAATTAACACAATCGATTGCTTGAATAAAAACACTTTCATGCGCCCCAAAAACTATACATTTGCTGTTTATTATCGCTTATTTACATCAACAATTATACTAAACAGTTGTCAAATGATGACAAGATAAGAATAATATCGGCAATGTTTTGTTGAATGTTAAAATTCGAAGAAAAGAATCAATTAAATTGAAGAAAACTGATGAACTGAAAATGTCAACCACCTCAGATAGTCTATCTGATTTTAAGCTGGTATAATAATATACAAATAATATTGCTATAATTGTTTTGATTCTGAAAAATTGACCGCACAGTCGTTTCCATACTCATTTCCAGTTCAACAATCCAAAGCTATTTTACTGTACAGTTTCTATGTTATCCATCAGCAAACTTCTTCATACGAAATCACTCGGTTACTCATAGAGTTGTGACATAAGCTTGATGTGCTTTCAGTACAAAACACCAAAGAACCACCAAGAACCCAGAAAATATATTTTATAGGGTTTTCAAAACAGCAAAGCGCTTCAAGATCTTTATCAAAACTCAAATCCGATGTAATACACACAATCGTTGTTTTTCCTTGAATAAAATTCATTTGCCAAATCCATTTAACTATCACTTCATTGCAAAAATAACATTAAAAACCGTAAATAATCTATCTTCAAGCCAGAACAATTGAAATCTGAGCAAATGCCGTTAATAAAGAAGTGATCGCACAATATGTTCACAGAATGGCATGGATTGAAATAACAATCATTTTCATTTTAACACAAAGGCGATTTTATTTTGCAAACATTTCCGAATTATTTTATTCGATCATCGGGCGTGTTGAAAAACAGTAAACAAGCATTTGTGTTAGAATATGAAACAATTTTGTCGTCAAGGTATAGAACTTCCAATCGCTTTTGATATTTCAATTGAGTCAATTGAAAGTACTCTCACATAGGATCTTTGGAGTGAGTTTAGACACATTTATGAGGTTTTTTCCCATGTTTGAGTAAATTCGTTTTTATCGAGTCAAAGTTTGAGTGAAAATTTATGTCAATTATAACGACCAAACAGACAGAGGTGGCAACGAACAAATTTTGAACAATTTTTTTCATTTTCGAACGAACATCGATGTGTGAACATTCGGAATTGTTCGAAATGTACCCAAGAAAAACTTTAGGCACAAATTCCGGAAAAAAAATGTTTGTCCGAAAATTGTTCGTTGCCACCTCTGCAAACAAACTAGGGGAATTTAACTATTTGCGAATGCCAGGTTATTCGAAGAATTGGCTGTATTCTGTACATAATTCGGAACACACTACATAAAAGGACGTTGATTCATGAGAGACACACAGCACAAAATTCGCTGGAAAACGGAGGAATTCGCACGCATTCGCAAGCATATGCAAGCGTTCACGACCATATTTGAACATTGCTCATAGCTTTAAAATTCGTTACTATTCGATAGCATTCGAACGCCATTCGCACGAGTTAAATCCTCAAGCAAAAAAGGTCATCAGTTAATTGGAAATTAACGAAATATGTTCAAATAGTAAATTATACTTCATTTGTTGTTGCGAACGAAAATTTCAAACCCTGTTTTTTCGTGTTTATTCCATTTTGATTGACTGGCACATTGTTTGACAAATAGAATATGGATAAGCAAGTTTTCAAGAAGAAAAGAAACACTTCGATTGAAATCGTTTGCTATACAGTAGAATCTCCGAAAACCCAACTTCGCCACTTCTATATGTAATGCAATCGTCCAGAAAATACAGCAACTGTTCCTCAATAATACACTTCTTTGGTGCAAAGCAGCTACCTCACGGATATTTTAGTTACGTTCTCGGAGATTCTACTGTATATTTGCAATATAAAATGAGTAATTTTTACATGTACGAGCATGTCTGTTATTGCAATGATAAAGTCATATCGTTGCGCAAAAACTGATAAGAGTTCAACAAGTGGCAGTATAGAACAGGTCATAAAATCACGTAGGCCGCGACCGTGTCACCCATATCCAATTTCATGTGCTGTAATGATGACTGACAAAAATATCATATTTGCAAATATTTATTTTCTCTGTGTGGAAAAATGTCTGAGACACCGAACTCAATATTTGACCGAATAGACACATTTCTCGTTATTAAATTTAACCTCACGTAAGGGTGGCAACGGACAAACTTTTCGGACAGTTTACTTTTCCGGACATGTGAATTCTCCTCTTTAAAATGTTACATAAGCATTCCCAGATTGGTTGCGCCAAGCTGCCTGAATGGTTTGTCTGTTGCCACCTTTAACCTCACGAAATGACTCCAGTTTTTACTTAAATCATTTACTCCTGCAAAGTTAAAAGCAATCAATTGACATTTCTTGATCCAAAACATATTAATAACCGTTAAACTTTATTTGAATCGCAAATCACACGATTGAGAGCTATTTTTATAGCGTTAGTTTATAAGGTCGATAAGTAAACTTAAAGGTCATCAAAGATAGCAAGATAAGAAATAATGTTTTCAAAGTAATTGTTGAAAATCCAAGCGTAACAGTAGCAATTGTTACCAATTAATTGAGTTTTGAGAATTTAATACGCTTTTCTGGCCTTACTGTGGCCCCCTTGCACTATCCGTATAAAAAATATTCAGCAAAAAATCGATGATACGAATGCCTTTCTCTCATACAAAGATGTGATTTTAAACGTAATAAATAGCCCATCATTAGGATAATGGATGTGAAAAAATCAAGCAAATTGCATTTGTTTTGGCTTTGGTAAATATGATAGAAAATGAGCTTGGTGTTATAGCACGATAAGAAAAACCTGACATATCGATATTACAACATGACAAATGGTAGGTATTTTTCATTTGACCTAAAAGTTCTCCATGTTTTTCATTTTTTTTTTCTTTACTCATTCCACTTGACACTTAACACTGCGCAATTTATAATATTTGATCGATTTGTCGAGTTCAAAGAAAAAAATCCGATTACGAGTGCTTTGTCATCATCTCCGAGGGAGCACACATTATTTTTCATCCGATAAATCGATTGACCGATTACATCTATACGAAAACATTTAATCATGTGTGTTGTTTTTATGTTCGGATCAAATGTTGTCTATTGGTTGAAAAATGAAATGTGTGCAAACGTTTTGCTCGAGACATTGTCTCGAATTTCGAGACGTTAGGTCATCACTGTCAACATCTGTATGAATCACCCCATTTTCATATCTAGAACGATATGGGCGTTCTATCTTGAACCGAATTTTGTTTACATTTCGTTATCGATTCTACCATTTTGGCCTGATAGCCACAAACTGAATGGACTGAGTCAGTCCGACTGACAAACAACAGTGAGATAAAAATCATTGAAATATTTGTGTATATTGCGACGTTAAGTGATAATCCATTGCCTGAACACGAACCCAAACATGTCCTTTATTGACTCAGTTTTTTCGTTACGCAAAAATTCCACACAAAAAAAAAATCACATGGAAAAAAGGCGAGTAAAATGGAGCAAAATGGGTGTTAGCAATGTCTTACATGACAAAATTGTCTGACAAAGTGTGTGCATATGCATTGCAACTTCAACACCTCTATCCATATTTTTTATGTGTAGTAATATGGGGAGTTGGTATAAACAAATACACACTGCACCGCAACCAAAAAACCCACAATACCCATTGATAAATTGTGCTGTTTGCGCAGTTCACAATTTCGTAATCGACTATAAATACAATTGGGTTTTGGCACTGCAAGAGGCATACACGAATTAACATTCAGCCGAACCACTCTTCTGTCTAACATAAAATTGTGCATAGTTTTTGTTTTGTTTTCGTTTGGAAGTATCGATACCATTTTTCATCAACATGCCTTGCGGTTGCAAAGGTTTTTATCCATTAGTGATTAGATGTTAAACAATTTTCTTCATCATATTACTAAACGTGTGACTTTTATTTATTTTATACAGATTGTAAGTGCTCCACGACCAAGTGTGGTGCTGAGTGCAAATGTGAGAAGTGTTGCTGCAAAACGGGCAACAAAGAAACATGCTGCTGCTGCTCGCACTCAAAAGAATCGGAAAAATAAAATAAAAATCCAGACCATTTTGGCATCTTCTTTGGCATTCCAAGTGGCGAAAAATGGAACATTTTTTTTTTAGCGATGATTGAAAAAATATCATTTAACACCATTTTAAATGTCAATAATACAAACCATTTGATTCAATAAAATTGTTTCCATACGCCCAAATATTGTTGTTGTTATTCATTAATGCTAGTTAAACATTGTCGTTCACCAATTTTAAGAGTCGATTACATAAATTTTCAAGATTTCGGAGAAAAAAAACAGCAAGAAAACACAACGAAATTGTGAACATTTTTGATTCAACACAATAAATAAATGAATGCGGTAGCATTAAATCATCTTCGTCGAATAGTCAAACAGATTGATTGTTCTGTGAAATAAATTTATTTTTTGTTTTTGTTGTTGTATTTTTTTTTGTTGCATTTTTAAAAAAGAGTAAAAATACTATTTCATATTTATAATTCATATAATTAGATCTATTTCATTTACATTTCTCTTACAATATACATATCGTTTGCGGTGTGTGTGTGTGTTTTTATTTTCCACTGACGATTTTTTTTGTTCTTTTTTGCGCCCAAACAAACAAATGACCGGACCATAACTCTTTTTCTATTTAGTTTCTCTTCAATCATAAATATGCATGCAATTTTATTTCTATAGAAAGATATTTCGCCGCTCTGAAGATACATTTTTTTTTTTATTTGGCAATGGGACATTTTGATGTCAAAGAAAGAAAAACGGAAGGGGGCTGGGGATGGAAGGGAGAAATGGGGGAATAGGAGATAAAATTAATGAATCAGTTAATTTAGGACTAATGAAAAAACGTAAATAAAAACGTATTTTCACATTCAATGTTGCATCTTTCATACAATGTCTTCAATTGTGTAATTTTGTGTGTTGTTTTGTTCATTCAAACCCTTGTTGGATAAGAGCAGAACGAACAACATTTCAATGCTTTGTCGAGAAAATATAATTTGTATAACCAAAAACACAAACAAAACTATATAATCTGCGCATTTGTACAAAGGCTGATGAACTTTTGTTTGTTTGTAACATTTCTTTTCGATTTCGTCCCTTCCTCTCTCTCTTTCTCTCTCTCTCTCTATCT
Organism: Aphidoletes aphidimyza; assembly: GCA_030463065.1. Taxonomy (NCBI): domain Eukaryota; kingdom Metazoa; phylum Arthropoda; class Insecta; order Diptera; family Cecidomyiidae; genus Aphidoletes; species Aphidoletes aphidimyza. The sequence continues at coordinate 29,441,328 of CM059998.1, read as the reverse complement.
CTCAAGCCAATTAATTTCGTCACATAATATAATGCGAAAATCAAACGAAGTTACTTCTGCGAAAAAGAAAAATTAAATACGTCACAATTTTGATTGAAAATTTAACACAAAAAAATGCCAAACAATTTAAAAACTAATAAAAAATAAAAATTAAGAAAGAAAAGAAAAAAAAAATACAATAAACCAAAAGATAAAAATCTATGTTAATATGGAATTTTGCTCATATTGTACATGTGTTGTGATCAAATGAATAAGGAAAATTTCCAAGCCACAAAAAAAACAATGGAAAAAATTAGGATCGGATGTGTTCCCATTAAGAAAAAAAGGCATTACAGAGGTGTATGTAGCTGAATCTGTGCTGAGATTTATGTGAAGCAAATACTAAATGTCTGTGTGAGTTAAGTCATTAGAATGTCGCCATCAACATTGAACCTCTATTCCGAATTTTGAGTACTTGAGCTTGAATCTTATCATTTTATTGTTCATTTTTGTTGTTTGTTTTTGGTCAAAGGTTTTAGCTCAATGAGATATCCATGACTAGTGTTCAAGACCGTATAAATTAATTACACTCTCTGGATAAATCAATAATGGTCAAATTACGCGAACGTAAACTCATTAAATGTTTTGTTTCAATTTTACGCTCGAACGAGTTGTCGAAATTGCCATCGAACTTAAGTAAGAAATTAATTAGTAAATTTTGTTTTTTCATTTTTTTTTTTTTTTGGTTTGTAATGAAAAAAATTTCGTCAGAAAAAATATTTCAAGAAAACGAAAAAAAAAAATTAAATTGTGAAGGTTAGCAACTAATAGAGTTTTCGCATAGAACAACCAAGATGTGATTGAAATGGTTTATTTTTTTGTTTTGTTTTGTTTTATCTCTATTTCCATATTTTTTTACACATGGGAAATGTTAGAGGCATTTTGGGGTAAATAGATTCTTGCACCGCATTATTAACAAACAAACAAACAAAAATCCCACTTTTTATAACCGAAATCTATGTGTGTGTGTGTGTGTGTGTGTGTGTGTTTGTGCAAATTGGGAATTATTAAATTGGATTTTTGTTGTCTACGTGCAATTGGTTTTGATTTGTGGCCAAAATCTCATTAAAATAAGTGATTAGTTTTTGGTATTACAGTGAACTTCTCAGGGTTACAAATATTTACAGATTTTTTTTTCTTTCAAACTACAATTTCATTGTAATTGTATGCCTTGAAATTTATGTGCAATACACCATGAGAATGAAATAATTTTGTTCACATTTTGTTAGAAATTACCCAGACCATTAAATGGATCAACACTGGTCAGATTCAAAAGCAATCACCATACAAATAACCAAGAAAAAAAAAAGTCCACAAATCTTGTTTATAATGAATGGATAGAATAACATCAATTTATGAGAAATTCAAAAACAAAACAAAAATGTTAAAAAAACTATTTTAAACATCGGAAAAAAAATTAATGCACATAAACTCCAACAACAACAAAAATCAAACATTGTGTTTTGTGGATGTTTAAATTCAAAAACGAAAAAAAAAACAAAATTATGAAAACTTAAACGAAAAGAAAAAGCATTTTAGAAGATTGGTTTTTGTTTTACCGTAATTCAGAAAAAATGATCTTGTTTTCGATCGTACGGTGGAGACGAAACTCTATAGTGGTTGTAATGCTGTTTATATTCGGACTGATTTTCTAAAATTGAATCAAAACTTTTTCGAGTGCTATTTGAAGCTGACAATTCCTTTAAAATTAAACGAAAAAAAAAAATAGAACACAAAAAAGATGAATTTTAATTAATGGAGGGAACAGGCCAATCTCGTCATTTTAAAAAAAAAAAAACGAAAACAAAAAACAAATCAAAGGAAAATAAAATGTCGATAGAAAGAAAAGAAATAAAAAAATCAAACAAATATGCGGTTATCTAAATGCTAAACGCAATTTAAAACCAAAGAAAAAGAACGGACGATCCGGATGCTTTGTCCCAATTTCTCGTTCATGTTCAGAGATATTAAATGGAATCAAAGTGTGAGCCCCTTTCGGTTTTATAATTGTAAATTTTCTATTCGATTCTTCTAAAGCTGTAGATCGAAATATTTGCGCAAAAATGACCTATTTACCTTTAAATCATGTATGATTTGATTGTGATCGACTTCATCGCTGGCCGACGCATTCATATTTAACGATTGTGCCTGATGCATTTGATTCAGCATTGATTGAACTGTTACTGAATTTGGCAATTGTACACTGTTGCTAACACTTTCCTTACTCTTTTTATTGTGCTTGTGTTTGTTGTGTTTCGGTCGTTTGGTCGATACTTCACCGTCATCCGTGTCACACGACAAATCGATGATGGCCGAACTAAGACGTTTGCTATTGTTGCTGCTGCTGCTGTTATTATTATTATGTAGGAAATTATTGTTGTTTGAACCATTTGAGGAGGTTTGAGGTCGATGATGGCTATCGATGGTTTTTGCTTTTAAACTGGTGCCCACCGTATTTTTTATTGCTACTGCATGTGATGATGTTGTCGGACTATCATTAGCATATGAGGATTGTACCAGAGTTGATTGCGTTGAATGCATTAGATTTGAGGCGATGGTGGAATGATTTGATGGCGAATATGAAATTAACTGTGAAATGCTGTGATCGGATGCACGTTTTGTCGGTGATAAGTATTCAATCGAGACATTGGAAACATTATTTTCAGGATGTCGACCATACAATGTTGCATCGCCATTGCTACTGGTGCTGCTGCTGCTGGCCGTGGTAATTGATTTCGGTTTAATGCTTATTGATGTTCCTGAACCAGTTAACAGAGGTTCTACAGGTATTGTCTTAATTGGGGCCTAGAAAATGAAATGATAGATGGATTTAAAAAAAAAAAAAAAAAAAATATTATTCATAAGTCATTCAGAGTCGTCTGAGTGTTTTAAAAACTCATACAGGTTTTGAAGTGAAGGTATCACCCAATGACATTGTCAATAGTGATGATGCAGTCGGTCGATCTGATGTACTGTGAAGATGTTTTTTGTCAGTCTTAGGTAGTGTTGGCTTGTCATCGGAGCTTTTTACCATTTTTACCGAATCTTTTATCGTGTGAGATTTTTTCTTTTCAACCGGATGTACCATAATCGCACTCTCTTTGATATTATCAACGATTATCGGTGGTAAATAAATTTGAGGCGGCTGTGGTTTGGATGATATTTTATGCTCATTCGTTGATTTTTTGGCATCTTTTTCTTTTGTTTTCGGCATAAAATTTGATTGAATGTCATTGGCTCTCATCCAACCGTTAGGCCATATTGGTAATAATTTATCCGTAATATATGCGGTCGTGTATTGTTCAAGCGTTTGATCTCGATGTTGCCTTTGATCATACAACGATTGCCATTTCATTATTAATTCATTCACTTTTAATCTGTTGACAAATCAGTAAAAATCAGTAAATTTTGTTGTTGTTTTTTGTTGTTTTTTGTTTTCAACCTTTCTTGTATCATTTTCTAATACGCACCTTAAATTTTCATTCCACGGGAATTTTCGTCGTGGATTTCTGAATTGATGTTCCGGTTTGTCACTACCTTGATAATTTGCTTTTTGTTTTTTCAGATCAATTTCATACCGTTCACATACATCGACCATCATTTCGCTAATTTCTTTTTGCAATTTTCGTTCAAGCGTTCGCACCTCATTTTCACATTTCTTAATGGCATACTCTTTCACTTCTTTCTGTAACCGCTGCTTACTGTATGGCAACACAATTTCCAAATGACTGTAAATTTGACTTTGCAACTTCGAATCACTTTGATGTGCTTTCATAATCCTAATCAATTACAAAAAAAAATATGTTTGCTTTGGCTTGCATACAAAAAAAAAAAAACAAATTCCATTCAAATTTTACATACTCATAAAGCAAATCCAGTGCTTGATCTGATTGAAATAAATTGTCTTTTAGATCCTTTGAGAAGTCGCTGAGTCTAGTGATTTGATCACGCGTACTGGTGTTTAAATTTTCCAAAAATTTCACATCAGCTTCTTGCGGAATGTTATCGGACGTGGTGGTACCATTGATTTGAATTTTATTATTCGATGTGGCAATATTGTCGATTGGCTTGCAGTCGGTAGCCTTGTTCTCAACACTTTCAAATTCATCATCATCACTATGTCGGCTTGGATCTGCATCCGAACTAGATTCACTCGAATCAGAATCACTGCTCGATGAATCATCAGATGTGGCCGAACTCGTTGACTTTGATCGCTTGATATGACTTGATGTCTTCAAAATGTTTGCATCACGTTGCGCTCTGAGCATATCCTTTACCGTTGTTGTTTTCACTTCCTTATTACTGATTTCTTTTGTCGTTTCACTCACAATAATGGCCGGTTTCTCTTTCGGTTTTATTTCATCGATTTTCTTTTCCTTGACTTTGTTTTTGTCGTGAAGTTTTTGCTTTTTATTTGTATTACCATTTTCAAGTGTGACAGATGCTTCGCTCAAATTACTACTCTCATCATCACCACTGGACATTGATGAAGCCTGTCGCAACATTCAAGAAAAAAAAACAATCCAACGAAAAATCAATCATAAAATCCCATTGAAATTGAAATAACGATTTAAATTTACTTTTTGTGCTTTATAGCTTAGGGGTCCACAGTTTATATAAAATCCACCTCGATCTGTGTCCATCTCATCAGGTATCACCTCATCACACTACAAAAAACAAAAAACAAACGGAATTCGTACAAATTTAACAACGAAAACACTAGAAGGCATGTTGTTTCTGTTGAAATTCATACCGCTTCCGAATCATCGATGAAACCATTGTTTTCATCATATCCCGATCCTTTGTCAGTAATCGGGCGATCCTTCGTTAATCGAGTGTCACTGCCACCATATGTATTTCCATATTTACGTTCAAATTCTTGCGCCAATTTCCTTGCATCATGATCAATTTCTTCCATTGGATCGACGAACCCATTTGGAAGAGGAATTTTTTGCTTTTCCTTTAACGATGCAACATGACAAAAAAAAAATATGATTCAACTTGTGTTTTAAAATCATTGTTTTAAATTCATTGTCAAAATAGTGCCCATTGTTTATTTGGTTTGCCGATCAACAAACGAAGAACAATCATAATTCAAAGAAGGAGACAAAAACGGTGAATGGATTACATTCCATCACATTGTTAAATTAGAAAAATTACAGCGCCACAAGTAAATAAACGCATTCACTAATCATTATGAGTTTATCCACGGGGGAAAAACAAACACACAACAGAAAGACGGAGATGAAAGGTACATTTGTAAGCATTAGCTAGGTTAGGTATGTGTATTTTATCGTGTATACATATGAGTGCGACGCGTACGCATTAACACCGAAATTGAGACACTCACTGCACATAATACGAATATATACACATTTGCACAAAATGATTGCAATTGGATGCTCGGTGCAACACCAGAGAATATAAATAACGAAACAAAGATAAGACTGTATTGAACCAACACACACACACACACACACACAATGTCGCTCTTTATTCAACAACACAAAAAAACGCACGCTTGCACAGATTTGATGCCGAAATATTACACGTAAGAATGACCAAAAAAACACTCACTGAAACACAATAAAAGCATTTCATAAAAGCAGCAGATGAAAACTAAACGAAAAACGAAGAAAGAAGAAGAAGAAGAAGGGAAAAAAATGCCATGGAAAAACTTGTTGTTGTTGTGTATTTGCAGCGAGACAAATCGAAGTGTACCGCATGAGCTCACATGGGTTCATATTATATTTATAAATATTTTCCTTTTTTACCGTTCCGATATTTGGTTATTCATATACGAAAATTTCATTTTCGAATTGCCAAAAAATCACAACAATTTCCACTTTACACATAAAATTGATTGGGTGTTTTTGTTTTATTTGTTGGTACTTTGCACAACACACATTCGCATTTTTGCTGTTTTTGTATTACCTTTTCAGCTCGAAGCAATTTCTTGTAATTGAACGCTGGAAATTTATTGTTATCCGGCTCAAACAATTTCAATTCTAAACGAATTGCTTTCTCATTTTTTTCCAATGCATCGGGTGCCAAATTTTTCGATGTACTCGTGGATATTGTCTCAAAAGTTACACGTTTTGGTTCAGACATTGTTGATTAATTCGCACCATAACCCATTCGATGCGAAATTCCCTCGTAGAATGCTTTTTTTCCGCGTTGGGCAACTTGATTTGTTTCGCCGTGTTCAATGTAACCTTTTTTTCACCCGTTTCCCGTGATTTTTCACACAATCTCTTCACATTGACCAAAACTGCACATAATTTTCGACGTATTATTTATTTATTTTGGTTCTTTTTTTTAAATGTTTCTTTCGTATCGATTGATTCGGTGGATATTTTTTTTTGTCAATCGGTTTCACTGCATGTAAAAGTAATATTTACTATAACGAACGAAAAAAAAATGTATATATTTTTTTTTGGTGGACCAAATTTACACTGCTCGTGCCGAAGCAAATTTATATGTAGTTTTTTTGAACGAAACAAAAAGAGACTGAGTTGTGCACACAAATACAATTGCACGCAAGATGTATGGCTGTCATTTTTATTTGAATTCTTTTTTGAGATTTATGTATTATCGTGGTATTAACGAACTTACATTCATGTACTTAGGATGCCTTAAAGTACATTGCAAAATACTTAAGTTATCCGCCTTTGTACTTTGGGCAATCCACCAAAAATATCTCACATCATTTCATCCGTTAGGTTTATAAAATATTTTTTAATGTCGGTTTTTTTTTGTCAAACCAGAAAAAAAAACAAAAATTCAAACGATTTTTTTTTCGTTAATTTGAATTTGTATTTTCTGGGCCATTCACCCATGAATTTCACACAATTTTTTATCTTCTTAATCAATTAAGCCCATAGGTTGCATCAACAAAATTAGATCAGTCGGAAGTAACATGGGTACAGTTTACAATTAAAATTAGCATATATGCTTAACGTACTCTTATTAATTCTAATTTAATTTTTATCCAAGAACAAAAAAAGAGTTAACTCATTAGATTTTCTTATAAGTTTCATAAAAGTATTCGTAGATGAGTTTTAATAAAAATTGAAATGATTTGCTTTCAGTTAATGGTGTAAGCTCGGGTGCGTCCAGCAATTCCTGTAGCGGTGGCAAAAATTCATCCAAGTCAACATCTGAAAAAAACACACACACACACAAAACACCCGGTTACTATGCGATATCTGATTTCATTTGAGAAAGTTGTTTTGAATGATTTCAAATGACTTACATAAAATGAGGCATAATTCAATCAATTTATAGATCATAAAATGGTGAACAGTTTCAAGTGGTGCATTTACATTGTATGACTCCCAGTTGTCACGCAGAATGGCACTGCACCAGATTTTATGTTTTATATCCAATGGATCGTCGACATATGGTATTAGGCTTAAGGCTTTCTGGTAGTCTTCCTCGGTAACATTTGTATTTTCATCGGCGATAAATAGCTGCAACAAAATGACAATTAAAACCAAAATACAATTACAATAAAAAGAATTATAAAAGACAAATCAGGAAAGGCCATTTTCAACAAATTCAACTAACATTGATAATTTCTTCCGGTTTAAGCACTTTTTGATTGTCTGGATCGTAGCCAAAAATGTGTAACATGCGTGTTGACACCTTTAACTGATAATCAATCAACGATAGTTCACCATTTATGATATCAATTTGATTTGAAAGATCTTCATCGGCAGCTAGGCTCGTTAGCTTTGCTAGTGAAAGCATTGTCTTTTTCCGGGATATTGAATCCGTTTCATTTTGTGCCAATGACAATAAAATCCGCGATGCTCTGGCCAAATCACCATTAAAAACGGTTTGAATCCATGCCAAACTGGGATGATCACCAAGAAAACGTGTCAATTCACTTTGATTACGCTTAAAACGTTCAAATAAATCGCCACGTTTATTCTGTTGCAAATGCCAATTAATGGCAAATTGTGAAAAGTCTTGGTCTCTGTAACGCTCTATATATTCATCTAAACGTGTTTGATTTTTTGTTTGATCACAAATGATAACAAGCGTTTTAAAATCCAAATACTTTTCGGCCAATTTAGCAGCCAATTCAAATTGACCATCGTCCACTACAAAAAAAAAAAAAACGGAAAAATTCGATTAGTTAACAACGATAATCAACTCCAAACAAATTGAATTTGAGAATTACCGAAATGGAAGATTAAGTCACTGCGCTCCGATTCATATTTCCTCAAAATTGTATCATATTTATCCAAGTCTTTGATGCTCTCTAAGTATGCTTTTCGTCCATCCAAATAAAAGTCAATCAATTCAACGAGATGCTTAAAATGTTGTTGACGCAATTCAGCCTCGGCCGTTGATCGAACACCATGTTTAATAATGATATTTATAATATGCATTATACTATCGCGAATTCCACTTGGAGCTGCAGCCGATGTCCATGGCAACACCTCAAATTTGTGCAAACGTTCAGCTGGTAATTTGAATATGGATGCCTTTAGTTCACGAAATTTAAGCACTTCGTGCAAAACGGTCTGCGCGAAAAAACAAAAAACAGAAAAACACCAAAAGAATCACCATAAGAATGATTGATGAAATTTACGTGATGAACATGAAATGATGTAAATGGAATAGAATTTTACCAAAACGATTTGACTGATATCGAGCAGAAGTTGTGATGCTTTTGCTGGAACTTGTTCCTGTTGAACCACTTCGTCAGTAAAGGCGGCAAGTGTTTTGAAAAATTCATGAATTCGCGTCACTTGAACGTAAAAAATGTCCTGCGATGTTAAATTCTCGGGCGGAATTTCATTGCGTTTTTTCAATGTAATGTCAATAGTATCATCAATAATTGTTGGGTATGTGTTGTGAATCCCCTTCAAAGCAATTGCGGCGATGATTTTTTCATTGATGTCCGACAACAAATGGCATGTGGCTCGAATTTGACTTCGTTCAGTTACTGTATCCAACTAAAAAAATCGAATTTTTGAGTTTCATTTGAATTTGCTGTTTTTTTATAAACAATATTGACATTTAGACAATTGTATACAATTATTACGCACCTTTTCCCACAATGATGTTGCCTGTAAGAATTCAATGAAATGCGTAAACGCACGACTTTTTTCCTTCAACTGTTGAATAATTTGTAATGATGTTGAACTGCCCAATGCACATTTATTCGTTGAAATTTGCTCTTCCCATCGTGGATCAGCCGCTGGTATATCTTCGGCCAGATCTTTGGCAATTTTTATGATAATATTATCAAATTCACTGGCTGCAAACGATGATGGGCTCGGAAACAATTGATTGATTATGCTGGAACATTTGGCCGTATTTTTTTTCAAATGATAAATAAATGCAGCTTTAATTTGACTGATGCTGTCATGCATATTGTACACATCCTCTGGATTGATGTCATAGATGGTTAGATTGGTTGCCGTTTCGTTGAGCATCGATTGACTTGTCATGTGGAAATCCGTTACATCCGACACAACAGAGCTACACACGATTTGAGATGTTTGATTACAATTATACAATTTATCAAATCGAACTCTAATTACCTGCTTAAGCAATCAATATTGCCAAAATCAGACGATGAAATGCTGATGAAACCATGAAGACGTGAAAAAAAGATGGGTATTTGACTGTAAACAGCTGCTGCTAAAATACGATCATTTGCAGTTGGTAGTTCAATCTTTTCCGTATTGTCAACACCTTGTTGAACAACACCTTCGAATTATAATGAAATTTTATGTAAAAAATCCAACAGCAACAACAACAAAAAATCAATTATCAAAATTCTCTTACCACTCAAAAGCACTTCAAAAATGGTACGTTCACCGTAGACATATGCAGTGGAATCGGTTAAAATGAATTTATATTTCAGACTCTCTTCATTTGCATCGCCCGAATAAAATGCGTTCGTTTTCATTTGACAGAAATCCTTAATGGTAAAACATTGTTGGTGTTCGGTGAGTGTGACCAATGCGTATAGAATTTGTGGTGTATGCGCTAAATTCATGGCCGCCACCAATAAAATCATATCACCATCTTTATTGGGCTGCATATCCAATGTAAACATATCAACTTCGTTGATGTCACGTGATGGCCAAGCTCGATGATGAAATGCTTGCTTAATTTTTGGTATAATTTGTTGATCTTCGAATAAAAATGTTTCATTGAAATTCAATTCAACGCACCAACGTTGAATGTATTTATCGGACAACACCGAAACATACCAATCGGATGATTCCGAAATTTTGGCGCACATTTTTATAAATCTCTGTGATAAAGCAAGAAAATCAAAACAAACAAATAATTAATTATTTATCTAAAATTATCAATTGCTTATATGATTTAATGCACCATCAATGATCACACATACATTTTCTCGATCTGATGAACTGCTGCCAATCAATATTGATGCGAATTTTTTACCAATCCCGCCCAAAAATCCAGTTGGTGGTCGGACATCACGGTGTGTTATGATGTGTTGACCATTTACCAATTGTAATTGAAGTAAAACTAAATTGCATGTGGTCGTTACCAAAACATAACCAACCGATGGAATGGTGACCAGCTCATCAAATTCTTGTCCATCTAAAATGCCGGTCACATCAATTGTGATTGCATCGTGTGCAATGGATGGCCAATAACGAATGTCACCCGTTGGTGAAATGGATAAACATGATGCCATCTGTTGACCTTCTGTTGTGAAAACGGTAATCAGTGAGGCTTTATGGCCAATATCACAATGTGGTAATGTTAATTCACGACAAATGACCGGACGCCGTTGCGGTGTACGCATTTGCATTTCGGATTTTGGTGATGTGATATTTGCATCTTTATACTGCCACACCAATAATTTACGGCCGCATATCGCCCATGCCCAACCATTTGCCGAACAATTTATTGTCACATTTGCATTGCGTTCGGTAAACATAAGCGCTTCATTTACGGTAATTGGTAATTGCAATCCAAACATTTGCGCAACATTATTTGCTGAACGTGCAATAATTTGATTCGATTGAACGGAACGACCCGAAACACTGTACCGGCTGAAATATAGGTTATGTTTTCGAAATTGGTTATAAAATAAATGATCAAATATATATATATATATATATATATATATATATATATTCAATGAAAGCCTTGCAGGGAGAAAAATCCAACTAAAACTGAATTTACTCACCTTGGAGTGCCGAGTGGTTTTTTCATACTGCCATGAATTGATTTACGACTGGAATAAATTGAACTAGCTGACGATTTACGGTTTGATGTTGGAAATGGTAAACTAGTGCGGCTCTTATACGAGTGCTCCATGGTTTAATATTTTAAACGTATTCAATAATTCTCAATAATGAAATTCCCCAAACCGTGGATGGTGGTGTTTGGATCTATTTAATTGTTTACAGAAAATAAAAAAAGAAATCACTTTAACACTTGACAATAACCATCAACAGAATTACGTTATGTCAGTTTGATGGTTGGTCCAGAGTTTTCAATCGAATACTGTTTCGCGCGATTATGTTTGTTCACAATTTAACAACAATCAAAAATACTTAATGTATTCACTTGGATTTTACTTTGTTGAACAGTATGTTCAAATTATTAAGTATTTTTAAATGCAACAAATTACCAATTGTTACCGAATGTGTTAAGGTGCAATACAAATTTTCCAATTTTAATTATAAAGAATTTGAACGAAATTGAACTATAAGCGATGGAAAATGTGATCAATTAAAATGTCATTCAATTCATAATTGAATTTTGTGTTCATCTCGTTTCATTTCAATGTAAAGTATATGCAGAGTTTTAAGTTGTACACTACAAAATACACACAAACACATACACATATAATTGTATCATCGACATTTGTAGAACATATTTGACATTTGTGTCTGAGTCGTGCAATTTTTTATTTTAACAAGGGATGCATTTACTTAGGTAATTTTGACAAGAGAAGACTAACTGTCCGCAGAATCGTAATTGATTTAAAACAAAAGTGATTTTGATTTTTTTTTCTTTTGCGGGGGGATACAAAAAAAAAGTACAAACACAAATCACACGGAAAACTGGTAGAGATTCAGATAGAATTGTTCAGTCCGTTTACTGTTCGTTGCTGGTGTATTTTCAAAAGGCGCGGATTCCATTAAATGGCTGGTGTAAGTGAATGTTTTTCCATCGGAAGCACAGTATCGTGCACCACTTGTTTTAAACAAGTAATTGAAGGCGATGTTCTTGCATTCGATCCATCAACCAAAATGTTGATTTTGAGTATCCTTTTTAAAAAAAGAAAGCAAAACGAAAAAAAAACAACAACAACAACAACTTAATCAAATGTCATTTTTCATGAAATAATGAGACATTTTTTTGTTCACTATATTTTACATTTTTTCTTCATAAATATTATCAAAACAACAACAAAAATGTATTTTCCTTAACTTAATGAAATGAAAAAAAAAAACTAAACCACCACCACCACCTAGAATGCACAAAAAGCGGCAAACAATTAAATGATGTTTTCATAGTAAACTTGGGATTGTGTAGCGATGTGCAAGTCAAGAATGAGACAAATTCGGCGCCACAAGCTCCACCATCGCTGAACTTGCAAAAAGTGAGTAATAATATAGCAATATGTATATAATGTTTTTTGGTTGATTTTGTGTCAATTTTGGAATTCTATTCTATCAAAAACCGTATCGATTTTCTATCGATTAGTTGAATACACGCGTTCGAAACTCGGTTGAAGAGAAAAAACGATGGGTTGCGGCAATGTCGGCTGGCGTAAGTCCCGATGGTCAAAAGCTATTTTTTGCCATTTCCAAAACGATCAATGAGGTAGGTGTCCAATGAAAAATTCAATAAATTTATCGTTAAATTTTTTCCCCCCATTTTTTGTTTTTTCTGCTAAATTTTGTTCAATAAACTAATGATCGATTTTATTCATTTTTATCTCTTCGGTTATTCTTGGGTGTTTTTTGTTGTTGTTGTTGTACACAACATCGTATTTGCAACATTGATTTGGATTTGGCATGTTGGATTTTGCGGTAGGTCACGTGGATGGGAACGAATATTGTAGTATTCAATGATGTCATAATCCGACCTCCATACCGAGTAGAAAATGTTAGCGGTCATCAAGGATCCAAGCAATTGAATTATGTTCGTAAAATTGTAGAACGTTTAACAAAAGATCGACCGGCTAGTTCACATCATTCGATGGCGTTAATGCAATCGCAACCATTGCCACAACGACGAAATTCGAACGGTAATGGGCCAGCTTCCAATTCAACTATGACACCATCCACGAAAATTACAGAAAGAAACACGAGTTCAAATATCAAAGCAAATTAATTTATTTCAACGAATACGATTACGCATAACAAAAAAAAACCGCATACGCATATAACGCATAACATACACAACAACATGGGGATTTAAAACGATAAAATCATATTATTATTTTTTTTTGTTTCTCAGTTCATTTTTCTTCGATGATGATAATCTATCGGTTTTTTTTTTCAAATGTGATAGTTGAACAAATTGGAACACTTTTGTTGGCAAATTGTTAATTGTGCCCAAGCTATTTAAAAATTTATCATACATTTGAGTTTCATTAAGTTGTTTTTTTTTGTTCATTTAGCAAGATTCCTGGTCTAAATTTTCAAACCAACCAAAAACAAAACAAAAAAAAGAAAATTGAAAGAAAATGGCAAAAACAAGACAAGAAAAAAAAGAAGTATCATTTTCAAATGAAATCGAAATAAGAAATAAACGTAGCATTCTCTTGTGTTCGAATTTAGAATATCGCATTGTTTTTTCTTAATTGTCAACCCCCCGGCCATCATCCACACAGGAAAAAAATACTTACACAAATACTCAACCTAATAAAAAAACACATACACACACAGTCAACACATAAAACACATTTAGTACTAACCCACAAAATACCGTAACCAATTGGCCCCGGCTAACGCACAAGCAGACATATTTGTTTAAGTATCTATTGTCTCTGAACTCTATTAAGTAGATTTCAAAATGATTTTAAGTACTTGAATCGTGGATAATCCGTTATTCCATTTATCATTTCAATTGTTTGTATGGTGAAAGGATGTCGACGATTTGCTAACAAAATTTCCCATTCAATTTTATTGATTGAAAATGTATTTTGTACTGTCCATCGTTGCCAAATTAATTGTCGACTCTTTGAGTTATGACAAAAATGTTTCTGCCCCGAAACCGTCTTTTTAAAAAATAAAAAGTAAATGGTAAGTATTCTGATGCAAAAAAGGCAAGCTAAACGTTGGCCTCATTTCGACCAATAATTAACATTTCAAATATCCTTAAACATGTCGCTTCCTTAATCACTATCCGGGTCAACAATTCTAAAAAATGAAAATGCAAATTAAATTGTTCCAATTTGTGTTGATTGGAATGTTACAGCTTAGATTTATTTATGTTCAATTCTATTCCGTTCCATTAGTCTAAGTATCAAAACATTTAAAAATCAAATTTTATTCGGATTTAAATCAGAAAACGATGGTGTTAAAATGCATTTAATCGACACACACATAGACAAATTCTATGTCTTTTTGCAATTACAAAAATTAAAAAAAGACCCCAGAAAATTCTTCGATGAAAAATGACACACGATTTACCTATGAACGATTGTTTGTCACCGTTCGTATGAAAGATGCTTGTGAACCGGTTTGAATTGATACAAAGTCTCGACGATACGGTGGTTCAGTCCATGGATCTAATGTAAATGTATCGATTTCCGAACAAGATACCACTGGATTGTCCCGTTCAATTCGTTTCATTACGTTTCTTTGAACGCTATCAACTGCATCTGAATTACGACATATGATACCTGCTAATGTAGTGCCATAGATTTGTGTTAATTGATCTGAAAGTCGAACCAAACCCCCCACCAAAAAAAAAAATTAAAAAAAATTATGTGAATTTCCAAATTGGATTGTGTGAAATATACGAAAACTATGTTACAAATTGAATTGTGATGTACCTTTTGTAAAGCTTTGTGGTCCAACACGACGCTCATACCAATGTGAATCACCACGTTTAAGACGTAAAAATTGATCAGATAATATGCATGATAGCAATGGGCCAACAATTGCACCTTCAATTGGTGGTTCACTCAATGCACCGGTATACACATCAACATTTTTTGCATCACTACATCGAAAAAAAAATAAGAGTAAAAACACACAGTATTGAGAATTTGATGAATAATTTGTTGTTGGTAGTAAAAACTTACATGAATATTCGTTTCATTGTTTCTAGAGAGTCATTGTCTACTGCATACGCCATATCTGACCAACTGTCGACAGACGGTAGCCGACAGTGTTTTCTCCATTGTGGATATGCTGGTAATCCATGATCTCGTCCACGTTGAATGTTCAGCGATACCAAATCTAAGCCACATACAAATCGTTGTGCTGCTGTTGGTTGCACACGATCATTTGGATCGGTAAATAATTTTTCGGTTAATTCAGTTGTAAAATATTGATCGGAACGAGCTAATGGGGTTACTGCTGCTGCTCCAATTGCATTATCCAAACCGTCCATCAACCACAACGAGTATGGATTAAACAGCATTCGATGAAGAGCTATTGTGTTGGGATTGTTTAAATCTCTAGATGTATTCATAACACCCTAAAAGCAAAACGGTTCAGTTGATCGATTAGTTTAGGCCAAATTCTATATATTCATTGTAAATTTTCATTATACCGGAATTAAAGTATGAGCAAAACGAAAAGCACATGCAGCGAAAATGTTCGCAATTGATGCATCAATTGACTCATCATAAGTATCTGTATCTTCATTTGGTCGTGGTGTCAATCCAATTCTTTCACTATAATCTTCTCCTATAAAACAAAAATGTCAATTTCGAGTCCGTACAAATCAACATGTTCACTTGCTTGTTTATTAAGACAACATTTACCTAAAACCACCGGTAAAAATTCATTGTATGTAATGTGCTGTAGTTGAGCGGCAACAATACGTTTAGCTTCTTGAAATAGTTTTTCATCATTCCAATGTGGATTTCGTTTTTCTAATTCGGATGCAATATAATTGTGATGACGTGCCCAAATCAAATGCATCGAAGTTAAATGTAAATTTTCATTAGCACGTGAATCACCGGATTCAAAACAATAACGACCTTTAGCATTTTCTTCCACCATATTACAACCATCCATTGGATCCGTCGATACTGGCAACAATGTTCGATTATCTGACGTCAAATACATCCGAAGTAAACCGTTTTTGTCTGAAATGTTTTTAATAATTCGGTTGAATCATTTCATTCAATATTAAAATATACTTTGCATATGTAAGCTCAGTGAGCTATAGAGTCATTTAATAAATTCCATTCAACTGATGTGATCATAACAGCTCTAGAACGTTGATTGAATGCACATTTTGAACCAATTCATCATGAGATTTAACCAGTTTTCTATTTCAAACCACAATAAAATGGTTAACATATTTGATTGACTTACGTGTTCGTAAGCTGTCTATCTTATCAGCAGTGTATCCATATACAACGGATCCATCAATATATGCACTGGCTTGATTTAATTGTTGTCGTGGTCCAAATCGTTCGGTTGGTGCTGGTGCCGATCGCACAAAATTCATACAAGTAATATTATATTTATCAAAATTTGGATCACCAGGGCCCAAAATAACTGGAAAACATTCCGGATGTTGATCAGCATCATCCGAACAACAATCGATTGGCTCATTATCTTGACCCTGATTTAATGCCGTTGCCGTTATATCATGATCCAAAAATTGACCAAATACGGCCACCATCACCGTAAACTCTGGATCAATTGAATATGATGGCCGATGCACCGATAATGATATATTTCGTGCAGAAGGTAATGGATTATCGGTGTTACTTTCTCTCGGAGCTGATATTCCATCCGAATAATCTGGTTGCAATGCTCTAAATATTGAAATGAGTTTTTGTTTTCTCGTTTTATAAAAAAATAAAACAACAAAAAACAAATGGAAATCTATTTGAATTGAAGGTGGGTAACCTACCGACGGAATGGTGTATAGGCAACACCATATTTAAACGGAAACTGTCGATTATTACAAGTTCCATCCGGTTCACGATATTTTTCATTAAAATTACACTTTCTCTTGTTATGTTTCATCGTTTCCAATTTTGTTTCCGGTCCATTTCCGATATTGTGTCGTCCAGTTTGTTTTTCGTATGAAAGTCTGAAAATAATTTACACATTTATTGTTTGTGTGTGTGTGTGTGTGTTTACCGTTGATGATAATGAACCATCCAAAATAAAATTGGCTGAAAATATGAAGTTCAATTACCGATCGGCCAAGGATTTTGTTGCATGATTTTCGATATAACCGCGTTTGGTAAGTTTTCTAGCATCTGCCGTTGTACTAACGGCACGTTGATGCCGGAAAGACGGTGTATTCACCGGCACCACTTGTAGGTTCTCTTCGAATAATTCACGATTGCCCAATGCAATAATACCTTCATTAATCGCTTCTTTTATTTCTGTATCGTCTGGTTCTGAGAGTTTCCAAGCTGTAGCCGGTTCATCTATTGATTGATATGAAATATTATGTGTAAATCCAAAGCTACCCCTCCCATCCAACAAACAAGAGCTGGTACCCATGGATTACCTTCAATTGGTCCATTAAATGATTGCATCAACTCCAAAAATTCAATTCGATTCAACGATTTAGCTGGATTGTCATTCAATGATTGGTCATCAACATCACCATCATCACTTCGTGTAACAATTACAGCTATTGTAATGATTAGCGCCAAAAGAAACACAGCTCTATCGAATGAAATGTTATAATACGATAAGTACCCATGGATGGGATTCACAAAATATTACGGTGCAGATATACAAAGAAAAAAATGAGCTCACAAAAATGATGACCAAATGCAAATTTGTAATCGATTGAAGCGATTTGGTTTGGTTCGTGAAAAGCGACCCGGAACTGCATAAGATGTTTCAGCTCTTGAGTTGGAAAATAATGAGGTCCTCTCATCAACCATCCTCCTTGGGTTTCGGTATCAATGCCCGCAACTTCAAAATTGAATGAGACAATTTTCCTGGGGATTTTTTTGAATTTTAAACTTTCTGTTGGAACGGTTTAACTATCGATGTTTATTATAACAAAGCTATAATTCAACTAAATCGTCAAACAAAAATCATTAGACGGAATTCTAATGGATAGATTGTTCGACATAAATGAAAAACACAACATTTCCTCACCGATCGAATGTATCAAATATCGTGTTTGTGTTTGTTTGTGTGTGTGTGTGTGTGTGTGTGCATGTGTGTAATGTAATCATTTTCAGGCCATTTTCTTCATTCAACATCATCATACATATGTACAGTAAAACCGTATACAGGTAGCCATCAACGGCCATCAATTGAATATGATCATGGTGGCTTTTTGCCACACTTATTTACTTCAGGCTCAACTGTATGTTGCGTTATTTTAAATGAATATATGCTATAAATGTGCGTCCAAAGAACAACCTGGATCGAGTGGTATCTTTCATTCACATATTCAAATCATATTCCAAAACCATTTGTAAGCTCCGTACGCAGTTTTATGCAATGGTTATTTGATACGATCGTCGAAACGTAAAACACAATTTATAGGGAACACTCAAAGTTTATAGTTAAAACCTATGAGCTCCGTAATGTCCATAGATACACAGGTATGATATTTGATGTTTAGCACCCTGTATGCATTTGGCGTCTTTTCGATATGGCTTCCTTGCTTTAACAAACACGAACCAACTAACAAACAAAGAAATAAAAAACACGGTAAAATCGAACATTGGGATGCATGGCTTCATGGCTTCATGTCGATGAACGCAATCTAAATGTTGTGCATAAGACATAAGCGTAATTAGTGTTCAATTTCAAGTTGAGAGCAAATATTTCTTAGAAGAAATCGAATGCATTGAAAAACAAGAAACAACAAATTTTTGAAGAGAAAAAATAAAATACTGAACGAATCATCGAACGCTTGACAATTCCAACAATTTTAAGGTCGTTGAGCTACTTCAGCTGAGCTTCTTATAACACAAATCCCTCCAAAATTTATCGATGCACCAATTTGCTGTCTTGAAAATGTTAAGATCAAAGACCAATCAATTGATTTTATAACAATAATTATTATTATAAACGGTTTTATTTGTTTTATTTTTGATTCATGACTGATAATGTTGAATTGCGGCAACAAAGTCAAGATTGATTCATCGCAAACAGTCGCACGTCTCGTGTTTTACTGATTTGAAAATATTCATGTGTGAAAGTCACTGTGTGTGTGTGTGTGTATGAATGTTGGCAGGACATTTGCTTTTCTTTTTATTTGCGGCTTGTGCACACAATCAACCGAGAATTGTTTAATCTTAAAGTTAAACATTGTTGAATTGAAAGTTTCACAAGTCAGTCATTTGAAAATTGTGGTGTTGATCGGTTGCATTTAAAATTGTTTGTTTTTTTATGCGAGGGGGTTGGCCATTTAGTGAAAGTATATTGAAAGCCATAAATGTTGCATTCAATTTGCATCGTAACAATTTTGTTGTGACCAAATCCATCGAATTTCGTGGTGTTTTGTTATTGTTTGTTTATTTAAACGGAATATATTCAAACACTTTGAATGGCTACAGAACAAAGTCGGCTTTTGAAAAAATCATTTGATTATTTATCGACGGCATCACTGACAGTGGATCCAAAATCAAGGGAATGTATTGTTGTTGTACCGTCAACATATAGCAGCGATAATTGTGAAAATGTCGATCAGTAAGTTTTGTTTAATTTCCCAAAACAGCCCATTATCCATCTAATAATTAATGAAAAATGGGGCGGGTTTTATGATTACAACGTTACTGCTAGTGTAGCGGCTAATTTCCCTCCAATCGGAAATTCGACTAAAATGATAGACAACAACTGTGACAGCACACGATCCATATAATTTTTGGGGAAGACCTTCGATGTCCAATGATATATAATTGCATCGACATAATGTATATACAATCCACAAACTAGTGTCAATGAAATGAATTCATTTCGTCTTTATTCCTCCTACCCGAATTTGCTTAGCGATTGTTTGATATTTGATACATATGCCGTTAGCAACTGATTTTTTTCCCCCCGCTCAAACGAAAACAACGTCATTTCATTCTTTGATAAAAATTGAATTGTTTTGTTTTCTCTTATTTTTTGTTTGTTTATTATTTCCATTTGATTTTGCTTTCTTTTCATTTGATATGCACAAATTGTTTACGAATAATTTTTATTATTCTATGTGAGAAAAAAAAAGGTTTTTCAATTTTTATCAATTTGACACAAGCAAACTGGAAGACATAGCAGAAATCTATGCTATCATATTACTATCATATAAATGGCAAAAACAAAATTCTTTTTGTTTTTTTTTTGTTTGAACTTTTCGTCAGCTATCAATCAAATGCCTTAAAATGCCATTTCATCTTTCAAAACAATTTTCTGATATTTTTTATGTGTGGCGATGATGATGATGATGAAAAAAAAAAACATTGATCAATGAAAGACCGAGAATTTGCTTTCAATACTGTTGCTATTGTTGTTGAAAGGGAAAATAGAACCGAGAAAAAAGAACACTCAAAACAAATCAAATCTATTTGTATACATTAAAGATTCCTAATAAATCAATCTAATCATGAAATACAAAACGTCCCTTTGTAGATCAAGTTGAAACAGACACACATACACACATACACAAATAATACCCCGTGCTGTTTGATAAAAAAAAAATTCAACCAAAACAACAAACCAAATGTGTCACAAGAATAACCGAAAATTATATAGACCATCAAATCAGATGAACATGTGAGTGTGTGTGTGAGTGTAATTCACATTTGGAAAATATCAGCACAATGTATAAATTCCGAAGTGTGTGCGTGTGTATTAAACACGTAGAACTGACCTAGACATTATATTGCGTGTACATTATCAGTAGAAAAAAAAAACACGAACTTGGGTTCTTCCATTGGCGCATGTTTCGCTTTAATTTGTTAGTATAGATAATAGTTTGTTTAATTTAAAATCACAAAAAAATTGTGTTTTGCCTACAGAGACAGTGACATTGTTTACGGCATTTTAATCGCGGCCATACGGATATCAAACAATAAATATACCGTTTAGAAGGGTTTTACAAGCTTACATTGAACATTTTTGGTGTTTGTTTATTTGTATTTTCAGATGTTTCGGACTAACACGTGAAGAGCTCTACTACTATATGGATGATCCATGGTGGCGGCTATTGCGGCGTAGCTTTCTCATATCATTTTGGGTGTTATTGTTTGTAATTTTTGCATCAGCTTGCATCATCTCGGTTATTGAATACGAAGAAAAATGTACCATGAACAACATGAAATTGTTTTCCGCTATTAATCTGGCTAATGCTGATGCAATTTCAAGAATAAACTACACATCATCCACATATACGATAGCATCCAGTTCGACAGCTGCTACGCTTCTTATAAATCGTTTGGCAATTAAATGAATTTATACAAACAAACAAACAATTAAACAAAAAAAAAACAGATTTATCTTATTGAAAATCGAACTGAAGGCGCGGGTATTATAAGGGCGAAATTGGCTGGATTTTCCAATCTGGTTGAATCGTTAAATATATTTCGACTATCGACTATAGTCCAGATTCAGCCGAAATGTCTGTGAATTGAATCTTTTTTTGTTTTGTTTTGTTTTGTTAAATGTAATAAGTCAGTTGTATCATGCAACCAAAAATGATCACTATTATGCACTCTCGACCTGTAGATCTCAATGGACAGACGTAACAAACATTTCAAGAGTTCATTTAAGTGGTTCTTTTGTTTTTTATTTATAAATAACATATAATTGATAACCTATTTTTAGGCTATTTTCGTAAACACGCTGCTAAATATAGATTTTAAATCAAGACAAGATGAAACACAATACACATTTAAAACATAAAATTGTAACTTTGTAAGTTTATTACACAGTGTTTGTAATGTTTTCGTTGTTGTCTCAAATAAAATTGCAAATGATTTTAATTAAAATCAATAGAAAAACCATTAAATTGTTGCTTATCAACTATAAGGCGCATACATGTATGATGTAACATTCAATAAACATTTCATATCTGATTTTTTTTTTTTTTGCAAAACTAAAATTTTCTGTTGAAATAACCATGGTTATTGTGAGAATGCACTCTCACCCTCAATCATTTATTTTGGACTTTGACTTTTTTTTTCAAACAGCATTTACTTTATCACAATCTAATTCCACGAGAACTGTTTTTTCTTGTTGTTCTTTGGTTTTTTTTTTTGCATGTTAAAATAAAATCAGAATTTATTCAGTGTATTTCTTGCAAATATTTATATTCGTTTCATTCTTATTTGGTCACAACTTTAAAACCTTTCAATGGTAATTGCTGGTCAATAAAACGATATAAAATAGTGGGAGTAACATTTTGATTGAACTCATTGTCATGCTTGATGCATTTTCAATTGTGATTCCATTGGCACCTGAATCGGTTGATGTTGATTTATTGTTGGTTATTTCATTGCCGTTTGAACTGGGCATTGATGGTGTTGTTAAAGTTGAATGATGTTCATCAAGAAACTCTTTCATAGCACTTGTGGTTTGAACAGGAACATTTTCTGAATGAGTGGCAACCTTTTCTTCCTCAGTTGCATGATCATTGATTGTTGGTTGTGAATCCGATTTATCTGCTTCATTTAAATTTGAATGATGCGTTGGCGTTGACTCCAACGGATCTGCATTCGCCAATGGTTGAACTTCATTTCCGCTTGCTGGCTGCTCGGTCACATTTGGATCTGAATTATTTGCTGGTTCTGAGTCTATTTTATCTCCATGATTTTCATCTTTATTGGACTCATCTACTGCATTTGAATCGTTTGGCAATTGTTGTTCGGTTTTATCACCATCGATGACACTCTGGGTTGGCTGGGCGTCATGTGATTTTTCCTCATTCGTTTGAATTGATACGGGTGTGGAGGCAGAATTTTCCAATTGATTTGAGTCACTCGATGTTTGCATGCCAGAATTATCGGTTTGACTTGAATCTTGTTTGTTTGGTATCGATTTATCATCGGTTTTTTCTTTGGTTTCATCGATTGAGCCCGACAATGACGGTGCCATTGAAGTAGTTTGATGTTCATCGATAGACTCTTTTATGGTATTGGTCGTTTGAGTGGACTCATTTTCCAATGGAGTGGCAACACTTGTCATGTCACCATTGAGAACTGTTCCAGTGATTTCGTTTTTATGATTTTCTTCATCTGGTTGTCTCATTGTGGTCGACTCTTGAGAATGCTCATTAATTGAGGTTTGTGAATCAGATTCAATTGGCTGTTGATTTGAATCATTTTGTGATTGTTCCGGTGATTTATTGCATAATTTTTCAATATCGTCCAAAACATTCGTGGTTGACCGTGTAGTACATGGTTTCTCTTCATTAAGATCACTCGAAGAACCAGAATTGTCGGTTTGACTTGGCTCTTCTTTGTTCGATGGTGAATTATCCTCTTTTGTTTCTTTAGCATCATCGATTGGCTCTTCTAAGCCATCGGTTGATTGAGCGGGCACGTTTTCGGGTGGTTTAATATCAGATTCAACTGGCTGCTGATTCGAGTCATTTGATGAATTTTCCGGTGATTTATTACATAACCGTTCAATATCATCCAAAACACTTGAGGTTGACCGTGTCGTACATGGTTTTACCTCATTCACTTGTGTAGTCACTGAATCAGAATTTTGTGTAACAGGAATGGCGCTTGAAGTAATTGAATTTTCAGTCGGATTGGAATCAGTTTCAGCTGATGGATGCGACTCGGCCTTATCCGGTTGAGTCAATTCACTAGGTTCTATGACAATAATTGTGCTTAAAGTAGTTGATTGTTCGGTAGGACCGGAATCAATTTCACCTGATGGATGCGACTCGGCATTGTCCAGTTGAGTTATTTCACTTGGCTCTGTAATAGGAATAGTATTTGTAGTACTTGCAGTTGACGTTGTTGTAGTTGATTGTTCAGTTGGACTGGAATCAGTTTCAATTGTTGGCTGTAGGTCAGATTTAACCGTTTGGGTCGATTCATTTGGTTCTGTAACAGGAATGATGCTTGGAGTGCTCACAGTTGACGTTGTTGTTTGTTCGACTGGACTGGAATCAGTGTCATCTGATGGATGTGATTCAACCTTATCCGGTTGAGTCAATTCACTTGGCTCTGTGACAGGAATTGTGCTTAAAGTAGTTGATTGTTCGATGGGACCGGAATCAATTTCAGCTGGTGGATGTGATTCAACCTTATCCGGTTGAGTCAATTCACTTGGCTCTGCAGCAGGAATAGTATTTAAAGTACTTGCAGTGGACGTTGTTGTAGTTGTTTGTTCGGCTGAACTAGGTTCGGTTCCAAGTGTTGGCTGTGGATCAGGTTCAACCGTTTGAATTGATTCACTTGGTTCTGTAACAGAAATGATGCTTGAGGTGCTCTCAGTTGATGTTGTTGTAGATGTTTGTTCGGCTGGACTAGGTTCATTTTCAGCTGATGGTTCTGTTACCGGAGTGGCACTTGTTGTGGTTGTTGAAATGGCGACAGTAGGTTGATCACCTGGACTTGAACTTGTTTCGAAATCCAAATTAGTTGAAACTCCTTTGGTTTTTGAATCTTCAAAATCTAAATTGGTAGTAGAGTTATTTGGCATTTTTGAAACTGATTCATCTGGCTTTGTTTCAACTGAGTGTTGTGGTGAGGAGGTGGTGGTTGTCGAAGTTGTCTCACAACAAACATCTTCAAAATCTGTATCAAAATCCAAATTTGAAGAAACAGGACTGTGCTTCCTGTAAATAAAAAAAAAGAATTTATATTAAAATGATGAAACGATTTTGCAACTTTCAAATAATATTGTAAACCCTTCCATTGACAAACTGATGATAGTCATAAATCGTCTTGAATTTAAAAAATTCCAAATATATTATTTCAAAACAAGTCCTTCGTTTAAATTTGGACGGTTGGCGCAAATGACTATTTTAAATAAAATTATTTCATAAATCTTTGCCACGGAAGATATTGCTTCTTCGCCTTCATATCTTTACTATTATTAAATTTGTTTGATGGACTAAAAATTATCAGATCATAAACCTAGTATAAATCATTATGGGCCTCTAAACGAAACACATTCAATTTCTATGGCCATATCCAAATCAGTAGAAGTATTCTCATTAATTACATTTGAATATACTTCCGACTCACCATATCCTACTCACACTCTATAATAGATTTGTAGTGCTGATTAGCACCAGGCAATAAATGTTCCATGCTATAAATTATTTATTAGAGTTGGTGATTGAGTTTTAATTATGGAATGGTTCGGCACAGCGCCTCCTCGAGCTGAACTGAGGGCTCCTCAGTGGTGTGGAGTGCGTGGTGCGAGGTGTGAGAGGTAGCTTGAGTCTCCTTTTCCCAAAATATAAATTTATAATATGTTTTTCAGTTGCACCAACAAATTTTCTTTACTTACTTTGAATAAGTTATTACAGAATTTAATAAATAGAAGAAATTTAAGACTTTCTTCACCATGATAATGAATTTGATAATGTCTTTTTTCTATAATTTCAATATAATTTATTTTACTAGCTTTCAATACAAATAATTGCCAAAGTGGTTTCTGAACAGATAACTGTGGGCCTCGGTGCCTTGTACCGTCGCACCATCGCTCGGTGAGGCACTGATTCTACCATCAATTCATACTAATTTGATTGAAGATTATCCGGTTGAGAAACAGAATTTTCTATCAACTGATGAAAAGATAGGCCATAAAACAGAATTGTTAATCAAATTTGAATGGAAAAAACTTTTCTTTTGTCAGTTGATTCAAATCATAGACAAAGTCAAAGCAAATGAGGCAATAATTAACAATCGCATAGTATTCCAATTATGTGGGTGGGCAAGCACGACAACAGGTCGTTTGTAAATAATTTATTGAAACAAAGCAAAATAATTTTGCAGCAAATCGAAGCCGGAAATAGATCAATATACTGAAATGGTTCGAAGGGATTTGGTCGATTTTGAAAATAGAATCAATTATTGGTAAACTAGAACAAATGCATTGAGGTTGAAGACTTCCAACTTATGTCAAACTTCTTGAAGTGTCATATGTTTTTTTCCTGTTTTTGGACATAATCACTTAAAATTCTATTGACTAAAATTCCATTTAAAGTAATAAACTGAACTAAACAAACAATTCAAATTAAATCACATATCAACAAATTGCAGCACATTTACGAAAATCCACTTTATGAAATAAGTTCATCAAATATTTATATAGCTTCGAAATCTTTTTACGTTAACAAAGCTTATAAGAAACAACAGTTGCTTTTGGGATATGAAATATATCATACGAATGAGTATGTTTTATTTTTCTTTCGATAAATCTTTTGTTCAGGGATGAGAGAAAAGCTTCAAGTTATTTGACGAAAAAAAGCTTCGTGTGTTGTGTCTTTGGAAGCATTTTTTCTCAACGTTTCTTTTAACATTTGATAAACCTCCTACACATCTTAACGGCCACCAACGTCACTGGTTAATCAATGACACTTTATCATAACAAGTCTTATAAGGTCATTTGTGTACATAATTATTGAAATCATTCAAGGAGTTTATAGTTTAAGGTTTTTTTTTATTTGCTTTTTTTTCATTTTTGAACATTTTTTTCACGTTTCACGTTGAAATTTGACTAAATTTTTAATGAACTTGGCAATGGTTTTTTTTTTTAATATTTCGGCGGTATCTCGACCCCACACATTTTAACAGTTTTTTTTTCTCAGTCCGATCAAGCTATAGAACATATGTTCCAAATATTACAGATGTAGCGCTTGTGATGAGGGTACGTTTTGAATAGTTTCCATATGATTTGATTTTTGATTGTGATGTGTTGTTTCATCGGAATTTAATTTGTTGGTGTGTGAAATTGAATGAAATTAAATCAAGTCAAATAATAATTATGAAATTTCCAAATAGAACAACAAATAAACGATTTTACACCAATTATTTTTCAAATTACATTCCAACTTGTTCACTGAACAATATTCAGTATCCTTACACCATTTCACACATAAAACGGTAAATTTGCCAACAACAAAAAACAATTCAACATTTGGTTTTCGAATTAATGTTTGAACATATTGTTTACCTTGAATTAAATCCAGACGATATTTGTGGTGTTGGCAATGATAAAACTACCGAAATAATTGCCAAAATACAAACACCGTAATTGTACATTTTCGACGGAAAATCTAATAAATTGAATAAATGTTCGATTTGAATGGCCGTTTTGATATTTGGTCTGATCAGGTAACGTACAGTTGAGTTGCACGACTGAAAGCTGTTGCCTAATTGAACTCTTTTTTTAAACTATGCATTTTCCTTTTTAGAAAATAAAAATGAAATAAAATGATGGCGGAAACACAGTCACTGCATAATAATTGTGAATGCTGATAAAACTCGACTAATTACTACCATGCACCTGTAACTTGAAATTCGAAATAACAAAACAAAAAAAAAAAACTGCCATCAAACGACAATATGACGATTTCGATTCTAACGGTTTCAACGCATTAAATAGAACTAAAAACAAAACATTAACCAATTGATAAAGTAGACCGTTAGAATGTTGTGCTGCTGTTGTGCTGCAACGCTGTTTGAAACAAAATTGTTTTCCTTGAAACAAGTGGTGAACATTGTGTGGATAAAAGGAGATTACACATTTACACTGACAAAACAATAACAAACATGGTACACCCACATGTTGTTACCTGTAAGTGCGATTTGTATGTTTGATGTTGCTCTGATTGGCCTAATGAGCGAGATTTTAATTCTCCTTCCGAGTCATATGTTAATGGTTCAATGTCACGTTACAAATCACTTTTCTATATATTTATTTTTTTTTTGACTGAAAATCTATGACATTGTTGTTCACTAAATGGCGTGACAATAATATCACAAAAATTACAGAAAAAGTGTTGCATTAATGCTGCAAATGATTTTCACGCGAAGAGACAAAAAAAAACACACATACACACAATATGGTTTATGGACAGTCAAAATCGAAAGAATAGGTCAATCGAAGTCCTCTGTGTATTTTGGATGTCATTAAAATTTGTCATAGCAATATCAATTTTCAATAAATGCCACGATATACATATGACGTATTGAGTATGACCAAGAAAAACGACCAAAAATAAATTGCCACTTTTATGTATGGCCAATGCTTAGGTTTAGTGCTATCAACTCAAAAATGTGGAAAAACAAAAACGGGAATACATTTCAATGAAAAATAGGATAGAGGGGACTATGTTTGTAGCAAAGGAGGATCCATCCTCCATAACAGTAGACTTTGTACATGTGTATATATGACAATTTGCATTGTAAGTTTCAGTCTTTTTACTTTTCAATAAATGATAATTTGAATAAAAATTTGCAAATGGTTCCAGATAACACATCTGCTGATAGCAATCTTCAATATAAAAGAGAAAAAAAAATTAAAAATTGATCTATTTTAATAATAATTTGTGTTGAATCCCATAAAGAGAATTATAAATCTAATAAAATTCGATTTTTGCGTAATGTGTAAACGATTTATTAGTTTTAACGCATCGTTCTTTAAAGTGTCTAATAAACACTGTCTATAAAATCAATATTGACCCTAAAATATTCAACTCATTCAGAGTTTTAACTGTTAAAAAAACCTTCTAGATATAATTAATACACGAATAGAGCAGGACATTAATAATTAGTTCAATATTTTTTCCATAAGTGATTAAAAAAACTGGCTAGGGGCAAATTACTGTTGCAGCAGAACTAATTTAATGCGATCTAGTTCAAAAAAAAAAAATTATAAAAGTTCTAAATAATTTGCCACTTTTCAACTGTTTCATTGAATAGATTTTATTTTGGCTTTTTTTTTGAATGAACCATTTCAGTTTAACAAGTGGAGAAAAATCCTCCCAAAAATAGGACAGTTGACAGCATTATTTATGAATGATATAAACGACTACGGTGTGGATGGATGCAGAGCTATTGAAAATTACCCCGGAATCAACGCAAATAAAATATCGTTCGTCGATACAATGTGAATCGATTTTGCAGTTTTTTTTTTATACGGATGCACCATTTCCATTGCATGATTGACAACGTGAGTAAACGTTAGCCACGGTGACGAATCGAAACAATGAACTCCAAAATGCTTGACTATTCCCATTAAAATGCATTTTTAATAGTTTGAGAATAGAATGGGCTTTATACCACATTCTATAAATCATAAACTTGTTTGTAATTGTATTTCATTAATAATGATGAATGCCATATTGACCATCAGTACGTGTACAATGTATATGTTTGAATTCAAATGGAAATTGTCCGCATAATTTTGTCCGTGCAATCAATGTGCACAAATTAATTTTCAATTGACATATTTATTTATGCTGAATGAAATTGTCTGTTGAAACACTAGATTCAACACCAATCATCCATAGCTTAAATAGTTGACAAATATTTTTTGTTATGTCTCCACATTGCATTTATGTTTAAAAAAAAAACCAATGGATTGTTGTTTTGTGTAGTAACAAATTAAAAATGCTATGAAATGTGGTCTTGCTACCGCAAAACAAGGCAAAATAGCTAGGATGGCACCTGGAACATTTTGGGGTGAAAACGATTTAAAGTTTGAGAATGTATTTAAATTCAATACATTCAAATAGAGAAGGGAAGAGCTATAAAATGTTCCAAATCAATAATGTTTGTTGTTGTTGTTGTTGTTTGGCTGGAAGGTTGACTGCTACGATTTATAAAAGCATTTTTTGCAATTTCTCAGAATGTGGGACAAATGTGTGTAAATTTTTAATAACTGAAATGAGCTCCTTGAATCCTCTTTAATTAAACTGACTATTCTATTTTACTTGTGTCCTACTTCTCAAGGCTCTAACACTCGTTACTTGTAACACAAAATAACATAAATT
This sequence comes from Aphidoletes aphidimyza, assembly GCA_030463065.1. Taxonomy (NCBI): domain Eukaryota; kingdom Metazoa; phylum Arthropoda; class Insecta; order Diptera; family Cecidomyiidae; genus Aphidoletes; species Aphidoletes aphidimyza. The sequence goes on along the minus strand of CM059998.1, from coordinate 29,411,199 downwards.
TCAAATTGTGACCCGCCACATAAGCGCAAATATATTTTGATGACATTTATTGACAGTGCTTACATGCGACCAATCAGCGCATGCAATTCAACAATTAAGTGTCCAATTTCATGAAAGATCCTTCATTCGTGTGATAATCGCTTATATCGCTTGTGGCGCTTTTTTTTATCTAATGAATCAACTAATTAAAAATGGTGACAATTAATTTCATTCAGTCGATATTTATACAATGCAAAATATCCAAAACATTCTTCGATTTTAAGTTCAATTTTAACATTACAAGACAATTCGAAATGATAAAACAATAAATTTCATTCTCATTTGTAGAACATATCGCATTTTCCAAATGGGTTTTTGAATTATGAGATATGCATAAAAGACAACAACATCAAAAAAAAATGATAATTTAAGTAATGTACTTTATGTAGTCGCGTACTCCATGTCATACTCACACTGAGTATAGCCGAATGTTATTTTTTTTCGCTTGAGTAATTTTAATGTGTACTAAAAATACTTAAAAAGACTGACAAACAGTCAATTTTGACATTTTTCTATGAATTCACAGATACAAATGTAAGCTACACACCAAAAGACAAGCAAAAAAAAAAATGTGTAACGAGCGATTTCTCACCAATATGTTGACATTGTTTTAAAACATTCACTAACGCCGTGGCGAGCACATAATAAATAATCATTTTGCCTTTCTGTATCGGTTATCGTGGAACGCAGACAGACTGCGAAATAAAATATACATTAAAAGCCCAGCTAATACACCACAGTACACACAAATTTCATCATACACACGTATATAAACATATATTTATTCAATTTTGTTGTTGTTGCTCGTGTGTTCCACACACAGTGTAGCAAATGGCAATAAGAAGAGAAGAGTGAACAAAATAATCAAATAACATTGAGACATATGTGAGTGAGAGCAGAGAGAGAAAAAATATCAAACACAGACAGAGAAGTAATGGGACGTGTATAGAAACGTTTCACATTTTGCATTCGCAAAAGAAACTACGTACGAACGAACGAACCAACCAACAAAAAAAATGCAATAGATTTGATTGCAATTTGTACATTTGTGAGTCAATCTCTATTGTGTAGACGTTTGAAATAGTGATTTTCCATTTTTGAGCCTATCGGTCATCGGTTTTGTCGGTCTGATTTGTGTGTTTTTTTTTTATTTTGGTTTTTTGCTTTTCAATTTTTGCGTTCGCCCAATTTACGGGACATTTTATTTGATGATTTATCATCCAAAGAAAGACAAAAAATTATCCAACAGAAGGTATAATAAAAGCGATCCAAGAGACAGCCAAAATTTAATTGACACAAAAATATTTTGGTCGTATAAAACGCAACAGTGTTTGACTGACATCTAAATCGCACACACACAGTGCGATAGAAGTGAACAACAGCAGAAGTAAAGAGAAAAAAAAACAACATTCACATCATACGGGGACACGAGATGGTAAGTTTTGAGTAAGAAAGTAATGTACGTAGAAGGCGACTCTCGAACAAAAAAAAAATTGCGTGATTAGATGCAGGATTGATTTTGAAACAAACCAACAACAACAATAATAAAAAAGAACACTTCGTTGACAACATTCGAATCGTTCTCAATAATTCCCGTTTTGCATTTGGCCAATTTTAGTGTGAATTTTTGTTTTGTGATTCAAAATGTTCCTCCTTTTTTTCATTCAATTCTTGGCTATTTTAAATTTGATATAGACGCAAGTCTGTTTCGATGGCATTAATCATATTTTTTTTATCACACATACTGTCGTTCAATGGACAGCTATAAATAGGTAATTCAATAATAAATTAATTTTGTTGTTTTGTTTTTTTTTTTTTTTTGTTTTATTCATTCGTTCGTTTCAAGTAAATTGAAACTTGTTTGCTAAATAAAATGCAATGACAGAAGCAAATTCATTTAAAATACAAATTTCTCAATATAAAATCGTTTGAAAAACTCGAATGTGACGACAACGGCGACAACAACGACGACAACGACACACGAAAAGAAAAAAAAATCTACAGATTACGGAAGAATTTTTTTTTCTTCAATATGTGTAGTGTATATGTGTAATGATTGCAAGTGTTTTCAATGTTTTCGGGCGCATTTTTATCGAAACAGACCAAAAAAAAAAAAAACAAATTAAACAAATAAAAGAAGAAACAAAAATTATGACAAAATCTGAGCAGATTGCAACGAAAAATGAAAGAAGAATCGAATAAATATCCAAATTCGTGCAAAATCAGTCCCTTTGCTTTTTATATATTCATCATTTACGATAACATTGTGAGTGCGTGTTCAGTGACATCAAGTATGAAATTCGAAACAACTCAACGAATTATAAAATATCGAAAACAAAAAAAAAATTATTAATTGAAAATATTAGCACCAGATTCAGTTAATTCATTCGCAATTGATACGTTTCGGAGAGCCTGAATTGGGTCCCTCAAAAACCAAATGTACATTGCAGAGCAATAATACCCAGCGAGACTGAGCGAGAGAGAGAGACAAAACAAATTTATAAAATATGGAATTACAAATTGAAATGTAAATATGACAAAAATGAAATGGAATGAACGAAAAAAGAAACACATCAACAACATATCAGGCGGCAAATACAGTCGACAAAAGCAATTATGAGAGAGTCGCCTTTTTATTTTGAGGGACAAAACAAAACCGTTCAAATTGTTTAGGTGTGCATTAACATTAATTGATATATTTGAATGACTTTTTGTGCCTATTAAGAGAGTTGGAATGATAAATAATGTGAGTGTGTGAGTGTGTGTGTGCGAGAGTGTGTCAGAGGTTTACATTAAATTGTTGGTGATCGGTGTTTGTGTGTTACATGTTATCAAATCGTATCATGGGCGACTCGATTCGGTATAATCGAAGGAAATGCAAACACGACAAAATTTACAAATAATCGCATAAATTGTGCATTCACTTTGAAGAAAAACACCAATTTTTAACTGCATCGGTTAACAACAACAACAACAACAAAACCAGGCCCAGTGCTTCAAAATTGCCTTCGATAGATGGATCCAGTTTCAATTTTGTCCATTGAAATTTGAAATGATAAATAAATTCGGTGTTTAGCCCATTTTGTCTGCTGAATGCAATTTATGCACTCGCATTAAATGAAATAGATATGTATGTGTGTGTGTGTGTGTGTGTGTGTGTGTGTGTGTGTGTGTGTGTGTGGTTTAAATCGGTTCTTCGAAGAGTTGTTTCCAATAAATTGCCACACATTCCACCTTAAATCAAACAAACAATCATCAAAAAAACACCAAAAAAATATCGCTTATTTTGTTTGTTTTTGATGAAATGAACACACAAACACAAAATGGATTGCACAATCAACCAATTAAGGGCTTCAAAGACTTTGTAATTTGCAGTATGTGAATTAAAATTGCATCAAATTCAAGCAATTAAATGAATCCATTCATATCGAAATGTTGATTTTGGACATTAATCAAAAGCTAGCCCGCGAAAAGACGTAAAACAGTAAAACAAAAAATAGTAACAGAAAGCATAATAAAAATTTAAAAAAAAAACTATACACACCATCGAAAAGAGAGAGTGGAATGTATTTTATTGGAATCGACAGTTTATTTTAGTAAATTCCAAAATCTGCTATTTTCGCCATATTTATCATTATTATAACTTCTTCTCTTCTTTTTTTTTGGTTCGAATCAACGATGTTTTTACGATGTGTGTATCATAATATTATGTGTCACCAAAATAAAAAGTAAGAGGATACAACAACAAAAAGAGTAATCTTAAATAAACAAATCAAAAAAAAAAAAAAAATGCGCAAAAGAAATGTGAAGAAAGTCATAAATCAAATTAAACAATTTTCATTTGGAGTGTGTCCAGATTAGATGATAAATATGATGGCATCTATAGGTCGGAAACAAATGAAATATTAAAATATAGGCTACCGGGAACATTCCATGTGTATATTGGCAGCGGTGTGCAGCACAAGTGTGAACAAATGTCCTCAAATGGGATTTGAGTGCACAATGGGGCGCAATGAATGTAGCACGGTCAATGGTCACACGGAAGACAGATAAAAATAACCGAATGAACCGTTTATGGATATTTAATCACCAAGTTAATGAATCGGTTTTTTTGTTGTTACATTGGTTGCGGTGGAAAAAACACTGATATTGTCAATATCGTATTGAACAAAATGGTCAACGGGTTGTTGAGTGCGTTTATATAAAAATACCATGATCAATGAGCAATATTTATTACTCGACAACAAACAAACAAAAAAGCACACACACGCAAACACAAAACACAGAGAGAAAGAGATACCTGGCAAAGAAACACGTTGACGGACCACATTTTACTTTCACTTTATGTCAGAAAGATACGGGGTATGCACGTTGCTTGCCTGTCGATCCGTATAAATGCGCATTGGTTCAGCTTACAATAAGCTGATCACCAACAAAAGAGTTAATTTTTTTGGGTTGTTGTTGTTGTTGTTTCTTTCTGTTTCGATTCCATTAATGTGTCTCTTTTTGACGTTTAGCGTGTGCAATTCATTACAATTGAATTGCGATACATTTTGACAATAGCTGAAATTTAACAGAAGCAACAACACAAAATAGAATTGGAGTAAATTTGTAACCATTTATCATATACCGAAATGGTGTGTAATCTCTTGTCACAAGAGTCTTGTGGATTCAAATAATTCATATGATAAACATACTGTATTTACATCGAGTGGAGAAAATGTTTACACCAATTAAAAAAATGTGATGTGAATCCCATTAAAAATGAGGCCCATTTTGAAACTAGCTTTTTGTTTGGTTTGTGTTGACTTTTCGCCGTGCCGATATCAAAATTTGGCGTCAATTCATCAATATTTAAGTCAATCGCATCGACTTCAACAAGAAATAAACAAAACACACCTAGACATCAAGATATTTTGTGAATCAAGTTGTAACATAATTATTTGATTGAATCAAAGTTCAAATATCGCTTTTTTTATATTGAAAATACTCCAGATATTTCACTGACAAATGATAAACAATGATTCTGTTTTTGTTGTTGTTGTTTCGTGTGTTTTTTTGTTTTGTTTCGAATCGCACGCAAATTTTCTCGATTGATGCACGCGATGCCAGTCACGCACCATTTCAAAGATGCAAAATATACAACATGCTCATACCTCCTCATAGATATTAAAATCTCATCTGTGTGTTGTATGTTCAACAGCAGCGGGTTATTCACATATTGAACATTTAAAATTAAAAAAAAAAATGCGGTTTCATAACATTGTGCGCAATATGTGAATGGGTTGGTTTTTTTTCGGTTTAATCTGATCAAATTGATGCTCTATTTTTTTGATGATAATTGTTGAGTTGATTGAAAAGTGAAGAAAAAAAAACGCACACACACACAACAACAGATTGTGTGTTGCCTTAAATAATGATTTGAAAGGCGTTTTAAAGTGGTCCTTTGTAGCATGTGACACATTCACACATCTAGCAACTCGAGCTGCTATAAACTTTCATAATAAACGATAATTTTGCGCTGTGCTGTACGTATTCGTCATCGATGCCACGATTGTTTCTTGTTTTTTTCTTTCTTATTAGTCATATCTGTTTGCAGCTAAGCGATTCAGTGTTCTAAATAAACAAACAGCGATAGCTGCAACGCTCTTCATTCACACACACACACACATACAGACACACGCAGAAAATGCTACATTAATACGAATATTCGTGCAATTCCAAATGTATTCCTAATTAACAAATCTCTGGGACGAAATATACAAATTTTATGGAACGAACGGAAAACGAATGTGGTGCTAAAATGCACATCCATTTGTCGTTGAGCATTTGTAAATTTACTTCCTTCCAGACGATATCCATATCCATATATATGTGTTAGATCAATGTGTGTCGTGCATTGATCCACTTAGTGAAATCGGTTATGTTCATCATTAACATCGGCAAAAAGCAGTTTAAACCAAAGGCAATCAGAATTTACGGATGACTATGAAATAAGTGCGGAACTGAACCGTTGTTCGATCGTCAAAGACACAAACACACTCCGCTCCAGTGTGGCATAAAATTGTAATGTTTGTTGTTGTTGGTTTCTTTTTTCTCGCGCGTTTTTTTTTTCATCTACGTCGTCACATCAAGTGAATCAATCGAGCTATCGTATCATTGAATGTTGCTGTTGTCATCATCAATTTTAATGTTATATGTTCCTCTGTTGATATTTTGATTTGACCCGTAATAAATGCGTCATTTCTACAAAAGAATTTATATGCATCAAATTCAATTATGAAAACCATGTGAAATGTGTAGCTTCATGGTGCTCTCGAAATGGTTCTATCAATAAATGAAACAAATACAGAAAATTTATACAACCTTTGGCCATTTAAACAAAAAAAAAAGAAGACGTGACTCTGATGAAAGAGAGCAACAACAAGACACAAAAATATGCTCTCAATAGATGTGACAGAAATTGTGATTGGTTTAATTTTTTCTGTCTTTTCTTATGTCGTAATTGGTTTTTTTTCGCTTAAAAAAAAGTACACATAGAAAGCAATTGATTCGAAACAGGAATTTGTACATATCAAATTTGTTTCACTCTTTGCAAAAACAATTTACTTAGGAAAATATACGTAATGTTTTAATCATTGTGTTATCGTTTGTATACTAATATCCATTGTTTTTTTTTCTCTTCTCTTTCTCTCTTTCTTTCTTTTATCGTCACTGCTGAATCCGATTTTTTTTTTAGACTGAATCAATCGAAGCCTATTCGCACACACATTCGGCCGTATTACGTACGCGAAACAGCATCAATTGTTTATAAACACATTTGTTCGCTGCTGTTTCACTTGCTCGAATATTGGAGAGAGAAACAACAATAGGGAACCACGTTATTTATGAAAAACAACATACATTTATCGCAGTACATTTTAATTAGAATAAATATTTTTTGTTGTTGTTGTTGATAATATTCAATATTTGAATGGAATGGTGCACACGATAGAGTAATTATTAGACAGCGAGAGAAGGAAATGCGGAATCGGTTGAGAAAACTTAAATATTTCGAATAAAAAACAGCAACAACAACAACAATAAAAATTGTAGACAAACGAAACGAAATAAAAATCGAAATAATTTTACTGCAAAGTGAAATCGAAACGATAATCAAAGTCTGCACAATACATACAACAGAAGCAACAACAAAACGAACGGAAAGAACGAACAAACAAATAAAAAAAACACACATACACACACATTCAATAAACAGGAGTCAAACCAAAGTGTTGGTGAGGCGAGAGGCAATCCAAAAATCGTGTGGCGCAAGAGATAACAACCGATTTTTTTAGTGTTTTTTTTCTCAATTTTTCACACATAAATTATGAGCAGTAATAATTCAAGTAGCGGCAATTCAAATCGAAATGGCTTCATTTTTCCGGATTTTTCGCTGAGAAGATTGTTGCTGCAAACACGAACTGGCCGCACACCATACACGACACGAATGTGTGATGTTGAACGCGGTGCATCCAATTCAAATAATGGTGTAGCGGCAAATGGTATTACAAACATAGCCAATAGCAAACATGAAAAAACCGGCCACGGATCGGGTGTAAATAGTGCGGGTGATGTGTCATCGAACAAAGTAAGTGTTTTTTTTGTCTGTTTGTGTTTTTAATTTTATGTAAATTTCGTGCTAAAATTTTATAGTTTGTCTGACAACAAGAACAACAACAAAAAAGTTGTCGTTTCGAAGGTGTTTTACATTACGACAAAACAAGTCTCGTGCAAGCTGTGAGTTCATTTTGGTTTGGTTTTAATTCTCGTGGCTCATGAAATTCAGACAACGAAACCAAAGAAAGAAAAAAAACGACAAACAAGCATGTTTTGATTGCGTATCTGCTATAAAATATTGGCATCGTAACAACGTCACTTAAATCCTGTCTCAGTCACTAGATTCGATGTGCGCGTATAAACGCAATTCCTTGGTCAACACAAGTCAATAAAAATACAAACCTCTTTCTCATACGGTAACGTAATCGGTTCCTCTGTTGATTTGACTCGAATTTGATTCTTTTGAAAAAAATATATATGAATTATTATTTTTGCCCAATAACATTTCAACGCCGTTGCATGCAATCGATTACCTAATCGGAACACATTCATTATGAGGAAATTCAAGAATTTTCTCTAAACGTAATCAGAATCTGAAATTCAATCAAATAATTACTCATAAGCAATAAACTTCATGTCGAAATTCACGAAAGTAAAACAAAACAAAAAAAAATATATAAGCCAGTGAAAATGAAGGCTCCAGCTAATTAATTATTCAAACGTGGTTTTTTCGTTTTTTTTTGTTTCAAGCAAAACAAAATTTGATTGAAAGTGAAATTATATGGAATTTCATTTAATGGGTTTTTGGCCAATCAAAAAGATTTAAGCAGTAATTTTTTACGGATTATACCGAATCTTCGGCATAAAAAGAAATGAAAAACAAACAAAAAATCGAACCAAAAATCTCCATATGTTGAAAGAAAGAAGTGGTTTTTTTTTATCGTAGTCACTTCCGTTTTCATGAAAATCAAAGACATATATTTGTTTTTTGTTATTTTCATTTTTTTTGTATTCATTTTTATTATTAGACCGACGAAATTAAACTTATTATCTCATTTTTTTCAATGAGTGATCGTTTTGCGTCACACAAATTACACGAACTGTCTGTGTCAATTGATTGTCTCGATGTCTCACAGTCGTTTCGTTTTGCCGGTTTGTACTTGAAAATTCTGGCTACATATTTGATTCGTTTTGTTGTTGCTGTTGTTATTATTTCGAAAAACATAGATTTCTGTGCCAATTACTGTTAGTGGTATAGACGTAATACGTCCGATCTGCATGAATGTTAGCGATTTTTACATGGTTTCAGTTTTTTTCCTGGTTTCATTTCAATAAGCAAGTTTTAAAGAAAAAAACAAATAAAAATAAGTCATTTATAAACAACAACAACAACAAAAAACACTTGAAAATGCAGTTAAACGCACTATTCACCGTTTGATTGAATCAAATGCGATGGATATAAAAAGAAAGAAGAACATGCCACGAGCCAATCTAAAAGCATTAAAGTAGAGCCAATTCAAATGAAGCACACAATCGGGATGAAACTGACATTGAAACGAATCATTGTGATCTGTCCGCAATCATTAGAGCAATCTATTTTTAGATTTTAGTTTTATGCTTTCAAACATTTGTGTGATGGCGGGTTTTCATTTTCGCGCGCGCTCTCTCCCTCTCTCTCTTTCTCTATCTCTCCCTCTAACTGTTTCTCTCATTCTTTTGTTTAAATTGTTTTTTTCTCCGAATAACAGAGTGCTACCGATGTGCTGACACAAAATCAGAGAACGCACGCATCATCATCACATCAACACAATGGAAACAATCAACGAATTAATTCAAGTGGTTCGTCAAGTGGTGGGGCCGTCAGCAATTCATGTAGCCGAACCAATCAAGAATGTCCACTGTGCTACAGTCCAGAAACATCACATGGATTTTATACGATGCTTAATTGCAAACATTATGCGTGCCGTTCATGTTTGGAAAGCTATTTGACCATCGAAATATTTGAATCGCGAACAGAAATTGCATGTACACAATGCTCTGATGCAATGCATCCAAGTGACATTGAAGCGCTGTTACGCACATCACCAACCATTATGAAAAAATATGAAGATTTTATGGTACGTCGTGTTTTACTCTCTGATCCCGATTCGAGATGGTGTCCAGCACCCGATTGCAGGTATACACACATTAATCCATTCAATATCATTTGTTTTTTTTTTGTTTTTTTTGTGTGTCTCGATTAGACTTCGATTCTATTTATCTAACATTTTGTCTGTCTATCTCTGGTCGCCCTTTCACTCTTTTGATTCCCATATGTATCAGTTATGCTGTTATCGCAACTGGATGTGCGTCATGTCCACGCATTAAATGCGAACGACCTGGCTGTGATGTTAACTTTTGCTACCATTGTAAAGCCGAATGGCATCCAGATCAAACGTGTGATGCTGCACGTGCATCGCGGCAAAGTCCAATGCGTGCCCCATCTGGAAGTATAAGTCAAGACTCTCAACATCGTACCGATGATATTAAACCATGCCCGCGCTGTCAAGTGTTGATTGTTAAAATGGACGATGGTTCATGCAATCACATGGTGTGCGCTGTTTGTGGTTCGGAATTTTGTTGGCTATGCATGAAAGAGATCAGTGATCTACACTACTTGAGGTAAATATCCGCATTGAGCATACGCGGTGTGCATTACACACACCACAGCTGTATAGTCAGACCGATTAAGTATGTTTATGATATGGTTTTTTTTTTGTTGTTGTTTGCTAACAGCCCATCTGGATGCACGTTTTGGGGTAAAAAACCATGGTCTCGTAAGAAGAAATTGCTATGGCAATTAGGTACATTAGTTGGAGCTCCCGTTGGAATTGCCCTAGTTGCTGGCATTGCTGTACCAGCTATGATAATCGGTAAGTTAAACAACCCTTAATGCTCCAACCAATCACACTCCATCTTCAATTTTTCGATTTCTAATCACCATTTGTCAAAACATGTCATGCCACAGGTATTCCCGTTTGGATTGGACGAAAACTACATACCAGATATCGTTTATCGGGTAAACATAAAAGAAATTTTGCCGTACTTGGCGGTGTCGCTGCTTCGGTGAGTTACATTAATTTTATTTTAATGATAAATAAATAACTGTTGTTGGTCATTCGAAATCCCCAGTCTCTTAACCCAAATGAATCAGCTCAATTCGATTCATATTCATCTACCAAGGCAATTGAAAGAATGTCATTGAATTTCTATTTTATTGCAATTCATTTTTTTGTTTCTCTTTATTTCATACTCCTAATAAATCAATTAGAAACAATATTTTTGTTTTTAGTATTATTGTTTTTGTTCATAATTTTGCCCGGATGTACTTTTGTTGAAGTCATCAATATCGCACACATGCTCAGTAGTAAATTATTGATTATTGATTTTAATCAATATTGTGGTTTATTAAAGCGCTGTTATCAATTGCTATCTTCGGTGATGATTTCTTCTTTTTGTTTTTGTTGTTGTTTTGTTTTCCACCGTTGAGTTTTATTTTTGTGTGTGTTTGTGTTATTATTGCGAGTAGTTAAATGAATTATCAGTTATTAATATTTATAAGTGCTACGCTAAAATAAGTCCCTATCGGTGATATTTTGGTTGTTTGTTTTGGGTTGTTATTTTTTTTTTTTTATTTTTGGATTGGTTTTGCAATCGTTCGATTTGATACTTTCTAATGTTGAAATGGCTAACTTAAAATGATAATTCTTCAATGTTAAGAACGCCTTCCTTGTAAAGATCACGAAGTACATCAAGAAAACGTTGTTCAGCTTGTTGATTACCAAGCGCAATATCAGCCGATCCAATGCACAATAAAAGTGCCAACAGTTGAGATTTCCTATTATAATGGAAAATCAAAACAACAACAACCAACACAAGAAAAAAAAAACAAGAAACGAAACACGAAAGACGCAAAACAAAGAGAAAAAAAATATAATCAGTTTGATTTGAAATCACTACTTGAAAAAGTGTATGAATCATTCGGGCATTGGGCTATTCACAACTCACTTGTAATCATCAAGTAGTTTTTCTTTCGTATAGTTCAATGTCACCTCAATATCAATGTTGATTTTGTTGAGATTCTCTTTCATCATCGTATAATAATGATTCAATAGCTTCTGTGTATGTTCACGTCGAATTTTTGATGGTAAAGATGACAATATGAGCAGGGCCAGATCATTTGTTGGTCTTTTTTTTTTTAATCGAAACAAAAAAAACGCACACAAAAGAACACATATTACAATAGCTCCTTGAAATTTTTTGTCCAACCAAACAATGCAAAACAAAAAAAACTTAACTTACCGACTATAAGTAATCATTTGCCAGTCAAGTATAACACAATCCACACGTTTATTGCTATCATCATTGGTGTCGGTGTCAGATGTGCGTTCTTTTACCAGTAAATTATTGCACCAAAAGTCGGTGTGCGTTATCAGTCCCATCGGTTCAATTGGCTGGAGTAATTTTTCGATAATTGATTTGGTTTTCAGTCGAATCACTTCAAGTGCGGCCAATTCATTGCTAAATCCATTGACACCCTTTAAAAAGTTCACGAGCTGTGGAAAGCCCTGCTCAACTAACTGCTGATAGCTATCAGTTGCTTTTGGTATTTGGAATAAAAACTAAACAAAACACACACACACACACACACACAAATCAAACAACCAATATTAGTCGAATGCTCATTATCTGTCTCTATTTCTCTATTTATGGAATTATATCAAAATTGTATCACTTACGGGATATTTTTCATTGAGATCGACTTTTTCCTTCAATTTCATGCCCAATGTTAATGCATGGATGGCGGCTATTGCTGTAATCGCACCTTCAGCTTCATTTAACGTCAAACCATTCGATAAATTGACAGTCTTATCACACAGCAACGAAAAATAGACGAACAAAAAAATCGTAATTAGTCAGGTTTTGGTTCGATCAAGATTTCGGAAAAGCTTTAAAACAAAAACAAACAAAAAATCACACTCACCTTAAATCCTCGGGGACGCATATCTTGTAACACTAGTATACTTTCTGGTGGCTCTGGGCTAACATTATCATCATGTGGTGCATCAGAAAAACCAGATTTATACTTGGAATAAAAACATTTTGGCACCGCTATCGATGTCGGTTCCGAATCGGCTTTCAAATGGGCAGTTTGAAAATTCATTAAATCCGAATAAATCTAAAGACAATAACAAAAAAAAGAAAAACACACACACACACACACAAAGAATTTAGAGAACAGTCAAGAGTGTGGGGCGCTTCGATGGATGACGAAACGGATTAATTGAACATAAAATCGGTCAAACCTTCGTATAGAATTGAATTTCACGTAAATCAAATTGGTTAATTGTGACAAAGTAACGCCCAAACGGATCTTGTGGCAGGAGTTTTATGACAATATCTAATTGCTTTTCATTGCTATTGTCACCAATTTCATATTTGATGGAAGCCATAATTAAATCACTCAAATTGCTAACACCGTGCTGACATATTGATTTGGCACTGAAATACTGAAAGCATACACAAACCAACCCAACAACAATAACAAAAAAAAAAACGTTTTTATATCAAATTTATCGTATTTGTTTGTTTTGTCTGTCATTAATCCAATTTACGGTGTGTGCGGTAATGAATTAGCAGAGTTTTTTTTTGTATAATTACATTGATTTTGACTTTGGCCTCGGATTTATCGTCATCCTTCAAAATATCGAGCATCCAATCTTCGTTCATGGGCCAATTATTCTCTGAATTGCTTGATTCTTCCTCGGAATCGGTCATTGTAATTGAATACTTCTACCTTCGCTTAATAATGCAGACAAACGAGATGAGAAACAAAGAGAAAATGGAAACTTGATGAGTATTTGAGCTCTTCCGTTCACATTTCAACTGTGTATATAAATGTTTTGTTGTAATTAAATTTTGTTCGGTGTATCCTTTTTATGCCAAAACAAGCGTTAATAATTTGTCACTCGAATTTTTATTCGGCTACATTCAGAACTGCGATTCATCCCTTTTTCCCTTTAGCATAAACACGTGTTTTTTTTCACCAAGCTCTGACGTAGACAGCAGACGCTTTCTGCTCTTTTTTTCTAATTATTATACTGATCAAGTTACTTTCATGCCATTAAAAATATATAAATAATTCAACAATTTTGGTTGAATATGGTTCGCGTTTTCATTGAAATCAATGGTGCGATAATTTGTGTGTTATAAAAGAACCGATTGAATATAATTAAAATTTACAACAACAACAACAAAATCATCCTCTCAATCGATGTGAACGCTTACTATTTCGCACCTATGTCAGATGTCTGTCTGCTCAAATTATTGATCTATTTCATAGACTATTTATATCTGATAATAAAAATTCAATAAAAACAACAACAACAAAAAACAATTTAGTTGAAATCGTTCAAATTCCATATTCACGCATAAATCAAACGTTTTAACTTTTAGTTGAAACTTTCAATTGAAAACCTTTACGAATTTCATGAATTCGTCTCAATTTCACACCGAAAAAAGATGTAATTGCACACAAATTTAGATTAAAACAATTGGCATTTTAAATCGGAAATTTCACTATAAAATCGGTTAAAAATGATTTATGATATAAAATCGAACAATTTACCTAGTCGAAAATAAGATACAAAAAATCTATTGGAATATGTGTGTGTGTGTTTTTTTTAAAAGTATATGTAAAACAAATAATAGTGAATATAGACTGAAGCAATTGATGGTAGACTAAAATACCATGCCTCTTTATCAAACAGACTTTGCTATGCGAATGAACTTTCCTCATTTTTGGATAGGAGTCGCTTCCTTTTTTATCCTCTCCCTTTCTATTTTATCCTTAGTGTGTATCAAACACATGTACACCACTTTACATTTCAATCTGGAAAATAAGGTTTCACTACAGTTGACGCGCAAAATGCTCTCTCTTTCTCTCTCACGCTCTGTCTTACCATACCGACACACAAGCATACCACTTTCGATCCAGGTCGTATTTTGTGCGTGGTGTTGTTGTTGTTGTTGTTGTTGTTGTTGGTGGTGGTGTTGTTGTTACTCTGGCTCATTTTGGTTGTGCTAAAAACGAATGTTTCATGTGTATATGTATGGGTGTGTTTTGCGCTTATGCGCTTTCGTTCGTATGCAGTGATTTCACCGCACACACAGCATCCAAACTAATAAGGAGATAACAGGAACATTTTCTCCACGCTTTTGTGAACATAGCTTTGGGGGTAAGCGCTTACACATAAACATCGTGTACACCACGATATATATTTATTAACACGGAAAGAAAGCAGCAAAATTCCTTGTCGAAATGATTAGAAGCTTAAGTAGCTTTTAAACAAAAAAAATAATGACGTTATGTTTCATTAATTCAACGACATTCTTTTTGCATCACGTATACGGTAAATTCATGTTTTTAAAGCCGAACAGAAAAAACAAATCTTGTTCTGTATGTAATTTATTAACACCGTTATGACCTTCGTGATCTTGATTAACCCAACTCAATTGACCATGATTGTTTTTTTTTCTTCGTTCTGTTCTTTTTTAGAAAATAACCTTCAATTAACTAAACTAAATTATGATTTTAATTTCATTTTTTGTTGTTGTTGTTCTGGTGTTAATGTTGTTGTGGTTGTTTTTTTTTCTTAATTTGCTCAACAGGTGCTTGTTTCACCAGTGTTAGCCGGCTTAGCTGTGGCCATTGGTGTGCCAATTTTACTATTCTATGTGTATGGTGTTGTACCAGTTTCATTGTGCCGGGCCGGCTGTGCGGTGTCAACAACACGAGACGGTTTTAAATTTGATTTTGATGAAGAAGACAACAGTTCACGCAACCATGATGCAGCCAGTGTGGATGCTGTATCACGTATTGGTGCAACCAGCATCGGTGAAGTTAGCTTAAGTGTTGTTAGTGGTAGCCATTTGGGTGCATCCACGCACAATAATGCATTTACATTGGCACAATCGAATGCAAATCGTGAATCAACCACAGCCCTGTCAGGAAGTATTACTGGGTAAGTGTTTTGTTTTTTAAAATGAACAACAACAAAGTAGTTCAAACATCTTTTAAATGGAACAAATCACATGTGTAAAAAATGCATCTATTCCTGTCCGGTGTATTTCAGTAATAAAATGGAAGTTCAAGCTGATGTCAGTGCATCGGAAACAGCTTCGGCGGTTACATGTGTTAGTGAAAAATCAAATAACACACACAATGAAAATGCCTCGACTACAGCATCAACTAAAGCATTGGCCGGATCAATATACAAACAGGTAAATAATGACAAGCAAGAGAAAAAAAAACAAGTGATTATAAAACGGTAACCGCAATTTTGCAATGAACTGTGTTGACATTTTGGTTTTTTTTTCGTCATTTTTCACACATAGCATATGGGATCGTCCAATGTAAGTGAAGATGGTGCATCAGAACGTGTTCGCTTTGACAATATTGTTTATTATTCGATGGATGAAGCCAGTGAAAAAGTAAGTGAATTAGCATTAAGCGATTATGATTTTGTCATTTGTGTGTGTGTGTGTGTGTGTGTGTGTAATTTCGTATGAAACAATGACTCATATTAAACTTGTTTTGCTCTGCTATGACGATATTTGTTTTGTTATAGGATGCCAGTAATGCTGAATCCAGTGTGGGTAGTGAACGTTCATTTAAAATGTGTGGAGACGAGTCTGAATCATCGGTAGGAACGTCATTTAGCAAACGAAATCGTTTATCTCAGTTAATATCACCGCCAAATCGTGGTTCATGCTCTGGTTCAACCGCACAGCCACCCGAAACCGATCAATTAATATTGAATGATAGCGGTAAAGAGGCAACAAATGATGATGGCACACCAACATCACAGCCACCACCACCATTAGCACCGAGTAAATTAGCACTTAATTCGAACACTCATTCCGGTTCAACCAGCCAACCGAATACAACCGATACGACGTCGAATACACAATTGAAAAATATGTCAAAAGCAGCTGTGCTACGGCATTTATTCTTTTCGCAAATTAGCTCGAATGCTAATGTTGCCGAACCATCCAATGTAGCTAGTTCAAGGGAGACAAATTAATTATAATTTTAGAGAAACAAAAAAAAACTATACTAGATATGTATTTAGAATGATGAAAACGCATCAGAGCCCAAATACCCAATTTGTTCAACGGAATCCGCATGAACTGAAATGATTTTGCTGCATTTGTTTTTTTTTTCGTTCACCTGAAGCCATCAAATCAGTTTGTTTGTGTTTTTTTTTCTTTCTTTCAAAAATCCATTCCTTAAATAACCCAAATGCACTTGGAGATGAGAAGCTACAGTGAACAGCGAAGATGACAACTACGGCGGCGGCGATTTAAAAAAAATTATTATTACATTGACTATCGTAATAAACAACGTGAATAAATGGAATGGAATATTTTATTGCTTGCATAAAATATATATATATAGTACATTCAGAATATATGAAATGGCGCATTCAATCGTTTAGGCTATTTGATCAAATTAAATTAAGTTCATGTACGATACTGAGTTTTAGTTTAAGTTTAAGAATGAAATAGATCATGAATGAATTGATTTTTAAACGGATAAATGAAAAGCTTTATACATTTTATTGCAGTAGAGAAACAAACAAAAACAACAACAACAAAAAACCCCAGAGTTTTCGAACAGTTACGATTACACAATTTAGCCGCAATGATTCGAATAAAAGTGAAGTTCAAGTTCAAGTAATTTCTGTTTTTTTTTTGTTAGGTTTGTTTTCAAACAATACGTTCAAATTGTCTCATACTTTTCACCATTATAGAAAAAGTCGGGGGGGTAATTGGAGCCACCCCTAAAATCTTGGGAACAGCAAACATCAAAAAACATTTGTTGTTGCCGTTCTTAAGCATTTTCGGGGTGCCTCATTTTCGGGGTGCCTCTATCCCACCGGCTTAAATTTTCCCCTCAATTCCCCATTACATGCTTACTCAAACTACATTCAAATCCAAATTGCTTAGGAACTACACGTTATTTTATCGCAATCACATATTATTATTGGCATATATTTAAACAAACAAAAAAACCGCATTGATTTTGGATCAATTACAAATATAAAAAATTCCATCAAATCTTCAAATTTTCTACCCTTAGTATATTATTTAACAAAAAAAGAAAAGAAAAAAACAAACACAAATCAGAGAATATATTTTTCCTATTGTGTTCTCTCTTCCTTTTCCCTTCTTCCTTGTTTTAGGCAATTTTCGTTTAATTTTATTTTATTTTAATGGATGAATTTAATGTAAAAAAAAAATTCTATGATTAAAACATGTTTTGTGTAAAAAACAACAACAAACAAACAGCAACAGAGAAATAAATAAAGCAAACATCGAATGATAAAGAATTTTGTATCAATTTAAAAAAAAAAAAAAACATAATTTTTTTGTACAATAACAATTTCATTACCTGTAAAGTGAAGAAGCAAGTGAATTAAAAGCAAGTGCATTTGATCAATATAAAAAGTATTTCTTTTTTTTCATCCGCAATATTCGCATCATATGGAATTCGAGTTGAGGGAACATTTTAATTGCACTCAAATATTTGCCACTCCCCCGCCCCGCCCCCCCGGAAATCAAAAAGGAGAGTCGAATTGTTCAATTGTCTTGATTTCACATCGGAAGTCATTCTTTATTCATGTAATTTTTCATTTCATCTGTTACAGTCTCAGGCTTAGGAGATTCAATTTTGGACTATGTGTTTGCCAGGGGATTTCAACAAAAACAAAAAAACCTTCTAATTGTTTTAAACGTGTGATGAAATTCTTATTTTTTTCTGTATAATGTTTTTTCACTATAAACTTATTTATTTATTAGCTAATTCTTTGTAACAGGTTTAGCTTCTTATCCGCTATAATTTCCACTCTTAAAAATATTACATCACAAAATTTGCTTATTTCGAAAAAAAGACAGCTTTTTCTTTTAGTTCCATCGTAAGCGAGTGCAAGGTCAACCCAAAAACATTGCTTGAATTTTGCTCAGTATTTTCTTTTTTGTAATGTTTATCCAGTGAATTTGTTCGATTTGTGTGTGTCGGGCATCAAATTTTTTTAATTTTCAATCCACTTGATTTCGCCAAATTGATTTTAGTAAATGATTTGAGTTGACATCACATGGCCACCATCCGATTGAATGGCTTCTTCCAAATTTGAATCAAGCTTACGATATTCAGCCGAATGTTGTTTTCGTCGACTGCCACCACGCGACGAATAGCTTCGACTGCGACGTCCTTCGATGAGCAATGCCAAAATTTTTGACTTATTATGGTAAGCAACATAAAATGTAACAATGACAAACATTAAAAACATAAAGTATGGAAAAAAGCTAGATTCTTTGTCTTCACGAAATTCGCCCACTTCAGCTGACAAATGACTTTGTTGCATATTATTATTATTGCTGTTACTTTTTATATCATTTCGCAATTGCTCATGATCATCATCATGTGTATCTTCACCACCAAGATCTCCATCTGTATTGAATAGAATAGAAATTTGGGTTGT
This sequence comes from Aphidoletes aphidimyza, assembly GCA_030463065.1. Lineage (NCBI taxonomy): Eukaryota > Metazoa > Arthropoda > Insecta > Diptera > Cecidomyiidae > Aphidoletes > Aphidoletes aphidimyza. The sequence goes on along the minus strand of CM059998.1, from coordinate 29,391,976 downwards.
TTTTTGTTTGTTTGTTTGTTTATTTTGTTTTGGTCAATATGCTATTTGAAATTGGATTTTTGCATCTCGTTTTAATTTACCTTGATCTAAATCAGTGTCATCCTCCTGTTTCGCTTCGTTATCATTGTCATTCTTTTGTTCGTTGTTTATGTAGGAGCTTTCATCTTCATTCGGGATGATTGTCGGACTGATTTCATTTTGAACGGCTGGCTTGACAATTTTTTCAATATTTTCAGCCACATTCGCTTTCGGTTTGTTTAGTTTCATATCAATAACGGTTGGTGGACTGGCTTTATTTAATGTTGGTGTTATATTGGTGTTAGCTTTTGGTGGTTCTGGTACAGCTGGTATCGATGGATCTCCCTGCTTCGATACACTGGTTGAGCCGGACGGTTTGACCTTTGTCTCTCTGTTTGTGCTTTTTTCTTTTCCTTTTTCCGTATCATCTTTTGATAGTTCGGGATTTGAAATCTGGTTGACATCCACGGGACCTGCTTCTATAGCAGCAGCATTTCCAGTATCGATTATCGGACCATTCACCGGACTTTCATCTGGATTTTGAATTGGATTCGGTTTGAGATTCGAATTCCCATTCAAATTCAAATTCGAATTCAATATTGGATTTGGTATTGGATTTTCCTTTAATTTTGCATTCTCATTTTCATTCGTTTTTCCACTGAGATTTGGTTCAACTGGTGTACTAATTGTTGGAATGGCATTTTGTTTTTGCTTTGAAATCCATTTGCATCCACCGGAAATGAATTTACACACTGGTTTAATTTTAACTTCTATCGGTTCGGTGATCGTATCATAGAGACAATGCAGATCACAAATCCGTTTCGTTTGAATCCACCGTAAAATGTTAAAATTGTTAATTTTTGAGAATGGCTGTTTATCCAATGCGATGGCCGTTTCATTTGGGAAAAAACCACAAAATAAATCGCTCATGCGTGAGTTGTGCTCAAGTGTTGTATTCGCTTTAATTATTTCAGCTCTTGCATCAGCTGCATTTGCACCGTATTGATAAACATTGTAAACCATATCATAGTACATGGTACACAATGGTTCATTCAATTGATTCACATTTGAACTGGTGCATTCCGTAAGAAATGGCAAAAATTCCGGGTTTAATAGTGTATTACTGTCTTTTGCCACCAATGCATCTCGTATGGGTGGAAAATTTAATTTACCCGATGCATGCGACACAATACCAATTAACATCAATGACACCAAATTTATGCGTTTCCATGAATTCCACTTTTGTGCGGACGTTGAATGCCCTTCGTTCTTAAGCCACATTATGTGTGTATGCTCTTTTCTTCTTATGTTCTTATGTTCTGTGTGTCCACGTCTATTAGTTTTTTTTAAAGTTTTTTTTTAGTTTTACTTTAGTTATTATTCGATTAAACACTACGTATACAAATGTTTTATTTGAATGTTTAACACTTTTTTGATTGGTATACGAAATAGTTGATTGTGATTTTCATGAACCATTTGGAAATGAAATGAATGAATAAATTCCGGTTTCATCTATTTCTGTTTAAATGCGCCAACAAAACTCATCTCAGCTAGCTATTGTTTTCGCAAATAATTCAGAACGTGAAACTTCAAAACGAAACTAGGGATATGCAAGTGTCAACAGCTTAAACCGTACTTTAGATTGAGTACATCAACTGAATTCGAATGCCAATGTTAAACAGAGTGATGGATAGAGATATTGGACAGCATTGAATCGTATTGAACGATTTAATCCAAAACAAAAACTCAAACTCTAAATCTTCGATGCACAAAATCAATTTCAACTGGATGGATAACTGATTGGAAATTCGTTAAATTATTTCAACAATTATACTTAACGTCTACCACTTTTGAAATACCATTCGTATTATACCACTGTTTTGCTTACTCAATAAATTTGTGCAAGAATATTTTATTTCCCCCACACACACACACACACACACACACACAAATGTGTGTGTGATGAATTTACGAATTGGGATCTATTGACATTTTAGAACTTAATCAGTTGGTACAACTGTAGATGAATTGCTATAACTGATCGAAATAGTTCTTCTCATTTGACCTTTTGCAATTTATCCAAATAGAATGTTTGACCTATACATGCCAAAAATGGAGTACACATAAGAACTGTATGACAAACTGATCCCGAATAAAAAAAAATATATAAAATTCTTGCAAATTGATGCAAACGAGAAATAGGTCGAGTACTGTTTTTAAATTGGAGAGTGAAACGTTGGCAATATTCTACTTGTCAACACTGTCATTCGGAACACAATACACACATATGAACACTGCATTCACTTCGAAAATCGCACGAGTGTCGGCACTTCGTATAAGATGTGTACATGATTCGGTTTTGAATCACCCCTAAAACATTCAATTCAAAAGACTATCGAAGATTTCAATACCGAATAGCAAATCGTAAACAATTCAACATTTAAATAATAGAAAAAAAAATTGTATCTTAAATCATCTAAAAACATAAATACCAAAACCATAACCAGTATCAAAATAAATCGTGAATTTCTCACATTTATAAATCTAATTAGCTGGCATAAATTCATCAATTATTATTGTTGCATTGTTATTTAATTGAGTGATCCCGTTTTACCTTCTATGTACATCGCGACGGCTGAAATTGAAAAGACATTTGGTGCGGTTCAATGTCAGATCTCGAGACAACAACAACAACAACAACAGCAACAAAAATACACCAAATTTTATATAAAAGTATATAATATCCGTGCACCTGTCAGTTTTCGTTTACCCTGATTGATTGGTGTCGCATTATATTGAAAAATTATCACAATACAATACCGATATCAAGTAGTGAAATTTGCATTGTTTCATTTGTTGTTGTTGGGGTTCGCGGATGGTATAGAAAAGCAGTGAATCAGATAAAAGAACAACAGTTTTGTGTTGGTTGGAGAAATTTTGATAATTTAGCGGAAAGAAAATTACATCAACACACACATAAACACACACACACACATTTCGTTAACAATGACCAAATTTTATAAAGCTGAAATCAATCGAACCGAATGGGAAGTTCCAGAACGTTATCAAAGCCTAACACCTGTTGGTTCAGGTGCTTACGGTCAGGTGTGGTAAGTGATAAAAAAAAACCGTTTTCTAATTCATTCATATTTCATTTTTGAACACACATTTCAATCCATTTAACAAATCAAATAAACACACACACACACACATTTTCTCATCAATTTTCCCGAATGGATAATCATTTTCAATGAAATGAATGCCTGATCCCGTTCGTACGCGTAAAATCTGAGTCATAAGTTTGATTCGTATCTATGATACCGGATACATTTTCGGTTTTATTTTTAACATTTGATGTAAACGTGTGCGTGTCGTCATTTTGGGCATTCGAACCGAACAAAATATTCATTTTATACATCATCGACAACATTTCGCTTGTTTTGGTTCAACAAACGGTTGTTTTGTACAGACTTTGTATGGACCGTGATCATAGAGTGCGTAGGCCATGCGTATTCGGTGTGATGTATAGACATTCCTGAAATAATTCCGAAATTATGAAATGCCATTGAAAAATAATCGTGTGACTCGCTGTTTATGTGTATACCAATCAAATTTACAAGAGACGAAACAGACGGAGCGAATTCGGTCTGGCCGACAGACAAAATAACAATGACACCACTCATCGAAGGCATATAGTCACGACAAAATCAAATTCGGAACAAGAACAAGAAAAAAAAATAGAATCAACAAATTTACTTTAATTAAATGCTCATTTATTGCATCTACATATCCTTAGGCGGCTGAATTTATAACTCACGAATTCTTTGGCATGTAATCAGTTCAATACACACCTTTTATGACCAACTTTTACGATTTTCACTCGCAATTATCGCTTGTGTTTGGCATACTCTTTTTGTTGTTGTTGTTGTTGTTGTTTGTCGTTATTCATTTCTTGGGCCCACGATCGTTGGTTGTGGTTTTCTCTTTTTTTCTTGTCGTATAGTATAACGTCTCATTATAAATGCAAGCAAACCCTAGAGTAATTACCTGCCAGATTTAAAATCAAAAACAAAACAAAAATCAACAGTGTTGAGTAAGTTTTTCGCTATACGGTGAGATTGATTCAATTTTACGGTAACAAATAACGTCAGACAGCAACAACAGCAACAGCAGCAACAACAACAACGAAAAGACCATGTTGCATTCGCAATTTTATCGTTTTCACATATTATTCATGTGTTCCTTATTCGATAAAATTGTACTACTTTGTTTGTCTTTGTTGTTGTTGTTTTCGTTTCGATGTGACACGCGATAAAATGCAATCTGTTTCTTCATTCTCAATCTGGTTTTTTTTCTTTCGTATTCATTTCATACATAAAAGATCAAAAACATGTATAAGACCGTTCAACTGGAATTTTTGGTTAATAACATTCAATACTTTTGTCCAATTCAACATTATGATTTCACAAAGTGTACCCATGAGTGAGAGAGCTGCAGTGTTGTCAGTTTGGTTGGAAATCGTTTTTTTTTTTTCTTTTAAATAAAATGATTAATTCATTCGATCACAAGTGTGTTTACATTCCACGATATTCGCGATAAATGCGATCTTTTTTTTCTACTATAGAGACAAGAATAAATCCGTATATATTCAATTGAAAAGCAATTTTATTTTTTACCGCGCTTGTTATACCTGATCAGAAATGATAAGAAGTTTTTTTTTGTTTGGTTTTTCGTTTTATTATTATATTTCAAGTTTCAAAGCAAAAAAAAAAAGAAAAAAACGGAAAAAATTGAAAAAAAAGTCGAAAAAAAAATTCAAACACACATGAACGCCGCCTGAAGACTGACAGCAAACAAATTAATTCCAAATAGAAGGTCTTCTACAAATTTTGTAGTTCAAAACGAGCAAAAACATTAATTTTTGTGTGTGTTTGAAATTGCATAGATTGAAGTTTGAATTGAAAAGACAATATTTAGACGGAAAAGTGTTGTTCATTCATTCAGCTCAGGAACAATAGCGACGGCGACGACGACGTCAATGACAACAAATAATATATATTACACAAACAACCGAATTAGCCGATCATATTACACATGTCAACATTATAATTTGTTCAATTATTTACACGCCGCATCATGAATGTTTTGAATTTAATGAAATTCGGTGAAAAAAATCAGCAATATTTGGGAAACCGTCAATGACGTGAGAATACAAATAAAAACACCGTACAATAAACTGATATCACTTCCAAAACAAAAGCCCATTTAGTAATTTTGTCAAACATCAGCATTATCATTTATCAATATTACAACACATATAGCATTTATATCAATTGTACAAATCATAGAGATAAGGGCGATCCAGGCTTCTGTTCCAATATTAGAAATTGGAATGGATCTCTGGGACATTTTATTGCCGGGTTTAACTAATTGCACCCCTCGAACATGTTTTTTTGTTTTGTTTTGTTTTTATTTACAGTTCAGCGTTGGATACAAGCTACAACATAAAAGTTGCAATCAAAAAATTGGCGCGACCATTTCAATCAGCTGTGCATGCAAAGCGTACGTATCGTGAGCTACGCTTATTAAAGCACATGAATCATGAGAATGTTATTGGTTTGTTGGATGTATTTCATCCGGGCGGGAATACAATTGATTCGTTTCAACAAGTGTACTTATGCACTCATTTAATGGGCGCCGATTTAAATAATATCATACGAACGCAACGCTTGTCTGATGATCATGTTCAATTTTTGGTGTATCAAATTCTACGTGGTCTTAAATATATACACAGCGCTGGTATTATACATCGAGTATGTGTTCACTTCATTACTTTTTAACAGGCTAATACAATTTCTAATCGCATCGATAGATATCTTAATCAAATGAGCTCTCACATCTCACGGATCTTTTGAGTTAGTTGTTGACATATTTTTGAACTTTTTTTTTTTGGAGTAAAATCCTCCTGTAGATAATTTGAAAGGAAAAGTAATGCCAGTTAAGACACTTTAGCCCCAAAAGAGCATTATTGACAATTAGGTCCCAAAAAAGGTCATCAGTTAATTGGCAATTAACGAAATATGCACAAATTATAGATTACTTTGAATTCGAAAGATGAGAGTTTTTTTGCTGTTTAAGAGAGTTTTTTTTTCTATAAATCTATCTAGATTGAAAGGTTAAAAGATGCGATCAGAAATGTCAAACCCTGGTATTTTTCTGTAACGTCTGTTCCTTGTGGCAACTCAAACTCAACTGCATTTTTTGTTTGTTCTGGTTTTAATAGGATTTAAAGCCATCAAACATTGCCGTTAATGAAGACTGTGAACTAAAAATATTGGATTTTGGTTTAGCACGTCCGACGGAAAATGAAATGACCGGCTATGTGGCGACACGGTAATTTAACATTTAACAATGCATGTTTTTATTGATTGTTGTGTGGTGTGTCGACATTTTATCATCTAAACAATAATGATATTGATTGTTTTTAGATGGTATCGGGCACCCGAAATAATGCTGAATTGGATGCATTACACGCAAACAGTAGACATTTGGTCGGTTGGATGTATAATGGCGGAGTTATTGACCGGGCGTACACTATTTCCAGGAACTGATCGTAAGGATAGCAAAAAAAAATCAATTCGGTGGCTTTGAAATCAAGTTCCATTTTTTGTATTCATCTTCTTAGATATACAACAATTGAACCTGATCATGGATGTGCTCGGTACCCCACCAGAAGATTTTATGTCGAAGATTTCATCAGAAAGTGTAAGTTTGGCCGCCCGTTTCTTTCTTGTTGTTTGAGATAACACAGTTTTGTTGATTGATTTTGATTTGATCGCTTATTTAGGCACGAAATTACATCAAATCACTGCCAGTTACAAAGAAGAAGGACTTTACTACAGTCTTCCGTGGTGCCAATCCACTTGCCATAGATTTACTAGAAAAAATGCTTGAGTTGGACGCTGACAAGCGAATTACGGCCGAACAAGCCTTGGCTCATTTATACTTGGAAAAGTATGCCGATCCAAATGATGAACCAACATCGCCACTGTACGATCAAAGCTTTGAAGATATGGATCTGCCGGTTGAAAAATGGAAAGGTAAATAAAAAATCAAACCAAATTCAAAATTTCATTTTGTGTATCATTTTTTTAAAATTTATTTACTGATTTTCTGATCTTCTTCTTCTTTTTGTTTGTTTGTTTGTTTGTTTTTTTGTTTTGTTTTATCATTCGACATGTGTTGCAACAGAATTAGTTTTCAAAGAAGTGATTAGTTTTGTGCCCCAGCAAACTCCATACACAGCGCCAGAGTGTCAATAATTCTCTACTAACTACCACTTTTTTTTAAATTTCTTACAAATATACGTAGCCTTTTCGTAAATTAAAATTGCAAAAGAAAAAAAAAACTTGTTCACATTTCTTTTTTTTTTCTCTGGAGATAAAATTAAGTTAATCGAAGAAATTGTAATAATGAATGAAGAAAAATAAAATAAGTGTTTTTATTTTGGCATTAGTTATTTCGTATTGAATTTTGTTTGTTGTTGTATTTTCATAGAGAATTTCAATCGATACACGATTTGAATCATTCAATGTAATTCGTTGATTCGCAAATATCGGGTAAGATAAAAATGCATCGGAAATTTCACTGGGATTTCAAGTCACATGCATTTGACTTAAGTGCTCTTCAATTAATTTCGAATGCGGATTTTCTCTCCGCGAGGTTTTTTTTTGTTTTGTTCGTAAAATAATTGCAAATTGCCTATTTTCCGTGTTAAAGGTGAGAAAACAAACACAGTGCTGAAAGTTAAGACAATTTAACTAACAGAATGTGTCTCAATCTCTGAATGTACAATTTGTGTATAAAAATAGGCACATTTCAATTATTTTGGTTTCAATGGTTTTGTTTTTTTAGAATGATCATTCTAAGCGAATCATCGATCACATTTGAATTCCAACAGGCGGTAAAAAAAAGAATCTATGCAATTGATTCTAATTACTCTAGTCGGTAAGGATCGGAATTAAACTAAACTAAATAAAGATGTGCAATGAAATAAATAAAATTAAAAACACACACACGCACACGAATCTACGAACGAGATCGTGATGTGTTTTCTGTGCGTTTTTTTATTTGGGATTACATCAACCCGATGGGATTCGGTGGCCAATGCGATATGCTGTTCAAATAAAATTATTATTTACATTTGAAAGGCTAAACGCAAAATGAAATTTGTAATGAACATGAAGTATTTTTGTTTTGTGTTTTTGTTTTCCGTCTCTGAAATTCAGATTTTTCTTTTTGTTTTTTAAACCTAATTTAATAAAAATTCATCCGAATCTCATTAATGTTGTGAATGTCTAAAGAGAGTAATGGTTTTTAAAATACATATTTGTCTGTTGTTTTAGTTCCATTGATTTAAAATACCATGGCGGTAAATATAAGCTTAAAAAGAACCGTATTTTTGTTCGGTTGTTATTTTGATATTTGGTGGTCATCTAAACACATTTATGAGATTCGGTTGGATTTTTTGTTTTGTTTTTCTTCTTTTTCCACAATCTAAAATAGTTTTTTGTACAGTTTTTTTTTTTAATTTGCTCAATGCTTGTTCTTTACTCCTTATTTTTCTCATTTCAACATTAAATTCTATTCACGGTTTAAATGTGTAATGCTATTTTTATAATTGGTTTTTTTTGTTGTATTAATTAAATGAAACTGCTCATATAATTTTCTGTGATCATTTAAAAAAAAAATGAGTCATAAACCGATCTATATACGGCATGTACAGCATATGAATTTTGGTATGTTTTTTTTTATTCGTTTTGTTTGGGAGAAAGATCTCGAACGGCAAATATCTACCCAGATCGAGAGTGTTTCGATTGTATTCAATTCGCCCATTGCACATATCGTATCGCTACGATTTTTTGAACATTTCCCTTTATATGGATGAATTTAGATGAGTGTTTTTGCATGCATCTGTGTCTGTGGTCTGTGTCATTCTTTTTCGATTCCTTTACATTTTCCTAACGAATTTTATATGATGCCCATTGCATTGTTTGTTGCATTTTGTGTGTGTGTTTTTGTTTTTGTTGTTTTTTTCTGTTTCAATTCGTTAATTGCTTAGAAATAGACTGATACCTTTGACTAAGTCAGTATAAACAAAAATAACATTTTTGCTATACAATTAGAGTTACACAATACAAACATTGAATTTACTAATTTTAATTTTCATTTTGCATGGAAAAAGTTAGACATATAAACGGTTTTCACTTAAATCTAGACTCTAGAGGCAAATCAATAGGGGGGAAGGTGTAAAGCATCTTAACATAACATAAGTGTTTATTTTGTGTTTTGTTTGTTGGTGTGTGTGTGTGTGTGTGTGTGATAGAGTGAGAGTGAAGAATTGAAGAGGGAAGATCTCTCTCAATGTGCTCTCAACTTAAAGTTTTGGATTATCAAACATGATGCCTTTTGTTACTGCGATATCACCATATGCCATATCTTGTCTTATTTCTAGCGCTTGGAATTTCTTTAGTACCAACAGTGAGTAGAACTTTTGCGCCGCCTGTCAAACAATAATTGTCAATAAATAAATTAGTATCGAAATGATCTATATTCACTCTTTCTCTCTCTCTCTCTCTCTCTCTAGATCCATATTCAAGATTAATAAAATCCAACACACAAAAACTTACCTGTTTTCGATTGTTTTTGTAAGTCATATCCGATAGTTGAATGCTGTCTTGTTTTTGTAATCGAGCCCGAACCGAAACAAACATTTGAGCCGCTCGTTTGTTGAGCACACGCTCCTCGAACTGTTCATCCGTTTCATTTTCCATTTGTTCATCACCGGGTTGCTGTTATTGATAAAAAAAAAGAAACCAATTTAAAATTAATCTCTATTCGATATGAAACAAGGTTGCAAACGCATAGCGTGTAATATTGTTATATCGGTTTTTGATGTGTACTCACCGGTGCCACAACTGAAGGCGGGAAATCGTAATCATCATTCCAATCACTTGCAATGCGCTCAGACATACCAGGACCACCAATTTGATGACTGTCATCGTAGCCCATATTTGCAAAGCCATCCATTTCGGTGCCATTTAAAATTGATGACACCTGATCAACCGGCAGATTTGGTATCGATTCAATTTGATCAATGCTGGGATGCTGTGGTGTCATCATTCCATGATCGAGTGGTGTAAATGCGGATGCATAATCTCCATGCAAACTAACCGGCGTCATACCTCCATGCAGCTGAAATGTTCAACACAAAATTAACAACCAATTTAGATAACACAAATTTTGGATTTGACAATCAATCATCAGAATCATCAGTGCATCAGTGCTTAAGCAGAATACATACCGGTGTCATGCCAGCTGGTACTGAAATATTATTTGATGAGTATCCCAATGGAATATCACCTTCCAAATGTGAAACACTTTCATGAACTGGACTGGGCATTTGAGGTGTTTGTGGTGGTGGTAGCAGATCCAATGATGGTTCTTCTTCAATAGCCGCTTGTCGTGCCACATCCGGTTGTGATACTTGTTCTTGGGGCACTTTTCGTTTTCGACCACGTTTGCCCGGTACCGCCGGTTCTGGTTGCTGTAAAATAACTTGAGGTTGCTCCTGATATTGATCCAATGCCAGTGCATCTGGTGGCCCAAGCATTGAGAAATCCTCAACGCCCGTCGATCGTGATGTCAAATTCCGTTGATAATTCTTTGACAAATCTCTGGCACGAATATCCCTTGACGGTAATGCGAATAATTTTTCAACACCACCCGTCTCTTTCCAATACATAAGTCGTTTTGTTGGCGGCGCCAAATCCAATGTGGTAATAATGTCAGCTGTGTTTGCCAATTGGCTTTTCATTTCCTCACCGGAAATATTTTTCACTTCGTCTACGATCAATTTACGTTTTCGTTTGGTTTTTGTGACACCTTTTAGCGCCGATGCATCAATCGGTGCCAATGCAAAGCTTTCTTCATCGTGCACTTCATGCTCATCTTCTTGATCGAGTACACCTTCGGCCGTTTCTGTTGCCACACCCGGCATACCTTCATCGATTGATGTTGTGATACCTTCAGCATGCGGTGCACCCAGATGATCAAGCTGTTGTGTTGGTGATGTTACCGATGGTGCTCTCATGTCCATTATTTGTGATGCTCCACCGTCTGGTGCTGGCGTTGGTGGTCTCGATCCGGCAGAGCTAAACACATTTTATATTCATTAAAATTCATTGACATACAATTTTGTTATTTTATCGTTTAGATTTATTTACCTTGATGCCGTTGAACGAGCTCCCATATCCCAGCCAGCATCCAAGTCATCGTCAGATTCGTGTTCAATTGGTGGCATACTTGATGGTGGTAACGGTGCATCAGCAAATAAATCACCTTCAAAAAGACCAGCAGCCGGCTCTTCTGCTCATAAAAACGATACATTTTTGTATTAAACATTAATAGGATATTCGATTGAAAAAAAAAAACAAAAAAAAAAATCACTCATTTGAAATAAGTTATTTCAAGCATTTACCTCCAAAACCATCATCCGTGATCATTTGTTGTGCATCCATATCTTGCATCAACCTTGATGTTCCAGCCACTGGCTCTTTCAGTGAACGATCCTCAAGATCCAAATCTTCGCTTATTAAATTCTCCTGGATTATAAGAAATTTGTTGACCATTAAAATTAAAAATGGAAAAATTGATGCAAAAAATTGTCACTTACATCAATAGTTGTGTCAACATCATCACGGATAAAATCTGGACCCTCGGCATCAAAGCCAATATCACCGAAGCCATCATCATGGATGGTCATTGGAAGGTGTCCATAGTCTTCTCGCATTGTAATTTCATCGGCTCTGGATTGATTTATAGAGAACTGAGCTTCAATGTCCACATCACTGGAATAAATCAAATAAAACACACAAATACCGTTTAATTAGAAATTAGAAATTATTCATAAATTACATGTGATTAAAACAATTCCAGTTATAAAATTAAAACGCAAGAGAAAAAAGGTATGATATAAAAATACTAACTTGAGTTCAGGTAGCGCCGTATCAAAATCATGAAACACTTCGGGAAGTGTAATTGCATTGACAGCGGCCTCACGATGCTCTTCCGGCAAATCAACCATGCCCGGTCGAAAGGCCATTTTAATTTTAACAAACGCTTCATTACAATCAGCAAGCAAATATTTGGCTTTACGTGAATAAATTCGTACAACACCCAGCAGCAAGTGGCCAGACGTACGTAGCGCCAATTTGACTTTTGGTTGCATGATGCCATCGACACTTTGTTCGATATTTGTTTCAAAAACATGCGCCTTTGTCAATTTTTTATCCCAATGAGCTGCCAGCCAAATTCGCGCCAACGGCCCTTTCTTGGCCAACACAATGTGTGCGTAGAACATTTTTTTATAACAAACAAAACTTCAACACAAATTTCAATAAATTTTCTTTTTCACGTTGTTTTTTTTTGTTGGTTCGACAAATTTTGTTGTTATTTTTTTTTTTTTTTTTTTGAAAGTTCACTTATTTTGTTATTCTGTGTTTTTCATGTGCGATAATCCAAACAACAACACAAAAAAAACACGATCAAATTGATGCTCAACTTTCAATCGCACTGCGTTGAAAACCTCGAAAACATTTCGGTGTTTATGTTTAGGTTATTGTTCATTAGCCAAAACGAAATGACAGCGCGCGTGACGAATACAATTCGTGTGTTGATTCGCGCTCTCAAATATCCATGCACATTGATCGATTTTAAGAATTCGATTTTCAAAAGTCAAGTTCACAATTCCACGGGTTTTTTATTTGTTTTCTTTTTAGAACATTTAAAAAAAAACCGAAAAAATGAACGAAAGAAAATAAAAAAAAAAATAAAACACAAAATAATGAATTTATCGGTGAATTCCGTTCTGTTCACAAATTAATCATAGTATTTGTTGTTGTTGTTGTTGTGTTATTTGCTTAAATTCAAGAGACACACTAGTATGCACCCTTTCACATTTCACGTACTCAACTGTACATGTACAATAATCGCATCGCACAAATGGTAAAAATAATCATTTTTATTCGTACATTTTCGAAATTCAGCGCGTACATTGCACAAAGAATGATGGCATTTACTTGTTAAATTTTTTTTTACATTACATAAATGTTTTCTTGGCCACACACAAATTGGCGCAAAAATTCTGTGGATATCTGGCCCGTGATGCTGTTGTGATGCATAAATCTGACTGAATGGGCAATTTGGCTTAGAGTATCGTATCGAAATCTTTCGACTCTGTGCTTTTTTGTTTGATTGTTTTGATGCGTCGCTTACACAGCACAATATTCAATTAATTTATTCGATTGTCACTAAAATTCACGAAAATTTACCATGCAACACATGCCATTCACAATTGTACACGAAAATTTGCCAATTTTTTACGAGGGAATTTTTCCAAAAAATTATTTGAAAAAAAAAAATAATTTTAATACATTTTGTATGTTGTGTACGTAAACACCGAGTGAGTTTTCTGACAAAAAAAAAACCTCAAGCGAAAAATGGCGGTCGCAAATGACTGTGTTTACGAGAACTTGTATCGGTTGGTATAAGTGGTGTTGCTTTGTATTGGTGCGTTCATATACACACACACACTTGGATTTTCATCTTTGACGCATATTCACATTCAACCGGTTCACTTTTCAATTTATCTCACCAACATTTTATTTTACAGCTCAAAGTTCGTTCGAATTATTTTCATTAAAAAAAAAAATATCTCCTAATTAAAAAAAAAAACACAAAACACAAATCGAATATATTTGTAGAGAATATTCAATGAGCATTTCAGATGGCGTTCGTTTAAGACAACAACAACAAAAAAAGTCCGTTAACGGCTACGCTATGGGAGACGGTAGTTTGTCGAATTGAGTTGCGGTAATTTTTGTTGTCAATGTATTGTATAGATACGGGTTAATGTGTCGATAGTACAGATTGAAACGGGCTAAAATTAAAATCAAACCAGAGTTAACAGGGGAAATGAATTTTGCAACTTCGTTAAATTTGTTTGTTTTTTTCTCTGCTGATTTATTGTTTGAATATCATTAAATAAATAAATAAATGCATATGTAAAATATATATAAATAAATCATTTGTAGTTTGACTTGTGCCAACAAAATAAAGAGACTACAAAAATTTCGGATCAAGCTCAAATCATCGGAACCATTACAGGCATATCACTTTGACTTAAAACCATCACACTATTCACAGGTACAGGCATCTCGTGTGTTGCTTTTGATCCACGTTCGATAACGGTTTACACTGTTCGTTTTTTTTTTTTTTTGGTATTTGAAAAGAATGGTTCAGATAAATTTGTAGATGAAGGATTTTATCAATGAAAAGATAATAATTTTGTTTTCTTAAATTTGCCATAAAAACGATATAAATGTTGAGATATTTAATAAAATGTATATAGAATTTACCGTGTATAAACGCCCGGATAATCAGGTTGAGCACAACCTTCACCCCAGCTAACGATGCCAACCACCATGTAAATGGTTTCGTTGACAACATGCAGTGGACCACCCGAATCACCCTAATCGATTTCAATGAATTTATTTTCCATTGCAAAATTTAAATGTGCCAATATACAAAATGTGCTTTTAACCTACTTGACACGAATCTTTTTGGCCATCTTTAAAACCAGCGCATATCATATTGTCCGTAATTCGTGATGAACCATAACCAGTTTTACGACATTCCGAATTTGATAAAATTGGCACCGTTACTTCTTGCAAATTGGCTGAAATATCACCTTGTTCTGCAATTTAAATCAATTTATTTTTTTTTTGTTCATTTAAATCCCTTCGATCAAATCGGAGTGTGAGCAAAAACAAAACAGCCCGTTGTATTTTTGAATATGCATTTTGCAAGTGTGTATTACCTTTAGTCGCTCCCCAACCAGTTGCAATAGCCTAGAATATTGTTACAATCAATTTATTTTATTTGTTTCTGATAAAATTGTCAACTCATTTTGCTTACATCAAGATGTGAAAAGCTTTTTCCACGCGTTGGCATACACACGGGCTTCAGAAAGTTTGTAAACTTTACCTCACGATCCAAACGTAATAAAGCTACAGGTTCACACAAAAAAATCATGTCAACATTAACCATATATTTGTTTTAAATACTACTTCATTCTTTGCCATTCATTACCAATGTCATTGTTAAAGTTTGTTGGACTGTAGCCAGCATGCCGTATGATTCGCATAACCTACAAGAAAATTTAAACGTTATTTTAAAAAAGACGGCACCAACCAATAGATTCGATTAAATCTCCCCACAAATGAACAGAAGCAAACCTTTCGCTTAATCAATTCCGTTTCGTTTGGTGTGGAACGATCGTGCTCGAGTAATGTCACACCAATTCGATCTTTATTAAATCCACTAACACAATGCGCCGCCGTCATCACATAACGATCGTTAATCAACGATGCACCACAGTAAAATCGATTACTATACGTAAGCAAAGCCATCCATGGATATTGATTGACTTCTGTTTCTTGACCGCCAACAATACGCTTATTCTTTTTTGCAATACCACAACCTGATGTGAACAGAGCAACAAAAAAAAAACAAACAAAAAATCGAAATTTTAAATGCAAAAATGGTGGCAATATTTGAATTTAATTTGAAAACGGTATGATAAAAATTAATAATAATAATTGGAAAACACCTAACTGCATGGCACACAATCTTCTGGCGGATCAAGTTGTGTTGGTTTTTCTGATGTTGGTCGTCCACCAATGATTCCAATTATCCATTCACTCAATGGATTTCGATCATTTCCATTCGCACTGATCGCATTTACAATGAGCGTATCATTTAAATCTTGTGGTTCAATTCGTGATGCTGTTACATTTACTGGTATCGGTTCCTGAAAATGGTTCCCAATTCAATTTGAATCAATCACATTTCATGTGGGAAAAATAATTTGAAATGTCATAATTTTTTTTATTGTTTTTTTGTTTTTTTTTTTTGGTTTTACTCACTGCACTACAAACCGACGTAAATATTAACATCACCAATTCCAAAAGAATGTATATATTATTCATTTTGTTGTTGTAATTGTTTGATTATTGAAATCATAAGCGCCACGTTTATCGGAATCAAAAATGTTGTTCAGTTTTTTTTTTTTAATTTTGTTGTTTGTAATATTGAATTGAAAATATTGAATCAAATAATCACAATATATCTATCACCCTGATTGGGGTCTGGAAATTAGACAGAAAAAAAATAACAAATGTTGGACTATCGGCCAACAAAACCAACAAAAAAAAACGGCAAAAATTTGGATATTTTGACCGAGATCGACAGAAAATAATTTAATTTTGTCCGATTGTGAAACGGTTATTTCGTCTAGCGTATGCGTTGTTGGCTACACTTAAGCAGGACAATCATCGAACTCAACTCAATTTCAATGAAACGAAATGAGTACCAAAACCAGCATAAACGGCAGGTATACCGATCGCATAAACTGGTTGTTCAATGTGACAACATCTCGGAATTGGCTCGGCCACCGAACACACAAAGACCACATGAATATGTAAGTAGAAACAGTACGAAAAGCAGGCAAAACGATAAAATACCAAGAAGTTGTGTATGCGAAGATGGAACTGAATAAAAATATATATATATTTATTTATATATATATAAGCGTCTAAAAGAATATTCGTACTGAATTTTAATGAAGTTGCTTGCTTTTTACCGCTATTTCTTGATTTGAGTAGTTTATTCTGTTATGCATATGAATTCTTTATCAACATTGATTGGTTTGTGTGTGTGTGTGTGTGTGTGTGTTGTGTATGCTTTTTCAATTTAAAAAAAAAGAAAGCAATCTCCTGTTCAACGAACTGACCACAATATAATAGATAAATAGTCAATCGTGATGTACACAATTCCTATGGATCCACATAGAAGATTGTTTAGTTTGCAAAACTGTGCAAACCATATCACCAAAGGACAATTTGTTGCTTAAACATGATTTAAAGAAAAAAAAATTAAACAGACGTTTAAAAAAAACGGTCAGTTTAAATGGATTAGAGATGTTCAACCACGTATACAATCCTCAAGAGCTATAATTTAAATGTTAAAAAACCTTATTTTCGATCTTTTCACAATTTTACCGTTTCTTTTCATCTCTTTTCAACAACATGTCT
The DNA here is from genome assembly GCA_030463065.1 of Aphidoletes aphidimyza. Taxonomy (NCBI): domain Eukaryota; kingdom Metazoa; phylum Arthropoda; class Insecta; order Diptera; family Cecidomyiidae; genus Aphidoletes; species Aphidoletes aphidimyza. Next base: position 29,374,745 of record CM059998.1, on the reverse strand, counting down.
ACTCAGTGTCACTAATGTACTGGGTAGTGTAGCGTAATAACCGGTAAAAAAAACTGTCAACGATTCGCAATCTGATTTTGTTTTATTCACTTTGTTGTTGTTGTTAAATCATAAAACACGAGATTTTATTTGCCCTTGCATCCACCATTCCCGTCCAAGTTCACTGCATTTTTGTTGGTTTTGGTTACTGTTGTTGTTTTTTTTTTTGGTTCAAAAGTTGCCGTAAATTTCCAGAGTATTGCATGTTGATAGCACAATTCTAGCCCAAATTACTTGGAAAGGCAGCAATCATACGACAATTCAAAAAATGAAAACTTATTTTTTTTTTGTTCGTCTGAATTAAAGAAGAGGAGAGAAAAAAATGAGAACAGAAGAGAGAGAGAGAGAGAGAGAGAGAGAGAATAAGAAGCGCGTATGCAGTTATTTGTGTTCGTTTCAGGGTATGGAACAGCAATTGTCGAGCACGCGATAATTTGGATAATTTTGATTTAGCTTCAAGCATACAATTATTAACTTCCGATCATATTTATAAGCTCCTGTGTGCCGAATGCATGAAATGAGAGCAATAACAATAGTAGATGTATATAATTTTGTAACGTTCTTTTTTTTCAGCAGCAGCAACATGTTTGGACTATTTTTGTTGTTGTTGTTGTTGTTGTTGTTGTTATTTTGTATCGTGCAATAAGACTCGAAACCAAAAGAATGTCTGCCACATACTGATGTTCTTGATGCGCATCTTTGACACAACGAAACCGGTAATGTTGTAATGTTTGGAAATGTAATTTAAATGTAAAGGAAAATGAAAAATCCACCAAACAAACACGCAAATATCATACGCTTGGAATTGAATCATTTATTTTTGATCGTTTCACGGTCCACAAAATGTAAAATGCATTTTTGCCCGGAGAGAAAGAGAGCGAGAATAAAGAGACAATACGGACATTTTATATAATCCAAGCTAGTTGTCGTGCAAAGAACTTGTGTAGCAGGTTTTGTTTGTTTGTTTGTGTTTTCTTTTTAATTTGATAGACCAATTGATTAAGTAATAAAGTCTTCATTTGTTTCGCATTAAGTGCGCAAAGCCACCAATTTGAAATTCCAATAGCTTCCGCTGAATAAGAATGTAAAACGAAAGCTGCATCATGATTTCAAACTTTCGAAATGTCCAAATGGTACAAGAATACCAATATCGATCAATTTTTATTGAGTGAAAACGAATTTCATCGAATGCAAAAATTACTTTCCCCTAAAATTTGGTAACACACACATTCAAATTGAATTGAAATTTAAAAAAGAAATACAAACAAACTCAACGCCAGCAAAGATTCACACCACGTACACCATTTACGCATTTCTTTCTATTACTCATTTCGTTCTGTTTCATCCAGCCGATAATATCTGAGCTCTGCTGGTACCGCGATCACTATTGAAATAGTCTGCACCAGTGAAAGTTGTTACAGTTGTCTTTATAATCACCGAAGATCGATCGGAGAGAAGAAAAAAAAAACGCCACAAACTTTCCTATAATGATGACGACATCATTCTTGAGAGAGTATCCATTAAGAAGTTAATTGATGGTACACACAAACACACACACACTCACACACGCACCACTTTCGATTTGACCCGAAAACAAAATTCATCACCCAAAAATTTCGAGCCGATGCCGAATGGATGGATGACACCAAGCATATGATTTAGATGACCAATTAGATCGGCTCACCACGGCTCACCTGAAACAAAAAACAAAACCGAACAATTGAACAGGAGAAAGAAACAAAAAAACTTTCTATTTTTCTTCTTCGGTCCATCAAATTTGGTTCGATTGGCCGAGACCGCAACAATCAAATGGAACGGCCATATAGCCATGAATGAAAGTCAACACATGTTCAAAGGTTTCGTGTGTTCAACTATAACAACAGTGAATTGTGATTTGCTGGTTTTGTTGTCTTTGTGCTTTTTTTTCTTTCGTCTCGCTTCTTTCGTCGTGTGATCGACAAAATGATGACCATTTCAATTTTTATACTTGAGACGATATTGGAATCGGTTTGCGGAGGCTCATGAAAAACACTTTTAGCACGACACATTGCGCACAGCCAATACCGCCAATACAGCCAATAAACATTGAAAAGTGTAAACATAAACGTATGACTCGGACTCTTTTTTTTCTGTATTGTAGTTTGTTTTCGTGGATCGGGCGCGCGCGTGCGCACTTTTTATTGTATGTGCGCGTTGCTTTATAAGTATGTTATGTTCACAATGTTAAAAAAAAACACTAATGTCCGAGCGTGGAGACGCATTCACGCAACATTAGCCCGAAAGACACAAAGAAAATAGCGAACCAATGGCCAACAACACAACACTTTGACTTTGTGAATGGGGAATCGAACGTTAAACAGTGTGATAAAATATCTGACACAGTTTAGTCGTGCATACTACCTCGTTCGATAAATTTCGACTTGCTCTCTCCCACTTGCACCACACACATTACACCACACCGAAGCAGCATTCAACATTCAGCCATCATATCGGGCATTTACAATTAGAAAAATTTTTCGTTTGAAATTTCAATCGACTGTTTGGTGATCGAAAGAAAGAGAAAGAGAAAGAATGTGAGAGAGAGAAAGAACGTGTGTGACATACAGAGAAACAAGTGACAACCTTGAACAAATATTGAAATTGGATCAAACCAAAGACCAAGTGATAAAACTATCAATCCCATCAATACAGTTGAACGGGGCCAAAACAAATTAATAGTGACAAGTTTAAACAAAAACGCCAAATGCAACGCTGACCAATCCCATAAGTTCACACACATACACACACACACACACCGCACACGCCAAATCAATACAATGTGGAAGTTTTGCTGAAATTTGTTATTCTATTGTCGTATTCCAAAACGGTATAAACAAACTAGGGTGCAACCCAGTGAAATTCACGTATATTCTCTCTGTTTATCTCGATTCCGTTGCACCTGACATTTCAATTGAAATGAACAATTGCACAAATATTCACTTGAATTTTATTTACTCAGTTTGTTATTTATTTTTATGATTGACAGGACAATTTGATCTCACTTAAAAATTGATTATAAATGACACAAACACGAGAAACTGTGTGAACAGCCAATTCCAAGAATATTCCGATTTGTTTGATTTTGTTGTGAAAGAGAAAAGTGTAAATTAAAAAGAAATCACAAGACATAAATAAAACAACAACAGGAAATTTATACGTTGCCATGAAGGAATAATTGCAATAATCACATTTAAAAAAAAAAAAAATTGCAATGTTATGATGATCAAAGGATCTTTGGCACCTGTAAACTAAAATTTATAGCAAACAATCAAAACGAATTAACAGAATCCACAAATAAATATAATCAAATAATTCTAAAAAAAAAAATTCAATCAAAAATGAAAATGAAAGTGAAAAAGAGCCAACGATTTCTAGCATCATTTAATCAATCATATTCACATGTATGTTGTTGTATAGCTTATGCACTGTTAGCGTTATGTTTATTTGAATCGTTTCGTCATCAAGTGCATGTCAATGCCTATATTAGCAGTGCAAACAATGTGACACATAGTTTTCAACATTTAAATACGCATCCGATAAATGCAAGTAGAAAAAGTGTATTGCAAAAGCGAAACGGTCGTTTTTTGTTTGATGCATTCTTTGGTATTGACACACCACCATTGGAAGCCGATGATTTTGATGATGATGATGATGAAGAAGAGGAAGCCCCCAAACCATGTAAATGTGGTAAATAAATTGATCACCAATCAAAATGAAAACAATTCACTTTTTATTTTACACCAATTTCGCTAAACAAAAAAAAAACCGTCGATTTTGTTTTGAAAAAATAGAAAAAAAGGGTTGCGGTCAAGCGAATCAAGAAACGCGTATCGTAGGTGGAAAACCAACTGGAGTGAATGTAAGTTTGAGATTTCAAACAACTAACAAATATTAATATTCATTTTGGTTTTTTTTTTTTTTTTTTTCTTTAAATTTTGCTCATCGTTAATGTTAACACGCCAGCAATATCCATGGATTGCACGTCTCGGTAATGCTTCAACATTCACAATTGTTTTTTTTTTCGTATTAATTTCTAACCATGTTCCACACACAGTTTATTGAACCAAGTATTTTTATTTATGCTCTAACACACACATACACACACATACAGTTTATGATGGACACTTTCATTGTGGTGCATCACTTATCTCAAGGGAATATGTACTCACGGCAGCGCATTGTGTGCGACGCGTTAAACGTTCAAAAATTCGAATCATATTGGGTGATCATGATCAAACGGTAATTAGTGATGCTGATGCAAAAATGCGTGCAGTTAGTGCAATCATAAAACATCGTCATTTCGATTCAAATACGTATAATCATGATATTGCATTGTTAAAACTTCGCAAACCCATTCAATATACAAAGAATATAATGCCGGTATGTTTACCGGCCGATGATGCTGATCCAGCTGGAAAAACTGGCATTGCTGTTGGCTGGGGTGAGTGGTCAATGCATATCTTCATTGTTTATTTTTTTTTTTTTGCTAAAGAAATTCATCCTAAAACAAAAACATCGCATTGGATTTGATTTTGTCAGGAAGAACATCGGAGCAAGGTGCATTGCCAAGTGTTGTGCAACATGTTGAAGTTCCTATTTTATCGTTGACACAATGTCGTAGCATGAAATATCGATCATCACGAATTACACCGAACATGGTTTGCGCCGGAAAGGGAAAACAAGATTCCTGTCAAGTAATTAAAAAAAGAAAATCTTTGAATTTTTGCATTATTTACCTTACCTGTCATTGGTAATGCGCATGAAATATTCTAATGACGTTGATCTTGTCGATTTTTTTTTTGTGATTTAGGGTGATTCCGGTGGACCATTGATCATATATAATAACGGTAAATTTGAAGTGGTTGGCATCGTTAGCTGGGGTGTTGGATGTGGACGTGCTGGTTATCCTGGTGTTTATACACGTGTTGCACGATACATGCCATGGATTCGTGCCAATGTCGATGGATGCGTATGCAATAGTTAACAATTTTTCAAACACGTTTAATCGGTTGCTACAATTGATCGCGATTCAGTGATTAACCAATCTAATTGTTAGTACGTGTTTAGGAGAATAAGACAAAATACACTGATTTCTTTTGTTTTAAGTTTATTGATTTTATATTTTCTCTGTGGGAAGAAAATCTATTCCATCCTTAATAATGACAAAAGATATGTTTACCTTAAGTACTGGGATAATTGAAACTCATTATTTATTTATTTTCGAAAAAGAAACAAATTTATATTTCTCACGTGCTTGCGATCTTAAATTTAGAAATATACATTGGATTCACTTAGGCTGAAAAATGTTGTTGCTGTTTTTTTTTTTTGAATTTTACACATGCACACAGAGAAACAAAGAAGAAATAAAACAATCAGAAGGCATTTAAAACTTTCGTTTCATTTGAATGTGCCGCAATCTGTTTCGTGAAAGAAATCGCATAAATGCATATTTTTAAGTTTTGGGTCAAAATATGAATACAAATACTAGCTATCGATATTCGGAAAAGAATATGAACTTTTTTTTTTAAATTAAGATTGACCCAATTTATGTGTGTGTGTGTGTATTTTTTTCTTATTTATATTCGACAATATGTTATCAATCGAATTGGTTTTTGGGCTTTTTTTTCTCGTTCGGTTGAAAATATGTAAAAACTTTCTTTTGGAATCTGGATTGCACGAATAAAATATTAAAACCAAATTGGAAGGATGAGATAAAGAAAAAAAAAGAAGAATAAGAAGAAAATAAAACATAAAATCATGCGCGCGAAATGCTATAATGATAAAAAAATGATTGGTTGGATTTGTCGTTGACCGTTTCCATTGAGTTGATCTCGATTGTCTTGTTTTGCATCAGTCCAGTGTTTGTCAAAACGTTTTGTGTAGAGTTCACATAATAGAAATCACATGATGTGAATTTGTTGATCGTTTATCGCAATTTACTCATAGCGCACTCGGGCACTCGCGCACTATGCACGCTCATTTTCCAACCATGATTATGGTTTAATAAGTGTTGGACATTTGATGGATTGCACATTCCTCTCTCTCTCTTTTTCTCTCTCTCTCTCTTCTATCATATTTCGTTTTGTATATGTTTTTTCCTCTCCATCAAAAAGTGTTGATGGGAAAAAAAACGCAAAAAACATTCCGAGCAGAAAGCAAATTCAACATTTTCTCATTTGTGTTGCATGGCATCTTATCTCTCCACCACGAGTGGCCTGGGTAATGAAAGATACAACAACAAAACCACCTCGATTTTTTTTCTTGTTTTGAATAAATTTAGATCGACGATATTATTATCGCACACCGAAATGCACGCTACTTCATAACAAACATCATTTATATATATATATATATATAAAAAATAACGCTAAAGAAAAGAAAACGTGCAGAGATTTCGTTTTCAATGTTACGATAGATACCTCTTGATATATTTAATGAAAACAAGAGCAAAATCATAATATCATTGAAGTTGCGGTTCCACAATATTTTCTTGTTGCTCTTGTTCATTTCATTCGCTGTAAAGTTCTAAATATTCTATTCAGCCGTTTGTTCCATTGAAATCCATTGAAATCAACACACACACACACACACACACACACAAAAACACATTTCGTGCGAAAGATCTGTTCGCATCGAATGTTAAAATTGCGGTTTTAGATTTGGAACATTTGATCTGTAACTGCCTAAGTAACAAGCGATGAACTATTTTACACAGCCATTAAAGAATAGATAATTTGCGTTTGTCAATTTGCGTTGAAATGCATCCAATTTCTCTGTTTTCGCAAGTTTTTTTTTTTGTTAAATATTGTATTCGTGTGCTTTTGTTTGTCAAGTGCTCAAAAAGTCATGCATTTGGTTGTTTATGTTGGTTTATGTTGTGTTGTTATTTTTGTGATAATTTTCGCATAAAGTGATTCAAATAACGGCACTTTGCAAAATATTTAACATACATATCCATATCCATATCGAGATTCTCTCAAAGTCAATAAAAGAAAAAAAAACAACAACAACAACCTACGCAACAACACATCTATGAAATAAAAAGTAAAAATTGAGGTGTGAGAGAAATAAATGAGATGTGTGAGATTTCATTCAAATGTCTTTGATGTTGATGCGGATTTTTCGGCGCATTGATGTCTTTTGTGTGATGAGCATGATCTAGCTAGATGGATGGCATTACGGTAGCTTAACCATAATGTTAACGATTTGACGATTTGCATCGGTACATTTGTGACGTACACACCATATGAATGCACATTTGCTCAGGCAATGGGAAATCGTGTGCGCAACACTATTTCAAATGGGGGAATAAAATGATAAAAGCCCGAGCAAAACGGGCATAACACAACCGATGCCGAGATGAGATGAGTGCCAAGCTGACAACTTAATGAAAGGGGCTCGGTTTCCATATTGTTTATGACAAGAATGGATCTGGCAGCTCTTCTGTTTGCTCTCTCTCACTCTCTCTCTCCGTCTCTTTCTTTCTTGGATTGTTTTTTCATCCTCTCCTCTATTTTTTTTTTTTAAATGTAGGTATTTGTCTATCATTCTACGAAACAGCTAATGTTCTCGCGTACATTTAATTACGCGTACATACAATCGTGGATAGTAATCACATATTAGCTCTCTACATCGTTCTTTTCGTCGCATTTTTTCCTTCTCGTTCGTTCTCTTCTTTTCCCCAATCGTTTTTATCGCATTTGTAAATTCTCTTCAGTTTCAATGTTAGTTTAGCGCGTTGGAGCCTTGTGATTTTGCTTCCGTGCCAGTCCGTAATATTGGATTTTTGTCCGGTATTGAAAACGGTTTGTTGTTACTTGTAAAGATTACAACAATTAGCCAGAACGATTTTTTTGGTGGATTTGATGTCTTCATTTGCAGACAAATCGTTCGATTTATTGGATCATCCAAATTCACGTCCATAGATCACTTGAATTCAATGAACTTTCGAGCAACTTGTGCCGTTCTAAACGCAGCCTGTTCGATTGTGTGCTGTGTTGTTGTTGTTGTTGTTGTTGTTGTTTTTTTTTCGTTCTTCTCATTTTTTTTTTAATTTGGCTGAATGTCTCTCTAATATGTACAACGATTTGTACATGGTTTGTGTTTGTTGTTGCGTTGTGTGTCATCTTCGATGCCGTTTCTTTTCGTCTTTGTCATGATCTTTCTTTTCTTTCTCTTTGTGTTTGTATTTTTATATATACACAACACATAAACAATTTCTAGCGCGCGCACAGACATATTCATATAGTAAGCGCAGGTTACCTGTATGTTGTTGATTTAAACAGCGATCAGTGGCCTTTCTGACTGTCGTACATGACGTTGAATAACGAGTCTAGAATATATACAAAAAAAGAAAGAAAATCAAACAGTATCATTGGTTCTAGTTGTGGTTCGTAACGCGGAAGAAAATCGTGGTTGTGTTGTCTTTTTTTTTTTGGTGTGTTTTGTTTGAGAAAACCGAAATTGGGAGACAATTATTGCTAATTGAAAGAACGAAAGGTTTGATAGGGAAACAATATGTCTGAAGATAAACGATAAATGAAATCTAATTAATTCAAATTGATTGTCTTAATATTTCGTTAAGAATCAGCATAGAACAACAAGTGCATGTGCATTGTGTGATAAATAAAAAAATCCAATTTTAGTGCATTACCAGCAAATTAAATCTTAACCACTACACATAGCTTAGCCATTTATTTTTAACGTTTTGATTTTAAAATTACGGTCGCGTGTGGTGAGAAAAGAATAAAACAAAACATCCCAACCAATTGATATTAGAATCTATTGATTTAAGACGAAATAACGTTTTGTTGTTTGTTTGGTTATTGAAAAAACAAAAAAAAAATCTTCACAATGAGGATGAAAAAGGCTGAATTATTATTGTTTACATTGGCCTATGTGTTGATGTTTGTTGCACAAACAAATGCATTTGCATCGTCTAACGGTAAAGGAGTGTACAAAACATACAATTCAAAGAAATCATTGACGGCGGCGGCAATCGCAACGAAAAAAGATTCGGAAAAATTCCTATTCGGTAATATGAATGATCATAGCCGTGCACCATCGCATGATACACCAGCCAGCCCATGCAAGTGCAGTAAGTATTAACGCCCAATAAAAAAAATCAATAAAAAAAAATGAATGCAGAACCAAATACCTGTATATATTATATGAAAAATTCTAAAAACTAAGCACGCTGTTGATCGAATCTCAAAATACCGATTATCGATCTGCCTATTCGCAGCTTGTGGTGAACGAAATGATGCAACAAGAATCGTTGGGTGAGTGTGTAATAAAGACGTTAATTGTATTGCATCGGGTGCTTCGGCTTGATTGAGCGATTGCTAAGATAATTCCTCCATTACAATTGAGCGTATTGATTTACTTACAATTTTGCAGTGGTGATGCAGCTGGTGTGAACGAGTTTCCATGGATGGCCAGACTGTCGTACTTCAATCGATTCTACTGTGGTGCAGCATTGATAAACGACAGGCACGACAAATACAAATAGCGGCTTTGTTATTTCTATTTTTTCTTTTATTACTTCCATAATTTTCATTGATTTTTCTTTTCCGTTTGTTTTTATTTCTCTTTCTCTATTTTTTCTACGTATAGATATGTTTTGACTGCTGCACATTGCGTTAAAGGGTATGTTCATGCGTTTGATGCTTTTAACATAAGATAATCAATAATAATAATAATAAAAAAAAGAACAGAACAGAATTTTTTTTCTGGTTCTAAGCACGTATTCTCAATTGATGTGGCCTGATATTGATTCACTTCGATTTGTTTGTGTCCAAAATGCTTCAAAGTCCAATTCAATTCGTTTGGCATGCAAAGTTTGCGCATTTCTGAATGTTGATTCATATGGTTCAATGACCTGATACACACCGAAAACAGAACGAATAATCACTCTGTCCATAATTGGATGTGTGCGGCTTTGATAATGTTATTCTGACTGGCAATAGCGTGTGTGTCGCGAGCGCGCGCGCACGAACACGATCAAATCGATCGAAATGTTACTTAGATTTATTGATCATTCTTTGCGCCTTCCCCCCAATGAGAGAAAGAGCACGGGCAGACCAAAATGAACAAAATGGGCGAGAGCAAGTCACACTAAAAGATATCCCCCATTGTGTGAGTGCTTGCGTTTTTTTTTAGCAGGCCTGATGCTTAATCGAAATAACACCAAAATTTATTGAGCAATGATTTTAATCTGCTTTATTTAGCCGATTGTTTTCCATTGGAATTCTATTTTTTTTTGTCTGTCTCTTGTTTTAAATGCCTTTCATGTTCTTTTCTCCAAAAAAAAAACAGTGTTTTTTTTCGCTCGTGTGTCAATGACTGCAATAGTGTTTAAAATTTTAAACGAAATTAAATGTTTGAATTCTCTCTGTTCATTATCTTCGTTGTCGTTGTTGTCGTCAAAGATTGTCGTTTGATTTTTATTTACTTTAGTTAATTTTTTTTTTTACTTTTTTTCTTCTTCAATTTTAAATCGTTTGCTTACAAGTTCAAGGCTTCTCTTTTCATTTCGAAAAATGAATTCAGTCGCTTTAAAAAAAAGAAGTACGTTTTTACATTGATTATAGATTTCTATCCGGTTTTTAGGCACAGCGCGATAAAGTTATAAATAACACACATCACACAAATCGATTTTATTTCTCTCTTGTTTTGTTAAAATTTTGGTTGCTTTGGCCCCAAAAGACAACGGACTCGTTAAAACGAAAATCAAATTTATTTGTTCTGGTTGTTTGTCGGTAGTTAAAAATGGACATGCACAATTTCGTCATTCGGTTTCATGTTTGATTCGGTCATTTTTAACATTGTTGAAAAAGAAATGAACAACAAGCGACAAATATGAGGAAAAAAAACATATTCAGAATAATTTGAAGTGCTTTTCTCTCTTTAATTCTATTCTCTGTTTCTATCTTTGGTTGTTTTTTTTTTCGTTTAGTTTTATGTGGTTTATGATCAAGGTTACCTTTGGGGAACACGATCGATGTGATGACAAAACACGTCCTGAGACACGTTTTGTTCTTCGCGCCATTTCACAACCATTTAGCTTCTCAAATTTTGATAACGATGTGGCACTTTTGCGACTCAATGACCGAGTACCAATCACCGATTTCATTCGGCCCATTTGTTTACCATCCAAAAAATGTATGTGCAGCTTACTTACTTGACGCTTTAAGTGTTTTATATGTTCATTGGAACATATCATTCATTAACCATTTTCTCTTCCTTCTGTTTCGTCCATTCTTGAACACAAATTCTTCTAGATACAACATATGTTGGTACAAAGGCTGTTGCAACTGGTTGGGGCACTTTAAAAGAAGATGGAAAACCATCATGCATTCTACAAGAAGTCGAAGTTCCAATTATGGCAAATACTGTTTGCGTTGAAAGCACAAACTATACACAAAAAATGATCACAGAAAACATGTTATGCGCTGGCTATCCGGGCGTTGGAAAGAAAGACTCATGTCAAGTAAGTTACTATTACAAACGAAAAATTTGCACCACTATTTGAAATGTCAAGATCCATGGATCACTGTGATATCTTATGAATCAACTGTCATTTTTAGGGTGACTCCGGTGGTCCGCTTATCGCACAGCGAGAGGATAAACTATACGAGCTAGTCGGCGTCGTTTCATGGGGTAAGATTATTTACTCAAACCGAGTCTCTATTTGATGGACATTTATTTGTGTCAGACAATCATGAAATCCAGCGGCTCGAAACGATATGAATTCATAATTTATAGGCAATTTATTTTACATTTTGCATATAATTTCGTATAACGCGGATATTTTTGTATTTGTTGTGCAGTCCCTCCTCAACAAATTCGCAAAATATCCACGTTATACGCAATCATTTGCAGTTATATAAAATCATATGGCAATTACGATCCCCTCAGCATGAAATGAATCATAATTGTTTTTCCAAATAAAATACTATTAACATAGGCAATGGTTGTGCCCGGCCCAACTACCCGGGTGTCTACACACGAGTGACTCAATACTTGGATTGGATACGAGAAAATTCAAAAGACGGTTGTTATTGCAGCAATTAAATGTGCAATGGATGTCGCATACACAGATGATGACAATGCAACTTTAGACGTATAAATGTATGTTTAGTGCCCTAGATATTCAAAGAAAGACTCGATGAACGAATTCAACGAATTTAGTATACAAATAATTCTATGGTGCTCGAATTCTTTCGACAGAGTTTACAAAAAAACACATCGTACTGACCGAAAACGAACATGATATCAATTATTCACACTAATTCTTGCTAATTGTAATATGGATAAATAAATAACTAGACTAAAAAAAAAACAACAACAAATATTCCAAAATGACTTTGTTTCTCTTTTGGCACAAATCTTGAGTACTTCGTCTTTAAATTGCAATTCAATCCTTTCTTAATGCATATACCAACACTCACATATTCAAATAGCTTTGAGGAAAAAAAAGGTGCGAAGAATAACAACAACAACAAAAAACTTCACGCTAAAAAAATATACTTTTCAAAAACTTCACCTAGAATACCAATCTATTCTGGATGCGCAACAAGAAAATGTATTCGCGACGAAAGTATGTATATAAATAAACCACAAGCTGATTAACGACATCATAATGGATTTTACACACTACCAAATATAGGTTGGTAGTTAATACATTGATTGAATGTTGAATACTTGTAATTGTTTATTTGATGTTAATACAACAAACAAAACATAAATTCTAAATGGTATATGAATAGAAATTGGTTAATCAATGATTGGGACGAAGTGTTTGTTTTACTGTACGAATGGAATTTTACAAATTAAGATAGATTTCGTGATCGTCAACAAAACAAAATCACCTGCATACACTTAGTAATTTTGATACCCCCGTCAATATTCCATGACAAAGTTTCATTGTGACGAAGTGACTATAACGTACGAGCACGAGCATGAATATTTTACATGAGCTGAACACAGTGTACTGCTATAGCATATGCGATAATCAAACAAGTTATATGAACTCGAGTTTTGTTTGATCAAAATATCACATGAATTTTATATAAATATAGCTCTATAACTATGGAAAGATCAAACAACTGGATGATTACTCTAATCAAAAGTAATTGATAGCCACATAGCAACTTAATTTAAATATCTTCCGCTATTTCTCCGAAAAATCATATTCATTTAAAGAAAAAGTACGTTATACCTTCCAAAATATTCTTTTATAAAAATCTACATTGAATTTCAATGAAAGTATGTATGTTCTAGAGTTTGCGAAATGTATAGATGTATACGTTTTTATATATCTATATTTTATTTCTATAATATATATTCGAAGCATCAAAACGAACTGAGTGATAGCTTCAAAGACATACGCCGCAAGCAAAACGAAGTGAGTTCTGTATGCGGCGCTTGTGGTTGACGATGTTGGAGAATGCTTGGGCCAAGGATGGTATAAGACCATCATACCACAGCCATCGTGGTAAGTCATCATGGTTGAACAGAATAAACTCAAATCAATTTATAAATCGGGTAAAATAATACAAATATTTGATCCTTATTGTTTCAGAATATTAAGTTCGAATAGAATGCATCAACGATACCCTCCTTAAGGGGGGAAACTTTAAAGTCGGTCAGCATGGTTTCTCATGGTCCATCAGGGTCCACCATTACCTACCTCGGCTTAACACGATTGAAAAATTGGCCGTTATTAACACGCTTACTTTTGAACGCGTCGACAGAATTAGTTAAAATCTTGATCAAAAATGGTTGGTATGAACATCTTGGATGTACTAACCACAATTAACCAACCATGTTAAACCAAGGTGGGCCATGATCACAGGTGATCAGACTTGGAATTTCAAGGGAGTACAGGGGGTCCCGCACCAAAAATCCTCCATCTTGTAAAGGGGTACTGGACAATTTACAACAAATGTAAAGGGGTAGTCTGCAAAAAGGTAAATGCCTAACGCTTTTTTGCAAAAGTGCGGTTGACTACTGTAGTATTTTGTATTGAATAAATCCGGTCGGTCGATTTTATTTGAAAATAAAATAATTTGAATCAAACTGTGTGCGTTTAACTTGATGCAAGTGTAGGAGTTTGTGGATAAAAAGTTGTCTAGATAAAACGTCTCCAAAGCCCTAAAAATAGGGAATACCGCATTTTCTCAATGAAAAATCATGCAAAATCCATAACACTAAACGCACTCATTACTAATCCTAGCGATGCTTGGATTCAAAGTGGTTGTTATTAGGCGATGTTTGGATTTGTCCACTTGATCTTTCAAGCTGTGTAGGTGATCTACTGTAATCTAAAATGTTTGCGAATCATACTGAACACGGCTGATAACTCTGGTTGCGTCTTCTGACTACAGATGGTTATCGATATTTAAATGTTAATAATCTATTAACATCGTTATTAAGATGGCCGTTATTAAGTAGAATATTTTATTAACTTAAGTTCAATTGAATATTAACTGACTTGATATTAATTGCATTATTAAATTCACTTAGTAATATCGTTTTTGTTATTAACATAAAGTTAATAAAGTTGATAATTATTCACATCGTATGAAGAATTAAAAATATTATTAACTTCCAAGAAATCCCAAATCAAATATTAACATTCTCGTTCAAGCGCGAAAGTACCGGAACTGTTACTACTATTATAGTCGTTCTCTTCACATATGTGTGTGCAGGCAGTTACGAAATCACTAAAATTCGGAAGATTCATAAATATTCAACGATGTGCACTGAATTCACCATCGACAATTATGATGATTTGTTCAACTCTCAACTTCTACTAAACGGATTCTTCTATTTTTTACTGAATTGCTGGAAGCTCCAGCCAAATGAATTATCAAGGTCGGTAAAGAAATGGCGCGGTTTCATATAGCAGCCAGTATTTACATCCAACAAAATGGCCAGCCTATTCGCTATCGTCACAATGCTAATTATTATTTCGTTTCCATTAATCGATGGATTAAACTAAGGGACGAAAACTCAATCTATTGCTCTCTATTTAGCCTCTGTATTAACAGCAACGTATTAAACTGGTTTCCGAATTCTTCTCATAACATTTAAACTTTTCATAAATCCTTCCATATAGAATTGAAAATATTTATTAAGAAAAATAAATAAATAAAAGACAAATCATTTTTAAATATTTAATATTTTATTAAATATTCGTTATTATTGGTTTTTATGTTTCGGAATGCTTTCGAAACCGTTTAAGCTTCGGTGCGTGTTCCGACACCTGGTTTGTGGTTGATGGCCAAGAAATCGGCGTATTCTTGGTATGGTGATTTACCAAGTGGAAGATCTTTCCATAAGTCTGGTGTCAAGTAGGCGTATGTCTTGGCAATAGCAGCATATGTTGCTTTGGCAAAGTTACCCAATGTACCAGTTGAACCACGGGCTGATGTGTAGCAATCTTCAATACCAGCCATCAAAAGCAATTTCTTTGGAATTGGGGCTGAAACGATGCCAGTACCACGTGGAGCTGGGATCAAACGCACTGATACTGAACCGCACTTGCCGGTTACCTAGTAAAATGGACGAGTAAATAACAAGCAATATTAGTTTCAAACAATTAAAGCTTCCAAATAATTTTGAAATTTTGTTCAAAAATTGAAATCAGACATCTTATAGCCGTCATTAGAGCCTTCCGGTGTAAACCGCATAAGAATAAACAATTACTCATCATATTGAGTGTATGTCTTTAGAATTGATAAAAAAAAGGTCATTTGATGATGCTCACCTTGCATGGAACGGTATGGGGTTTACCGATTTTGTTACCCCAGTAACCACGACGAACTGGAACAACTGACAATTTAGCCAAGATGATAGCACCACGAATGGCAGTAGCAACTTCTTTGCTACATTTAACACCAAGACCAATGTGACCGTTGCTGTCACCGATGGCAACGAATGCCTTGAAACGTGTACGTTGACCGGCACGAGTTTGTTTCTGAACTGGCATAATCTTGAGTACTTCGTCTTTCAACTGTGAACCCAAGAATGTGTCAATAATTTCGAACTCCTTGATTGGCAATGAGTACAAGTAAATTTCTTCCAATGAACGGATTTTTCCTTCACGAACTAAACGTCCCAATTTGGTGACTGGAACCCATTCCTTTTGATCTTCCTTTCCACGTCCACCGCGAGCGCCACGGCCACGGCCACGTCCGCCACGACCACGTCCACCCTAATCAAGTGAATTTAAAAATTGATGTTAAACAAATTGACCAAACGAATGCGAATAAATGATCAATCACTTACTGTTCCACGTGATCCTCTTGATCCGAATCCACCACGAAAACCACCTCGGGCTGGAGCTGCGTCCGCCATTTTTCTGTAATTTCAATCAATTTATTTAATATTCATGTTCATCCAAAGCAAATGCGTGGGGAGCAACTCCAAAAAAGACCACAACATATTTGAGGTTATGTTTGCTCAGACAATTCTTAGCCATCCTCAGAACAATTTCTCGTTCTTCTGGTGTAAACCGCATAAGAAAAATAAATAAATCATCACGGCAAACATATGCACTCAAGCTTGAATCAAATTTAATTTGTGACACAATGTGAAATAGCCACAGACCAATTACAACATTTCATTCAAATTCATCACTCAATACGGTGAATATGCTCAATACCACGTGGCGTTACACGAAAATATTTTACGCAAAAAACTATGGAATTTTAATTAAATTTACACTCAAACATGATGATTGCAAATGTGGATTTAAAAAAGCCATTCAAACGCCATTGATTAAATGATGAATTTATACAAAACTTAATTTGAAATTTCAATAAATTGTTGAGAAAAAAAAAATCAGTGTGCTCACATTGTTTTTCTTTGCTGTCTTGAAAAAAGCGAAAAACCGAATGAACGAGTCGATGGCTTTGCAGCAAGAAAGTCATGCGATACGATTACAGATGTCGCTGCATACGAAATGTCTTCATTTTGTCAACATTCGTAACTGCCCATTCACATTACACAATGTGAATGAAAACAATTCAACTTTATTTTAAACACAAAAAATTGAATATTTCAAAATAATTATTCAAATTGATCTTTTGCACGTAACATAATAATTTCAACTGTGTTGTTGTTAAATTGTATTGATTGGATATATTGGCTATTTATGTGCTGTGTTTCAACTTCATTCTCTATGTTACAGCTTTAAATTAGTACAAATCTGACATTTGTGAGCCAACAGACATGTTTGCAATTCCATTGTAAATAAAGAAAAGGCCAATAGATTTGCTTTTGTACCAGAGCAACAAGATCGTCGCACTCGATTGATTGTGTTCAAATTGAAAAATTGGTTACAAACAATTTGTTTGTAAACGACCGAAAACTTAAAATAAAAAAACGTATTAATTTGTTTTTTTTTTCTAAAATGCCACACCGTAGAGCAACACATGCAGGCAGCTGGTACTCTAGCTCGGGTAATTCAAAATTTTAAATTTTCATTTGATGTTGATCAATGGAAGTATTTGTGGGGTAAATGACAAGAGTTTTCTTTGTCTTTGTTTGTCCAATGAGTCTGGTTCATTTACCGTAAATGGACCGTGGAACCGATTATTATGCATCGTATTTTGTGTCTAGCGAATGCAAGTCGATTGCGAAAGTAAATTGTTTTTCACCATATTTGGGGAAAAAATAAATTATGTGATTTTTTTATGTCCAAATTTTTTTTTTTTTTTTAAACGTTCATTCGTATTTTTTAATATGAATAAATTTTAGGTAATCAGCTGAATCAGCAACTCGAAAATTGGCTAGATAAGGCTGAACTAACTTTTGGACCAGCTCGTGCAATAATAGCCCCGTAAGAAAATAATAATAATATAATAATAATCATTTCTCCGTAAGAAAGAAAATACGTGAATTTCAAGTTAGAAAAATTAAATTTAATCTAATTTCAAAATAATTATTCTCCACAGTCATGCTGGTTACTCGTATTGTGGTGCCTGTGCAGCCTTTGCATACCGTCAAGTGAGCCCAGCTGTGGTGTAAGTATTACACACAAGGTGTATTGTTGTCACACCATGAATGACCTGAATTAATTCGATACCCAAAAAAATAATTGCCCATTTTCTAACAATTTATAAATATTTATATAGAAAACGTGTATTTATTTTGGGCCCATCGCATCATGTTCGATTACGTGGCTGTGCCCTATCGATTGCTGATAAATATGAAACACCATTGTATGATCTCAAAATTGATACACAAATCAATGCTGAACTCGAAAAAACGGGTAAATTTTCATGGATGGACATGAACACGGATGAAGATGAGCACAGCATCGAAATGCATCTACCATACATTGCAAAAGTGATGGAAGAGTGAGTAACCATGTTCATACACCAATTGCAATTCGAATGCAATTTATCGATAAAATATCCATTTACCATTTGACATTTTTTGTTCCGTCCAAACCCGGTTTAGTTTTCGCAATCAATTCACAATTATACCAATTTTGGTTGGTTCAATATCACCCGATGTTGAAGCCACTTACGGTGAATTGTTGGCACCATATTTGGCCGATCCGCAAAATCTGTTTGTTATTTCATCGGATTTTTGCCATTGGGGAAAACGTTTTAGTTATACATACTACGATGAATCGTGCGGTCATATTCACAAATCGATTGAAAAATTAGATAAAAATGTAAGTGATGCATGAATTTTCGCAAAATATGCAAATGTTTTTTCGTTTAATTTGTGCTTGAAATTAAGCGTTAGCTAAACTAATATTATTGAATGTATTAGGGTATGGATATAATTGAAACACTCAACCCGCCGGCATTCACTGAATACCTGAAACGCTACAACAATACAATTTGTGGACGACACCCAATTGGTGTAATGTTGCAGGTAATAAAATTAAAATGTTTATTTATTTGTTATATTTGAACTTGTGACTCTTGTTTCCTAATGAAAATTTAAAAAAAAATTCTCTGTTCTAATATTTGCAGGCTGTAAATGCGCTAAGAGCACGAGGCTATCGAATGAGTTTTAAATTTTTAAAATATGCTCAAAGTAGTCAATGTTTTAATATGGCTGATTCCAGTGTTAGTTATGCGTCTGGATCATTGATTTTCGAATAAATTTAATCATCAATCGATATTCGATGATTGAAACCAAGAAGAAACGCAATAACCGTGAATGCACCTCAACAAAACCCCCTTTTTTCCTCAAACGAACAAAAAGAAACAAATGCAGTAAAGAAGAAACAAAAAAAAAATGAAAA
Source organism: Aphidoletes aphidimyza (assembly GCA_030463065.1). NCBI lineage: Eukaryota > Metazoa > Arthropoda > Insecta > Diptera > Cecidomyiidae > Aphidoletes > Aphidoletes aphidimyza. The sequence goes on along the minus strand of CM059998.1, from coordinate 29,355,391 downwards.
TAAATTTCTCACAATATATCGTTTTTATGAATATGACATACGTTTATTTCTATTAAATTTCAATGCATAATAATCAATATAAACTAAACATAAATATTTCGTTTTCATTCGTCTGAATTTGCATGTTATATCGATTTTGACATTGACACATAGGTTAATTTTTTTCTCCTCTTTTTCATTCATCTGGTTCATCTCTTTTTTTACTTTCTTTGTTTTACTTTGTGATATTAATAATAATATTTGCGGGAGGGAGGGGGGAGGGGGTAGCGCTTCATTAAATGCTAAATACTTAATTCTAAATTTGAATTGATTGACATTTCGCTCAATTTTGTTGACGTAGCTTATTTGGATCATGATAGTGCGATGTCATCATGGTTGGATGTGGTGGCGGTGGAAAGCATCTAACATGTTCAACATTTGAACCTTCACCATCGTTACTCTTTAGATATTTATTGAATATGGCGAAAATTTGCGAGTTCAATACTTGGAAGCGTCGAATACGATCAACCATGCGCTTCAAATTCTGTAAATATTTGATCAGGGGAATTAGTATGTTAGTTTTATTGTTGTTGTTGTTTTTTTATGCGTTATATTTTTGTTACTTACAATGCCTTTGACCGTGTCATCTTTTCCATCTACTCGTTGCACTCGTAAAATGTGATAACAAAAGTCCAATGCTTCAAATTTGCGTTGCTGTCCCAACAGTACGATCATCACACAACCAGCCCAGTGAAGACCTTCGCCAAACAACTCTCTGTTTTTTTTAAAATCAGATTAAGACGTTGAATGTTGATGTCAAATAAATGAAAATGAAAATAAGGTTTGAATAAATTCAATACTCACTCGACCGTGTATTCACCAGCTCCAACTGGAATGCAATAAACAAATTGAAGTGCTGACCACAATCTATGGAATTCAGAGCATTCATCGATATGCATAACACCATTGATTGGAAGTGGACCCATCCAAACTGGATCATCAAGATAGCTTTTGATTCGGCCCAAAATCACTTCAAATATACTTAAACCACAACAGAGACGTTCACGTGTTAGTAAATCACCTTCACGAGCGATACGAGCCTGTTTGGCTGTTCCAAATTTCTCAACATTTGGTACAATTTGCAATGCGGTATACTTGGCTTCCAACCGTTTTTGTTTTGCCTCTGGCTTTTCACCCTCTGAATTTCCCCCACCAAAAAACGACATAATTTTTTTTTTATTTAATTAAAACATTTTTGCAAACCACAGGATATTTGATAAAGCTTATGCACGAACCTTTGCAGAATGGTCTGGGTAGTATATTTTGGAATGGTGCTGCATGTAATAGATCGCAAACTTCCTCTTGTGACAAAGCCTGTTCAATTAACAAACAAAAGATGATACTGTTTCCAAATTCACGGAACAATTGGAATAATTCGGTTCTTGCGTCTGGATATTGTACTATATCAACTAAATGTGCTTGATAGTAACTCAATACACCCGGCGAACCATAATCGCATCGTGGCAATTTGCATGACTATAGAAAAAAAAAAAGAAATCATAGAAGAAAAAATCCATCAATATTAACTTAGAATTGTTTTATGGTCGATTGGTCGGCCATTCCATACCTTTGGCATTGCAGACATAAGAGTTTTGGTGAATTGAAGAAGATTGCCCTGAATAAGTGGCTTAACAATGTCTTTTAATATGATTTCAATAACAACGGCAATGCCTTGATAGCCAAGCAAACGGCACATTGCATGAAAATGTGATGATCCAACAAAACCAGTGAATTGACCGTATTGTGCGGAATAGGCTGCATTCAATTGTTTTGAGCCCCACAAGTAATGGTGTGCCATTTGAGCGGGCTTGTCACGTTGCATAGCTTGGGCGAATGAAATTTGCACTTTGCTTCGAACGAATCTAATGAAGATAAATTTCCAATGTTGAATTTATGATTTCAAACAAAAGTATGTGTTTTTAATGAAATTCAATTACCTGTTGGTAGCTGCATTATAACAATAATTTGACAAGAAATCATAGTTCAGCTCAACGAATACATGCAATGTGATTCGTCCATATGGGGCAAGAACGTTATGGTTTGACTCTTTCAACATACTTTCAAAATCATCGAGAGCAAGCCACTTGCTCAGTAATTTATGACAAATGCGATTCACTTGAATTAGGCCCTCGAGTTCCTAGTGTTGCGAAACAAATAATATTAAACAAAAGACTCCACTAAAACCAACGAAGAGAATATGATTGATCGATTGCAATTGAACTTACCACAACACCCGAAATATCTGATGATTCAAAGCGGCTGATTGCAAGCTCCAAGCTCTTTTGCATGTCAGCATTGATTCGTTGTGTAATTAATTTATTCAAATCGATCGAACGTCCGAGCAATTGAACATGTCGTTGTTTGAGTAATGTTTCATAGCGATTATTTCGTGGATACGATTGAAAATTAAAACCAAGCACTTCGCATTCCACGCGAAAACGTTTATCAAGATAAATGCTGCCGGCCAATTGTTTGTAATGGCCAAAAATTTGTTCGCTCAATTTGAATACAAATTGATCAAAACATAAATTGACTTCAGCTTCAACTTCATCGTACAAAAATTGCTTACGAAACACGGTGAGCGCATAGTGTGCGGAATCATTGTACAAATCCAATGGATACAAAACAAATTCCATCATTGATGGTTCTTTCGTGCGTAGAATGTGATCGGTTAAAATCCATGGCATGGACATTTCAATCGGGAATTGAATGCGTTTTTCCATTGTAATTAAATCGCTGCATTCTTCATTGTGCTGATGACGTACGGTGCATTTATTGACTTTACGGCCCATTGTCATTTCCAAATAAAATTCACGATACCATAACTGTGATAAATCGCAACATTTTTGCAATGTTTCACTAAAATTGAGCAAATAGCACCAATAAAATGATGTTTTGTGGAAATTATCGATTTGCACCAAACATGTACCATCAATATCTTTGCGTAGCGTACGTTTACCGCCCGATTTATCGGCGATCAATGATTCAAGCATGGTACGCACCATATACAATTGCGTTGACGATGGCCCAACATTTAAACGTGGCACATTGATTTTAAAACCACCGTCCGGATCTTTTTTACCCTTTAAAATTGGGTCATCGTTTGGTTCGCATCCTTTTTGCCAATCAGCACATGATTCACGCACCGACATCAATATACTGCGTATTAAATCTTTTTTATTTTTTATTGCCTTACGAAATGGTTCGCGCAATGTTAATTGCACAAAATCTTGAAGTTCTGCATAAATGCTGCGTCGGATTGCCTCACACAAGACCGTTTCAATGCGTGCCATTAGCACTTGCAAACCTTTTATCATTGCAATCACTTCAATGAGAGCGAATTTTTCTTCTTCGGTGTAATTGTAACGTGTGGCACGTTCATATTCTTCAGCTTCAACTGGACACTCTTTGTTTTGATGATGATCCGTTGGATGTAGCAATTTCCATGAGTATAATTCGGTGACAACACTGCTCCATTCCGAGAGCAATTGCAAACCACGCAATGCTAAATCGGCTGTAACACGATTTTCCGCATCGGTTGGATTGTCTTTGACTGTGGTGGTCACTTCATTTGTGTATCGTGCCAATTCCGAAATATATTTCACATGATCGTCACGAATTTGTGGTAAATGTACCATTAAATCAGCCTGTGGACTGATTGCCGTTGAACTTGACAATGGCCATTTACTTGGATCGTAATGTTTACTACGTTTGATATAATTGAATGGTGCAATTTGCATGTCACCAAACAATGGAACCACTTCTAGATTCTTAAAAATCCGATCCACACGATCCAATCGCAATTTTTTCTTTTGATCCAATTTATTGATATTGCACAAATCGCTATCCATGAGAAACAAACCAAAACCCATTACTTTCACCAGCATGTGCTTCTCTTCGGGTGTTATGTACATTTTTGTTTCGAACATGTGCACACAAATGTTTACCACATCCGACAGCAGCTCTTCATAGCCGGGAATCTTTTCAAGTGTATCTTTAACGGTGTCACGGATTTTATTTTGTGTAGCCAAAAACATTGACAAATTCTGGGATTCTTGGAGGGTGTGTGTGTCGGACATGACTTTTAAAAATTGAGCCGCTCTTCGGTATGTACTGTAATCATTTTTCACACTCGATTTCATATTTTTTAATTCATCCAGCACGGCAAACATGTTGATAAATTTACCCAATGTCAATAAATAGGCCTCGGATACAAAATCTTTTCGCTTTTCAGTGTGACACAATCGTTTCACTTCACCAGAAAATGCTTCGATAGCTTTTCGCTGTGAACAAATTAGCGAAAAGAAAAATGTTAAATGGCTTAAAACAAATGGTCAATGTTTTTGTTTTATCGATATAGACTATGCTCACCTGAAAGTACATAAAATTCAACAGTTTGTTGACCTCTGGTGCAAGAACCTCAACAGTTTTCTCGTATATTTCAACACGATTCGGTTGCTCATTGGACTTTGGCTGTGGAATTGCACGTGAACAACATCTCCATGTATAAAGCATAACAGCATGCTTTTGACCCTCATCAAGTAGCTCATTCTTTGTTTTGAAAATTTCAAAAAAAAAACAGAATGTGTTAATAAACATTACGGTTACTCGTACATTCGATATGAATTTCATTATCAATGGCCAACTGCACTCACTAATTGAGCATGTGTGGTAGCTTCTTCGATGTATTTGGCAATGCCGGTGACAAAACCATTGCGATCTTCAAAATTGGTATCAAAATTGGCACGATAAATCGCTGAACACGGTTGAGCTTCAATGCATGGCTGTTCGTCCGGTAATGGTAGCTCATCCAAAACTTCTACATTTGATAGAGCATCAGAAAGTGTGATTTTCTCCGTCATTGTTTTTGCTCTGAAATGTTAAAAGCAAACAATTTTTACAGTCACTCGTTTTGATTGATGAATTGTCAATATTTTCGACTGGATTTCAATAATTTTACACAAAATTGCCTCTATGTTTTGTTATATTCACTTTTATCAAATGCAAAATCGATTGTTGTTTTTTTTTTATAATGATGCAAAAATGCACATCTGAAACGCATAAGGCGTGACACCAACAATTGAGTTTATTCTGTTGCGGCAAACTACGCAAAAAACTACTAGAGTGTGAACATAAACTGATTTCATTTCTCTGATTCACCATTTCCGACCGAACTGTGTAAGCAAACTAGATAACTATATTTTCACAATCGAATTAAAGTAAAACAACGATAAACCAAACTCATTTGCAATTGATTTAAATTGAAATTCATGAATTTAGATGAGGTGCGGGTGCAATTTACATGTATCCGCTTAGACATGAATATATTGTACAAAAATGCATCGCTGTCTTGAAACTTGAAAAGTGGAGAAATATTCTCATTTTTTTTCAAAGATTCACACAAAAAGGACACTTACTTCTGGCTCGATGCACAGATAACGAACGGTTTCTGATGGTTTTTCACCAACTATCGATAAAAAAATTGCTTATTTCAAACCAATCAACAAAAAAAAAACTTATGCGGAAAATTGACTACACACCCATCAATGATATTAAAATGAATTTTATTGTTGACACACAACTAACAAATGCTGAGTGATAGAGTGAGACCCACGTACAACAACAAATAGAGGCGAGACATTTTCTGTATGAGTATCACGTTCAAAGCAACGCCAACTTCATGTTTATTCGTTCGATATAAATGCATATTCACCAGAAAGCAGGTTCAATGTATTTGTATTGGTTGTGTGAGCGTGTGTGTGTGTGCATGTGTGCGTCTATTGATGGTTGATGTTGTCAAGTCGTATAACAATAACGTGTCGCCGCTTTACCATGTACATCTTGATTCTGGACAATTTATAGTTGGATAAAATAAGTTGGAAAATAAATAGAAAAATTGTCGTTATAAAAAATTCGTGTAAATATAAAACCGACAAATATGGACATTAAGACACTTCATGCTCTTGACACTGAACAACCAGCTGATTGCTTAGAATGGTGTACACATCCTGATTTTCCGCATCATTTTATTTGCGGTACATATCATTTGGAGGAAGGTGAAACGGATTTTTCTCAGCCACCAACAAGTAAATGCATTTTTGTTTATGTGTGTTCATCAGTGAATTCCAACCAAATCATGCTGAAAAATGATATTAATGATGTTAAATTTGTTTGTTGTTGTTGTTGTTTTAGGACGAATCGGCCGTATTTATTTGTACAAATATGATATTTATTTAGATGATTTGGAGCGTTTAGATGTGATTGAAACTGCTGCCATTTTAGATGCCAAATGGTTGATTGTTGCAAATAAATGCTTATTAATTGCAGCCAGTGCATTATCCGAAATACTTGTTTATGAATTAAAAACGGATGATCGTTTGCATTTAATTGATACAATAAATTTGGCATCACAAGGTGATGAAAATCTATTAACGCTTGCAATTGATGTACGTGGAACACAAAATCAGGAAAATTTAATGGCCAGTGATTCACGTGGTATGGTTTCACTGTTAACAATCACACAGAGTAGCATTGTTAAGGAGCGTACATGGAAAGCACATTCATTTGAAGCATGGACATGTGCATTTGATAAATGGAATCCAAATGTTGTTTATACCGGCGGCGATGATACATTTCTTCATGTGTATGATATTCGAGCGGCTGATGTTCAACAAACACTTAAAAATAAATGCCATATAGCTGGTGTAACGTCATTTCTTAGCTTTTCAGAGAATTGCCTAATCAGCGGATCATATGATGAGTATTTACGAATGTTTGACACACGAAATTGGCGTCAACCGGTCACCGATCTTCAACTATTTGGCGGTATTTGGCGAATTAAACCATCAAAATGCGATCGAAATCTTCTACTTTGCGCTTGCATGTACAAAAATTTCAGCCTGTGTCGTGTGAATAACAATCAGAATGAATTAAAATTGGCCGCCGAATTCACGAAACATGAAAGTATTTGCTATGGAGCCGATTGGGCACCGAATCGACTGTGTAACGGTGATCAAGTGATGGTCACCTGTTCCTTTTATGATAAAAAACTTTGCATTTCTACTGTTCATGAATGAAATAAAATGCGAATTGAATCACAAAAAATGTTGTTTTTTTTAAACTTTGTATGTTTTTGACCATTTTTATGTAATTGAATGTATTCTTATGAGCAAATTATATCCAAAATTGTTATTTTTGTTGAAAGGTTTTTAACGAATTCATATAAGACATTTTGGTTACGTTGTAAAAGAATTCTACTTTGAGGCAAAATAAAACGTCCTTTTGGAACGAAAATCTCATTGAAAACAAAGAAATTGGTTGAAATTTGCGCAAATTTCAAAAAAAACAACAATTCTTCTCGACCAATGACTTTATTGAAATGCACTTGTACGGTTTTCCATCGCTTGTCACACACGCTCAGTACATTGCTTCACACCAACGATTTCACAAGTAAATCGATGAAACGTCAAATGCATTAAACATGGCGTGTTTAATGTGTTTTCCATAAAAAAATTCAACAATGCCAAAACAAAACCACAAACAAATTGATTGTGCAAAATTGTCATGTAAAAATTTGCCGTGTACTTTGATTGAATTGAATTGAATTTAAATCTAGTGAAAATTTTGATTAAAACAACCGATTCCTAGACACGTTCAAGTGGTGTCCAAAAAAAACACGTCTAGAATCGGGTACAAAAACAAATAAAAACATGGGTGCGGTGTTCGAAACATAAATCGAAATCACACCGAGCAACCTGAGAGTCATAGAATTTTGTTTGGGGAGTTGTTTTTTTTTCTCTTCTGTCGTTCATCATAAAATTGAGATTTTTGGAAAACGAGATGACGATTTCGATGCCATACAATCGATGCACATCAAAGTGATTCAATTTTGATTTTATTATTTGTTTATTTTTGTCATCACAAATCAACCAATAAATCGAATTGATTTTTTTTCTGTTGTGATTAAATGTCGGAGTTCAAAGAAGTTGATGACCGTAAGTTTGGTCAATATGTGTTGAATAGCAGTGATTTGAGCGGAAGCATTGACGCTGAAGAATTGGCAAATGCATGCCGACGTCTTGGCATATCTGGACCATTAGAACCATTGTTGCGTGATCTTAAAATTAAAACCGATAAATACGTATCACCATCGTCACCGGCCACCAAAGATTCACCACGTAAATTGTCGCAACGCAAAGAGAAACGTTTGTCATCCAACAACAAGACACGTCAATCGCCTGAATTTCATTCATACGAACAACCATTCGATTCGAAGGGCAATAGTAGCGGCAGTGCCGGTGGTGGTGGTGGTTTTGGTAAAAATTCATATGGTAAAGAGTCATGGGGAAGAGATTCCGGTGCACGTGATCTATCACCTGAACCAAATATGCATCGAATGCATGAAACATTGTCTACGGAAAATCAACCAATGGAAACCGAAACCGGAGGTACATCGGCAATGCTGCATTTGGCCAGCAAAGTAAGCATAATATCTTTGTCTTTATCTCTCTTCCGCTTTCTCTCTCTCGCTCTCTCTCTCTCTCTCTCGTGGATTTGCAGATTGGTTAATTGCCCTTTAAAATCCTAATCCTCAGTGAATCAATAGCTCATTCTCACCCGAAACGTTGCACGGGTGCAGCCAAAATAATTGCTTCATTTTTCCAGTGTTTTGGCATTACGAAACAAGGACACTTGGTATAAAATCTATGACATAACCATTTATCAAGGTTACTATTGAATTGCTGTTATAATAGAAAATGCGCACACTCTTCATATCCATTTCATGTTATTCCGTTTCGGATTCTATTTATGTAAACAAAATTTTGTACCCTGCATCGGCTCTGCACATTTTCATTTGATAATTCCGAAAAAGAAAACGAAAAGAAAAAAAAAACAACAACAAATTCACACACACGAAATGTTGTACTTTAACATTTATTCGTGCAATATTCCAATGATGTTGCATGGTTGTTTTATGGGTCATAACACAGAAACTATTACGTCGCAATTGCATATTTGCAAAAATCTATAGCCACCAACCAAAAATTGGCAAATGCACATCGAGAGATAGAGAGTTAGTCACCACCAGTGTGTCCTCTTTGGCATTTTACAAGTTCGATAGAAAGTTCATTAGAACGAACATTTTGTGTGTGTTGTAATCTAGTGTGTGAATGATATGTGAAATTGTTGAAAACAAAGATTTTATTAGTAATTAAATCAATTAAAATATTTTTTTTATTCACTTTAGTTGCAAGTTGCTGCACTATCTGCCCTCGAAACCGAAGTAGTGGAATTGTCTGAACGATTGAAAATCTCCGAACAACAACGTGATTTAATTCAAAAGAAATTGAATGAAGCGCTTGATGATAAAGAACGTACACAACGACGTTTGGAATCAATTGGATCTGCACATGAGAGTCGCATCACTGAAATGCATTGTGTCATTGTTGAGCTCAATAAAAAGCTAAAATATCAACAAGAAAACGCCATCATTGAAGATCCAGAACCAGACGGAAGTCGAAGTGGTAAGATATTGCATGTGTTTTTTCGTGTGTGGATAAAATCTTAAATCTTCTGTAAATATTCAAAGTACCAAACACTTGTTTTTTTTTGTGGTTCATTTTTCATTCACAAAATCAGTCAGTGAATTGAGTTTCCAAGAGGGTTCAGTGTATAATTCAGAAATGGAATGCATTAACGTGGAACAACAATCGGAAACGGAACCACTTGACGTGAAATTGGAGCAAGCTGATGAAAAAACGGAGAGTCATTATTCAATGCCACCAATGGCGGTCAACGCTAGTGGACAAGTGCAGGCAAGTGCTGTTTTAAAAACAAAAAAATTGAACAAAAATTCATAGTTTGAGGCCCTGTTTACTAAATTTCAATTTAATTCGGTTACCGTTTTCTCCAGATTCAGGCAATGCAAGAGGAAATTCTGTACTTGCGTAGTCACATGGCATTGTTGCAATCAAAGTTGGCATCCATTCAGGATAATGTTGATCAGGACGCACACAGCGGAAAGGGAAATGAATTTGAAAATCTTCGCCTATCGCCGAATGCTAGATCGAATTACACGAGTGACGATTTATGTGAAACGGCTGAAATTTTTGATACATCACATTTCGATGAATCGGCGGCCAAAACGCAAAAATATAAAAATAAATTACCACCAAAACTAACTGTATCGCATGCATTATGCGATAGTTTTTCATCGCTCAGTGGAAATCACACAAATCCATTGGGTCAAAAGGGTGGTGTGCTGCAGAGAAGTGACACACCAACCAAACGTGTGTATGATGCAAACCGTTTAAATCACAAGCACATGGACACCGATTGCTCAAATCACAAAGAAAAAGATGCCGGCACAAAAGATAGCAATACCGATATGGATAATCAGCGTCTTCAACGTTGTGTCGATCATTTGCGTGTACAAAATAATTTATTATCATTAAATTTGGGCGATAGTAAAGCACATTGTGAGCATTTGTATTTGCTGTGCGGTAAATATGAATCGAATGCAATTGCATTAAATCAGGCATTAAATCTCAGTGATCGTACAATTGAGGCATACGATGTAATGTTGGCTTTATTAGAAAGTAAATTGGCAATACTGGAGAATGCCGATTCTGCTATTGAAAATCGCAAAGCCGCCGAATCGGTGGCAAAACGTTTAATGGTACGCCTCGAAAGCGATACAAATATCCATGGCAACAGTTTGGGACCGTGGCAAGATGCAGCCACCGTTATGTATGGCGGCGGCGGCGGTAATAGTGATCATAATGCATGGACTGATGATGATGATGAAAAATTACGCGATCAAATGTCAAAATTGAAGGGACAACGGGCCGCCGTGCAAAATACAGTGGTAAATTTAGAATCACCGTACAAAGACTACGATACAATTGTTGGTTGTAGTTCCAAATTAAGTGAGCATATCCAATGTGAGAATCGCAAAGCTGAACTCGAAACAGCCGTTTTAATGGAAGAATTGATGAGCGTGCGTGAAAATTTCAATGATATGAAATATCGAGCTGAACAAGCTGAACGTGAAAAAAATTTAGCACTTGAAGCCTTAATACATTTACAAGCGCAATTGGCCGATTCGGAAGCATTGCTTGCATCGAATAAAGAACGTGCATCATATTCAGATGCTGAGCATACGGCTGGCATTGAATTGGAACTGGTTGAAGCATTGGCACGCGAATCACGTTTAAAAGGTAATTTCGTTCAAAAATGGCATTCTTAGGGCAATAAACGTATATTCTAACTTAAGAGCATGGCGCCCCAAAACGGCTATACCAATATTGCTCAAAATTTAATGGGATCTATGTCTAATAATTTCCAAAAAATGGTGAAAATTTGAAATCGATCGGTGGAGTCGTTTTTGAGCTGTCGTGGTAACAAAAAAACGTGACAACGGACAAAGGACAAAGGACAACGTGCCACAGCCCCAGATCAACTAGATCTAAAAACGGTTCCACCGCATTCCTGTGGGCCCCAAACGTGTAGAAAACTCATTTTTGGGGTTTCTCAAATTTCGGCCAATCGCAATACTTTTACGCATCACGTGGTGTGCGGAAAAGTAATAGTGAAATAGGTGTTGTCCAATATGAAAAATAGTGAAATAAGCCTTATTAAGTACTTAATAGACTTTATCTCATATAATAGACTTTGTTTAGCATGAAATAAGTTTATTTTAAACGTGATGAATATTGAATAAATTTTCGGTATCGATATTTCCTATTAGACGAAGCCCGTTGAGTACTAAACAAAGTTGACTTCACATTAATTAAGGTCTATTTTATACTAAACAAGGCCTATTTTACTATTTTTCATACTAGACAAGGCCTATTGAGTATTAGACAAGGCCTATTAAAGAATATAATTATAAAAAGAATATTATAAGAAAAAATATAAATTTCTCAGAATACGCACTCATTTTTTTTTATTATAAAAACAACACTAAACCATTTACTAAAGATCGAACTAACTAATACATCACCTCGCTTTTAAAAGCACGATTACAAGCATTGGCCAGTTCATTGGAAACAGCTACTAAATCATCCGAAGAAAAATACGCTACAACTGTGGCTGAACTCAAACAAGCCAATTTGTAAGTCAAATTTGTTGGAACACTGCGTTCATTTTACGCAGTTTTGCGTTTTGTTCGCTTTTAATTTGAGAATAATTTTTTTAAAAAATCTAAACGATTTACTGTATTAATTGTTTTAGATCTCTGACACAGTCATTGGATCGATGCAAACGAAAATACCAGGCACGACTCAAACGTATGGAGCAACAATTGAAAGAGTTATCATTGAAACCAGACACCGAAGGTGTTGACAAGATTATTGTGCCAGAAACCACATTGTAGACATTTCCAAAAACAAAACCAAACAACAAAATGATTTTTGCACACAAATGCGTATCAATAACACAACATAACATATACATAACAATACACACCACATTCTATTTTTGGGCTCGCTTATAGAACAAGAATTGTCAATTTTGGAGACTATTATATTTTCGATGAAGTAAGCGTCGTTTCTTTTTTAACAATTTACAATCGCTAATATTGAACAGGAGATGATGAGAAAAAAGTAGAAGAAGAGGAAAAAGAGGAAGAACAAGATGATGAGATCAAACAACTGGACAACCGAAGAGCAGACAAAGAAAAGAGAGTTGCCGCTTATATGTTTAAAATTAAATAAAAGGTTCACTATTTTACATGTATGTAAGGCTTGAATTGTTATATATCTATATATATATCATAAATATCATCAGGTAACGAAACCAAAAGCAAAGAACAACGGACCGACCAGTCATGACATTTAGATTAAAAATCAATTAAAGTATATTAGAGATATTTGTTCATTGACTCTCAAAACAAACATTGACAATGCAACAATATTATGCCATTTATACCGCCGACTAATCGAATTTGTGTGGAATGAATTTCGTTTTCGGCTTGAATTCTCCATGTAATTTCAAATGTTCCAAATTGTTCGTGTGTGTTTTTTTTTGTTCGTATATGTTTATTTTGTTAAATTCATTTGATCAATCATTGCCATAGAAGAAGAAGAAGAAAAATGCCATGCACGAATTCAATTAGCTTGCCAGCTGAATATTTGCCTTTTTTAGCAAGGAATTAAGAAAATATGATATTTTTGTGTTGATTTTTTTTTTATTTCAATTTTATTTTCTAATAATTGTTCACATCGAACAGCTCTGAATATTTTGCTAATAGCTAATTGTTGCCAAATGAATGCTCGTCGCTAATATTTGACATATATATGAAAACAAAACAAAAAAAGAGTCATAAGACATCTTCTCTCCCACTAGTTACTTAAGACAAGACAACTGAATGAATCTCATTGTATTCGCAATTTCAGTGAAGTTGCGTCAAACATTTTTATTTTCCGTTTCGTTTCTTCTCTGGTTTTAGTTTAATTTATTGTGAATAGTGAAATCGTAATCGTTTTCATATGCATTTACAAAACGGCCATAAAAAAGGAACATGTTTTTCCTTTTTTTGTCTCCTTTATGTTATATTTGTTACATTTAAAAAAAAAAACTGAACACATTTAAATATTAGACAATTGAATTTTAGTGAATTTGCATTTAATTAAATGTGCATTAATTTTTCTATACAGAAATGAAAATCATTCGCAGAAGAAAAAAAAGTTGAATAAATTAAAACAAACAAACAAATAACGCTTCGTATAATGTCGAGAACAAAAAATGACGATTTTTTTTAATGTGTATTGTTCCAAAACTTTTTTTCTTCAAAGTGCAACACTAATACTATCCTAAGGGTTGATCCATATCGATTAGGAACTGATTTTGCACCGTTATTTATATGACACCAACGAAATTCATGTTCTTAAAATGTATTATTATTGTTGTTGCTTTTTTGTTGTTGTTGTGTATATTCCTATAAAGAACCAATCTAAATTCGTCTATTCGCTCATTTCGAGACCTTCGTTAGCATAGCCAACATATGTAATGGCATCCGGTGGCTTTTGTTTATTTTCAATAGTTGATGGAGTCGATGGCTTTTGTGCCCATGGTTGAACTTCACCGGTTGCCCAAAACCAATAAATAATACAACCGAACAGATATACACCAGCTGCAATCATGAATACAGTTCGCCACTCTTCGGGTGTCTATTGAATTAACATAATAAATGAATTATTTATAGGGTAACGATATGAGATGTTTTTTGTTTGATAAAAATAGAAAATTTATTGCAATCTATTGAGCCTACCGAATTTGTAACGATGAAGCCCGTTAACGCTGGACTGACAATTCCTGGAATTGTTCCAAAGGTATTGGATATACCCATGAGGACACTTGCATGCTGTGGAGCGATGTCTAGATGATTAACACTAAAATATCCAAAAAAATATCAATGAATCTACTGATAGCCTGAATATTTTGTACCAAACATGATTTGCACTTACGCAAATCCACACCACGAAAATGCACCCAATCCAATGGCTATTATGATGCACGTTATCGTTCCAACGGGGCTCATTAAATATGCTGCTGTCATTAAAAAGATTGTCTGTGCCAAAAATCCTATGTGAGAAAAAAAGAATCATTTAAAAAATGAGATTCACGTTTTAAATCCTAGGTCATTTTGTTCTCATCTTTCATTGATATATTTCATTACCTCCGCAATTAAAGTATCTTCGAACCTGTGTAGTCGTTAGATAGCCCTTGACTTGGACAAGATCAGCAAAATAACCAGCAATTGAAAGCAAAACACCCATTGCTAAGTACGGTGAGGCGGCCAAAAATCCAGCTTTTTCCAATTTATAGCCCAATGTATCTGTTAAGTTGAAATGAATGAATTGAAAGTTTTAGTTGAGATGTGTGTGTGTGTGTGTGTGCGTGATTTGGTGTAAAATATATTGATTGTACCCGCTAAGAAACTTGGTAATTGTGTTAACATTGTATAAAATCCCCAATTTTCGGCAAAATGTGATGCGCTGATTGCATAAACGGGCTTTGATGTAAAAATTTCTTTCCACGGCCGATCGATATTGTGCGTTTGATTTGTTCCCAAACTCTCTTGAATGTATCGTAATTCATCTTTCGATACGTATTTATCTTTTTCCGGGCTTTCACGCACAACAATAATCCATGTAATATACCAAATACACCCAACAGTACCTAAATTTGAATATGGAAATATTGTTGTTTGAATGTTCTAGTTGTTCATCGACTTGATGATTTACACGCACAACAAAAACGCTCAAGAATAAATGCATATTCAATTGCAAAAATAAGTTTTCTTAACATACCAAATACGAAAAATAAACTCTCCCATCCAAATTGATTGGCGAGTATACCGCTGAGTGGCATTGAAACGATCGTTCCAGCATAGTTTCCAGCAAATGCAATCATTGCCATTCGTGATCGTTCAAGTGGTGGTGCCCATTGCGACCAAATCGCATGAATACATGGAAATGTTACGCCCTGATTGAAAACAGAAGATATCCGAGTTTAAACAAAAATCCGCCAATTAATTAATTGGCAAATTAAAAAAACATTAAAAAAATTATGGAAATTACCTCGAAAATGCCTTCAATTAATCGTACAGTGATGAGTGCACCGACACCGGCCTTAGCCGCCAATGGAGTGAGAAGCGTCAATACAGATGTCACAGCTATACCAAGGCCAAATACCTAAAAGTGTAACAATCATGAATTAACAACTCTGTTTGCTGTTTAAAATATGGGCTTTTCTTTTGTTTAGCGTAAAATTGCAATCTCTCGATCGGTATCTATCCGATTTTGTATGTGAATTAGTGAGCTAGAATTGTGTTTGTTCTATATTATGGACAAGATGATATGAGATTGTTTCCGTATGTCGAATTAGATTCGCTGATATTTTTTTTTTTTTGGTTTTGTACACGGTACAGTGTGTACGTGTACAGTTGTGCAATGGACGAACGTATGTCTCATTAATCCACTATTATTATTTAATATTCTATTTACAATCTACATGGATTATTGCGCAATGCATGTTTTAACACAAAGCACATGTACTTAAATGGTGGAGCAAACAAGCAAGCAAAAACGAAGCTCACTTGTTTCGTGGATATCGTTCAATCGCATATTCAATACATGATGCTTTTACAGTTTGTGTATGCTTTTTTATTTTGTTATTCCGTCAATCTATTCATATATTGTGGGAAATGAAAGTTGTCCTTCGGAATGCCGAATCGACTTATAAAGCTACAACAAAAACAATTGCTGATCGTATAGTTAATATTTTGCATGCCAACTACATGCAATTCGTTCTTGATTTGTAATTTGTTATTGTGTCGGTTTTAAAATTGTTTTTATTTTTTTTGTTCGTATCAAACTTCGAATATTTTTACATTCACTTTGTATAGTATCAAAAATATCGACGTCCAGTCAACTTGATAAAGACAGCGATAATATTGATAATCGAATGCAAATGTCCTGTACTATTATTATTGTTATTTATATCGTTAAACCACTAAAACAAAAATTCATTGAGCCGTGTTGCACTCGTGGCTATAAATCACTTACGTCAAATTCGTAAAATCATTTCGTTTCGTGAAAAACGTGATATTTCTAGAACATACAATTATAAACGTCCAAAAAATTCTTGAATATATTTAAAAAAAAAATAATCCAAAATACAAAAAGAAATAATTGTATTAACAATCACGTCATTCTGGATGGCAATATCCATATAATATGCATAAAGTAGTTTGGCCACATTGACCCCAGGAATTGGAATTGAAAAAACCGCTTAAATCTGCTGTAATTGAGTTTTGAACGTGAGACGCAATTGGCCGCATTCAAATTTCGAATTGGTTAGTATTTTTTGAACTTAATACTTACAAGATTGCCGCCCCATCTGGCTCCCAGCAAACCACCTAAGAATTGTGTCATTATATAGCCCCAAAAGAATGAACTCAAAATTAAGCCACGATCTTTTGAATCCCATGGAAAGTATTGTTCCTGTAACCAATCACATAACAATTACTATCAAAAACCTTAACGGTTTCACATTTTTATCATGTTTTTTTTTGTCGTCCAAATCTTACATATCCAACAGTTCCATTTTCATAGTGTATTGTTCGATTTTCGGTCATTGCCACAATTGCAACGCTTAAATTAACACGCAATGAATACACATTAAAGAAACCGAAAAAAGCCATCATTACAACGATGTATCTTCTCTTCCTCCAAAATCTCCATGATAATGGTTCAATTTCGGGTTTTATAGCACTGAAAATTTTTAAATTGTAAAAATGAACATAGATCAAATTGTTTGTTGGTTTTTGTTTCGTTTAGGTGATTCACATGTACAGTTTGAACACTGGAATCGGCTTCATTAGAAAATACGATTTATTTAAACGACTCAAACAATTACTTCAGTTCATAGCAATTGTTTCATATTAATTATTGTTAGTTTTGGGGATTTTGATGGCAATGGCATTGGCGCAAATAGACACGTGGATTTTGGGGATGTGCTTTATGTTTTCGTGTAGAACATAACACGATATTTTATTTTGTATTTTCTTTTTACTTTTCTCTATGACTGGCAAGAATAGTGCACAGTTTTGGAGAGATTTTGAACTTAAAAATGGTTAGTACGTACCAGAGGTACGTTCAGAGGAGCTTGAATTTTGGGTCTAAGCGTTTTAGGCCGGCGCCGTCCCCTTATTCCTAAGGAAGCAATTCCTGAGCAATATAAAATAATATCTGTTCCTCAGAAAATAATTCGTTACGTTGCCCAGCTGTCATTATTTCCGGGCTTTGACAGCAAACACTAAGTTATCTATTGGATTAAAAGAAGTCTATGGATGCGACGCATACTCAAACGACATGTAACAAGAGAAGTTATCAAGAGCGGCGTCCTGTCAACACACTTCACTTGGACGTATGTTTCGCGCCCATAAACTTCGTTTAATCCACCGTGACGCACACTCAACACATAGGTAATCCAGCATTTGCTGCTCAATCACTGTTTTGGCAATGTTTGCTTCTGAGTCCTAAAACGCTTGGAAGCAATTTACGACACTTCTGCCGGTGGTACATACTGAATTGGCCTTATAAAATGTATACTCACATTTTTTTTTCATGAAATGCACATCCCTGAAACATTTCGACTATCATACGCCATTTGGAGGAAATCGTGTCATCTTCAAATAAATCTTTTATGATTGTTTATGAGACAGACGATTAAAAAATTATCAAATTTAAAATTGGCCTATAAAAAAAGGGATTATTTCATTTGAACTTGGATACAATGACAACATTTATTTCACATTAATATCGGATAAGAAACTGAGTGCTGGATTTACTTGGCTGATGACAGGAATGCACTAGTTCGAGGTTTTGAGCTATTCGGAAACAACATTTCAACACATCGAGAGATCATCAGTCTATGTGCTGTTTATTATAAAATAACATCACAATCATAGAAAATGACAGCTGTGTGTAAACGATCGGTGTTTATGAGTGACAAAAGGTAGAAATAGTTTGATATCAAAAATAGCGTCCAAATAGTTTGCTATGCTATTTTAGATTCTGCGTATTATAGGCATTCAAAATGCGTATGAAAGACACAATTAGAATGATACGCATAAATAGCAAAGCACATTGTGACAAAAGTGTAGCTGTTATGAATATTCAATCTATAAAATTGGCGGTAAATTGGATTAATTCAGTTCTGTTCTAATATTTTAATACATACAGATTTTACACATTGTATTACTCAGTGTACTGCTAGGTGCACTTACATGTACAAGAAGATATTAAAATATTTTCTATTAAAAGTAACGATAAAATGAAATCGGTGTCTGTCTCCCCCAAGACCAATGATATCAATGCTTGAAGTCGGAAAACCGTTTCATCTTTAACATATTCATTCGTGTATCCACTATCCACCAATGCACACTGCACACTGAATTCTTATTTGCTAAGTAGAATTTGTATGAATTGATTATTTACCCGGTATTTTGTGCGCCGTTCTCTTTGTCAATTCGTGTGTCTGGCATTTTATTTTTGTGTAGTTGTTGAATTCAATTAACACTAATGTTCAGCCTGAACGAACTAATTTAATTGATGAAGTGCTTTATCACAGCTTTAGCTAGCTATTCCAATATGTTTTTTTTGGGGGACTCTATGTTTGAGTTGACGACGCGTCAAAATGCTAAAAATAAATCATATCCATCAGATGATTTGTGTCGTAAGGTGAATTAAAAACATCTTTTCAGTTTTCTTTTTGATTCTTTTTTTAACGACCAATCACAATCTAAATCGCGTGTAATATTACCGTGATCAAAATTAAACGTTATTCGTCTTTTGTTATCTATTTAATGATTGTTTATGTCATTCAAACCGTTCATGTCACGCAATTTATAACGTTTTTCGTTTGTTCATTTATTCAAATAAATCATAATCAATGCTCAAAATAATGATCATGACTGATCATCAAATATTTTGTTCGTAATTACAACATAGATCAATGATGTCGAAATTTTCAATTTCAACAATGAAAGTTTTTTTTTTATTCGCCACTCTCAAAGTTCGCATAGTATGTGAAAAATACGTGTTTGCCAAAAAAAAACAAAAACCGAAAATTCATGGAAACGTTATAAATGGTAAAATTTCAAATAAATTCACTAACGATCGATTGAAACAAAAGTAAAAACGGGTTTTTTAACCTTGATGCGTTCGTCTCGCGCGCGCGCTTTGCTTTTTTTGTTATCATGTTGTAAGCTAGGTCGCGTGCACATATTATCATATGCAACAAAAATGATAATTAGAATAATTTTTGGTTGGCCAATTCGAAGAGTCGTGTGGCACTCGAATGGAATGGAAAATAACCTTACGGAAGCGTCGAACAAACACCAAAATGAATTCCATTTGCTATTTATTTTCTTATTCAGTTTTGTATTATTGTAATTATTTGGCATAAATTAAATGGAACATTTTGCGCGTTGTTGTCGCTGACGCGAAAGCTATTGCACTCTTTTGTCTTCATGTTGTCTCGTATTTTTCAATTTCATATTGTATTTTTTTTTTCTTTCAATAAAGTATGAACATGAACAGTACTTGACGACGAGACACTCCGTTACTTCAAGTACCGTATATACTTTCCATTCGAGCTAAATAGTTGATAGCACTTTGACGCGCAAGAGCAACTGATTGTTGCTCACCTTCGGCATGGATATTGACTCGGATCAACGGTATTTAACGCATATTCTATTTGAACCGGCCGCCATGCAAACTAAATCAATTTTTATTTATGCGAAAGTACACTATTTAAACAAAAATATGCTCGCAATTTCAGGTTTCCGGACCGTTTGATATCTGTGATTTGTGATTTTATATTCGCACATTTTGTATCTAAGTTTTAATCATATAATAAAATTTATTGCAATTTCACACATTTTTTTTTTTTTTTTTTTGCATACACATAAGAATAAGCTTTATAGAGCTTGTGGTAATATTTATGACAAAAACAAAATGCTTATGGGATTCTTGCACACTGATTTCAAGTGATAAAAACTATTTGAAAGTTAAAACATTCGATTATATCGTTATATAAGCGCTTTCAAGCTTTTGCGCCAAAAATTCACATACAGAATATTGTCACTACTAAAAATATTGCCATTTAATTTAACAACTTTGAAAACTAATAAATTTTCATTTGATTAATTTTGTACGTGTTTATTACACTAATCAAATACAGGCGCGAACATTGAACAAAATTGGTGCTGCTTAAAATATGGAATATCTAGTGAAAATGACAATCACCAGCTGGATTTGGTTTATGCACAAAAAACAAATGGGTCGTGAGATTTGTGTGTGTGTTTTTTTTTCTTCTTCTTCTTTTTCTGCAGCCGATCTTTCGCTCAGCTGCTCATTGAACAGGTAAAACAGGCACACGATGCTATCGTATTGATGGCATACAAATGACTAAATTACCATTACAGTTCCTACTTGAATGTAAGCACATCAAATACTCACTATAAGCACAAACAAGAGAGAGAGAAAACAACAACAACAACACTCACAACTTGCAAATTTTGCAAGTGTATGAATTGTGTACTGAAAGTGTGGAATTGGATATTGAATATGATTTCTATGCCTGTGAGTATGAGTGCGTATGTATGATTTCACGTGCTGCTGTTCAAATTGACACCGTTAACTCACATGTTTAATTAATTCCGTTGATTTTTAAACCGAATAAACTAAGTAAGTGTTTTCCCTTCGGTGTTTTCCCTTCGGGCGTAATAATTCACGTTGGAACATCCTATCGAAATCACAAACAAAATATCATTTATCTCATTGACATTTTGACAAATTTTGTGATCAAGATAAATATAATGATGATAACACAATACAGTTCACAAATCAGAAATCTAATTCCAATCACATTGTTTTACGCTTGGCGATAGCGCTTTTTTTGCGATGGAATTCATTCATTAAAATCTCAATGAAAGATTTTATTTTGTGCAAACATTTTGAATTATTTAAAAACTTGAACTCCATCATCCGGTACTTTATCTAGTCAATTGGAATAGTAACCAATAATAATTGCCCATTCATTTTTACAGAACTAAGCTATCATTTACGAAACAAAACAAAAATTCTCTATTCTTCCGTTGATATTGAATACAGCGTTGGCAACAGATGACTTTCACTAAATATTCCAAAACAAAAAACAGCGCAACAAATGCGACAAACTCGTTTGCATGTGTTTTTTTTAAATGTTGATTTGCTGAACAGCTGAACACTGTTTTATTTAAAGCAAGTTTTTATTTTGGATTCAGTTGCGTCAAGTATTAAACTGGTATCCCTTCGAAATTCATGCTAACCATATTCACTGTGATTTGCAATTGCATTCCAAACAAAATAAAGACAACATCAAAAATGCAATTAAATCAGACGCAACATTTCCTGGTTTGATTTTTTAAGGAGAAATCAAAGAAAAAAAACTCACTTTTTTTGTTAATCAATTGATGTATTCTTATTTATTCTTGAGACCGATTTCGGACACTGTTAAAGAAATGAGTAAGTTTAGCTCAATCCAAAGTTGGTGAGCTTCACAAGCATGGCGCAGTCCCTTTATTCCTGAGAAAATCATTTCTGAATAACAATTGTTCACTCAAAAAGAAGAAATGAACAGAACATACTCGTTGGACTGTCATCGAGCTTCAGTGGAAATGAGACTTCAAATGACATAGAAACGAAGTGACAGTCCAAAAATGATGTAACTTTGAAAAACTGTTCTTTTAACCTAAATCTTTAATTTTATAGCCGTGCTGATCCCGGCACAGCAGTGGACACTCATTGTCCTATGGCATAAGTGAAGTTTTACGATCGTTCATATTTTACGATTTAATCACTAGCTCGATGCAAACATTGTTAAAACGATGGCTGAATTCTTTTGCTGTACCATTTATCTATTGAGCATGCGATACGTGCTCAAATGAACTCTGTGTATAATCCGGTTTTGAGGAGGGAGGGCAAATTTGGTTAAGGGGGTAGATATATTACCCTCTGAATATTTTACTGGTCTTATAATGTCTAATTTTATACTTTCTTTTTTGTGTTAAAACTGACAAATCAATTATTTCTGTTATAACTCCATCGTTTTAAATTCACTTCTCTAGGGTTGGCTACTACCATCCCCCTAGGGGGAAAGAACGCTGTAAATATTGTGCATATATTGTAAATAGAGTATTTGCATGGAATATATGCAGCTTACAGATGGTGCTCGTGCCACTGCGAATATACATGCAAATACGCGTGTAAATAACTGCATATATTTGCACATATGGCAATAGTTCTTCCCCCCTAGCCATCCCCATGTTGTTTATGCAGATTTATATGCGGCAACATTGTTGCGACTCAAAAGACGATTAGACACGTTCACCTTTGAAGTGATACAATTGGTTTTGCCTTTTCTCAGCAAGAGCAATTCCATACTTGGCATTTTATCACTTCTTTTGAAATGACCCTTGTGAAAATAAAACCATTGAACAGAAACCTAATGGACAAACGACTGCCAAACGGCTCAATTGGAACAAAAAAACGACTAAAATTCGGCTAGAAAAACACTCGCCATCGACCTAAACCGCCTAAAGTACATGAAAATCGTTTTTAGACGTCTATTGTCCCAAATCAAACTATTATAGTTGTCCAACAGTCGACTGGCTGGCAGTCATTTTTTTCACAAGGGGAAGTATGAAACTGAACAGTACTATGTGTCTCCATACATGAGAGACAAGAAAAATGAAGAAATATCTCCATATTTCTTCATTTTTTTTTTTGTCTCACACACATAATATGTTTGTCGATAAATGCCACCCGGAACGTTCTGTTAATATTGCAATGTACATTTGTTTATGAAATTGCACTGAAAGCCATACCAAACATCGTGCACAATCATGTGGTCGAGATAAACCACAGAAAAAGTAAAAAGCTACAACTATTCGCATATTTTCACTTTAAAAAAAAGCAGTCGGTGAGACAAAAAGCATCAACATTGCATGTTGCAGGTGAGCATTTAACTGCACATAATAGATTAAGTCTTATAATTTCCCGTTATTTACTCATCAATGTGTTTCGTCAGAAAATATATGAAATACAAGAAAATGTTGGTTCAATGAAATCGTTATCACGAACTTGAAATGTCATTCATCCATCTCAGGGTGGATTTTTGGTGCAAATGTTTGTTCATTTTTTTGTTGTTGTTGTTCTATATACAACTATAGTTGTCATTTGTTGATTATGGAACATTACTACAGCGAGGTTCAACTTAGAGGTGCACACTTTGATGGGACACTTATTTCATTGAACGCGTTCTGTTAAATGATCAATGATCTTGTTTATCAAATTCTTCTTTGTGTGTAAGTTTTCCTTCACATTTTTGGTATCAACGATTTTTCAGTGTGTGAAGCAGGTGAAGTAGAGTTTGTCACATTTTTGACGCGATTGCATGGGTTGGCATAATTGTACAGGATTTGATCTAAACACTGCACCAAATTTGAAAATTTACCCAAAACAATCCACTAATAGAAATGTTGTTCAACAACTCTTTATATAAAAGATGTTACTTACCTTGAACGTTGTACCGCCAGAATCCATTTCATATGAAATTCAAATGGAAGTATAAGAGCTACTCAATAAAATACTTGTGAATCGTTTGTTGTTTTTTTTTTAGTTCAGAATTCAATACACTTTTTTATTTTAAATAATCATTTATCACCTTTTTATAATTATTGTTGATTTTCCAATTGTTTCATTTGTAAATAACTTAGAATTGATTTTGTTTTTCATCATTGTTGCTGGTTTCTTTTTGTATTTGTAAACTAAATCAGTGATCGGTTTTTTTTTGTATGTGTGTTTGTGTGTGTGTGGTTGTAATACAAAAAATTAAATATTTTGGAGGAGAAGCAATATTTTGCATGTAAAATTTCTGAGACAAAATGAATTGACAAGAGAATAAAATCTAATAATTGTGAATAATGTGAATTGAATTGAATGGAGCGTTTTTTGAAAGAAATTTGAAGACACTATTTTTTTGGTTTTAATTTTCATGACAAAATCCAGATTCCATGAAAACTATGAATTTTGAAGCCACTAACAAATCAAGCGCAATTGGCTTGCTGTGAATGGCATGTTGGGCTAAAAGGATTTCGTTTAAGTTATCGCTAGCTTCAAAGAAAAAAACACAAAAAATTACACATTGAAATTTGTTCACATATTTATACGTTTAGTTAGCGCGATATTCATTTTTTTTTTGTTGGTTTGGTTGTTGTTGTGTGTGTTTTTCTTCAAATGTTTGTCATGTCTCTTGTTTGTTCAAATACATTTAGCTCTAAAAATCAATAGAATATCTACGAAATATGTATTTTTTGTTTGTTTTGTTTTCATTTGAATTTCATATGTCAGAGATTTTGTTTGAATTTAGAATTGATAATTGTGAGTGGTTTCAGTTGTTTGTTAATTTTAGATCTAAATTATTTTGGTTTGCCGCTAAATTGTTGCCTATGTTCAGTTAATTTTTTTTTGTAGTTAGTTGTTTTATTTAATTTTTTAATTTTTTTGGTTGTTCATTTTGTTTCAGAGTATATTTAGGTGGTTAGTTTTAATTGTCATCGTATGTTTGTATTTGTATCTGTTAATTGGCTATTGAGTTTATCAAGATAGAATATTTGTAAGACATCAATAAAGTTTAAACTAAACATACACAGAGAATTCACAATAACCTACGATTTTTTTTTGTTATTTATTTGTTTGGTAATTTTTTTTTGTTATTTTACTAAGCATCTCTTCTAAAAAAAAAAAATAAGAAAGAAATGTCATTGAATTGTTCAATTGGTTTGGAAATCAAAACTGAGAAAAAAAAATCTATTAAATTTACTTAAAGTGCATTTTCAAATGCAAATGATTTATTGTTTGCTTGATATTGTGGAATATTTGGAAGAAATCGGTTTTTATTCGTGTTGAAATGTTCAACTCTTTGAAAATTAGATGCATAAGGGCAACGAAATGTGTGTTCTTTTTTTTTCAAAGTTAAAATTATTCATTGTTTTTTTTTTTGTTTATTTTGTTGTAAAATGCTCAATTTATGGTCCCTACTAACAAAAATGCGTCGAAAAATTTGCAGCTCAATAATTTTCGCTTTTGAAATATTTTATTTGGCTTACGAACAAAATGTGTGTAGATTCGTGATCGGAGGGAGGGAGAAGGACGAAGGTCATTTTTTTTTAACTCATTTCTCTTCATAATTTTTAATTATTTAGTTTTTTTTTTGTAGCAAAGTGAGTGATTTGTGATTCACTAATAGTGAATGGAAACACGAATCTGCGCTCGGAAAATAGTTATTTATTTACATTTGATTTGCATGTATGGATAAAACTGCACATTATTCAAAACTCGTTCCAGTTTTTTCGTGCCAATTGTGGTTTTAACGTAAACAAAAACAAACAAAAAACATGATTAAATTTACGGTAAAAATTATACATGGAAAGTACTTTTGAGGTTGGGAGAGGGTGGGAAAAAGAGGAAACTCACTGGAATTGAATCATATTTAAAATGCGTGTGTAATCGTATGGGACTTAGGTTATCACAGACAAATATATTAATAAAAACTTTGTTTTAGATAATTTATTTTGTCCCGTTAGTTATTCTTTTCTTCTTCTTGTAAATTATTTTATTTGTTTCTCTTTTTTGTTTTCGTTCAATATCAATCCAAAGTGTCCATTGATTCCATTTTCTTAACCATCATTGATTTGCATTTGCATGTGTATGGGGGTGTGGGTGTGTTTAGTGTGTAAAAAATACTCCATTTTTTTTTCTCCACGAATTCGTTGTATGATTTGCTTACTCTTCAATCTCATTTGCTTCTCTTTCATTAAAGTTGTATTTTTTTTTCTTTTAATTTAAAGATTAAAATTTAAAATTTTGAAAATATATTTGGTTTTTTTTTTTGGTTTCATTCTCCCAATCATTTGTTAGTTTCATTATAAATATATGAGTTTTTCTTTGTTTTTGAAAAGATTTATCCAATTGAATTCAAATATAAACTAACCAAAACAAAAAGAGAATAAAATCTCAAAATGCAAAATGCATTTTTCATCTAATCCATTTGTTTTATCATTCCATTAAGTGTATACAAATATTGAGTGTTCCAATTCGAACGATTTGATCGATTCAATTAAAAGTATTTGCGTGAAATGTATCGCTTTGTTTTTTCTTGTTCGTCATTTTTGTTTCAAAAATGTTCATCAGCACCGTCGAAAATTTGAATAGAGTTTTTGTTGTTGTTGTTTGTTGTTAAATGTATGTTTTATGTTATTGAAAAAGGCAATCAAGATAAATGTGTCTTCTTGACGTTTGATTTGTATTTTGTTTAAATTGCAATTTTCATTTTTATCGTTTACACGGTTTTTGTCACTGTTTTCTAATATTTATTCTATATATTGTATAGAGAGAGTAGTGTTGAATTGAAAATCATTTTTTTTTTATTCGGAGCGCGTTCATCGTTTTGGTTTGATCGCTTGTTTCTGTGCATGGTATTTTTTTTGTCTGTTGTTATTGTTGTTTTTTTTTGTTCAGGGAAAAATAAAACAATCTCTATATAGTAATATTCTTTGTTGTTGTTGTTGTTGTTGCAAAGATCGTTGGCTCCATGCTGATTTTCGGTATAATTCCCATAAAATATTGTGTAAATGCATTTTATTTTATTTTTTTATGTGGAAAATAAAGAAATGCATGAAGCAATCTTTTCAAATAGAGTAGACGGATCAGAAAGGCTGAGTTTGAGAAGTGTATTTGAAGAGAGAGTGTGTTGATTTTGTGTGTGTGTGTGTGTTTATGTTATCGTTCAAATGGAATTGATGTGTATTCATAGATATGGATTTTTGCCACCAATTTTCCCAATAAAATATAAATCTGTGACTGGCTTCTTGATATGATGCTGATGATGATGATGATGATGTTGATTTCAAACTCCATTACTTTGATACGTGTGTATGTGACCTGACTCAATTTTGATACTCGCATGCATGTACGCGTATTTCGTCGCCCACACACACACACACACACACACATATGGGTGAAAAATAATTGAATTTTCTGGACCAAGTTTTCAGTTCATATTATTGATAAAAGTTTTTACTCAAATTGGGTCAATGCATTGCCTCCAGTCACAAACGAGAGAGGAAAACGTGTTTTACTGTACTGTGCATATTTGCATTAGCAATAGACATTTTTGGGATCTGTTGCATATATATATACAACAACTGATACGTTTCATTCCCCTTTATGCACATTTTGCACATATTAAGATGTTATGCACTCTCGCCACTCAGCACTGAATAATCACTTACAACGATAAGTGTTGCTCATGTCTTTATTCCTCTTTAACCTCCCCTGTCCCCCCCCCTCCCATGTCCCTAAATCTCTTTCGCACCACTGTACTCGTTTTCTGCCACACACCGAAATATCAATCTCGGTAGTCTTTTTTTGTTGTTGTTATTGTGTATATATAAATCTTTGGATCGGTTTTATGATACTCTTTGCTTTTCGCCCCTATTTATAATAAAATTCTCTCTCCACTTGTCAATATTTAGCACTTCATTTTTCGAAGTAGTTTTCGAGCACGTGTTATGGATTTAAGTTCTAACTCTTGCATTTCGATAAGGTATGTTTTTTTATTATTATTTGTTGATTTGTTATTTTTATAGTATATCATATGCATCTTTTCATTTTACATTTTACTTCTTTTTTGTTGTTGTTGTTGTTGTTGTATAAATAAACTTGTCATTATGCTCTAAAGTAGGCAAATATTTTGTTGTTGTTGTTGTTGTTGTTGTCATACTATACATGTAAATAGATATTATGTGTTAAATCGGAGGTTTCTGATGCCATGCTCATAGTTTGTAGCAGTTTGTCAGTGTTGTTAATAATATTTTTTTTTTACTTTTTATTTTTATTCAAATGTATTTATTCTGCATAGATTTTTCTTTAGTTGAAATGTACAAGTATAAGTACATTGAATTGAATTGAAATATGATTATTGCGATAAAATGTTCCACTCTCTCATCACTGATGTGAGTTTGTGTGTGTGTGTCTGTGTGGTTTGTGTTTGTGTGCGATGTTCGTCTTCAATCAATAGCATACATTATGTTTCACAGAATTTGCGGTTCATTCACAAATATAAATGTATTAATACGTAAAAATTGACGTTGTTATCGGCGGCAGCGGCAGAGGCGATGGCGGTAAAATAATGTACATTGATGCAATATTTGAATGTGCCATATATATTTTATACGGTTATTACCACAATAAACTATAATGTGCCAAATATTTGTTTTTTTTTCATGTGCTTTTCAGGCTGAGATAAACGCGACATCATAAATATATTTTAAAGCAATGAAAATGAGGCGGCGAAACAGTGAAGTGAAGCAGAGACAGAATGAAAAAAAAAACACGACAGATATAAACAGGCAAAACATCTTGGGAAAAGTGATAAAGGGAAAAAAATATGCGCCCAAAAAAAATACGAAAATCGACAAGAAAAAAAACACATTCTTACTCCGTCTGCAATCAGACAATCTCAAAATAATTGACATTTTGTTATGATTCTTGAAAATTGAGTAAATGCTACGATAGGAATATTGTACGTTCAGTAAAATGGTTTCATTTTGCTTCGTTTTTTTTATTTGTTTCGGTCAAATTTGTCTTGTGGAAGTTTTATATTTTCGCCTTTCGGTTTCTCAACTTTTTTTTCTCCGTTCGGTTTCATACTCATTCTCTAACCTCTGATTATTTTGTGAGTATATTTTGTAAGTTTTACAGAGATAAAAGAGTTGAAAATTGGCGGTAAGGTGTGTGTAATATTGCATGGAAAAAATCCATAAAAAGAGTTGGTTTTTGGAGAAGGGCAAGAGGAATGGAATGGATATGCCTGGAGGAAAAAGCATTTCCTTGTATTTTTATGCTTAGAGTTTTTTTTTTTAAATCTGGTGTAGAATTCAAAACTCATCACAGCTCCAGCCAAAATTGAATGGCATTTTGCTGTTCTTAATTTCACTTAGGTCCAGTACACAAAAATACATTTTGTGGTTTCACACTTGTTTTTTGGTTTTTTCCGAACTTGCTGACAACAACAAAACAAAACAAAAATTGCTTTGTTCCTTGTTCTCATTTCTTGTTTTATTTGTCGGTTGTTGTTTTTTTTTTGAAATATCATTGTTGCGCCTTGTGTTGCTCACCATTGTAACCCACATTCGTTACGTTCACCTCACACAATTCATTTTTTCTCCTTTCAAAATATATGTTTTTGTTGTTGCTGTTGTTGTGTGTTTAGTTTTTGTTTTTGTTTCTTGAAATTGATTTTTGTTTTGGCAAAAAATTGGTCTCGCTAAATGTTATCGCTAAACTTACGCGCTAGAAATTAGTATAATTTGTGTGTGTGTGTGTGTGTATGTGTTGTTCCTTCTTCTTTTATCATTTTTTGTGTTCGCCCATTTTCCACATCATATTTCCATTTATTTCAAAACCCCAAAAATGTTTCAACATTTTAGCACATCAGTAAATAAACGGGGCAATTATGTTGCATTATTTATCTCGTACCATTTTCATTGTCGCTTAAGCAAACCGTCCATAAAATCGCATGAGTCATCATGATTTTACAGATTTGATCAATAAGCTAAGCTTAAAATTTAAAACATATAATCCTATGAAAAATATATATATGTATTTACGCAATTTACATATGAATGAAAATGCTTTCAGCTAAAAGAGATTGAATGTTTTTGCTTGCGTCCAAAAAAAAATAAAGAATATCAAATTTAGCACTTGCATACTGATAAATGTTTCCTTTACAACGTTTAATGTGTGTGTGTGTGTATCCATATAATATATATATATATATATCACGATTTCGATATAGCATCCTCGCTTTACTCGCACACCAGATCACTTCCCACCTATTTGCTTCCATTCCGACACACATTTTCTGTATGAACATTTGACTGCTTTGCGTGGGAAGCGTTTATTAGACACTCTTTCGTTTTTTTCCGGCTTCGCTTCTTCTCTCTCTCTCTCTCTCCCTTTCATTTTTAAATCGCTTGAAAGTGAATCGATGCCCTCTGGGACATCCGTCCAAAATAACCCCGGATGAGCTTTAGCAGCTTTGATTCATTTTTCTTATGGGTGGCAAATTATTTAATAATGCTCCAACAAAAAAAAAACATACATATATATGTATATATATATTAATGGAATATATATTATACATATAGGCAATCTATGTTACATATATTCAATGCAATTGAAATGCACATTTAAATCTTGTTATATATATATGGATATTCATTGATGTGTTTTTGGTTTTTACGTGTTGGTTTGGTTTGGTTTATTTAAACACGAAATTCGTACTCTAATATCTATATGTATATTTTTTTTGTTGGTTTGCACAGTACATTTTGCTGCTTGATTTTGGCTAAAGCATATTAATTGTTTGTTTTTTTTTGTTGTTGTTGTTTTTCATCGCTATGTATGTTTAGGCTTGACATATTTGTATAATTTCTGCATGGAATACACGACGTTTTCATCATTCTAATGACTAATATGTATAATATTAAATCTAATCTTAATTTGTTGGTTTAATTTATTTTTAATTACTTTTTCTTTTTGTTATTTGTTGTTGTCTCTATCATTCTTGGTTTTTTCTTTAGCAATTTCTTTTTATTCATTCAACACTTTTTGTCGTCGTTTGACTGTAAAACAGTAAATAAAATACCTTTTGTTGTTGTTGTTGTTGTTGTTAAAGCTATGAATTATAACAAACATTATGCCCTTTCTGTGTTTTACATTTACAAGCGGAACAAAAAATAAAAATAATATTTAAAATAACTCACCGGAACATTCATGCGGATTATACACCATTGGTATAATACCACCAAAATGAATGACCATCTCTTTGTGTGGGTGTGTTCCAATTTGGAACTTCCAAAAAAAGGCTTCTTTTTTCATGTTTTTTTTTTTAAACAGGCCATTGCATAATTTATTCTGTTAAATAATAAATTCGAAATTCAAACCAACATTGAAATGATGCCGTAAGACTGAGAATCGATTGAATTCATATAAACAAATGCCCATCAAATCAGAAATCGCAATCAATAAACAGAAAAAAAACACGACAAAACGCATAAATAAAATCAAATTGTATAATCAAATAAAATAATTTATTTTTGTTTCACAAAAAAGAAAATTGTAATAATAAATTCATTTATAAAAGTTGAATAAAAATAAAAATGGTGAAGCGTTGTAACATAGTACTTTGTAACGGTTTTTTTTTAAATTGTTGTTGTTAGTAATTTAGGAAGTAGATGGAGGTCTATGGTTGAATTGTCTTACATCGTATCGAGAGACTCAATTGACTGCCAAACGATGATTCGCCTGACAATCAGAATATTTTAAACAAAAAACCGCGGAAATTCATTCCAAATGCCATTTAAATACGCATCTTGTTAGTGTATATATGTGTGTGTGTATTTTTTTTTCTCTATTAAATAAATTTTCTTGAATAAAAGCGAAACGGCGAAAAATTCGCAGAAAAAAAAAACAAAATCTCCATTTGCATCTCAAGTTTTAAGCTATTATCAAAAAATATTTCTAATTACGTTCATTTTAATTTACAATTGATTTTTTGTTTGTTTGTTTATTTGTTGTGACATGTTACTGTAAAATTGTTTTCTGAAAAATGTTCATTTTTCTTTTATCATTCAATTAATTTACAACGAAATGTCCATCCATTTGTAAAATGGTTCGAAATGGTAAAAATTCGTTGCAAAAAAATCCGAATTTAAGTGCAAATAAAAGAGATTTTAAAAAAAAGAAGAGTGAAATTGATAAATGTTTCGAAGCCCAAAGACATCGATTGAATTGTCTAATTGATTTTTTTTTATTGCTATAAAATATAATGTTGTTGAAAGTTGCTTGTTTTGTTGTTATTGAGCGCTATCATTTGTTGTTAGTTAAAATTTGCCAGTATACAAATTGTAGAAATGTGTTGTGTCTTTTACTTCTTAAGTAGTTCATCAGTTCGCTTGCTGGCATGTTC
The DNA here is from genome assembly GCA_030463065.1 of Aphidoletes aphidimyza. Lineage (NCBI taxonomy): Eukaryota > Metazoa > Arthropoda > Insecta > Diptera > Cecidomyiidae > Aphidoletes > Aphidoletes aphidimyza. The sequence goes on along the minus strand of CM059998.1, from coordinate 29,322,703 downwards.
AAGCCGCATTTTATTTTGCTCACCCTATTTAAATAACAGAAGAAAAAAAAAAACAGCAAAAAAACAAAAATATTTTGATGAAAAAAATAAACAAAAATTATATCGGAAAACACAAAAAATAACGGAAAATAAAAATCGGAATATGAAATAAAAGTAAAGATAAAAATAATAGACTTCAACATCTGAAAATATCAAACGAAGAAAAAACGAGTCAACAAAAAAAGTTAAAAGAGCCGGTACAAAATCAGTGAAGAAGAAAAAAGAAAACGAAATCAACAAATAAATAAATGTTGAACACGAAACGTTCAGATTCACCAAGAGAGCAATGTTTATAGACAAACATGATTCTGCACACGAATTTCAGGAAGAACTTTTTTTTGTTTGTGTTTATGAAGGGGCACCGCGAGAGGTGGGAGGTGGTAGATTGGAGAAAGGTTTTTTTTTGCCTGGAGGAGGAGGGGCAACTTTCGCTTTGCGCTTCTACAGTTCAAAAGAAATGTTTGCTTGTCCCGTGTCGAGCTCGTTTATGCACTTGCTCGACCAGTGAAATTTACATAGAGTGTCCCTTAAATGTATTTTGTTGTATAAATTTTTATCCTCATTTTTTTTATTTGTTCTTTGGTTGTATATATAAAGATGTTTTTCATTTTTTTTTTTTAAATTTTAATTTAATATGTGTGTGTATTGTTTTTTTCGCGCGCGTTAGTCCGTTGATTTTTTTAAATCAGTTTGGTTTTTTTTTATTTGTTTGTTTAGTTTTTTTTTCTCGCATTTCGATCCCTAGATTCTCATAAACATATATAATATATTTGTATTTTAATAATTATTAAAAATAATTGCACTATTCATGTTCTTATACAAAAGAAAAAAAAATTATTAATATTGTATCCGAGATGTTTCGTTTTATATGTTGTTGTTTTTTTTATTTTGTTGTCTTACTTTTGGTTTGGTTTGTTTTCAGTTTATATAATATATTTTCTTTATTTGTTTTTTTTATTTAGTTTTGTTTTTCAAAACGGACAAAACCATCCGTTTCGGTACATAGTTGTCGCCACCATTTGGCTTGACCCCTCTTGACACATACACCGACACATTTAAAAAAAAAAATGGAGGCAAAAAAATTGTGTTTCATTTTGTTCTTATTTCAACAATTCACTATTGAACTGAATTTTAAGGAATTATTTAGTTTATTTATGTATTATATACATGTCATTTTGGAATTGGTAGCCGTAAATATGAATATTTTTAGCATTTCTGGCCCAGAAGAAATTCTGGTTGTGTGTGTGTGTCTTCGTGTTCAATTTTGTGGTTTGGTTTGGTGTGATTTTGAATTGAAATTTGTTTTATATATTTTTTTTTGGAGAATTTTCGTTGAAATTTCTACAGCAAAAATGATTAAATTATGGAGAGGAACGATATGGTCATACATAGTCCTGTGTATATGATTCACGGAAAACAGGTTGTCTATCTGTTATTTGTGTGTTGAATTGAGTGTGTGTGTGTGTGTATTTGTGTCAAAATAGCTAATGATTTTATGGCTTTAGCTTTGGCCTTTCGCTTTTATGTAAATTGAATCAAGAGGAGGAAAATTGAATGCTGATGCAAAATGCTTCATCTGTTTTTTTTTTCTTTTTTAAAAGGTTCTTTTCAATTTTTGGCCAATACGAGATACATTTTTCTTTCACTCTTATATACCTTTATGCGCGTTTGAATGAATTTATATCATTTTTTGTCTCATGAATCACAAATGAAATGAAAATTAAAAAAAGAAACACTTTTCAAAAAGAAACAAATTGTATTTTTGGTCCATTATTTAAATTTTTTTTTTGGTTGCATCGGCATTTTTATAACGTAAATCGTCAATAAATCACATTCGATTATTGTAATTTTATTAGCGTTTGGACCAAGTGGCCTCGATTTTTTTTTCTCTTTAAATCAGAATTTGCATGTTTGGGGTTTTTTCAGATTTTTGTTCTTAAGAAAAAAAAAATTTTCTTTGCTAACGAAAATGGTTCCAGGTTAATTAAATGAAGAAAAAAGAACGCGATAGACACGTAATTTTAATTCTAGTCTCAATGTCACTTGGATTTTGCATTGGCTTTTGGGCAACTACAATATGGAAGTCAAAATCATTGAATTCATTGATGATTCACTACGATTGATCAGAATTTGTTTTTTTTTTGTTGTCGTTTCAAAAAATAATTTATAGTATGTATATCTGTCGGGGTATTTTGTTTTTATGCTGCAAATATTCTCTTCTTGTTATTCGGTTTACCATAACTGCAAGTTGCAATTCGATATCTATTTTCGTATGACTCATAGCCGAAACCGTCGAATGTTATAAATATATTGCGCTGTGTCATTGTTGTGTTGTATATATTTTATGCATTTTGGAATGCATTCACCAATGCAATGATGGGGGGGCTGGTGGGCTGAGAATCACCCCTTTATCTCGTTCTCGCCCAGTTAAAATATGTATTTAAACAAAATTTGGTTATTTGTGAAGCACTTTTGTCCATTTATGTAATTTTTTTTTGTTTGCTATTTTTTTTTTGTCATATGCAAATAATGCAAATATCATTGTTAAAAAGCATAAGATATATTTTTTTTTGTTTGGTGAAAAATAAAACTGATAAATGTTATTTGGTTGAAACTATTGCTGTTTGTTCCTTTTCAGTCATATGCCCGCTTCGTGTGTTGCTCTCTATTGATAGATATTTTCGCGTTCGTGTTTGTTTTATCTCTCGCAATTTGTTTTTGTTTTGTTTTGTTTTGTTTTTATTTTTTTTTATTTTTAAATCTGGTTGTTGCTGTTATTGTTACTACTGACAGTTTTGGTGGTGCGTTTTTTTCTGTATATGTGTGTGTGTGTTTTTGTCGCATTTTGCAATCAAAATTTGCATCCAATGTTTGGAATGCACGTGTTTATTCTTTCTTTGAATGTAATACTTAAAACATTTTTGTTTTGTTTTCATCAATTTCAATTTTAGTTCTCAAGTGGTAATCAGTAGCATGCTTATTTTAATAATTGATGAGCTCTTTGGTTTGCAACCGCTATTCGGGATTCGTTTGATTCGCCCTGAGAGGAAAAAATTGGTCATTGTTTTTGTTGTTGTTGTGTTTATGTGTGTGTCTGTGTGTGTGTGCTGTTGTTGTTATTCAACTAAGCGAACCATTGAAAATAATTCACTCTTCAATATTCATCACACACTAAGGGACAACACATTATTTATTCAGCACGGATACATTGCAACGCAGAATGTCGATATGTTCTCTGTGTGTTGTTTTTTTCTCTCTCATTCTTTTCTCTTCTTATGTTCTTTCATCGCTCAGCACACATGCACACTGAATCTGTACACAGTAGCGATATCAAGTGGTCACGAGGGACGAGTCGAAGAACTTTTGGTCAATGAGACACAAAACACAACCGGAGAAGAAACAAGCACGCGTCGAAACAAAAAACAACGTACCATTCAACGTTGGTAAAAATAAGAAGAAATCGTCTAATCTCGGTCTATGACGTGTGACCGTTATCTAGTTCGATATGTGTTCAAATGTGAACAAAGAATAACGAAAAGAACACACTGAGATTCCGTGCACATCGGAATTTGTGTATCATATGTGGCGACTAAGGGGGAGCGGGATGACTCCAAAAAAGGGGGTTTTCTACTGTGAGAACGAGAGCAAAGTGCAAAAGAGCAATTCCTGTGTATGATCTTGACTATTCAATAAATGGAAAAACACATGAATATAAACTTGAAAATTGTTAAAAACAGTTTCTTCGATGCTGTTGTGTCGTGGTTGTAATTTGTTCGGATCGACTCACTCGTTGAAACACTTATTTAATGGCATTTTCAAGCGATATTTCATGCATTCATGTGCGTATGCATGTTTTGAAAACGGTGAACAACACACCGAAACGATATTAAATATTTAAAATGACAAAGTGGCATGTAAATGCCAAAGAAAACGTAACGAACAATGAAGAGTTAGTCCGCCCGGCATGAGAGTCGCCCCATCGAAAAATGATCTGTGTTGAAAAATTTCTCGATTTTCTCGTTTCACAAATGTCGAAACGCTGTGTGAAAATGTGTGTGTGTGTGTTGCCAAACACCAAAGACTTCGAATCAGGATTTGGGATTCGAGAGTCTCAATTTTAAGACCGAGACCATGACCGAAATTGATTGCGCTTGTTTCGTATCACTCACTGTCGCTGTGCTTGTTCGACTTGTTTAGCGAAGCATATCGAAATCCATGCATTGACAACGTAGTCCGAACGAAACTTAAGCGGATACGGAGTTTTATATGCATGCCACCAAGGCGGGCTAATAGATTCCATAATTGATTTGAACTTTACGCTTACCTTTCGATTTATTCTATCAATTTGATTGTTTTGGTTTTCAAGTTCCGAACCCATATCAATCGCCATATTCCTCAAATTACCTAGAGGGAATACGAAATGATTAGAACGAGAGACAAAAAAAAGAGCGAACGTCACCATTCGGAATTGGTGGCGGTCAAGACAATAGTGAGAAGAAGAATTCAAAAAAAAAAAGAAAAAAAAAAAAATAATCACAAAAATGTGTATTTCATTTCATTCTTTTTGGCTCATGGAATACCGCTGTCATTGTGACATCAAAGTAAACTCATGAAGCATCGAAAAAAGAAGTGATCAAACATACACAGTTTGGAATTTTTTTTATCAATTCTTTAACACACACAAAAAAACCTTACCAATCATTGTGTTCACTTGACCCATATTCTCTTCCATCTCGCCTTCGCGCGCATCATTGGTAATCCTGAGAAATGATTGGGAATTTTCATTAGAATTGTTTCATAAATTGTGCAACGGACGATTAAATCCATTGTAATTGAGCAAGCAACCACGAAATGTGGCCCCGTATGCCCAAAATTGATTCACATTGAATATTTTACATTCACATTTGCACATACACACACACACATAATTCATACGAAACTAGCAATTGACAATGGCCAAGCCTGATTTTGGCATCGGAGCATATGTGGCCGCCACTTACCTTACGATATAGCCAGCCTGTTGCGCTACACCATTTCGATCGTCCATTACACGTGTGGGTTGATTATTGATTATTTTACCATCTTCGTTACCCTTCCATGTGACATCATCCTCTTTGAATGATGAATTTCTGTGGAAATTTGAATTTCAATGGAAATTTCATAATGTTAATATGTGTGGCCAACAATTTTGATGCCAACCAAACAATGAATATTGAAAGCGAAAACCGAAATAAAAAAAAAAACAATTTTTTGACATAGAGGTAAAGATAGATATAGATACAGATACAGATACAGAATATAGATAGCGAACAAGAGATAGAGAGAATGAAACAAACGAAAAAAAACCAAAAATATCCAAACAAACAAAAAAAGGAGTTCGAAACCGAACAAGTAATGGGATTTTTTTTTCTATATTTATCAACGAATCTAAAATAAATTCGATATTGTATAGATATAATGTATAATTGAATTTGTACGGTGGTAGTTTTTGGCTATGGAATATTATTGTTTTTTATTGTGTGTCTATTTTTTTTTGTCTATATTCCAGCCAGGTATACTCTATCGATTGTTGATATATATGTGATTCATTTATGTCTGTCAAATAATGTATGTGTAATTATCAATTGAATGAAACAAAATTTTTTAAATGAAAATGAAATGGAAATGTCATGAAACACACACACTGAAAATCCATGAAAAATAGAAAGCATGAGTAGGAGCGAACAAGAACGGTGAAACAAAAAATAAAGCTCGAAATCGAAATCGGTTGTCAAACTTTCATTAAACAGATGAATTAAATGAACACCTATCCAATTACAGTGGAAACGCAAAGGTAATTAGCTTTTGTGTGTGAGAGTTTTCTGTTTTTTGGTTTTTTTTTTCAATTATAAATAGCTAACCGATTAAAATACGAAAAATTTAATTTGAACCAAAAAAAACAACAACACAAACCAGGACGCAATGGAAAATCCTTCATTAATGTTCAAAAACACCAAAATCGATCCCAGTTTAAATGCCATGTACACTTAATAAAAATCGGTGCTACCCGATTGAACAAAAAATTGCAAAATGTGTCGATTGGTTGTATAAATCGATCGAAATCAATTTAACTAAAATGCAACGAAGCAAATCAAAATTGGCAAGATTCAAGGCGTGATCACCAATTTATGAGCCCGAACACACTTAAGCGTGTCGGCATCGCGGCTCAATCAAAAAAGCAAATTGACTGCACACAAAAGCGCTTTTGGATTTTTGTGATTGATATGCAAGCGCCAAAATCTGTACGTGAAAATATACCAATCAAATTGAATTAGAGCCAATAACAATTGTGTGCATCCAGCTTATAATCTCTATTCAGGTGAATTGAATATTTATTCAATGATATAATTTTATAGCGGTGATGCAAGTGCATCAAGAGAGAGAGAGAGAGAGAGAGAGCATATTGCATTCGTGTCGAATCGTAGATAAGGCGGCAAATGGAAATTCAAGCGGATCCCCGTTCCCGTTCATACGCCAACGAAAAATACCTAAGCACACAGACTCACACACTCACACAATCATACGGCTCATGGCATACAATAAAATAGCAGATATCGCCAATCGAAAGCTTAACAGTAAGCAATGTAATGTTGCATAAAGAAAACGGAATCGAGCCTGAATTTTACCAATTGAATAAAATCGAATTCAATTAGAACCATTTTCAATTGAGAATTTGAATAACACACATACACATTTACATCCAGTCACACAATTACACAATTCAATACCAGAGTGTTGAGCAATAAAATCGGTTATATTCTATATCTGTGCTTAAGAATCATTCTATTGAATTACTGTGAATTCATAGACTAACAAATATTCATTGAATCGATTTACGGGGCGAACCATTTGGCTTTTTTTTTCTTTTCGGTCAATGGTGTACACATCTGTAAATGCTGGTGCTGTCATTACGAATACGAAACGAATTACAAGTAAACTGCAAAACAGATAGAGACAGAGAAAATAACGAGAAAAAAAAATGGACAAATGGAAAACCGTTTCAAGTACTGTAATTTGCAACAACAACAAAAAACACACACAAAAATGCTTTGCATTATAAAGGGAATCTGTAATGACTTTGAATTTAGTGCAAATTAAAAAATGACTTTTTAATCATGCCAACTAACAAAAACCAAACTGAAAAGCTCAACCAGCAATAGCAACAGCAACAAAAAAAAGACGAAGAGAACAGATTTTCAAACAAAAATACATTGAGACAAAGTAAATGCAGTTATAGCGATACAATTACGAAAAATTGATATTTAAATTTTAACGAAATGTTGAATGTTGTATACGTCTGATGTGTGTTATGTGTGTGTGTTTGTGTGTGTATTTTTATGTTACTCTATGTATATATATGTATTGCTATGTATTCAAATGGGAAGCCATTAATTTGTAAAATTTTAAGTTAAGAAGAGAAGTATCATAAGTGAAAAATCTAAACTGAAACCCAACTAAAATGTTCGAGAACATATATATATATATATTGGCACCGGAATGCGAATATGGTAGTGAGTGCAGCGCAAAATGAGTCAAAACGCAAAAACGCAAGCCAACGTAAAAAAAAGTATTACTTTTTTTGGTTTTGTTTGGTTATCGAATAGGAAACGCATTAAAAAGTTATATAAATATAATAAATAGAGCGATAATAACATTTATATAGAGGATAATATGATAAGAAAAAGTTTATATTTTTGGATTATAAATTATAATGTGGCCCACCTAACCTTTTTATGGAATATTGTGTGTGTGTATTGCGATAGAAACTCAGTTCTGTTCTACTTTAGCCTTGGTTTTGTATTTGACTAAATATTTTTGTTCTGTTCTCTGTTTTTTTTTTGGTTTTATTCATTTTATTTCATTTTTTTTCTGAAATATGATAGTAAATCCTATCATTTTTTTCCTGTTCTGTCTGTTGGTATTTCTCATCTCGCTTGGGAGCCTTGTTGTTGTGTATCAAATTGTTTAATCTGTTTTCATTTCTGTTTATACATGTATGTTTTTTTTTTCAATTTCATTCTTTCTTTTTATGAATTGTATTCATATTTTGCTCTTTTTTGTGTCCCCGTTAAACTTCGTTCGTTTATCCAAATCTTCTTGTAACAGTAACAAATGAGTGTGTGTGTTTTTTTTTTGCTTGTTCAACAAACATGTGTATAAATCGTGTGCGTGTATTTGTGTAGATTAGGATGTTTTGTATGTTGAAGTCCGTTTTATCCTATAGGATCAGGTATTTTGTATATTTTATACATAATAAAAAAAAAACACAATAATAATAATAAATGAGAAAAAAACGGTCATTTTTTTGTTCTTCTTGAAAATGAATACAAATTTCGAAATTAATATAAAATTGATTTATCAAATATTTCGCTGATTTCATGCCGAATAAGAATTGGCCCCCGTAAATTTACGCTTATCACAATTTGATTCTGGTCATTTAGGTTGACCGATGAAATATATCGTTAAATATAAATGTGATTGTTATTCAATAATGTGGAAAAATGAGAGCGCATCGAAATTATTCACCGCACCTCCCACAGCACACACACACAGAAAAAAAAACGGCCATATCGTTATGGTATTTTGGCGAGCCAGTAAAAAAACGGTACATGCAAGTTAAACAGCTGTTCATCTAGATGGTTTTTTTTTAGCTTCAGATCTCGCCACAATCTGATTTACTCGAACTGAACTGGATTCTGGTTTCAAAACCAATTTGATTGACAATTTATTTTAGACAATGATTTTTCGGCATGACATCAGATATTTGATTTTTGGTCTTTTTTTTTGGTTGGTTCATTGAGAGTTGTTGTGTGCACGGGGATGTTCATTGAAATTACAAAAATAAACCCACAAATTAAAGACTGAAAAATAATGAATCAACAACAAAAACAACAACAACAACAATGACAATAACATTCAACAGCAACACATCAATGATGGACAACATCAAAATACCAAGGGTAGGAAAATGAAAGGGGAGGAGGAGGAGGAGGAGTAGGGGGAGAGGGGCACTTTGAATAAAATGAATGTTTATATTATTATCATTGAAGAAATATCAATTTATCATCTTTCCACATCGAAAAAGTATCTCGCTGGTTGGACGTCAACATTGTTTGCCTGTTCGGAATTGTTCGCTCTCTCTCTCTCTATCTCATTCATACACAAACATTCATTGCCAGGGTGGCAAGTGCATTGGCGCTACAAACAATGGCATTTTAATATTCGCACCACACTTCAAACATCGTGCACCAAATAAAATTGATAGTCGCCTCATGATTTTTCGTTCGTTTTCAATCGTTTTTTTTTGTGTTTGTTATGGTTGTTGTTGTTGTTCACTCTTCCACACTCATTTTTGTTGTTGGTATACGTTCGGTTGTTTGTGTGCTCGCGTTTCGTTTTCAATTTTTATTTTATTCGATTCTTCATTTCTTCTCTCTTTTCACATTCTTTTCATCAGTTGAGCTGGTACTGTTGTTGTTATATGCGCTTGCTTTACTCTCTCTCTCTCTCTCTCTCTCTCTCTCATTCTGTCTCTCCTTTTTTGAGCCATTAAAATGATGAAAAAGAAAATGAAAATGTAGGTTATAAAACTTTCTATTCATAGTAAAATGGCATTGTGTGTGAATGACGCGTTTATTTACCACAAATAAATTATCCTTCGAAAGTTGTCGTTTGGATTTTTGAACGCGCTCGTTACGAATATTAGAAAATTGTTTGAGAGAGAGAGTGTGTGTGTGTGTGTATGTGATGTTTATAGTTTGAAGACAGAGTAGGAAAATTCACCTGAATTTTCATCATGCCTTATATTGTATGCCAGCCGAAATGAAGATGATAAAATACAAACGGTTACAAACCGCAACGCGAACAGAATATTCGCTTGCCCGAAACTTTTTAAACAAACAGTGTATGCGTTTTCATATTCACCGAAGAAAAATGCCACGTGAGAATATGTATTGAAGAATAGTTTTCAAAAACATCAACGACCAACATTCTCGAAAGAAAAGTCTTTTATTTCTTTTTTTTGGTTTGTAGAAAGTGATTTAACGGAGTCGGAGGCGTGGGGCGGTAGGATGAGAGAGAGAGAGAGAAAGAGAGAGAGGAAAAAAGAACAAGCGAAGCACCACCAATTTCGATGGGTGCGAAGCATGTTGACATTTTCGGTGTGTACGATTTACAATGTATGTCGCATTTTGTCATCAATTGGACGTGGCAAAATTGAGAACGACTCTTGTTGTTGCTCGAAAAATAGTTTTTAACTTGAACAGCTCATTTACAATGCGAACAAATGAATCGACATACCGAACGAGCGATAGAGAGAGAGAGAGAGAGAGAGAGAGAGAGAGAGAGAGAGAATGAGAAAAAGGAGTGTGAAAAACGTAGGAACCGAGTGTAAAGGAGCATATTCGAGAGCAGGAGCTACCATATTTTCGGAATTAACTCATTAAAACAGTTTGTTGTAACTCCAGTTTATTTTTGGTGGTTGTACGATGCACTTCAATGTGTACGGATGATGGTGAAAGAGAAAAACTTGCATGTGAAGAGAGAGAGAGGGAGGCAGAGAGCAAAAAAAAGACTTGAAACTTTTATGCATTCTCCTCTATTCATGGTACGGTTTTTTGTTGTTGTTGTTGTTTGATCCGGAAAATGGAAAACGACGTACGAAAACCCCGTTTCTATTTACAGTTTACCTGTTCTCGAACAATTCCAAAACATAGTGAAACGGAATGGTTGATTTCAATTGAATTGAAATGAATTACAAACATAAACACAACAAAAGATTAGGAAACAAACAACAATCAAACAACCAAAGACAGTTAAGTAGACAGATATACAGAGAAATTAGAAAGGAAGAGAATTGAAAGAAGAGAAAGTGATATGACCAAAATAAAAAAATATATATATATATTGTATATAATTTCCATTTTTAATGTAATGTTTTTTTTGTTTTGTTTCTGTTTAAAGTGGATATAAATGTTTGTTTGTTTTAATGGAATATTACGTACTTTTTGCAGGGAAGCACACAAATGCCACAGCATTTCTCCATACCGCTCAAGTTCTTTTCTGCTTCACGCATATCCGCATGAATTTGGTCCATACCATCTTCAACTCGATCCAATTGCTCTGTTGGTTGTTGTTCACCGTCACAATTCCAAAATCAATTTCCGCGAAAGTCACATGTCGTTGAAGAATACAAAACGGAAAAAAAATCGACAGCAAAAGACACATTCACGAATGAAAAGTGTGAGTAAGAGAGACAAAAACATATAGAAAAAAAATAGAAGAAGAAGAAGAAACAATCGAGAGTGAAAGAGAGAGAGAGAGAGAAAGCGAGAGAGAAAGAAATAGGAAAAATGATAGATTACTTTAATTTATGCTAAATGCTAGAAAAACAAATACCAAATCAAGCAAATCTAGAACACAAATACTAAGGTATGTACAGACAAAAAAAATTGAAATAAAACACACAATGAAAAAGGGGAGATAGAACAGAAGAAAAAAAAACGATTGAACTAGAATCAGGAGCAATCGATTGTCAACAAATTTATTTTTCAATTGTTCGCAATAATAATTTTTGCGAACCATTTCAATGACAAAAGCGTACCAATCAATAAGCTTCCCGTTCAACGCTTGTATATACTTTATGAATGACTTAAATTAAATGGCATTAAATGAACCGCGAAATTGATGATGTGTATAGAAATGTTGCATGAATTGCGAATGCGAAACGTGTATTTCGGTTTTGTTCAGCACAAAAAAAACCATTTTGTTGTTGCTGTTTTTTTTTTAAAATGGGTATTTTCTTGCAGTCTCCAGCAATGATGGAAAATCCCAAAACGATGGATTCATAACACACATAAAAATGTGCACACATGCTATGCCGTTGTATGCGAGTGATGAACATGAATTTTTTTTTTTTCAATAATAAAACCACATTTGCTAGGCAATTTTGTTCGTGTGTCACTCTATCCGATGGTCTCTATCGAAGATCATTCATCAGCCACATCAAATCAATGGAACAAAACCAAAAGGGAAGTGATTGAATTGCATGCATTAAACTACAAAATATTCCGATTAAGGCTAACACACACCAACATACAAACACATACACACACATACACCCGCTAAGCATTTAATGATGGGTAAACAGATTAATGCCTTGTATTTATGTTATAACGAGCTACAAATGAAAATTGGCGGCTAAATAGGGAAATAGGAACAAAGAGAAAATTGACTAAATGAACAATTTCTTTTCCTTCATTTTGATGATGGTGCTAATAAGTTGAAAGCCGTGTTAGTATCTTGAATCTAGTATTTGGAATGTGTGTGTGTGTGTGTGTGTGTATGGTGCTTGCCATGTCGAGTGTGTGAGTTTGTGTTGATGTGAATGAGCTTTACTCTTTAAATCGGTTCGATCGATGTACGTTTATGTGTTCAATGTGTAATATTTGGGTGAATTATGTTTGCTGCTCAATGTGCGCTTCGCTTCAGTCTTTTTTTTTTCTATTATCACTAACAGATGATCTTTCCCGTTGTCCGGGGTCTGTTTTGATAAAATGTGCCATTGCATGTGTGGCATGCCATTATTTTTCGATGGCAGTGTGTGTGTGTGTGTGTGAGAGCTTTTTGAAAGACTATAGAATAGAATATATTGGAATGAGACTCAGAAACCAAACAAAAAAATGCCACTTCATACACTGCTGGAAAATAGAAAATAGCTTGGGCCAGTATAAAATATTTTCACCACATCAATCGGTGATTTCCTATTAAAAGCGGAAATTTAACGAGCATTTCTACGATATGGGGATCATGTAAACACCGTATAGATATTGTGTGGTATGATGATATGTGGCACATGTGTGCGCATATCGAATGCCTGTTACGCCAAACGAACTAAACGAGTTAGCCGATGCAGCCAAAAACCAAGTGAAAGCCCGGGCTGGGCAAGCAGTCGTTACATACGTCCATCTCTCTTTCTCTATATTTCTGTGTGTGTGTGTGTGTGTGTGTGTGTGTGTTTTTGTTTGTTTTTTTTTTGCTCTGTTGACTGTCATCCAACCAAAATTCCCTATGCTTCCAACGAAATTATAGTGTACGGTCATGATTTTGAATTATTATTTCTATAATCGTTTATGTTCTTCCGTTTATTATCATTATTCTTATTATAAATGTTATCTGGTAAACATAATGGTTGCTTTAAAATACACTCTTTTCACAATACGGCCAATGAAGTGCTGCTTCGTGGCATCACAGTTGTGTGTGTGTGTTCACATTTCGAAATGAAAATTGGTGAAAAAGGACCACTTTTTTTTGGGTAAATTTGTGGAGAAAATTCCTCTCATACCAAGTGGACGAGAGAGAGAGAGCGAGAGAGATAGAGAGTGTGCTGAAGAGCGATGAGCAGACTTTACTGTCAGTACACATAAAATATCATTGTTAATTCATTTCCGAGGAGTAAAAATGTGCAGACAAAAAAAACTACACGGTCAAATAAATGAACTTTACGAAAATTAATGTGCACCAAATTGTCATTATATTTACGGGCGAGAATGGAACAGCATACACACCGAAACCATTCGGTTTGGTTCGTGATATTCAGTACATCACTTCAAGTTTCAGTTAAACGTTATTTTATTTGTTACTGTACTTTTGCTCATTCTCTGTGTGTGTGACTGTGTGTATTTTTTCTCGCTATGTTTCCCATCATTGTTTCTATTTCACGGTTTCAATGACAATATCACTTTTCCATATCATTTTCGAGCGGTAATCACATGTGCAATGTGCATCGATGGTGCAAGCCCACTTGGGACACCGATCAAAAATCTCAAACTCACCGACTAATTCCCATTAGATGTCATATTAAAAGGTTTTTTTTTTGAAAAATGCACAAAGATTGCTTTTATACTCGCTCTCTCTTTCCCTTACATTTTTTGTGTGTTTGAGAAAAATGCATGCACAGATAAAAAAAAAAATACAACAATTATGCGAAAAACTATTCGATTTCATAATTTGATTATTTCAAAAGAATTGTGTTTTGTTGAAATGAATGCTTTTTTTTATTTACACAAGATGACAACAGCAACAGCAATAGCTACAACAAAATAAGCAATTCATTGGCATTTCATTTGTATCTAACACCATATTGTCGCTTGTTTGCTGTTTAAATAAATAATAAAATCGACAAACGCGTACAATATCAGAAAAAAAATACATCGAATTTCATCGCTGAATCAACATTGATCTAAAATGCAACCAGAGAAAAATAAAGATGACAGTACACAGGAATGCGGACACTCTCGCCCACAAACACACACACACACACACATGCTAACGCTCGGGGTTGATGTGAACAAAAAAAACACACGTGAACTCAAAGCAGTTAACGCTTTATGCAATTATGATGCGCACGAATGATCTATGAATAACCAATGATTAAAGACGAAACATATTGACAGATGAATATTACATGTGCACGAAACTCACACACACACACATACACACGTATATGCATGATGAAACGTAGACGAAGGGCCGACCGCCAAATTACAACGAAACGAACAAAAATACCGCCCCGAAAAAAAAACACGAATGATTTGAACACATATCGAAATGAATGTACATGAATCATGTCAGAATGAAAATAGCCAAATATTTTTCCGAAATTCATGATGGCGTCGCGCCAGCCACGAATTGCGTGTTCAATGGTGTTCAATGGTAAGGTGTGCATGTGCTGTTAAACCGTGCTGCCGAACTGAATATGATTAAGCGATGGCAAACAAATGACAAAACATCAATTGGCCGCTAGAAACGAAGCAAAAACAAGTATTATGCATGGCGACGGCGGCAACAACACAGATAGAGAGACACAGAGAGAGAGAGAGAGAGAGAGAGAGAGAGAGAGAGAGAGGGAAAAAAAACGACGAACTGAAAATAATAAATGAATTAAATTTTATTTTGTTCGTGTTTGGCTCATTGTGCATTTTTTGTTTCAGTTGTTGTTGGCTGTTGTTGCCATTGTTGTTGCTGACCATTTGGCATTCATTCACACTTGAATTGAAGCGTTGAAATGATGAAGCGCATTGCTTGTCACACTGTCGCATTTTATTTTCAAAATCTTGATGGAATATTTGTCTGGATTTCAATTCGATTGACCAGGCTCACGATTGCTTTTTACAAATCAACAAATGTACAAAATGTTTCGATGTTTTGAGGCTACAAATGCAATATGATGCGGTTGTCTAATGAATTGTTCGTCGAATGGTTTGTATGTGTGTGTTTGTGTGTGTTTGCTGGGTTGTTTTTTTCGCCAATCGTTCTCCACACAGCACATTGTTCATTTGCAGAAAATACACGCAACATTTATATTGAGTACGATGGTCAAATTACCGAGCAAATGTTTAGACGGAAAACGTCCGTGGTTGTGTTTTTTTTTATCTGTTTATTGTTGTTTTATTTTTATTTTATATCTATCTCTATATGATTCTACAATTTATATGGATTTTTGCATTTTCTATATGGTTTGGGTGTTCATTTCCGGACAAATAAGAAAAAAACAAGAACTCAAAAACAAAATGTGGTGGGAAATAAAAAAAAAACCATGAACCGAATTTAAAAAATAAAATAAAAGATTTTTAGGTATTTTTCTTTTTGTTGGTGTTGTTTTGGAAGAAGAAAATGCTGTCTCATTACAATACCACTTTTGCTATATATACAACTGTTGCCCTTACCTCCTTGCTCATCCAACATGACGATGGTGCGCATTCCAACCTCTGTACTCTAAATATTACAAACATTTATTTTTGGTTGCTGTTTGTGTGTGTGTGTGTGTGTGTGTGTGTGTGTGTGTGTGTGTGTTTTGTTTTTGTTCATTGGTTTTGGGAATTTTTTTTCTTTTGTTTTATATGAGAATGTGCGGCATCCAACGCAAAATTTTGCAGCCAAATGAACGTGATTTTGGTTTCGATTGGATTTTCATGGTTAGAAATTGATTCTGTGTTGTTTTTTTTTTCGTTGTTATTCCGTTGCTGTCTCAATTAAGTGGAATAGATCGGGCCCATTTTGGTTTGCCCAAAATCCCTATCAAACGAAACCACTTCCGAAAGCTTTGATCTTCGAAAAATGATGTGTCAACGGAGAAAAAGGGAGGATGAGATATCCCGTTGAGTGTGCGAGAGTGGAATAGCCGAGTTCAATCGACAGTACTGTTACCAAAATGACTAATTTAAAATCAATATAGAAAAAAATAGCGAAATCCCACATTCCATATCAATCTAAATCGATTAATCCAGTTGAAATGGTATCATCGTTGCCATAAAAAAAACAACAACAACAACCGAGTTTGAAATCGGTTATCATTTGTGTGCTCAGCCACAAATTCGTAATTTGTACATTCGAATGTAATGAACTGTTGTGCGAACCCAATGCGTAGGAAAATTTATTTTCGATTTACAAGAGAAAATTGTTTGAATTACAAAATATACAAACCAACAACAACAACAAAAAAATAAACTTTCAAAACAACAGCAACAACAATAATAATAACAAAGAGAAAAAGAGAACAATTTGTTTGATTAAAAAAAAAAACTGTGCTCGGTCGGTAATTTGTTTGCCACATACTGTTTTGTGCATTCGGTTGTGTAGTTTACACATGGTGCTCTTAATATTTTCGAAAATTGTGAAAACGCACAAAGCTGTCGGGAATGCTGTCGGTATCTTTTCTTAACCCTTTTTTCGTGTCGTTAATAAATCTAAACGTCCCTCTCTGTTTGTTCGTTCGTTCGTTGTTTTGTTTTTTTTTTGTTATTCGTTCGGGTGCTTTGGTTTGGCTTTGCCGTTGCCCGTGCCCTTCTGCCACCCGATGACTCGATGTTCCATTTGTTGTTACTTTCAAATGGCAGCCAGCCACACTGCATACACACGGAATGATTGTGCCAAAGCACCATAAACAATAATTGTTAATGTGTATCAAAATACGGTTTTGCCGTAAAAATCGGTTGTTCTGTTTAGGGGAGAGATGGAGGATGTTGATGATACAAGTGGCTGGCATTAAATCGACACACAAACATACATAGAAGGATTCGCCAAAAAAGACAACAACAACAGACAAATAACGCAAACACAATATGGAATGAGCACAGTGATACAGCAAGGCAATGAAAGATAGAGATAGACGAAGCAGATGGAAAAACCGTTGAAATCGTTTTCGATGGAAAAACGTAAATGTTGTTGCGTTAAAAGCACGCATAAATGCTCGGGAAACAAATGCAAGGGTTTTTCGTTCGGCCGACAAAAATTTGAAAATTTATCTGTATTCACAACTGACACTGTGTGTTAAGCACCCAAACACCATCCAGCCAATTCATTATAATGGATTAAATGGATTGATTACACCAGAATGGCGACAGATGTTTATTTTTAAGCGAAAAACTTCGATTCCGAAAAGAAAAATGGAAATGAAAAGCCCCGCACCCTCATCCGAAGATTAAGTGAAACCGAAATGTAAAGAAAATAGAGAAGAAGTTTAAGGCAAAACAAAAAAAAATATTATTCAAAAGTTCTTACCGCCTTGATGTTCTAGCATATTCAAGGTTTTTGTACCAGCATCTTGGCTCTATATTTGACAAATGATCCATTGCGAAAATTGTTCCAATCCAAAAAAAAAACAAATAAAAAAAATGAAAATAAAAATAACAATTAAACAAAATGAAAAAATAATAATAATAAAACAAATAATTGAAAAATCAAAATAAAATAATCATAAAAAGAAAATAACAAGAACATAGAAATAATATATAATTCAATTCAAAAACATTTACATGGAAAACATCAACAGACGAGATGCTTAATGTAAATTGTGTTTTTAAAATTAAGAATTTAAATTCCAAATGAGATTAATATGAAAATTAACAAAACAACACATAAATAAAAAAGTGGATATCAAGTGCACATGTTATTTTGGTGGCAGATCAGGCACAGGCCATTTATTGGTTGGAAATGGTGCGACGAAACGGATTTACAGACGATTTTATGAAAATTTATTCTGAAATCCGCTCGAGACATACAACAACAACAGCCAACCAAATAACAGCCGTGACGTAGACAATGAAGAAGGAGGCGAAGACAAGGACAACATTCGTGGGCCGAGAGAGAGAGAGAGAGAAGGGAGAACGTGTGTAGGATGATGAACGGAAACTGAACCATTTTGCTAAAAGCGTTTGCCAAATCATTAAGCCAGTCAACGATTTTCAAGAAGCGTCACCATAAACTCCAAATATTAATACAATAGCTACCGAAATATCAAGAATAATCAAAATCAAAGTTCCAGTTTTGTCGGTCTGTCTGTGTCTCGTATATATTCTCTATACATTCACACATTCAATCGAATAAGTTGCCACGAAACTGTGTTATCTTAATGGAACAAACCCAAGTGATATCCGTACGAATTTATGAAATGGTTGCATCTCATTTTTGGTGGATTTTCACGAATTTCAGTAAGTTTACCGATAACAATTAAATTCAACGTGCTGATGAGAAGCTTTGTCACACTACAAAAATTCTTTAGCACTCATTTCCGTAATAAAAAAAAACAACAACAACAACAACAACACACAGCGAGTCAGAAAGCGATTGAAAATATGTGAAAGAGCAAGAAAGTGGAATGTGAAAAAAGTGTGAGTTCAAGAGAAATAAACACAAAAATAGGCACTGTACAATTGTTGCTTGAAACAACGCTCTTGTGAAGTGTACATGCCCCCGTAAAGAAAGTTGAAGAACGTATTTAGAGAGCTTAATTTTGTAATATTATTTTACGAAGTATCCTTAAGCTATCAAACAATCGTTGTTGTTCACTTCGCAATGCATGTGTGTGCTCATCTGCTCATGTGTCTGCCTACGTGTGTGGATCTGTGCGGATCTTTGTGTTGTGTGTGTGTGTGTGTGTATTTCTTTATGATTTATGGATAGTGTACAGTGCATGGCTCAACATTTTTCCACGCTTATAGCAGACATGCATTATTTCAGATTGGGTAATAATAAATTGCACGGCTGACAATGGAAAACTTGACATACAATTTTAATAAATACGTATGCTTAATGCTCAGTTTGTTTCTTAAAACTGTGCAATTTTGAAGGCTTTTTTAACTTATTACTCCCCAGCGGAATAGACACATTCATTCACCGAGAAAATGCGAGAGAGAGAAAGCGAGAGAGAGAGATAGAGGTGCATACAATGTCCGTTCGCATAACTCATTGAGAGAACCCAAAAGACTGCAACCATTCAATGCCATTATTCTTTCGTTATCTCTCACACTCCAACCAACAACTCTTTTCTTCAGGTTGATTCGCATTTCCCTTACTATTTCTACAATAAATTTTCACCAAATGTTCAACCGAATTGATTAAACATCAATTTTTACGCTTTAATATCGCAGCAGCCGCAACTTTTCGGGCTTGTCAAATTTTCCAACCAAACGTGCAAATAGACAGTGAACGATCGAACGGAACATTTTAAATTGTCATTTTGTTGGTGTTGTTGAGCCGTTGGACATTTCCATCCTCCCCGTAGATTCACCTTTTTTTCGACCTGATGGTGCGCACTAAATCAACAAATGGTCTACGACAACTAGTCGATTCACCATTTTGCCATTTCTCATAACCGTTGGCAAACACTGCGTTTTGAATGAAAACCACGAGAAATCATTGCAAATAAATTTCACTTCATTAAGAAATCGTGCACAAAAATCGAGACAATGACGGGATGCCGTTTAGCATTTAAGATGCCATCATTTATTGCCGAGATACGAACATTGGCGATAGATAACGCTTGAAAACGACAACAACAACAACACCAAAATAAAAAAGAACGAAAAATACACGAAGAAGAAATATTCTTGTTATCTCATTGGAATATATAGTATATACATTTTCTGAAAGTAGAAATGAAAAGTTGAGTAGAGAAGTTAAGCATGTAACTTTTCGTTTTTCGGCACTTCTTTCACATTTGTATTCGCTTTCGCCTTCTTTTGGGTGAAATACGATGCTGCTCTTTAACACACAAAGACCGGAGTGGAGAAGGAAAATAACACTTACACACGAAAAGAGCAAGAAAGAAACAAAAAAATGACGACGACAAAATGAAAGAAAAAGAAAACAGACACAGAAAATTGTAGAAATTTTATGTGACAAACGAATCCATATAAAAAAATGTATCGGAGATTCAATGGAATTTTTGAAGCGTGAGAGTGGTTGCTGGGAATAAGCGCAGGACTACTTTTTTTTAACATGGGCAAATAGAAAGCGATTTGGACCTCGAGACAAGGGAAAGGGCAATATTTACAGTCAAACTCTCAAGTTTTGCACACAATACATGCATTCAAACATGTATTTAATGCATAATAAAAACGCCGACCAACGCGAAAGAGTGAATGAAAAAGCGAATGCGAGATTGAGAGAGGGAGAAAGAGAGCGCGAGAGGGGGAGAGAGATAGGAAAAAACGGAAATAACGATAATAAAAATGAATACACAAAAAAAAGTGTGAGAAACATGGTGTTCAATGCATTTACCACATTTGCCTTACAGATAAATGCTCTCGATATTTTTTTTGTGTGTGTCGCTGTTCCTTCTTCAATATCTCTGTTTCTTTTTTTTTCTTTTTGTTCCTTTCTCTGTTTGATTCTGTATGTGTCTCTGTTTTGCTGTTGTTGTTGTTGTTGTTGTTGTTATTGCCACAATCCCTGTCTCTGTTTCTCTAGCGCTCAAACACGTACACATCTTCATATTTTGTTGTGTGTTGTTTCATTTTCAGTTTTATCTTCGGTTTGGTCGTTCATTTGCCAACTGGCAAAAGCTCGCACTCTTGACTGTGTCTTACTGATTGCGTTTTTGCCCTATCACGTGTGTTTCGCCTTTTCATATTCGTTTCAAATTCTGATTTCGTTCGCTTGAGATGTGTGCTTTCTTTCTCTCTCTCTCTTTCATTTTTCGTGTGTTTTCATTCGGTTTCTGAGTATAATTTTTTTTTTATAAATTACATTCATATATCGCATCCACCCAGAACACATTTATATTTTATCTTTATCTACATCGATTTGGAATGAAAGCACCAGCGATTTTCAATACGGGCATTTCATTGCTGTGTGCAAAGTTGAACATTGCTGAGTGGTGTACACACTCTGTGCGCTATCACAAAGTCTAAGTGTAATCTGTACAGAGCGAGAAAATATATGGTAATTTTATATTTAATGTACTTATATAGATGGCGTAATTTGTACATCGATTTAAGAAAGCTTTGGTTGTCACGGGCGCGAGCGCACACGCGACCGCTTATCCGACTTTCATTTTGGTTGTTTCGTTTCAGAAAATGTGCGAATATATAAATGTTTTGTGATGCTTCCGTCGTTCGTGTGCTGTGTGCGTATTTTTTTTTCTCTTCTTCTTTTTCTCAATCTTTTTCCATATTTTCTTGTTGGTTTTCTTGTAATCTTGGCACACCATCATAAATGAGAAAACACTCGCCGTTGAGTGTGGGCGAACAATTCATAATAGTGTGGGCATTTTAATTCGATGTATATGATAAACCGACAACGCAAAAATGATTTAGCCGACTATTTTCAACGAAAATCGCAACACGAAATTTGAAACACCAACCGACAACAACAACAAAAAACCAACCCCATACAACCAAGACGAAACAGACTGAGCACAGTACGATGAAATGATGGAACGAAAATGAACACAACACACACCAAAAAAAAGAAGAGTGAGGCCACTAGTACGGAGAATAGGTGCATTGCTTATTTGGGGGATTTTTTTTTTTTACATAAAATATATGCTTCGCTTGCATGTCTGGATGCCTGACTCGGAGAAAAAGCTTTCCGCTTTGTGGCACCACAAAGAATGAACGAATGAATGAATTCATGCGATTACCAGCCAAATCGTGATACATGGTGAGCTGTTTGCAAAATTTGCCAAATATTTACCGA
Source organism: Aphidoletes aphidimyza (assembly GCA_030463065.1). Lineage (NCBI taxonomy): Eukaryota > Metazoa > Arthropoda > Insecta > Diptera > Cecidomyiidae > Aphidoletes > Aphidoletes aphidimyza. Next base: position 29,300,647 of record CM059998.1, on the reverse strand, counting down.
AATAAAATTTAAATCTCATGTATCAAGGTATGTATTACATGGTGTATTACTGCCAGTGCCTGACCAAAAAAAAAAAAAAAAAAAAACAAATAAAGAGGCAAGCACAAGCGGCCACAGCCAACAACTCAAAAGTACTACATATCAGTGCGCCCGATTACTGTTCAACTATTCAAAATTGTTCCAACTGCTCAAATGCTCAACGTCCTCTGCACATTCAACATTCGACAATTCAAATTCGCATTTTCAGCAATCACTGCACGTCGTACACTGGAGATCATCTCACAAGAGCTCAAGTCTCCTCGCGTTTCTATCTCACAATCTCACAATCTCTCTCCCTCTCGAAACCAGATTACCGACATACGTAAACATTGCATATATGCATATGTCGATTTGGCTCATCTCATCTCATATCTCGCGAGCGAATGAACGAACAAACGCGCTTGCTTCTTATGTGTGTGTATGTTTCATCATTTTCTTCCGTTTTTGGCTTTTATTAAAAAAAAAATCCACACTACCGATCACCACTTTATCTCGCCCGTTCAACCATTTTCTTGTTGCAGTTACTATACTTTGAATTAATTTCATTAAGTTTTATCGCTATGTTTATATTTGAGTTAGACGTACAGCTTGGCGAATATTTTTTTTTTGGAGGGAGAGTCTTTAAAAATTCATTACGATTTATGCAATGGCAAGCAGTTGAGCATCGTGGCACAACTCTCATTGGAAGTTACGGATTTTGATGGCGCTTTCCTTTTAATAAATTATCAAAATTCATCATTTTTCTGTTTTGAGTTTGGTTCGGTTGCAAACCTGGATTGCCGCTCTCACAATCGCATAACAGAAAATTGCGATTTTTGTTTTCTATTTTCAATTTACGGCACTTAAATGTGAAATATCACAGCTAAATTGAATTTTATTGGTTTTATTGCAAATGTGAATTTTCACTCCCAAATGCTGTAATGCATTTTATAAATTGCATGTAAAACATTTCGATGTCTTACTTTCCAACGCCAATTCACTTGGCATTTATTTTGACAGCATTTTATTTTGTGTATGTTTTCGAATTTCACAGCTCTAATTGGAAATTGCAAATGATCAACGTAGCTAATTTTTAATTAACAACACCGTTTCTTATTTTTGGTTTTTTTTTTCCCCGATGCATGTATAAAACAGTGTGCAGCAGTCAGCGAGAGTGGTGGTGCATTGCAAACATTTCTCGAAATTTGTCGAGGTTTTTGATGAGGCGCACACACAAACAACAAAACCCGTTGTTGCGAATGGCAAAGTGTCACTGTCACATTCTGAAATGCTTTTTCCCCCGTCCACATGTTCATGAAAAATGCAAATATTGCTAAAAATATGCATCAATCTGTAGGACCTGCTGTAGTGCTATGCACTTTATTACAAATTTTCGTTGTGTATATTACTTCGTCGGGTGGTTTTTATTTTTTTGTTGGTTTTGATTTGGTATATGTGCGCTTTCAATCGAGATTGAAATTTGCATGCAGACAAATCAACGTGACACACGTTTTCGATCATCGCCGCGATATTTCAAGAATGTTAGATGGCGCAAGTATTCGTTAACTTGCAGTTCATTGAGAGTTTTCGGGAATGAGATACAAAATAAGCAATATATGCAGAGCGAGTGAGAGAGCAACAGAAACAGCGAGAATAGAAAAGGAGAAAAGCTCACAGACATTGAAACCTAAAATGCAACACAATGGAGCAGAAAATTCATTCGCTTTCAAAATGACAGGCTGCGGGCAAAATGGAAACATTATATCTTACGACGAAAAATGCGCAACAACAACAGCAACAACAACAAAACACACAGGTCATGATTTGCTGAAAAGATTGAAATTTTTGTTGTATTCGAACCTGGCAATCATTGCCAGCGATGCCATTTCGATTGGAGAAAAAGCTCACAAGTTTGACAAGTGTTGCAATTTTAGTTGAATACCGTATATTATTTTATTGACATTCACACAGAGGCACATAGACACAATACAATGATGGAAATCATCATTTTGTTTCTTCAGATATATTCTCTCTCGTATTCAATGAACGTAATGTGTTTCCGTTTTTGCCCGCAGCCTATCAATTTCGAGTACCGTCTCTCATTCAAACATTCAACTCTCCGCTCTCTTGAATTGTGTCTTGTAAGTGTTGTACGAGCCATTTTGGCCTGGAAATTGAATTGCTAAATAATGCTAAATCTCATTAAAAAATTTCATTGCACAATGCCATTTTGGGGTTCGGTTGAGGAAAATTGCCTTAATTAATGGTGACACAGCGAATAATGAAAGGTTTTGGTGGGCTACAAAATTTAAACAAATTTCCGAAATTCACTCAGTTGTGTGTGTGTGTGTGTTTGGTGTGTTGCTTTGGTCCCAGACAAATAACAACACGTGTTCTAACTTATTAGTTCAAGGTATTGACAATGCATTTAGGCGATGAAATGTGCTCACCAAAATTCGTCTTTGATTCACTCATACATTTTGTATAGGGGACACAGTGTCAGAGAAAGCACACGGGGAGGTGCGGAGCGTGTAAGAGAGAACGAACTGGAGAGAGTGTGAGATAGAAAGAGTGTGCACAGACAATGATGGAGAGATTGTACTCGAAATGCAGTTTGCACTATGGACTGTAGCACTGTGGCATTGGAATGCAACCAGTTTAATTTTGCTAGCTTGGCTCGTTGGTTGAGGGCTTGATTTTCGATGCAAAGGATATCGGATATTTAATGCTTTGTAACTGTTGTCATTCCCATTGTTATTTATCCATTTTCTACTTTACTAGCAGCTTTCGCTGCTTTTTTCCTCCTTCTTCCCCACTCTCCTTCTCATTGTGCTTTCTGTACATATGGCTTTTTCCCTTCGACTTGGCATGTGTTCGTGTGTATGTAAGAGAGAGAGAGAGAGAGAGAGAGAGAGTGAGTGCTTTTTTTCGTCGCATTTTGTTTTGCGTTCTATTTTTAAAATTGCAAACTCTGATATGCTTCCAGAACATCAAAATGTCGATGTTGTCTCATAAATTCAATGCAACACGGAAAGAATAACACAGCACTTTAAATATGTGCAAGATTTATATCTGATGCAAGCGCACATCTAACAGTTTGCGATAAGCATATACTACATCTCATTCGTGTGCTCAAATGTATTGTTGTTGTTTCTTTCTTTCATTTTTTTTTATTTGTATTCCGTCCGTTTCGTTCAGCTCATAAACAGGTTACAAGTGGGACGACGTCTACGTGTTACTATTGTTGGCTGGTGGAGTAGGGTAATATTGTCAATATATTGTGCTCAAATCACCATATCAAAGATCTTGTGGAGATTAAACAATCTAGTTGTTCTCGCTTGTACATTTTTTTTTTCTTCTTCTATTGACACCCATGACGAGAGGAAAATGGAAAAGAAATCAGATATTACATGATACAGACATGCAAGTGCAGAGAGTGTGAGAGAGGAAGAAGAGTGAACAAGATAGAGATAGAGTGAGTGTGAAAGAGTTTTTTTTTTATCTACGTTTAGCCAATGATGTACACAGCACACTGTGTGCTTTGAATAGCTCAATACGATAAACAAACAACATATACAAATACAACAACAAAAAAATGGTAAGGCAAATGGCAACACCGACAACAACAGAATAAATTAAAAATCCACAGGAACAAGAAAAACATCGAATTGCAATGGAATGGAAAGAGCGACACAACAAAACAAAACAAAGAAAAATTGGCAGCGATTTTCATGTTCATTGTGAGCACACACAAAAAAAAATCGCCCAACTAAAATCACTTGATTGAAATAGAACGACACTAAAATCACACAGCTGATAAATTAAATCAGAGTTCAATACATTCCATGTTTCCAATCAGTGACGGTTGTTGTTGTTGTTGTTGTTGTTGTTGTTTATTTCTTCATCTGCCTCTTTTTCTGAATACATTAGTGCTTTTAGTGCTTATGCTACACAGAAAGAGTCACTTAAAGAACAAGAGAGTGGGACACAAGTGGTTCAATCAAAGTCAATCAAAATGGTTTTATTGGAGATAGAGATGCAAAGTAAAAACAACACCAAAAAAAATTGACTCAAATGTCAAGAATACCAAGAACATTTGCGGTTTTTCTATCGCAGACAAAAAATGGAATAGAAATTCTATCATAGAATACGAGTTAAAGGAAGGTGAACACGAAAATCAACATAATAAGTTAGCAAAAGTGGCCAACCATCTGGCAAACTTTTCCATCCAAACAAACCAAAATTTTCTATAACATTGCAATGAACCCAATTTTTGACCAGATGTTGACAATTACACAATTATTTTCAGTTATGTGAAAGAAAAATACACACCGAATAACACACAAAAAAACAGGATTTCATCATTCCATTTGGACAACAACCAGAGAGACAGCAGTGAAATATTGAGAAATGGACAAAAAAGGGTCTAGATTCATTCTTATTGTACATATATATTATAGATATCATGGATGTGGCTAACGATGTGAGAATAAACATGGTTTGTTTGTTTTTTATGTGTGTCTGTGTGTGTGTGTCTCTGTGTGTGTAAGTGTTCTTTTGGTTCAGAAGTGAAGAAGATAATTCAATGAAGGAAGATAACAACATACAGATCAAATACACATTTAAATCTATATGATCAGAGATTGTATTTGTGCTTGTTTTTTTTTGGGGGGAGGGAAGGGTGAGTGAGTTAGCAAGAAAGTTTCATTGCTGAAATAACATTTGAGATTAGAAATCTGAGGGGCCGTTTTTGCGTTGGATTCCCAATCAAAAGATCTAAATTAGGTGTCATTTTGTTATTCATTTTTACGATACACTGCTACGTGCCATTTGAATAGTAAGTGTGAATGTGAATAATTTACCTCTTCGCATAGTTGAATCATTCGGCGCGTACTCTCGAGCGACTGTAAACGAGAGAAAGAGAAAATGAAAGAGACACACAAAAAAAAGAATGGAAAATATAGGGGAATGGAATATATATATAGAGTACATAAACATATAAGAAATAACAACAACAATATAAACACAAAAGCGTGCTGAATTCACCTTAAGTGGTATTAAGCATGCCAATCTTATCAGATTTAGTAATGAGAACACGTGACAAAGTCTGGCATTCTCACGTTTTCTCGTCATGGCCCAAATTGAAACAATATAAATTGAGTAATAATATGTTAATCGATTAATTAATATTTACCTCATCCGCAACTTGATTTGCTTTGACTTGCAGCTCCTGGAGCTCTGATCTGGCTGATCCATCCATCTGATTCGGTGTAGGCATTCTGAGTAACAAAATAAAAGAAGAAGATAAACATGAATGAGAGAGAGAGAGAGAGAGACAGAGCATTGATTGAATGAATGAATTACGGCGTAATTCCAAAATTTTAGTGTACGTTCATTTGTCGAGTATGTCACGCCAGCTGGATGGATAACGCATGTTGGTAGAGAGCTTGAACAGTGTGCAGCTTTTTTCTCCATATACAAATTAACAGGCATAAACGGCATAAACGCAAACACACACTTACACAATACATTCGCATACAAGAATCAAATTGGAGATTTATTTATAAGCGTTTCTAACTTCGGATATAATTTTGTGTGTGTGTGTGTGTGTGTTGTTGTTGTCTTGATTTGATACAATTCATTGCGTTCGTGATATTTCGATCGGGAATCGAAAACGATTTTATTCCCGGCTCATCATTGTTATTTACTTAATGGCACACTTTTGTTGGTTTTTTTGTTTTTTTCTCTTGTATCCAACATCAACGTTGATATAAAACTTTAATATTGTTACACCAATGGAGGCAAAAGTGATTTTATGCTAGCGCCAACACGCATAAAACAAATGTTCATAAATAAACGATGAGCTACGTTAGATTACTATTATCAGAATGTTTGTTGTTTGTATGTATATTTTTAGACAATAGCGTTTGATGCGTGTGCACGTTCCGTAGTGTGTTGATGTGTGTGTGTATTTGTGAAAGAATGTGCCCTTAATGGTGGAATATTTTCCATTTGCCATAAAATTGGAGTCCGATTACATTTCTTTATACACTAATATTAGTTTTTCAAACTAGCCGAAATTATTTGTTGAAAATAGACAAATGAGAGAGAGAGAGAGAGAGAGAGAGAGTGGGAGAGAGAGAGAGAAATGTATATATATAAAGTATATGCTATAATAGCAGGCATCAAGAAGCCATCGACCGACAAAAGAACAATCACATGTATAACAACTAAAACCATATGAAAATTGACACTATTACGCGTCTCTGCTATCCATCGCATCGAATGTGATCCATGTGAGACGTGATACGATAATAGAATTCAATTTAGAATCTATCAATTTAATTTATGTCGACGAAATACAATATGCGCATAATAACACTTAGAAGTTTCCGAAAACTATGCTGGCAAATGAGCGTGAAACGCTAAAAAAAATAAAAGAAACTTGATGAACGAGAGAAAGAGAGTGAGGTGGAGCGGAGGGGGATGAGGCAGATTGAGATATATGCAACAACAACAAATCTGATACAAAGTTAAACGGAATAAAATCACATTGAC